>OX383949.1:11430000-12046476 GCA_947532085.1 Elegia similella
ATTATGTCTACCTGGGACAGTTGATCCAGGCAGGCAGTTCCAGCTTCAAGGACGAGGTCTTTCGACGAATCCGATTCGGCTGGGCAGCGTTCGGGAAGCTCTGCACTGTCTTTTCGTCCGCAATACCTCAGTGCCTAAAGACAAAAGTCTTTAATCAATGTGTGTTACCAGTGATGACTTACGGCTCAGAGACGTGGTCCCTTACTATGGGCCTCATAAGAAAGCTCAAGGTCACCCAAAGAGCTATGGAGAGGGCTATGCTCGGTGTTTCTCTACGAGACCGAATCAGAAATGAGGAGATCCGTAGAAGAACAAAAGTCACCGACATAGCACAGCGGATTAGCTCTTTGAAGTGGCAGTGGGCGGGGCACATAGCGCGTAGAACCGATGGCCGATGGGGCATTAAGGTTCTGGAATGGCGACCACGTACCGGCAAGCGCAGCGTTGGACACCCACCGACCAGGTGGTCGGACGACCTGACAAGGGTCGCGGGGAGGCGCTGGATACAGGCCGCTTCCAACCGGTCATTTTGGAAATCATTGGGGGAGGCCTATGTCCAGCAGTGGACTTCTTGCGGCTGATATGATGATGATAATGATGAGGCTGTAAATACTTTGTCAAATGATAACCCAGTATGAATTACTAACATGTACACTGGCACAGCTGATCCCGGAATCAGACGCACCACCCCTGGGAAAACGTTTATATGAGAAAGATGATGGTAAGCCCATGCGGTCGTGTTTAAGTAAAACTTTTAACATTGGGTTGTCTTTACTTTAATCACTTAAATGTTGATCACAGTTTAAGCTTATATATAGTTACATCCGCGTGATATGCATTAGCAAATTAGTGTATCTTTTGTTTTTTTCATTGGACGGCTATCGGATAAAAATGTCCCCTTTTTTATTCCATATTCAGACGTCCCAACCCGGTTCAGAATCAACAAATTCCAAATTCAACTCGGCATAACGGTAAGCAATCCGAAGCTATCAATCATATTAAAAAAATAGAACGCCGATCGCTCAGCCAATCGAAAAACCAATTTCAAATTTGGAACAGCGTCCGCACGCCTACGGCGCGGGGAGTAGTAGCTATGTATGTGTAGAGTATAGAATTACGCTTCATTCTGAAGTCACCAGTTGCTCCATGAATGGGCTCATTCAATACTGAGAGAGGAGATACGCTTGCGCGCCATCGATCCGCCGCCGGGGATGGGGGGCGCTGCCGGGCCGTTCTCCATTTGACAGGCGATGTTGGTACGGTAACCGGGTTCGGATCCGGCAAGAAGACGTGACTTAATCTAGAATAGACAAACCGATAGAACACGTACCGATAAGCGCAGCGTCGGACAGCTACCGACCAGGTGATGGACAATATGACCAAGGTCGCAGGGAAACGCTAAATACAGACAGGCACTTCGTTTGTTTGTTTTTGTTTGTCAAGTACTTTATTGTACTTAAACAGAAAGAGACATAATACATAACAGAAAAAATTAATATACAACGGCGAACTTATCCCATGAAGGGATCTCTAGCATCGTCATCATTTCGAGTAGGTGTCACGGTCAATCGACCATGCACACCCTGGTGTCAAAGTTCTTCGGTACCGCCTCTAGGCCTCTGACGTGGTCCCTTTAACGACTACCAGACGGCAGCCGGGACCAACGGCTTAACGTGCCTCCCGAAGCACGGAATCATCTTAATTATCAGACAATCAGGTGATTCAAGCCTGCAATGTCCTAACAAAACTGGAAACAACTAAACAAAGTATGCTTCCAGTGGGAATCCAACCCACGACACCCGGGTCTACAGGCAAACGCCTTAACCACTGGACCACGGAGGCAGTGGCACGGGAGCAGGAGGTAGATCTCTAGCAGTCAACCGGCGAGTAATTGAGAGGAATGTTAAATATTTACATATTTCGATAGAAGTAATACTTGATCATCTGGTCATTTATGAAATCCTATGGCCAACAGTGAACATCTTGCAACTGATATGATGATCAGTAAAAACATTGTCTTAGCGCGCGGCTAATTAATATTAACTAAAAAAGGGAATACAGCCTGAATAAAAGGGCTGGTAGAATTAACTCTTATAGTTTAAAAAAGTAGTCTATAGAACGGTAACTCCCAAAATGGATGACAATGGATTGAGGGAGTTAGAAAAATATGAGTATGATCAATGATTAAAAAACAATGTAATTCATTTAACTTGAAACGATCTGGCAGCAAACAAAAAGGAAGTTTTCTTAAATATAGCTTTTTTATATATAATTCATAATTTTTTTAAATTGATTATTACCAATTCTGGTCAACTACGAGTACATCAACGTAAAAACACTTTATTTTATCCAATTATTAAGACAAGGAAGACCTTAATAACCAGATACCATTTATCGGTAAAATAACCAAATTCAGATAAGTTTGAAAAATGTATTAATTTAGACAAACATGTGTAAAATTACAAACCATATACTGGACTAAGAAGTAGAAAGTAATAATTTAATTACTTGAAAGCAAATAGGATTAAAGGACAATCAACGAAATTATAATGCTTATTGTGAATGTTTATTTACAATTTAAAGCAAGTTACTTTGGAGTCAGTGCCTCACGCTATACAAGGGTTTGTTTTGAAGGCACGATTAAATAACTTAGTCAAATAAGTTTGAAAAACCGGCCAAGTGAGAGTAGGAGTCGCGCACGAAAGTTTCTGTACTGTTATCTACATACTAAGTTTAAAATCATTCAAAATATTTTTATTATATTATGTGACAAAAAATATAATGCTTTTCGCAATCTTTCTTTGTTTTATCAATGTTTTAGGACGTTGTTTCGTGCCAAATTTCAAGATTCTGAAAGTAGAAAATTTGCGGCATAAACGGTTGTATCTTTTGATTGTGTTGGCTTTTTTCATAGCTCCAAGGGACAGATGACCTGAGTCTATCTATCTATATCAGGTATTTTTAGTCTCCACTACAGGAGCACGACCCTCTCTGTACTACTAGAGCCATACTTGGCCAGAGCAGCCAGAGGACTTGGCCTACGCTCTCCACGCTGGCCAGACGGGTTGGAGAGGTCTCTCAGATGTTTATAAGCTTTGTTTAGCTTGTATTTCCTAAGTCGCCTTCTACGACAACCACGGGAAGACTTGGAGTGATACTATTCTACTCTGCCGGGTACCACACGGCTAACCTGACGGACGACCTGAGTATTTGATATGAATTTCAGCTTGATACCTCCACGCGTTCCTAAAAAAAAGGTTCTTGACAGACCGACAGACAGGCAGACAGACAGACAGACGGACAACAAAGTGATCCTATAAGTGTCCCATTTTGAAAATTTCAACTCTCTAGCTATCACGGTTCATGAGATACAGCCTGGTGACAGACGGACAGACAGACCGGAGCCATATTAATAGGGTCCCAGTACCCCCTTTGGGTACGGAACCTAAAAAATGAATGTAAATCCGTCATTTAAATAAATGGTTGTCTGTAAATTCGGTTTACGGACGATAATTTTAAGTGATAATGGTGGAAGATAAATAGACGCGTCACTAGCCAAACGCTTAGGCCGATCGTGCCTCTCTATCGCTTGTCCCGCACTCTCGCTTGCACGCGCAATGAGACACTTTTTCCGCCGGCGTTCATAACCTTTTTTTTTTATTCAATGTTAGATTAGGCATTTGTCTCCTATTTCATCTGATGGTAAGTGACGATAAAGACGAGGATGTTACATGCCTATCCAAGAGATACCTATTTATTCTTCTTTTGAATGGACTGTACTTGTCTGGGAATATAGACGCAATAAATCCATAAATCTATACTAATATTATAAAGCTGAAGAGCTTGTTTGTTTGTTTGAACGCGCAAATCTCAGGAAATACTCGTTCAAATTGGAAAATTATTTTGTGTTGGATAGTCCATTTATCAAGAAAGGCGCGAAGCATCAATAAAAAATGTTTTGAAAACGGAGAAAAATTATTCATCTATACTAATTTAAAAACGAATTAATCATAATAACAGAAATTGTCGCGGACGAAGTCGCGGGCAACAGCTAGTTCCACAATAATAATAATACTTTATCATAAGACGTTATCACGCCAAAATTACGGTCGTCCGGTGCCGGAAACAACATTACAAGAGACAGTGGAGAACCGCTGACCGCCGAATTCAAGTTACGTTTGCCCATAGTGTACTTACCTATATCTAGAGGCCGGGCCACCTCCTAGGCTCCCGACTTAAGTAGGTACATACTTCATAATTCTTTTAGAGGAACAGCTAGTACACTCCAAATTTCCTTCCATGCTGGTCTGGGAGAAAAGAAAAAAAATAGAATGTACCAGCTGCTTCACCTTCCGCGCGGATCGTAAAAGCCAATCGAGGGAATGGGAGAAAATCTGAGGAATCATATTAGAAGGCGATGCGGCTAGCTACCCATCGCTATTTTGATTCCGTATTACACCTAATACCCATCAATATGCTAAACGTGGCCTATAGGTCTTAAAGACCTGCTCTGTTTACCTCGCAAGGGAAAAAGACGTGATAGTATGTACCTATGATCGACTCCAATCTTATTAGTACAACCAAATAAAAAATATTTATTATACAAATTAATAAAAAAAAAACTTAACATGATTATGAAAATGCCATTTTACATACTACCCACTCAATGACTGATTATCCTCATTTTTCCCCCTAATCACGGAGCCCCGGGTCTCTTTTTACTTTTTGTGCAACGCAAAGATAACCCATATTACAAAAACAATGAAAGTACAATCAATAATTTGAAAAACAGGCCAAGTGCGAGCCAGACTCGCACACGAAGGGTACAGTATAATAAGTTTGAAATTATTAAAAATATTTTTGATATATGATGTTACTAAAAATGTATGCTTTTCGCAGTGTTTCCTTTATCTGTGCTATACAAATTACAAGATTACAATCTTCGTAACAAATTTCAAGATTCCCTTGCGCGAATATCGAAAAACACGAAAATTAGCTAGCTTAGAAGTTTGATTTTCTCACAGCTCCAAGGGACAGTAGACCTGAGTATTTGATGTGAATTTCAGCTTGATATCTCTACGCGTTCCTGAGAAAAGAGTCTTGACAGACAGATAGACAGACGGACAACCAAGTGATCCTATAAGGTTCCGTTTTTCCTATTGAGGTACGGAACCCTACAAAAGGGAGGGTCGACATCGGGCTACCGGTAGATGGTTAAATGACATTAACGAAAAAAAATATATAAAAGATCCTCGAGTGATTAAAGAATGCTATGGGCTACATTCTATCTCGCCATAATAAAGGGACGCCAAATATTTTTGCGTAAATTGATTATTTTACTTTTTATCTCAAGAATCCGAAGAAATGTTATTTTCACGAAAAATTGTACAAATTTTGTTTTCTTTTTTTATGCTTTATTGATTCTATTTTCGCACACAATGTCTATATTTGTGTAAATAATTAAGTGATTTGCTATTGTCTTCTAAATTTAATATTTTTCACAGTAAAATGCCTTTAGAAGCAAAAAACAATATACGCGAAACAACACCAATGTTTTACTATCCGTCCGTATATAGGTATATATACTATCGGTTGAGTCGTTGCGACAATGTTACAAAACAATAATAATAAAAAAATAATAATAATTTAGGTTTTTATAATGTTTTTATGTTTGTATTATATTTTTATATTTTACTTTTCATATAAATATTATAAAAACCTACACTTAAGATTTAAAAAGAGGATAATAATAAATACATACGGAAAAATCACACAGATTGAGCTAGCCCCAAAGTAAGTTCGAGACTTGTGTTATGAGATACTAACTCAACGATACTATATATTATAACAAATACATACCTATACATCCAATTTATTTGTCGTCATAGGTTACAAAGATCTTTATTTTATGTGCATAGATTTAAAAAAAATGCGTCTCTCTTTTGTGTATGTAGCTCAGAATAATAATATAAAACCCCCGTCAAACTGAGTCTGAAAAATGAATTGAGATTTGTATGCCACAAATCTATTTTTTTTTAAAATCATCATGATGAATCTGCCTAAAAAATCAAAATCCAACCGAACGAAGTCGTGGGCAACCGCTAATGTTATTTATAAAAGAAGCGGATTTACGGAAGGCGGCGTGTCGTAGCAATCCTCGTAGCCAGTCTACGATATGCGCTACGATGCTACGAACGCTACTTTATACTAAGATTTGAAAACAGTCTGATACTAGCGCTTTTAATAATGAGTACTTATAAGGTTTTCGTGTTAGCTATATGATCCTGTAACGGAACACTTATGTTCTCGTTCATGATTCTCAAATATTAACTGGAAAACTGAAATTCAATCATAAATACAGTCCTTTGTAAATTGTTCCACAATAATTCATTATATCCATCTTATTTTGTTTGTTGTGAAGCAGAATGACATTGACAGTTTGTCTTATCTATAATTGACGCGAGGAAGAAAATTGATCTATGATCTATGAAAAGTAGAACTTAAATTAAAAATATGAAATTAAAAGTATAGTTTGACTGACTTTATATCTTTAAGTAAGAACAAGGAAATAAATAATCATGATGATAACAAAAATTTGATCAAATAATTGATAATTAGTTTATTCTTTTGTCTAGTTGAAAAAAAGTAAGCATTTTACGGATAATCGAGAGAATCGATTCAATCAAAATTAAATAAATATTAAAATAAATTAATACTCAGCGTAAAAGAAATTTAAATGGTAAAATTTATTATAATATCTCGTGATACCAGATTATGCTAATAGGTCGATTCAAGGGATTCTATAGATAGCACAGGGAACACTAATAATTAAAAGAAAGCTATGAGATTGTCTATGGAATTAAATTTGATACAAGGCACGCTGACCTTTATTTCGTTACTATTAGGGGTGAAGAAAGAGACAGGTAGTCTTGGAATGTTTTAGAAAGTTTTGGAACTAACCAATGGAAAAACTTTATTCAATTGAGAATTTAATGAAAAAGGTCTTATCGACAGGAATGAGCAAGGCAGATTAGTTATTAAATGTAGAGATATTAGTTAGATATTTGCATGAGGTTTTTAAAAAAAATATTGGCCAACGGTTTTTCAGTCGAAGTGGTGTGATTTCTGAGAACCGCACGGTAGCGAGTATAAAAGGCTACGGCGCCATTAGTCTGGGTCATTACGCATCGGGAAATTTGAAGAGTCAAGAGGAATTGCTGCCAGAACGCCACTGCAAGTTTTATTTTAAATCAAGAAAGAAGTAGTTTAAAGTGTGGGTTATCGCGTTATCTTGGCAAATTAGGATCGAAAAATCCCGCGAAGTCCCTTGCAAAAATATTTTAGCTAAGAAGCACATTGGTATCGTGTTCTGAAGTTAAAATATTGTAGATTCTTTTGAAATATATGAATATTAGCTTGTCCAGAGTAAATTCACTATAATAGTTTCATATACTGTAAAGTTTTGAATGATATTGAGGAAATGATGTTGGGGAGATCTTTGATTCTTCGAAATCTTCTCCGTATCAAATCTGAGATATCTAGTTTCTATTTGTTTGATTTTAATGTAAGTTTAGTAGAGTTTTGTGTCGAATTGGGGAATACATGGCCAAGATCAACGCTGGACCTCTATTCCTTATGAGAGCGATTGTTCTTTATGAGGGTAGCGGCCAAGTAGGAGTAAAAATAATTCGACATTGTAGCTGGTCGAATGGGCTGCAATTTCCAGCCTAGCTATGCTACTTGGGGCGTCCAGACGGCCTCTGTGCCTACGGAAACCTACGGTCCGAACGGTGCGCTAGTTTTCAGCTCCCTAGCCACTTGGGGACACGTCTGGGACCTCAAACCTTTGTTAGGGCGTGGAAGTCTCGATCCTGACCACAAGAGATGACCACAACCCAAGAGTGATAGGAATAATAGGTTCGTGGGCCCAAACTCTGGCTCCCTTTTACAGCTTAGAGATGACGGATCCTTGCTAGGAACCTAATCTATTTACCAGAGTAGGAAATCTGATTTTAGGAGCAGTCAGACAGGTAGAATCATTAAAATAGGGCGAGGAAAGCTTCCTCAAATCTTTTTAGCTAGATTAGGGAGCGATCTCTTACACCGGAGTTCGTTCTACACACACACACACTTTGGGGATGGGGGGACAGTAACTTAACACCTTTAGACTAGAAATTAGGGACTGATAGGGACTAGATTAGGCCCATTAACGGTTGCGTCAGGATAAGGAAAAGAGGGGTATAGGAGATAAAATTCCATTCGTTTTCACGGTAAATCCGGTGGTAGCAATATAACCATCCAAGCTGCTGGTGGGTAGGACGTTAATAATTCAAAAAATTAATCTTCGACAGTAATTTTAAGTTAGATAGTCGTATCTAATATGAAAGTGAAGTTGAATGTGAAAATATGATAACAAAATGGCATAAGTTGGTTCTGTGATAGTGACAAGTGATAATGCTGACGAAATGTGCGTATTCTGATTGTGAAAGATTCAGAGAATCTGTTTCTAACAAAGGTATGAAATTCCTAACCTTAATTTTTATGTACAAGGCCCTGATATATAATAGTGTATAGAGTATCCACCTGAATGATTTGGGGATTTTCATATTGTAAAATCACATAGATTGACCATGAATAACTAATATCATAACTTGTGGCATAATCTCATAGCTACTTGACAATGGATTGAGTCGGAGTTGTCTATTTAATTACTAAATAAATACCTTCTTGATCTACCTATTTTGTTGAAAAATTCAGATTTGTTTAGTCCAGTGAGATCTCATAACTCTCTGACAATATATTATCATGATAATCATTCTCTGAAGGGGATGGTCTGTTGGTTCCATGGAAGTCATGTAAATTCTGTAAGGTTGAGATATTGACAATCCACATATATACCATATGATTCATCTAATTCTGGAATGAATAATGAATTCTGGGAGAGTAATGTTCCTTATATACTACCAAGGGCGAGTGTAAGGTTGACTCCAATCCCTATTTATTGAAATACAGGAATATTACAATCCTCACACGTAAATTTGATTGAATCACTGAGACAAATAAGTCTGAAGTAAATGTGCTTAAATACTAATAGACATTTCATCTCCATCTATCTCTAAGATCTAGAGTTAGTGCATAATAGTGCTTATACATAACAGCATGGCATAACATTTACATGCTTACATACATAACTACATAATTCCTGAAAATAATAGGATAATGAGTAACAATTGATACAGGAAGTATTATCATGTAAGGATGCCTTCTCTACAGTGAAGGTTGAGGTATAGTTTGACTGACAAACAAACCCTTGCTATAAAACTCCATCTGAGTACGTAATACTACCTGCTTGTTGTAAATTCATAATTTGAGTTCTTTGCTTTTACACCTCCGTGGTGTTATTTCAAAGTAAATAAGTCTGAACTCATCCCAGCGAACACAATGAGAGCATAATGCTTGTGTAGCAGGTAATACGCTTGAAGACATTTAGTCTACCCTCTTGTCTCTGAATTAATAGTCAGACATAATTTTACTGACAAATTGCCTATCCTACTATTAGGTGGGAACAGGTACTATTTACTCTTTAATGGGTATCCCTATTGCTTTCCAAAAGAAATTAGCATACGGAGGAATCACGTCCAAGTCTGGATGACGAGTGGTACTCTGGCGGGCGGAAGGCGGGGCTCGACAGTAAACCGTAACACCAAAATGCTGGGTACATTCACTATAATGTATATCTACCACCACTGACTGATACATACAATGACAATATTAAACTATTACCTTAGACTTCTATCCAATATCTACAGTTGTGGACATCTATAACTCATTATAGATCAATATGGATACTTACATTCTAATACTTACTATACATATCCGAAATTCAATACTATATCTATAAGCCGCTGGTAGAGGAACAATTTCTGTAGAATGAACCATGCTAGATAAGCAATATGCTCCTTAATGAAAATAATTAACCAATTCTTCATAAAATAAGGCAATTATATTAATGTGAAATAGCAGGCAACAGAAAATAACACAAAGTGCAATTTGAACAATATTTATTAGGAAAAACATAAGCGTACCTTACGATAAGGTTATTCTTATTTATAAGTAAAAATTAGTCATACACAAGGCCGATAGCAACCTTAGGCATAGCATAAGATAGGATTAGGCTTCCTCACCATAGGTTAAGATCAAAATCACTTCATTTAAGAAGGTCCAGGGGTTACTATGATAAAACAAGGGTTACTTCCGCTAGATATGATCATGCCATATAGATTTGAACAAAGAAACAAAACATTAATAGGGTATGTATGTTGATAAAGTAGATTAAGAGTAATACAGCTAGTATTTGGTGCAGTTAGGAATTCATAGTAAGGGTAGGCTAGAGAAAAAAAATATAAACATAGGTAGGGTACAATTTTAGTGTCCCGTGACCAGGATATCTGGTGTGATAGCTGTATTACTAGTAATAGTATTTTGATTGATTACGGCCCCAATAATCCAAAGTGTTAGCATAGCAGTGTATACATACATAGGTTAATTTGATAGTAGAAATGTTCGATTTATTGTTTTGTTTCACTGTTCAAACCCGCTTAGTGACTGGACAGGCGATTCTCCATAAGGATGGCTTCGTTTGGTCACATTTTGATGCCGAGACATGGAAAAGATGTTGTGATTTTGTTGAAATGGTTTCATGTTTTTCAATCGTGTTGGATTAAGCCACATTTCACATCACTCGAAACCGTAAGCAAAGTAGTAGGGTCGTATTTTCTGTGAGTTGTATTATATGTCAATTTAGATACCTGAAACAAATAAAATAGCTTAATAAAAAGGAAATAAATGCTTAATTTTGCTACTACGCATTTTGATATTGTGAATCTGTCATTATCTTCACGTTTGACAGTTGTCGTTGTCGTTGGTATATTAAGCAAAGATAAGTAGTGTTATGCAGTCATACGAGTGAGGCTCTACACTATGCGAGAATATTTTAAGCAGATTCTTATGTCTATAGAATTAATGTTGATTTGTTTTCTGTTTGCTGGATTATGTTAACATAATTTAACAATAACAATTAGAATTTACTTAGAAATAAAAACGATTTCGTAATTATGGTAACTTTGCATAGCTACTAAACAAAATAATAGTATGAAATTATTAAGACATTATCTACGGCTATGAAAATGTTTTATATCACCGGCGTCATCTAGTGATCACTAGTTGAACTATTGATAGTACGGTTTGATATTAGTTCTAAGCATCGCGTTATTTAAATTACCTTAATATTTAAATAGATATTCCTAAATATTTATTTTTCAAAAAAAAATTTTGCATATTGAGCTAGGTAGAAAACTACATTAAACTAAAGAAAAAATATCTACATACTAAAACATTTTATTACAAAATAATTATACCTATTATCGTTTTAATATATTACTACGGATTTAATGCGTATATATTCGGACACTGGGATTTATTATTGAAGGAAGGGATATTGATATGTGGTTTGTTTTGGTTGTCAGATCTGACCTTACGATACGAGTAACAATTATCTGATCCTAAATCGTGCTGAAAACCTATAAGATGGTTAGACCTCAGCGTAAACGTAAAATCCCGAGAAGGTATGGACCTCAGGATTCTAATAGGGAAAATGAAGAAGAACCAGTGATAGAACAAATACCACTTGAGGGTGAAGCTAATTTAGCTCAATCTCTAGAAGAACCAGTGATAGAACAAATACCACTTGAGGGTGAAACTAATTTATCCCAACCTCTAGAAGAACCAGTGATAGAACAAATACCACTTGTGGATGAAACTAATTTAGATCAACCTCTAACGAAAAGAAGATGTCGGCGTATAGTAAAACCCATGCGTAGAGAACAAGGTTCAAAAGAAATAGCGGTAATGCAATCTATGTTAAGGAGAACCGTAGGGTTATTGACAAGAAAGATAAACGAATTAGGAGAAGATGTGAAACGTACACGAGCAGCCTTACCGGATAATACAGAAACTAACACGAGTAAAAATATAGTGACTAATGATAATCCGGAATTAACGGAAATAAACGAGGATATGGAATCTTTACAAAAGGAAGAACAAATGCCCTCAAGTGAGAAAAAATACGTAATATGTAATGTTAAAAACATTAACTTAGAAAAACCTAAATTCGGAGAGGTGGCAACCCATCCAGTTACTTTTATAGAAGACTTGGAAACTTATTTAAAAAAGGCAGGGAAATCTAAGAATCAGTTAGATTTAATCCAAGAGTGTCTTGTAGGTCATGCCAGAGACTGGGCAAGAATCTATAAGGGACGATGGAATACATTAGAAGATTTTAAGAGGGATTTCCTCAAGGCTTATTGGGGGGAAAACGAGCAAAATGAGTTGCGTAGAAAGATTGTCCAGGGAACGTGGGATAGGACTAGTACTCCTAGCATGACTCAACACTTCCTTCATCTAACCGGTAGAGCGCGGATGCTTAGTTTCAATATGCCTGAAAAACAATTAGTTGGGGATATAATGCGGCATTATCCTAGATATGTACAGCAAGGTTGGATTTCGTCCAATATTGAAACCATTATAGGAACTGCAGAATTTTTGAGGAAGATGGATGATGTACAGAAACAGGAGTTTCAGGGAAATAATGCAGTACCTAAACACACTAAAACTTGGGAATCTAAGAGAAAAACGCAACAACAAGCATATCGTCATTGGCAGAAACCTCAACAGGAGTCGCAGTCGAAACAAAATCAAACTGTAAATTCAGTCGAAAATGTAAACAGTGCGGATGCTGTAGTGTTAAACTAGAGAGGGTTGATAAAGTCTCCGGATCAACTCCGACATCAGGGGACAGGGGATATCATATGATGGTTCGAATGAATTGGAGGCCGGGTCAAGCGTTAGGGAAATTTAGTACTGGGTCAAAATATCCCATATGTCTTAAATTAAGAGCTAACTATGACGGACAAGGATTAGGATATGGGAAATTAGACTTTGAAACGCAAGATATAGCTGGTCAAATAGTAGAGGTTTTAAAATTAAATAGTCAACACTCATTATTTGATATACATGAGGGCAGTTTAGTGTCAGCGGTTTTCGATGAAAGGGTCGAAAAATCACAGGGCAGTCGTAAATTTAAATCTGAGTTACTAGTGAACATCTTTGACGAAAAGATAGTTGCTCTCTTAGATACAGGTAGCGATATAACGTGTGTGTCAGAAGAATTTTGGAATCTTTTACTTTCTAAAAATCCTAATATACCTTCCTTACCTATTAAACCTTTCTTTATTAAAATAGCAGTAGGACAAAAAAATATAGAAATTCGTAAAATAGCTTTAGTTAAATTAGGGATAGGCCCATTTGAAAGTGACCTTTCTGTATTAATAATTCCAGGGCTTACCTCCAGCCTTATTCTTGGTTTCGACTGGATGAAGGAAAATAAAGTTTCTATTAAGTTAGACGAACATGAAAAAGGGATCGAAATATTAATAGGTCAGGAAAAGCGTCTGTTTAAGTTCCATGAGAGTCGGCAAATTAACAGTGTGGTATGTCCGGAACAGGCGTTGGAAGTGAACGAAGTAGTCGAGAGTTCGTATAAGAACATACAAAATTTAATAACTCAGTTAAAATTAAGTAATTATCAGAAAGTAGAGCTTAAAAGGGTATTATTAAAACATGCCAAGTTATTTTCATCAAAATTGGGACGTAGTAATTGTTATGAACATGTTATAACCATGGAACCTCATGCACCAATAGTGAGGAAAACTTATCCAATCCCATATGCTTATAGGGAAAAGATAGAAAATAAATTAAAAGAAATGCTAGAGCAGGGAATTATTAGTCGTGAATCCACTCCTTATTGTAGCCCATTAACATTTACTTTGAAAAAGGATGGTACAATTCGTGTTCTATTAGACGCTCGAGAAATAAATAAACATATGGTACCGGAAACCGAGAAACCTCCTTTACAGTTAGATGTAATAAATTCATTTCAGGGAGCCAGTTTTATTAGTATTTTAGATTTAAATAACGCATATTTTCAGATCCCTATTTCGAGAGATAGTAAGAAGTACACAGGGTTTTCATTTAACGGAAAGTCATATGTATACAATGTTCTACCTCAAGGATTAAAAACGTCAGTCGGAAGTTTTAGTAGGGCTATGGATTTTATATTGGGACACGAAGTTAGTGATTTTTGTGTTAATTATTTAGATGACTTAGCTATAATAACTACTGGAAGTTTAGAAGACCATCTAGAGCATTTAGATATAGTATTGGGAAAGTTAGCAAAAGCTGGGCTAACTTGTAATCTAGAAAAGTGTAAGTTTTTGTGTAGTGAAGTGAAAATGTTAGGATACATAATTTCCACTTCTGGACTTAAAACAGATCCAGACAAAATAGAATCAATTCAAAAATTCCCAGTTCCAAAAAAGTTAAAACAAGTTAGAGCCTTTTTAGGCTTGTGTAATTTCTATCGAAGGTTTATACCAAATTATAGTTTCCATATTCAACCATTGTGTGATTTACTGAAGAAAGCGAGCGCCTGGAAGTGGGGAGAAAACCAACAGGCTGCATTTGAAAAGGTAAAATCATTATTTATTAAAACTGTAGAACTAAACCACCCAGACTTCAGTAAACCATATTATTTGCAAACAGATAGCTCAGGAATAGGCTTAGCTGGGTTTTTGTATCAATTAGATAACTTAGGGCAAATAAAGATATTAGGATTTCATAGTAAACTTTTGAAAGGAGCGCAGTTAAATTGGACTGTTACAGAACAGGAATTCTATTCAATTATTTGTTGCTTAGAAAAATTTGAAACTTACCTAAGAGGATCTAAAGTAATAATTAAAACTGATCATAAAGCCTTAACCTTCGTGAAAAACTGTAAATTATATAATGCAAGGTTAGCTAGATGGATTAACTATTTGGAACAGTTTCAGTATGAGGTACAGCATGTTAAGGGGAGAGATAATATAGTAGCGGATATTTTATCCAGGTATCCACCTGTAAATGATATTTTGCAGGAAGATAAACATGATTTGCCCAAAATATCTTATACTGAGGTTAGGCCAAATAGGGAATTACTAAGTAAATTGAAAGAAATGTCTAAATTGCAACAGGATGACTTAGAGATCAGTAAAATAATTTCAGAATTAAGAAAACAGGGGGTAAATAGTCAGTCTAATTCAACGCTTAAAAGATATATGTTGAAAGATGGGTTGTTATATTTTTTACCAGATGGAATAGTAAATCAAGTCCTTTATTTACCTCAAATGCTAAGGGAGGAGATTATCTGGCAAGTTCATATAGAAATGGGACATCAAGGGGCATATAAAATTATTAAATATATTAGAGATAGATTTTATTGGAGGGGACTTACTAGGCAGGTCAAAAGTGTGTTGAAGGGTTGTCATGATTGTCAGATTTCAAAGAGCGATACGGTTAAGCTTGTAGGGCCCTGTCAATCAATAATATCTAAAAATATAGGAGATTTAGTGATGATAGATTTATATGGCCCTTTACCCAGTGGGAAATTTGGAATGAACTATATCTTAGTGATTCAGGATACATTTAGTAAATTTGTAAAATTATTTGACCTTAAGAAAGCAACAGCGGTTTCAGTTATTAATAAGACTAAACAATTCTTTAAAATAATTAAGCCTAAGGCTATTATGTCAGACAATGGGTCTCAGTTTGCTAGCAGGTTGTGGAAGGAAACTATGAGTCAGTATGGTGTTAGGGTTATTTATACAACAGTTAGAAACCCACGTCCAAACACAACGGAGCGAGTGAATAAGGAGTTAGGCAGACTGTTCAGAACCTATTGTAGTGCAAGACATCAAAGTTGGGTGACTGTGTTGCCAAAAATAGAAATATTATATAATAACACACTTCATGAGAGTACTGGGTTTACACCTTGTGAGATTTTGTATGGTGAATCTACAAAACTAACTTTTGATGAGGAAATTGGTGTTGACTTAAGAACTCAGACTGTGGATTCTATTAGGGAAAAGGTTAGAGAGAACTTGCAGAAGGCAAGTCGGGTACGGATTGACAAGTTTAATAGAAGATACAGAATTATACAATACCAGATAGGAGATTTAGTTAAATTAAGAAGGTTAAATAGATCAGATGCTAAGATGAAAATAACAAAGAAGTTTGAGCCGTTATATGAAGGACCATATGTGATTGCAGCCAACCCTTATAAAAATGTCTATCTGTTGGTTGATCCGGTGACAAATAAAGAAAGAGGAAAGTTTAACACTATACATCTGTCGAGGTATTATAAGTGATCATAGATGAAAATTAAAATTGTAGACAAAAGTTTAGGAGAATGTGAGGAACATACAGTTATAATTTAATTAGTTGAAATGTCTAAAAGTTATCAAATATAAGTTTTCCCTCACATTAGTATACATGTACATGAGAAATTTATTATAAAAAAGTTATGTTTTGGTTTAATTTTGATCTTTATATTTTTGTATTAGCTAATTAAGGTTGAATATTGTAATTTGAATAAGAATCATTTAATAAGAATTAATAAATAAAGTTCAGGGGTAGATTTGTGTAGAATCTGGTGGACTTAGGGAAAAGCCTATCTGACATTATGGGAATTAGCTCGCTTGAGTAAAAAGAAAAATTGCCATGCGCAAGAGGAAATTCAAAACGCTCTTGGCTAGCTGAAAAGATACTCTCATACATGCATATTTTCTATAGGAAAACCTGGAATATACTATTGTTTGAATTAAATTTAAATTAACGAACATAACATAAAGTAAATAAACTCTGTTAAGTTGAATTTTTAAGGTCAGGGTAAAGTAAAAATACTCAGAGTTAATCGTAAGGTCAGATAGAGGGGAGTTGTGGTGGCTTTTCTGGGGGGGAATTTTAATATAAAATAGTTATATACATAAAATAATTAGATTGAATAAGGAATATGTAGTGAAAGTGTGAAAGTTAAAGTGATAGTGTTCAAAGTAAAGTGATAGTGTTCAAATTAAAGTGAAGTGTTCGGTTTAGGTGCTGTACACTGACGGTTATGTAATAGTACCACTCATTACAAGAAGGGTTAGGATGTGATAACTAAAGCGAACCATTTACTTGTATCATGTGCTGATGTTTGTTTTCTTTAATATAAATTTAGTACTATGAGTCCAACTACAGTAATTTAATCCAAGTATTCGAATTTGTCTCAAAACAACTAAGATATCTTTAGGCAATACATTATGTAGTAAAAGGTCATACATAATGGTCCTCATACTTACATGGTAGGTACCTTAAATGTTTACAAGGTATGGCATAGTAAATCTTTTAGACAGAGTAAAACATATTTTTATTCAAATAGATTCACTAATTATAAATAAGGCTATAACATTTATGTCACAGTTCACACTTAGGTCACATTCCGACAATGACTTCTTATGGGCTCTTCAGATTTTTCAATATATGTAGGACTTGATTAGATTTCTCGTAGCATTACATAGATCTGCACAGATAGATGCTTATTCAGGTTATCTGAAACAATAGAAGTAGGGTTATGTTTATATATTTTTACAACAATTTGATCAAGAAGTTAATGTAAATCATTAAAGGAGTCGCATTATTGAAGGATGTACCTTTATGACGAGTCATTGGGTAGTTTTATGTACTTTTATATAGAGGTTAGGTTGAATAGATAGTAGGAATAAGTTATTTCTAGGTTAGTATCACAATAGTATTGTAAACTGTTACTTTCATGAGTTTATAGATAGGAAGGCATTTATATGCTCAACATAGCTCTCTTACTACTATTCCTACTGTGTTATTGAAAAGATTTAACGATAAAAGGGTCCATAAATACTTACGATTGTTAAAGCGTATTGTCCTGAATACATTGATATTGGTTATCCATTTGTACCGTTTGATGCGGCGAGGTATATTATACTAACACATTATAGGTTGGTTAGAGATCGTACATGCGTTAATTCCTTGAATAATCTGGTATTTACTATGATTTGTTGATTAGTTTCATTTGACCACAAACTAAATAGGGATCCAAGTTTCATTTGACGACGGCCATGTTGAAAATGACATAGGATGTTTAGATAGTCTGTTCAGAAATCAGAAATCAATCGATGCGATGCTTTTAGGGGGACTATTTTTGTGACACTTGTCTTCGGGTACATTTGATATAGATGAATCGCTCGTTTGCGGACAGCATCATTTCGAGAATAGCACTTCTGTATACTTCGCGAGCATAACTATTCTAAAAGGCGGGATATTTAAATTTTCGGAAACACGGTAATAGACGTAGGTACTCTGTAGTAATATTATAGCAGATAGTAGGTAGTCCAGCGTATATGAATTAGAGGTATCCAACCACAGAGATAATTTTCAACCGACTTTAAAGAAAAAAAAAGGAGGAGGTTCTATGTTTGACTGAATGTTTTATTATAAATGATAGCTCGAAACGGCTGTACAAATTTTGATGGTATTTGGTGTAATGGTGGTTGGCGCTCTAAAATTGGCCTAATATTTTACCCGGCTACTTAAGGGGGCGGTGGTATGAGATTCGCCAGGTTTATTATTAGTTATAAAAAAAAAATCAAATAAATTAAAATAAATTCAAATTAATTAAAATAAATTCAAATAAATTCTAATAAATTCAAATAAATTCAAAAAAATTAAAATCAATTCAAATAAATTAAAATAAATTCAAATAAATTCAAATAAATTCTAATAAATTAAAATAAATCCAAATAAATTTAAAATAAATTAAAATAAATTCAAAAAAAAAATTCAAATAAATTCAAATAAATTCAAATAAATTAAAATAAATTGAAATTAATTCAAATAAATTTAAATAAAAAAAAAAAATATATACAGATTAGTCCAAAAATATTTAGTTAAAATGTTATAAATTCAAATAATTATTTTTTCATTTAAGTAGATTTGATTTAAATTCATTCAATTCATGTCTAGTCACGTAGATCTTGCAGTCTACGCGGCTCACGCAGTTCCTAAGGTTTACGCGCTCATGCAGTTCATGCGGATTATGCGGGTCATGCAAATTATGCGGATTACGCGGATCACGCGGTTCATGCGGATGACGAGGAACTTGTGGTTCATGCGGAGCATGCGGGTCATGCGGGTCAACATGAGTGAAATGATATACTTATTTATTGATTATTTTACATATTTAATGGAAATATATTATATTGTTGAAAGTGATCTGGTGAAGCGCTGATGTATTCTTGGCAAGAATGATTGAGTATGAAGGAATGAACTTGGTGGTTAGAACAGGGATGGGGAAAAGGGAAGGGGGAATAACGTCTAGGAAGGGCCTTGGTATACCAGATGTGAAGCCAGATTACCAATGTTATTTGCCCAAGACCTTGAATATACACATCACAAACGAGTTTTATACGGGGGGAATATTGGTGTTAGGATAAATTTTAAATTTTCAGAGACATTTCTCTTGGAAATAATCCCAAGTGTTATAACACCCGTATGAAACTCCACACTCTACAAGAAGCTGAGAGCTACTACAAATTCACACTACACACTCTCCAAGGCGATGTTAAGATTTGCTTGAGCGAAAGTTTTGAATATGACTTTTAGGTATGGCTTACAAAGGTCATTCTCCTTAAAGGCAGATCAGATTCTTGGAAGGATACTTATGGCGGATATAGTTTTGATTGTAAGGTAGAATCAATTCATATGCCCATAATAGGACCACTAGGGTCAGTAGCCTCACAACCTACTCCATCCTGGACGTTGATCTATAACTTGAGAAGGGTAATTGTCGGTTATAAATAAAGGTATTAGTTCAAATCCGTAGCTTTGGTGATGAAAAACATGTCCTTGGTTTAAATACACTATACACTAGCTTAAGGACACACATACACAGATTAGGACTACACCATTTGAAGGTTTTGGGAGAATAATATTTTGGAAAAGGGGGGGAATTGAAAAAAAAGGGGTTGTTTTGCTTATATTTAAATAATTAACATATATAGTAATATTTGAGAATTTAATTTAAAATTTAAATTTGGTAAAATTTAAACTCCAGGTCCTTTGAGAAAGTCGCTTTCGTCTAAATTTGAAGGGTCGGCTGTAACGGAACACTTATGTTCTCGTTCATGATTCTCAAATATTAACTGGAAAACTGAAATTCAATCATAAATACAGTCCTTTGTAAATTGTTCCACAATAATTCATTATATCCATCTTATTTTGTTTGTTGTGAAGCAGAATGACATTGACAGTTTGTCTTATCTATAATTGACGCGAGGAAGAAAATTGATCTATGATCTATGAAAAGTAGAACTTAAATTAAAAATATGAAATTAAAAGTATAGTTTGACTGACTTTATATCTTTAAGTAAGAACAAGGAAATAAATAATCATGATGATAACAAAAATTTGATCAAATAATTGATAATTAGTTTATTCTTTTGTCTAGTTGAAAAAAAGTAAGCATTTTACGGATAATCGAGAGAATCGATTCAATCAAAATTAAATAAATATTAAAATAAATTAATACTCAGCGTAAAAGAAATTTAAATGGTAAAATTTATTATAATATCTCGTGATACCAGATTATGCTAATAGGTCGATTCAAGGGATTCTATAGATAGCACAGGGAACACTAATAATTAAAAGAAAGCTATGAGATTGTCTATGGAATTAAATTTGATACAAGGCACGCTGACCTTTATTTCGTTACTATTAGGGGTGAAGAAAGAGACAGGTAGTCTTGGAATGTTTTAGAAAGTTTTGGAACTAACCAATGGAAAAACTTTATTCAATTGAGAATTTAATGAAAAAGGTCTTATCGACAGGAATGAGCAAGGCAGATTAGTTATTAAATGTAGAGATATTAGTTAGATATTTGCATGAGGTTTTTAAAAAAAATATTGGCCAACGGTTTTTCAGTCGAAGTGGTGTGATTTCTGAGAACCGCACGGTAGCGAGTATAAAAGGCTACGGCGCCATTAGTCTGGGTCATTACGCATCGGGAAATTTGAAGAGTCAAGAGGAATTGCTGCCAGAACGCCACTGCAAGTTTTATTTTAAATCAAGAAAGAAGTAGTTTAAAGTGTGGGTTATCGCGTTATCTTGGCAAATTAGGATCGAAAAATCCCGCGAAGTCCCTTGCAAAAATATTTTAGCTAAGAAGCACATTGGTATCGTGTTCTGAAGTTAAAATATTGTAGATTCTTTTGAAATATATGAATATTAGCTTGTCCAGAGTAAATTCACTATAATAGTTTCATATACTGTAAAGTTTTGAATGATATTGAGGAAATGATGTTGGGGAGATCTTTGATTCTTCGAAATCTTCTCCGTATCAAATCTGAGATATCTAGTTTCTATTTGTTTGATTTTAATGTAAGTTTAGTAGAGTTTTGTGTCGAATTGGGGAATACATGGCCAAGATCAACGCTGGACCTCTATTCCTTATGAGAGCGATTGTTCTTTATGAGGGTAGCGGCCAAGTAGGAGTAAAAATAATTCGACATTGTAGCTGGTCGAATGGGCTGCAATTTCCAGCCTAGCTATGCTACTTGGGGCGTCCAGAAGGCCTCTGTGCCTACGGAAACCTACGGTCCGAACGGTGCGCTAGTTTTCAGCTCCCTAGCCACTTGGGGACACGTCTGGGACCTCAAACCTTTGTTAGGGCGTGGAAGTCTCGATCCTGACCACAAGAGATGACCACAACCCAAGAGTGATAGGAATAATAGGTTCGTGGGCCCAAACTCTGGCTCCCTTTTACAGCTTAGAGATGACGGATCCTTGCTAGGAACCTAATCTATTTACCAGAGTAGGAAATCTGATTTTAGGAGCAGTCAGACAGGTAGAATCATTAAAATAGGGCGAGGGAAGCTTCCTCAAATCTTTTTAGCTAGATTAGGGAGCGATCTCTTACACCGGAGTTCGTTCTACACACACACACACTTTGGGGATGGGGGGACAGTAACTTAACACCTTTAGACTAGAAATTAGGGACTGATAGGGACTAGATTAGGCCCATTAACGGTTGCGTCAGGATAAGGAAAAGAGGGGTATAGGAGATAAAATTCCATTCGTTTTCACGGTAAATCCGGTGGTAGCAATATAACCATCCAAGCTGCTGGTGGGTAGGACGTTAATAATTCAAACAATTAATCTTCGACAGTAATTTTAAGTTAGATAGTCGTATCTAATATGAAAGTGAAGTTGAATGTGAAAATATGATAACAAAATGGCATAAGTTGGTTCTGTGATAGTGACAAGTGATAATGCTGACGAAATGTGCGTATTCTGATTGTGAAAGATTCAGAGAATCTGTTTCTAACAAAGGTATGAAATTCCTAACCTTAATTTTTATGTACAAGGCCCTGATATATAATAGTGTATAGAGTATCCACCTGAATGATTTGGGGATTTTCATATTGTAAAATCACATAGATTGACCATGAATAACTAATATCATAACTTGTGGCATAATCTCATAGCTACTTGACAATGGATTGAGTCGGAGTTGTCTATTTAATTACTAAATAAATACCTTCTTGATCTACCTATTTTGTTGAAAAATTCAGATTTGTTTAGTCCAGTGAGATCTCATAACTCTCTGACAATATATTATCATGATAATCATTCTCTGAAGGGGATGGTCTGTTGGTTCCATGGAAGTCATGTAAATTCTGTAAGGTTGAGATATTGACAATCCACATATATACCATATGATTCATCTAATTCTGGAATGAATAATGAATTCTGGGAGAGTAATGTTCCTTATATACTACCAAGGGCGAGTGTAAGGTTGACTCCAATCCCTATTTATTGAAATACAGGAATATTACAATCCTCACACGTAAATTTGATTGAATCACTGAGACAAATAAGTCTGAAGTAAATGTGCTTAAATACTAATAGACATTTCATCTCCATCTATCTCTAAGATCTAGAGTTAGTGCATAATAGTGCTTATACATAACAGCATGGCATAACATTTACATGCTTACATACATAACTACATAATTCCTGAAAATAATAGGATAATGAGTAACAATTGATACAGGAAGTATTATCATGTAAGGATGCCTTCTCTACAGTGAAGGTTGAGGTATAGTTTGACTGACAAACAAACCCTTGCTATAAAACTCCATCTGAGTACCTAATACTACCTGCTTGTTGTAAATTCATAATTTGAGTTCTTTGCTTTTACACCTCCGTGGTGTTATTTCAAAGTAAATAAGTCTGAACTCATCCCAGCGAACACAATGAGAGCATAATGCTTGTGTAGCAGGTAATACGCTTGAAGACATTTAGTCTACCCTCTTGTCTCTGAATTAATAGTCAGACATAATTTTACTGACAAATTGCCTATCCTACTATTAGGTGGGAACAGGTACTATTTACTCTTTAATGGGTATCCCTATTGCTTTCCAAAAGAAATTAGCATACGGAGGAATCACGTCCAAGTCTGGATGACGAGTGGTACTCTGGCGGGCGGAAGGCGGGGCTCGACAGTAAACCGTAACACCAAAATGCTGGGTACATTCACTATAATGTATATCTACCACCACTGACTGATACATACAATGACAATATTAAACTATTACCTTAGACTTCTATCCAATATCTACAGTTGTGGACATCTATAACTCATTATAGATCAATATGGATACTTACATTCTAATACTTACTATACATATCCGAAATTCAATACTATATCTATAAGCCGCTGGTAGAGGAACAATTTCTGTAGAATGAACCATGCTAGATAAGCAATATGCTCCTTAATGAAAATAATTAACCAATTCTTCATAAAATAAGGCAATTATATTAATGTGAAATAGCAGGCAACAGAAAATAACACAAAGTGCAATTTGAACAATATTTATTAGGAAAAACATAAGCGTACCTTACGATAAGGTTATTCTTATTTATAAGTAAAAATTAGTCATACACAAGGCCGATAGCAACCTTAGGCATAGCATAAGATAGGATTAGGCTTCCTCACCATAGGTTAAGATCAAAATCACTTCATTTAAGAAGGTCCAGGGGTTACTATGATAAAACAAGGGTTACTTCCGCTAGATATGATCATGCCATATAGATTTGAACAAAGAAACAAAACATTAATAGGGTATGTATGTTGATAAAGTAGATTAAGAGTAATACAGCTAGTATTTGGTGCAGTTAGGAATTCATAGTAAGGGTAGGCTAGAGAAAAAAAATATAAACATAGGTAGGGTACAATCCTTAGGGTAGATTATTCAGAAGGGACTGTGATTTCCCCTAAGAATGTTTTAATAAACTCTTGATTTAAATTAAGAATTAAATATGGCGAAAAAATTCCACGCGGGCAGGGTTTGCACCAGTGATCTTAGGTCTCTGTACGACCTATGCTCTGCCATTTGAGCTACCGCGCTTCCAACCTCAGCGTCGAAAATCTTACCCATTCCCCTTATTCGCATTAAGGCTTGCGTACCCTAACACAACCACCCCACTTTTACAAGTAAGGTATTTAATTCAACTAATTTTACAATTATTTTGAAATCTATGCAGGATACAATATTTTATGTGTTTTTGTTTTTTGTATTCACAATCATCATCAGGTCCTTCCAGTCTGCACTGTAGGAGCATGACCCTCTCTATACTACCGGAGCCATACTTGGCTAGAGCAGACAGAGAATTTGGCCTACACTCTCCTCGCTGGCCAGACGGGTTGGAGAAGTCTTATTGATGTTTATGAACTTTGTTTAGCTTGTTTTTCCTAAGTCGCCTTTTACGACATCCATGAGAAGACTTGGACTGGTCCTATTCTACTCTGCCGGAAACCACACGGCTAATATTAGGTATTCACAATACTATTCTGTAATGAAGTTCATGAGAGATGCATTCCACATGGCCTGCATTAGGATACGGTTTTGAATAAAACTCAAAGGTGTTGGTAACATCGCACAGCACTATTTGAATTTTAGCTTATGATTTTTAATTATGAGACTGAAATAATTCATTCGTTTATTCATAAAGCGTCGTCATCGAATGAACTTAAAAATTATTCATCTTATTAAAGTTTTCATTCAAATCCTCACTTCATATATTCTGGTAGATAAGAAATAATAGGTCTCCAACATACCTATTATCACGGTATGATGACGCTGGCAGGCCGCCAAGTTAAGGCAGCATATGGCTGCATATATGACGCTACATGTGGGTATGGATGGGTGACGTAATGACAAAGTATCGGGTTCTGAAATTTTATGGATCATTTACGAAATGAAATATTATATTCCACTTTGGAAAAATATAGTTTTGATGAGTATTTGCAGGTGGTGGAAATAGTTCGGCCTATTTTTAAGATGTTAATCTCTAGGCTTAATTGATATAATATAATATAAATATATATTACGGGGATCGAACCCGGGCACCCTCGTGTCGCAGGCTGGCGTGTTAACCACTGCGCCACGGAGCTCGCAAATAATCAAAGCTTGCGACCACGATGAATGTAACTCCATTGAAACGTCAACGGAAACAAATAATAAAAAGGTTCGTGCTAAGTCCCGTCTATATACATAATTATGTGGTTATAGCGCGAAAGTTTAAAAAAGAATAAAAGCTTGTCACAAAAATGTATTTTTTTGCATAAACAACTTATTCCTTCGCAGCCCACGGCTGAACGTCCTACGGCCGTTACGTAATGCGCCTGTTTCTGACATTACGGGGAAATTATGACTGTAAACTGAGCAATTAGATTTAATCCGACAAGGTACTGAGTCATAATCCATAAAAATTTTTTCTTTCTTTTTTCCCGCCTGCGTAGGATGAGTTTAATAGACCTTATTCGAGAAATGGTTTATTCTCCATACACATTTGAGCCCCCAAAAGGAATGGTTCCCTTAATTAAACTGTTATATATTAGGTATATATAATATACCATTAGGACCATTTAAATTAAGCTTAAGCACTTGTAGGTCAAAGAAATACTTTAGTAATCGACGCGCTTGTTTTTGATTTAGCTTTTTCATACAATATAATATTTTTTTATTAAAATCTATAAAACAACTCTTCTGATTGTCGAAGTCAGTTAAGTATTTAGTATCCATAGTAGGCAATAGTAAAAAGATTTATGCCAAGAATGTGATTTTATATACACAGGGTGTTTTTTGCGTCTGTTTTTCTAAATGTTTAAGTCAAAATATCTCGAAAACTAGCGTGCCGTTTAAATTTGCTTCTAAAGTACGTATCTAGCTTATGGGTGACATCCCTTGAAATAGTTGCTCTTAGTTTAAATGGACCTCTTTCCCAGGGTCTCATACCTTCATACGATATTTCATTACATCGCTTTGATGTTTAAGCGTAATACAATAACGGAGTCACAAAGAGTTACAAGAATCCGATCGATGGTTCAGTTTCAGCTATTGCCGGCAGAAAAAATAGAGATTCGGCATAAAATTTGTCGAACCTTCGGTCTCACCGAAACTGTCGTGCGCGCGTCAATAATCAGCTCAATCTAGAGCATTGTATTAGAAAAACTATGGAAGCAGAATTGCGTCAAAACTGACACCACGCAAAGTACATCAAAGCGGGCAGGGCTTAAAAATTGAATTTTGACTCATCGTTGCAGAAACAAGTATATACCGTTGCGTCGTCCCAATGCGATTTTCTGATGTACAAGATAGTTTTTGAGGAATACAATATATATAATACTAGCTTTCAGAACAGTACTTCTTCCCGAGATAAAAGGCAGCCTTAGCCCTTCTCCGTACTCCAGAGAACTTGTATGCAAAATTTCATGATGAACGGTTCAGTAGTTACGGCGTGAAAGTGTAACAAACAAAAAACGTCAGGTCCCGTTTTCACCCTTTGGGTACGGAACCCTAAAAAATGAACAACGTATTTGTATCTTCTGATAACAGCCGGGACAAATGTGTGAGAAAAATGTATACAAAATCACAGGGCACGCCTCTTCAATGTTGGGAATATCTAGAATGGAATATTACGGGCTGCGCCCACATCCCGAGTAAAAGAGTTAGACTGAGTGCGGTAAAATTAATTGAGAAAAGGATAATACGGCTGTGTCGCTTTTTTCGCTCGACTTGGGGGGGGCACTACCGTGCCCCCAGATTGAACACTCACTTCTCACTTCTTATTATAAAAATACAAGTTATCCTTTAATTTCTTGTTATTTTTAATATTAAATCTGGCGAAAAGGGATAAACAGCGCCGCAGCAGCGCCTCCAAAGCCCTTGTGTATTCTCATTTGAAACTAAGCCTATCGCGTACGAAAGATCCTCCAAATGACCTCTATTGTGAAGTTAACGAAACTCATTCGAGCAATATTGTTCTTTATTATCTGTGGTTTGTTTTAAATTAAAAAATAAGCAGCAATTCACAACTTGCCACTAACTAAATACGACGCGCGTAAAAGCCACAAAAAATTTAACAAAAGCGGTAACTGACAGAATGGAGAAAAGGTTCCGAATAAATATTATTTTGTTTGGGACCCTTTATTATTATTTTATGTTGTTTTTATTATTTACTAGCTTTCGCCCGCGACTCCGCCCGCGTAAATGTCGATCCCTCGGGAACAGTACTCATTCCCGGGATAAAATGTAACCTATGTCCTTCTCCGTACCCCAGATAACGTGTATACCAAATTTCATGATGATCGGTTCAGTAGTTACAACGTGAAAGCGTAACAAACAAACAAACAAACTCACTTTCGCATTTATAATATTAGTAAGGATAAGGATTGCTATACATTTTTCTGAAAATTTCAAGTCTTAAAATGGTTCAATAAATTCAGATAACGAGAACCCTGTGACGACGGATGGACATCGGAGGCTTAGTAAGAAGGTTCTATTAAATAAATAAATACATAGAGACATATCATACAAATCGAGCTATCCCCACAGTAAGTTGTGAACTTGTATCGTGGGATACTAACTCAACGATACTATATTATAAGTATAATAGATACCTATAGTTAACCATCCAAGACCCAGGTCAATCTGAAAAAGATCATTTTCCATCATGACCTGACCGGGGATCGAACCCGAACTTTTTTAGGTAGTTAGGGAAGGAAGGTGATTGTTATGTAAGTAGTTGTCATAAATCATGTTTATTTTATCATCCCGACTATGGTTTGAATTAACATAATTTTCACTATTTGCAGAACGCAGTCTTTATTTTTTTACAATACTGAACTTTAGGGATGCGTGTTAGGGAGCGATTTTTTACGCGGAGCAAACAAGTTTCGTTTGAAGGTCGCACGTGGGGCGGGGCTGGATCAGTAGGACAGACTGGACACAACGCAATAACGCAACTTTAACTCTGAAGGATGTTACGCCTAAACTCGCGATTAATATATTTTTAGGGTTCCGCACCCAAAGGGTAAAAACGGAACCCTATTAATTTCGCTCCACTGTCCGTTTGTCTGTCTGTGTGAACCGTGATAGTAAGACAGTTGAAATTTTCACAGATAATGTATTTCTGTTGCCGCTATAATAACAAATACTAACAAATATAATGAAATAAATATTTAAAGGGGCTCCCATATTCTCATTTGAAACGAAGTCTATCGCGTACGAAAGATCCTCCAAGTGACCTCTATTATGAAGTTAACGAAACTCATTCGAGCAATATGATAACGGCAACAGGTAGACGCTTGAAACATTCACAAAAAATTTAGTTTTAGGTACATTCACTTTAAAAATAAAATTAATATTAAAGGATGGACGGGAGCCATCCTTTAATATTAATTTTATTTTTAACAGACATGATTTTATTGCCGTTTTCATAGATAACAGTACGGAACCCCAAGCGCGAGTCTGACTCGCACT
This sequence comes from Elegia similella, assembly GCA_947532085.1. Lineage (NCBI taxonomy): Eukaryota > Metazoa > Arthropoda > Insecta > Lepidoptera > Pyralidae > Elegia > Elegia similella. The sequence continues at coordinate 11,458,827 of OX383949.1, forward strand.
TGGCCGGTTTTTTATTTATAACTACATCTTGACAAGTCGAGATGGAGTTTTTATGTTATAGGACGGCAAACGAGCAAGCGAGTCACCTGGTGGTAAGCGATCACCGCTGCTCATGGATGGACAACTGTGACACCAGGTGTAACAGGACCGTGGCCGGACTTTCAAGGAGTTGGGGGTAGGACATGGGGGGACATGCCTCCGGCTCTCTCACTCACCGAACGAAGCATATAAGTGGTAAAGCTTGTACTCAAACATCGATTTTCTGTGAGTGCGGTACTTCCCAGGACGAGCCGGCCCATTCACGCTACTAGCAAAAATTTAGTTTGCCGGTAGCGTGGCTATACCACAACTAAATGTTTCTTTTTGATATTTTTCGTCCAATATTTTTCCTTTCGTTGGTCTCATTGAGGTCTTAAACTGCGTAGGTGTCATGGATTTATTGGCCGCCGAGAGCCGGAGGCCTATCCTTACATCGGATGCAAAGTATATGCTATTATAACGCCGATTTTTTTAATAAAACAATAAATTTATAATTTTACTGCATTATTATAATATATTCTTTCACCGATTTTTGAATAAATACAAATAAATTGATAATTTTACTGCATAATCCTAACTTATAAATGCGAAAGTCAATTTGTTTGCTTGTTACGCTTTCACGTTGTAACTACTAAACCGATCATCAACGAATTTTGCATACACGTTATCTGGGATACGGAGAAGGACATAGGGTACATGTTATCCCGGAAAAAAGTACTGTTCCCGAGGGATCGACATTGACCGCGGGCGTAGCCGCGGCCTTAAGCTAGTTATAATATACTCGTCATTTATAAAAACTAAATGTATCATGATTCAAGTTTATTCAGAGAATATTCCTTTTCAGGCACTTTTGCGCATTTATTCACACTTTATAAGCTACTAATAAATTACTTATACACTAATTATTAATTATTGTTCAAAAACTATAAGCTACTTTCGTAACAGAGCACTACAGAGAGGAAACGCCGAAAGAAACTCATTTCTACAGCAGTGGTTCCCAAACTTGACTGGGCTCCGACCCACCTAACAAAAAGTGCCAGAACCGGGACCTATCTCATGTCCGTCTTAAAAAGGGCATAAATTATTGGTAACGCTCAAATTCCCTAGTAGAGAGTCGCATAGGTCTGTCGGCTGTCAGCTCGATTAGACGGAATGTAATCTTGTTTCAGGAGCCACTTTGGGAAAAGCTGTTCTACAGTTTTGGTTGACTACCTACTCTCGCCTGAAGAGCTTTCTATAATATTTTATATTTACTCCTGTATTTTTTTCTGATTTCATGAAATATTAAATTTCAATGTACATAAGCCATGCCATTTCTAAACCAGTTTTAAACTCTAAAAAATAAATAGGAAGAAAATATATAGGAAAATTGGTCAAGGTATTCGTGACACCAATTTTTTTGAGAACATAAGAACTGTTTTCTTAGATTTTTAATTTTTTTTATCGTATATACAGTATTGTGTATACAATATAGCAAAAAGTTCCGTATCTATTAATAGTACCACTGTAATAGATCTATCAGATAAGATCGTAATTACAGTACTACTGTAATAGATACGGAACATTTATCTATTACAGTACTACTGTATTACAGTACTACTGTGATAGATACACGTAGACTTTGAGTATCATCATCATATCAGCCGCAAGAAGTCCACTGCTGGACATAGGCCTCTCCCAATGATTTCCAAAATGACCGGTTGGAAGCGGCCAGCGTTTCCCTGCGACCTTGGTCAGATCTTCCGACCACCTGGTAGGTGGGTGTCCGACGCTTCCCTTGCCGGTACTTAGAGTATCTATTACAATAAATCACTGCTTGTTAAAGCATTGCGTGTTGCTGTGGCATCTTGAGTTGCACTGTATGTTTCGCTTGCGGCACGCGCAGTGGTTATACACGCAGTTGGTGGCACATGAACAGCTGACGATGACAGGTGGAAGTATCACGTATGGGGCCTGAACCACGTCCTGATCGTAGGCAGGCACAGATCTGAAAAAGGAAACTCTTGTGTCTTTTTAATCCAACAAACTATGAACTATACAGGGTAACTTGAAAAACACTAAGAACAAACCATTGAATTAGAAAAACTATGGAAGCAGCAACAGAATTGCGCTCAAAACTGACACCACGCAAAGTAGCTCAAAGCGGGCGGGACTTAAAAAGTAGATTTTTTCGCGAACTAGTCTGCCGCGCGCTCCGTAACGGAAGGACGCGTTGATTTTAAGCATTTAAAGGCATATTTTTTGTGAACATGGGCGAAATCTTAACGAATTAAGAAAAAGATGACTTCTTGTGTAGTGGTGCAGGAAACGCAAGGAAAGACGGAAAAGTGACACTGGAGTAGTAACTTATCATAGCGAGCGAGGCGAGCTGCTAGCCTACCTCTGCTATGTTGACACTTAGCGTCCATTAGATATATTGACACCGCTCCGTGACTTTGACGCGGCCAATCGCCAATTAGCTTCGTCTATGAGTGCGTTAGTTTTTTGTTGTGATTTGAGTTAAGTTTGTGCGTAAATGGGACTGATATTGAATCGTGAGTTGTATGAGAGTTACGATTCCATATTTTTTTCTAATTCAATGGAACAAACATTGTTGTAGATATGACGACGTTATCTATCTAGCACTGCGAGGTTATTAAATGTTTTAAAAGTAACCTTTGCATGCTATTCTGCACCGGCGGCGGTCAAAATTGAGCTACGAACTCTTGTTCTCAAGTTTTACATTCCCATAGAAATTGTAGAATTTGTAGAACTAGTTTAAGGTATTACTACCTAACCTAATTACATGTATCTGAAAATCGTAAATGGCCAAAACCAAAATCATGAGTCAAAAATATCTACAATATTGCTATATTATTGATATTTTTGACAGGCATTCATAAGATATAACCAAAGAGAATTAAATCTCGATATACATACAGATTCTGTCCATGCTGGTCTGGAAGTAAACGTAGAATGTACCAGCTGCTTCTCTTCCCGCGCAGATCGTAAAAGCCGGTCGAGGGAATAGGCAAAAATCTGAGAAATCATATTATTATTTAAATCTTAGAATCTTTATTTTCCACCTACACACCCACCAACATGCTAAACGTGGCTTTTAGGTCTTATAGACCTAGGCCCTGTCTACCCTGTAAGAGATAAAGACGTGATACGTAAGTATGCATAACATACAGAAACTAACATACATATATGAACTCTAAACATACCCCTTGTTTTTTTGGCTGTCATGTAAAAACTGTAGCTCTTTAATTTCCACATTATTACCCCTTTTCCCAAGTGATAACTAATGAATCGAAGATCCCATTCGGAGAATGTATTATTTTAGTGTAGATATTAATCAATGTGCAGTACATAAATTATATGTTGTTTGACATGTCTTGCATGGTCACACACTCACTGAGCTCACGAAAATAAAGAGCTGTTTAACTGCAACGAGCTACGCAAGAACAGAGCCCCCCTCAAGTGTGACATCTTTAGAAATTACTTACCTAATACAAACTGGCGTTTGAGATTCATGATGTTCAGCTTTGAATTTCTTCGCTGGAAGTTCGATGTTTTCTATTTCTGCTGAAACATTAGTTTTTGCACAGCTGGCTGTAAATGCATCTTGATCGTTTTCCTCATCGTCTACGAGTATCATTTCTCGTTTCATTGCTGTAACTTCAATATCCTCTGAATCCACTGCAATGTTTGAATCATGAAGATTCAAATATTTCGGTTCAGCATCAGTTGTAGAAACATCACTTTCATTTACAGGGTTATCATCGGTTATTTCTTGTTTAATTTCTGTCGCTTCAATATTATTTGCTACTGTGACAGCTGAATTTTCCGAGTCTATAATTGAGGGAGAGGATTTTTCTTCAGAATCAACTGAGGCACAATTAATTATTCGTGGTTGAATTGGCTTGAAGGGCATTCCAGCTTTAATTGCATTTAGAAGCTCTGGAGGGAGCGGGATTGTGCCAAGGCCTGTTTTAGGTGCCATCCCAAACATAGCTTTAAAAGGTGATTTTTTTATTTCAGTATTATATGTCCTGTTTCTCATAAACTGCACATAGCGCAAGCTTTCTGACCATTTTGTAGATTTGTTGTCTTTCAACCAATCATTGACATTATTTTCTATTTCTTGGTTAATATTTTGTAATGCTCCTATAGGATTATCTATTTTGCCATGCAATATTACAAGTTCTGGCCAAAGAATTGTAGCGTTACGAATGATTTCATCAACGAGTGTTTTTCGGTTATTTGATTGGAGGATGCACGGAGCGCTGATAGTGAGAAATATGTCGATTAAATTGTTTGCTATCTCTGAAGGTCTGTCGGTTTCCAGAGCACGTAGTAAAGTGAACTTTGTCTTATGATCTTGGTACACCATTATAAACTTAAACTTACCATCAGGTTTTTTCTGTAAGTCTATAATATCAATTTGACATCTGCTGTTAACTAAAGTATCGTAATCACTAGTTGTAATGTTTTCATTCATGTGAGCTTTGTAAATTTTCATCTTTCTCTGCACACATGTTTCACACATGGACAAGTATAAGACGACCATCTCCCGCGTAATATTCGCGTAGTTCAGTGCTGTCTCTGCCATCATTTTGTCTCGACCTGCATGATTAAAGGTCAGATGAGTCTGGTCTATCAAATCATATATTTCTTCGATCGGTAGAAAGTACCTCAAATTTTTATCTAGTCTTGAAGACCGCAATATAAGTCTTTGTTCACCGTCGTATTCGACTACTTCAAATCTTTTCAATCTCCTTTGCTGTACGGGCGTTTTGGTTATTGCTTTTTGAGCCTCTTCAATTTGTGAAATAAGTGCAGAGTATTGTTCTCTTGTCAGTACATATAAATGGGTTGATTTAGCCCTTTCAGTCTGCAATGTCTCTGCTAGAAATCGTTCTTTTTTCATATCATATGTAAGTCGACTGCTCGACATTTCTGCCATTTTGTTAGCAGTTTGATGAACAAAAAACACAACCTGGCCGTTGATCAATCCTGATATTTTAAAATCAAAAACGGTTTAACTATATCTTAATTTTGTAGTCTATGCGCTATCTCATTCGCTCTTACATGTTTCGTTCCGCACTGCTGCCTGCTATCTCGAAACCCGACGTACACCGCTCGAATACGCAGAAGATAAATTCCGATTTCTTTAAACAGACTTTAACTGGATATTATTTCTTGAATAACTTACAGTAAGAAAGTAGGTATAATAAGTGACAATGTAAAATACAGTAGCTGCAAAACAATCCTACCCTAGACACGTCGCTTTAAAATGAATAAATTAAATATTAGGTAGTTATAACCTCAAAACTAGTCGAGCGAGTGACTGCAGCGGGCGACGACCGCTCCGCGCTGACGTAACCAGTCTCGCCCAGCCTTAACTAGTTTGACCTGTGCCGGTGTGCGACGACTTCTCGGAGCGGAACGTTGTTAAAGTAACATTAAGTAAAATAATCACGTTGGCATTGTGTTCTGTTCTGTGTGAGTGGCATCGCTTCCTTAATTTATACAGAGAGAATTCTAAATTCATGCCTAATCCGGGCGTACACTTATTGAATTATTCAAATCAGACATAGGTACCATTTAAGTTATTATGAGTGTAATGATTATCAAAAACTGCGGCATCATAGAAGCATAGCTCCTAAACAGATGATTCTGATTGTTTGTTTTGCCAAAAGCAGACTTGATCAAGTGTTATAGAAATTCTGTCAAGGTATTGTTGATCGAAGGTCAAGAGTGTTAAAATTTATATACATTTCTATTAACCCGTGCGAAGCCGCGGCGGGCCGCTAGGTTTGTAATAGATACGAGGGGGGGTCAAAAAGTTCGCGGAATGGAGGGGTTAGCGGGGGGTGGGGGACCTGATTTTGAGTTTTAACTAATGAGCAACTCTTTGTGAGTATATATGCCAAGTTTGAACCCGATTGTGTCAATAACTTTTGACCTGTCGTCGATCAAACAAGTGAATCCGGAAGAAAAACTTGAACATGGAAAAAATCGAGTTTCGTGCCGTCATAAAGTTCCTCACTAAGCAAGGGAAACCACCTCAGAAAATTTTGGAAGAAATGTCATCAGTATACGGGGACTCTTGCCCTGGGAAAACCATGGTGTACAAGTGGAATAGCCTTTTCAAGCAAGGCAGAGAGTCTCTTGAAGACGACCCTCGCTCAGGACGGCCGATTGAGGCCACCACCTCAAACATCGTTGAAAAAGTGGAGAATCTTATACTGGAGGATACTCGTTTAAAGAAGAAACAACTTGCAAAAATGGTTGGAGTATCACCTAAAACCATTTTAAATATTCTACACGACAATCTTGGGATGTCAAAAGTCAGCGCAAGATGGGTGCCAAGAATCCTCACACCACCACAGAAACAGCTGCGCGTCGAGTATTCAAAGGAGTTTTAAACCTCTGTAGCGCCGACAAGGAAGGAATTTTTGCAAGACTTGTTACTGCAGATGAAACTTGGGTTCATCATTATGAGCCTGAGTCGAAGCAAGTCTATGCAGTGGCATAAAAAGGGTCAGCCCCCCCCCTAAGAAATACAGGGTGTCACAATCGGCTGGAAAAATCATGGCAACTGTTTTTTGGGATACAGAGGGTATTTTACTAATAGATTATAAAGATAAGGGTGTTTCTATAACGGGAGAATACTACGCTAATCTACTGAGACAATTAAAAAAAGCAATCAAGGAGAAAAGGCGGGGAAAGTTGACAAAAGGTGTGCTGCTTTTGCATGACAACGCACCGGTACACAAGAGCCGCGTTGCGATGGCTGCCCTTCATCACTGTGGCTTCGAAATGTTAAACCATCCTCCCTATAGTCCAGACTTAGCCCCCTGTGATTATTTTTTATTTCCCAAATTAAAAAAAGAGCTTCGTGGGAAGAAATTTTCCGACGATGAAGAAGTCAAGTCGGCGATTTCGGGGACAAAGACAAATAATTTTTTTTCGACGGTATTAATAAGTTAATAGAGAGATCTGAAAAATGTAATTGACTTAAGGGGGAATATATTGAAAAAGAAAAATAGTACAGTATTTTATTTCACCTCCCTTCCCCTCCGTTCCGCGAACTTTTTGACCCCCCCTCGTACCAGTCCTACATCAACAGTTTCCAAAAATTGATTGTCTGTAAGGCTGTTTACGGACGATAAGTTTACGTGACAACGGTAGAAGAGAGATAGATGCGTCACAAGCCTCTCACAATCCGAACGCTTAGGCCGAATGTGCCTCTCTATCGCTAGTTAAAAAATTACAAAAATTTAAAATAAAATAAATTAAGGGTTAAGCATACAACAAAATATTGTATAGTTACTGGTACGGAACCCTTTGTGCGCGGGTCTAACTCGCACTCGACCGATTTTTGTCTATGTCCTACATATAAGTAGCTAAAATTCTACCCACTAACTCATCTCAAAGAAGAACCTCCCTCATGTTATAATCAGCAAGGTGTAAATCAAACACAAAATTATTTTATCTTATATATTTTTACATTTGAAATAATACAGGCGGTTACAAAAAAAATAAATAAGTCTTCAATGATTTACATAGTTGTGATGTTGTACAAAATGCATACAAACTAGTAACTAGACTCTAGACATACATACTGTACATAAAATAATATCAAAAGAGTAAAACCACATCACTAAAAGCAATAGGCGCAGTCGGGAGACCTACTTCACAATTCAGATGCCTACAGATACAACACTTAAACTTGCGCGTTTAAATTAAGGGTGTCATCCTTCACTCTTGTCCGGTAGTTGCAGGTATGGCATCAGGTACGCACGTCCGGCCTCTCCTGCTACTTGCTATCCCCCATTCATCTAAGTGAGTAGCATCCCAATACTCTCAGTCGCTTCTCAAATGTAACAAATTCCAAATCAAAAAAAACATTGTAGCCCAACTTAAAAATGGTTCCGATGGGTCGGAGTATCTGAATGCTGTCTGCCTGCCAAACTTGGTGAATATGGCAATATCCTCCCATGGAACGAAGAATTTTTGGAGGCCTTTGTGCCGCAGTGGACTGCAGACGGCTGTAATGATGAAATGCATATGGTATTGCAGTTGTCTATGGGCAGTGGTGAATACCATCAGGTGACCCGCTTGTCATAAAAAACGGCGCGATACGCGATACCTTTCTGTGTTTAATGTCCAAGTTTCCATGTGTACATTAGTGAAAAGGGAGAAACGCATTTTAATGGAGTCTTGTACATGTAGGCATCTAATTTGTGCTCACTTAAACATAGAATTTAGTCATTTTAATATCACTAATGACTAAAAATGATGACTGAGGATAGTGCTCAGTTGTTTAAGATTTCCCATATAGGATCTACGCCTATTTTATCTAACAAATATTATATTGTAATTAGGATCGCCGTGCGAGTGTGTTAACTATACAAAGCCAACACTAGTTACTAACTGCCTTTGAATCACAGGGTCCGGGTTCGATCCCCGGCCCGGTTATGGTGGAAAACGATCATTTTCAGATTGATTTGGGTCTAAATAAGCATCTATAACCAAATATAGTATCGTTGGGTTGGTTCACAACTCAATCTCTGTGATTTGTTCCGATAAAATTTATTCATTTATGAATCGAAAAAGTCATCAATTCAAAAAAGCCATTAATATATACAATTTTTTGTTTAAGATCACCACTGAAATCACAAAATCAAATTGGATCTTCTCTTCCATTTTGCCGGTGTTACTAATTTGGATCGAACAAATTGATGTATTGGTTGCCCCTTATACCTTAATATCTCAGTTCTTTTATAAAGTTAACAACTCGCGCGACACCCAGTGACTATTAAACAATAATGTTATTCATGAACATAATTTGATCAACATTAAGGCCCTATTCTCACTCAAGACCTCGTCGACTATGTTTCCAGAAGTCGCTAAGGTTTTGTTCAAGTTGCCGCTGCAAATTTTCAATCTCCTCATTCTATTTTATTTCAACGGCTACTCCAATATGAATTGTTTTATTCTGCGATTTATCGGTAAGTAGTTGGACAATTGTATTCGATTAACGTGTAAGACGTCTCGTTTTAGCATGATATAAAACGAATTATAAAGTTCTATGTCAAACAAAAACAAGTCGTATATACAGCCGTCGAAAGGAAACAAAATGGCGGAGATAAAATATATATGTGGAGCTAATATATGTAAGGAAATATAGTACTTCAGTCACAAATAAATGCTTATTTTAGAACAAAGTTCAATAAATGAAGGACTAAAGTCTATTCACCCAAATTCAAAGTCATTGTTTTTTTACATCAAAATGCATTTAAGCTTAATTATAAAAAGTGTGTCTATTGAAATTTACGTAGGACTAAGTACTATATTTGCTTATGCAGACTATTTGGATTGTAAGTATTATAAAAAAAGAAAAACTAACAATCTCAGTGGTTTCAGTACACTAACGTATAAAAATTATACATTTTGAGTGGTTAACAAATAATTGTGATGAAATAATATAATTATCTACACTTTGTTGTGCTACTTTGTGTAGGGTTAGTCGTGTTAGTTTCAATACAATAAAGTGTACAAAAATCTGTGATTTACTGGTTTCACACCAAAGGTGAGCTAGTCAAATGTGCACTAAATGAAGAAGAGGATCTATATCATATACAAAATCGCAAGAAAAAAGGTAAAAATCGAAAAAGCAACGTCGCCGATCAGCTGGCCGAAATTGAGTTTTTTTTTTTTTGCAATTCTGTATTCCATGAGGGATTCTGATTCCAGGATTTCAGTATAGTTCAGAGATTCAAAATCACGCGGTATAGTGCATTAATTTATGAGATACAAGCTTCATCCATACAAAAAAAGAAAAGTCATTAAAATGTGTATGTCCATTTTCATGGCTTTTACGCGTAACGTATTAAGCCAGTATCAAGTTGAAATATTTCGCGCTTTTACTTAGTATTGTTTATCATCGAAATGATTGTGTCATTTATATCGTTTATCCACTCCATATGTCTTTTAAAAGGTGCAAAATATTGGCTACTTAACGAGCACAAGGTGAGAGAAACCTTCCCTCTTTCCATAGTCAAAGTAATATATTTATATTTATTTATATTATAGTATATTTCTATAGTCAGAGTAGTAGTATACTTAAATGGTTTTTAATAGTTATTGCCACAGAACTTCCAGTTTCTGTTTAATCAGCTCCCAATCTACCTAACTCACCTTTGTAGAAAGCCAGAGTAAAGATAAAACACACTGCGCGGTTCGAGTCGCTACACAATCAAATGCAACAAAGAAAATTGAGTCCTCCTATGCAGCATTTAAATTTTTGAATCAAATAATCAGTCGGCGACTCAGTCGCGCCATTTTAATATGAAACATATCTTCTTTATGTAAGATCCAATTTCCTTTGTTTCATGTTAACATGCGCTCCGACGCGCCCCTATGTATAATATACTTAAGGGGAAATCACACTGTCGACAGACAAAATGACTATCATAAAAATGCCACACCGTGTCTAACCTACGCTTTACAGCACAACGAACAAGTATTATATCCAATACAAAAAATACGTGACGATCCACAGGACAAAGCAAGTAAATTTATTTTTTATACCTTTAAAACAGCTGTCTTTTTAACATTTGTGATGATAGATCATTTTCTGTCAATCCTCGGGCCTCTTATTTAAAGACCGTAAAAAGATAAGAAACTTATGTATTACACATAAAAAAAAAATTAAAACGCTTTTTCACGCGGATCGCCACAGACATCCATTATTCAAACTGTAACAGATTACTGAGTAAAATACTTTGTTTCTATGGCAAGTAAAAATAAACTGTGGAATGCTTCAAACCGGTAGGGGGATATTATTACAAAAATTGGCACAATACTGTACGTACGAAGGCGGTATTAGGTACTTTTAATATTAAAAACCTGGCAACATTTTTACATCTTACAATCTAGGGCAACACTCTCTCAGGCGTACATACAACATGGAACATTTATTTATTACACTAGCAATCTTTTGAATCGTATAAGTCTACTTAATCAGAGAATTACCAAAACACGATTATATTAGTCATTGCCTACAGTTAGGCACTAATTAGGAGAAACAGTTTTAGCCTATCTACAAGTAATGGTCACGCCACACCACGGCGTGATTCGCCGCCAAAACATTTGGGCAGGACTTGAAAAACATGTTGTCGCGAAGCTCCCAGAATTGAATAGTCTAGAACTTTTCCGAACGTCGTCTGTCGAGTACGTACATCTTCCATCCTGCTCATATATATGTATTCTATCCTGCTCACACACATAGTTTGGTGTTTTACTCCAAATCCCGAACCCTAACCACGTAACAATATTAAGAGTCCGACATATGCCAGGCGGCGTGGCGATACAAACGCGGATGGTCTAAACGCGTTGGCTACTTTGGATATTTTCGTTTTTTAGGAATATTCAAGGGTTATTCGAAAAAGAAAAACATATGATAGCTGCCTTATCTGTAATGCAATAATAATCAAAAGTTTCAAGGTTAATTTTAATGTATTTGGTGAATAATGCTATATACCGAGTAAATTAGACGTGATTTGGAGGCAACTTTGCAATTTTTTTCTATCGAGAAAATTTAACGCAATCGTGTTTTGGAGTCATATAGTTACCAGAGTTAGTCCTGAACTTTGCTGCATTTTTATTTCAACTTGAGTATTTAATTATTATTGATATAACAGTCAATCATGCAAAGCAGTGTGAGGTAGTACGGGCCCTTAACGTCGTGACTTAAGGCGACGTACTATACAGGTTTTAGAAGTCTAGAACATCATAAAAGCATCAAATCTCTATATAAATGGGGAACGCACATTACAGTAAAACCACATCACACTTTACTGAATACAGTAACTGACAAGATGGACGCCACAGTAGGTTAGACACGAAGGTAAACGCTCTTCCACAGAAAATTATTTTACCGCTTCTATGCTACGTTCAGTGAGTGAGAAAGCCGGAGGCCCATCCTTCCCCCTCCCCATGCCTTCCCTTATGATCTCCTCCCAATGTCCTCCCCCAACTCCTTGAATGGCAACAGCAACATTCCTGTCAGGTGACTCGCTTGCTCGTTTGCCATTCTATATCATAATAAAATCGTATCGTGTCTAACGTACTAAGCCGTCCCTCTCATGACTTACTGAATTCAGTAAAGTGTAAATGAGCTTTATGTCCTTTACACTTTCAGGCAATATGCACTGAATTATATATATAATCCTAGGCAAATGACTTAACAAGCGGTACCACTAACCGTAGATAGCCTGCCAGAACAAAAAAAATAGCGGAAAATTACGTCGTGGCGTGCGAGACATGATTCAGGAACATACTCTCAGGTATATCAAAAAGCAAACTTTCTCTGATTGAAAGAAGACATACCGGGTCTCATCTCAATTACGAAAAATTACAATAATGATTGAATTCAAACATGATTTATAATAAGGCCGTATGTTCACTCAAGATGTTGAATTTATAATGATAAAACGTTATTTAAATTGATCCCTAAAAACCTACTACAAAATTTTCTATCGTCCGACAGTTTTATTCATAGGTAGAAAGTCGAAGTTTACGCTACATCGCCACGGTATGTAGTCCAACTGTCGAGTTTAAAGTAAAACATTGGAATATGAACTTTGCATTGCGTTGTTTACGGTAGATTTTTAAAAAAACAATTAAATTAAGTATTCGTATACGACGTGGTCGACGGGTCACAGTTTCCCTGTAACATTATTCATCAATTATTTCACTATTAAGTCACATTTATGGATTCCTATCCATATTTCTATAATCTTTTATAGAAAGGTATAGTCTGTAAATTACAGTGAAAGTAACATATTTCAATGTTCCAGTTGAACTGTTTAATAAGAGTTTTGGGAACCAATTTTTGCCTCAGGTGGCGGCACTATGACGAATGTATTTTTGACAGCAGCCATCAGAATCCACCTCATGTTTAATCTTAATTTATAATAAGTGGATTTTGACAACTGCTATCAAAAATACCTATAGCCACAGTGCCGCCACCTGGGGGAACGAAAACCTCATTGGCGATAGACTTGATATTGATACTTAAATATAGTCAGGGATCATTGTAATGGGTTTAGCAAGAGGCACACGTTGACAATGTTATTCCATGATTGCATGACAATACCCTGATCGAATTAATGAATGTTCAAAATTGTGATTATTGCAAAGGAAAATACGAAAATTGAGCCTGAAATAGTTCTACATAGATATATACGTGTATTTATAAAATTTCTGAGCCGATGACCAAAAATAAGAAAAAAACTTTTTTTTTATTGCTTTTTGGTCATCGCTCATAAGTTATAGACACAGATAGCTTATTCTAACGATACCTAAGTCAGTAGCGACATGCGACACCCACTCTACGAGACCTACCGTCCGTAATACCTATTAGACGCGTATCTTTGGTTATCATACAGGCGGGGCGTTTGCGCGGACGAATCTCAACCGATTTCATGCATTCAACATACGTGATTTTGGACCTCTGAGCTATACTGAAATCGCGGATTTAGAATGCTTATCTATTAAGGATTCTAAATCCGCGAGTATTTACAGAATTGTATGAAAAAAGGAAAAAAATAGACTTCCCATAAAAGTCGACGAACAGCTGGGCGAATATCTATGGAATGTAATTTTTTTGTTTGGTATTTACCTTTTTTTCTTATAATTCTTTATTTCATTAGGGATTCTGATTCCAGAATTTTAATATAGCTCCGAGATACAAAATTACTCTGTCTAGAAATGGATATTATGTTATTCATTTCTCTTTCATTTCGAAAATGGTAAAGCAAAAAAAGATACCTAGATGTATAGACCAGGCCTAACAATTGTTTGACTACCTACCCGGTATGATGTGGTGAGCTATATCCCCATATGAAAAGCACAACAAAACAATCCGGTCACAAAAATAAAAATAAAGTTTTATGTTGCACGATGTGTTCACGGCTTTACAATAAAACTACTTAACATGCGACATATATCACAAAAGAGTATTTTAATAATAGCAATATAATTTTTATTATCTTTAAACTACTATAATCGATTGCCAATAGAGCATAGCAAATAATTAACTATTGTCATGAATGTATATAAGGTTGCAATTACAGGCAAAAAAAACTGTATTACACCGTATCCCTCGCGCATTTGTATATCAAATTCAAAGGCCATAAAATTCAAAGAACAAGTCATATTGTGCGTGTTTCTTTTTTATATTAATAATCGCAAAGTAGGTCGCGGCATAATTAATGTTATGCTGCCTCCGCACAATCAGCAATGATCGGCCACTACGGAATCGACCGTGATTGCTACCTCCTCTACACAATCGGCAATGATGGACCCCTACAGAATGGCCATGATTGTCATCATCTTTGCGTAGCTTTCCAAACCACAGGTTCATTTTGATATAACACGACGAATCTTTCGATTGCCTTAGCTCCGACACTATAATCATTTTCTACCTATATAAATAACTAGCTTTCGCCCGCGGCTCCGCCCGCGTCAATGTCGATCCCTCGGGAATAGTCCTTTTTCCCGGGATAAAAGGTAGCCTATGTCCATCTCCGTGCTCCAGAGAACTTGTATGCAAAATTTCATGATGATTGGTTCAGTAGATACGACGTGAAAGCTTAACAAACAAACAAACAAACTCACTTTCGCATTTATAATATTAGTTAGGATTAGGATCACATACCCGCGTCATACCCTAAAGAAATACACTTAGTAGACGGCGATCATGGGCGATAGGGTGGAGGCAGCATAAGAAGTTTGTACGTACACCTTTAATCCTGACACACACGCAGTAAGAGACTTAGTAGTCTAGAAGAGAAGTTTCGACATACGCGTTCCCAATCGCACGATTATGGATTTAGATATTTATATATTCTATCTATAGAGACTATCAAACTTACGTTCCTTAGATGTAGATGTAGGAAACGCGCTAGTTAAATTGCGCGTAAAACGCATAATCACGACTCTCCATTACTATGCGGCATGAAAACACGCGCCCTTCCAGAAAATACTAACACCGTTTACGTACAATAACTCGATGAAACACATCATCTTAGCGACTACTGCTATCGTTTTGAAAATACACATCGCTTGAGGACTCTTAAAATTGTAACTATCTACGCGGTATATTTAGCTAATGATAAGCCTAAAATGGCACGCGTGGATTCAACGCACAAACAACCCGCCGCCTCATAATACACAACTAGCTTTCCGACCGCGACGCGATCACGATTCAAAGATTATTTACGTTCAAATTAACGACGATGAGCTACCACAAAAAGCTGCCGTGGAAAAATCCCACTTCTGACAACTTAAATTCAGAAGTGGGATTTCAAGTATCGAAACCAGTTTGTAATTTATCGTTTTAAAAAAATATAACTATTCTTTGAGCATTTACAGCAATTATCAGTTTATAGTTAACGATTCCAAAAAATTCGAATATATCAAAAAAAAATATATAGCCAATATTTTCCTGAACTCTTCGAACCATGATCGATCGCAACTGACACATTGATCAGAGCGCTAGACAAAATGGCTTCCAACTAATTTGAGGTTATCGAGATCACAAAAATAAAGCAATCGTGATTAAAACAGACCTCGGACCAAGAGGACTGATACAAGCATACCTTGCTTTCATAAATTTTGTAATAAGTTGCAACAGTAGGCTTGGTTTTGTTAGAAGGCTACACATACCTGCGACGTGCCTGTAAAGGCAATGGCTTAAACCATTGTATGTTTCAGGCCTCACAATAATCAGCTCACCATTTGCCTGTAGTTTTAAATCTCTCGCAACATTATTATAAAACTTTTAGTAAATTCTGTACTTGTTTATAACAATTGTAGTTCCAGATCATCAGCTTTTTAATACAATTTATAAGGTATCATCATTGTTATCTTTCTTTCAAGTTTCCGCTCGTAAAAAAATATATGAACGAAATTACGAAAAAGAAAAATACCAATGACAAAAACAGTCAAAAGCCATTTCTCCTGCTCTCCGAGTCCGGCGTTGAATGGGTACCACTAAAACGAGATAATCGACTGAACACACGTAATGGTACGACACCACTGCCAATAATACGATGGTGCAAAACTATTACGTTGATAAAAAAATTATACAAGATTAAAAAAAAAATACCAATTTAACTATGCTTATTTTTTTTTAAAGCTAACTTTCCAATCCTCAAACAAAAGAGTGAAAAAGCTTTCTTCACCATAATAGAAATAATTATATGTATTTTTTTTTTATCTAAAGCCGAAACGGGAGGAACGTATGAAGTCATGAGAACAGAAATTGCAAACCAACGGAAATTAAGAAAAAATAAATCTTTAATTTTTCAAAATCTTGTTTCGGTTTCATATTCTTTCACCAGTACCGGTCACGACTTCAAACTCTACTTGTACTCTTTTTGTCGGTAGAACTACTCTTTCTAACTAATGCGGTAAGTAAATCTTTTATAACAAGCTCGTTACAGCTGACAGCAAATTTTTATCTGAGGATTGAAAAGATGGGTTTAAAAAGGGAATGGAATTTTTTTTTTCTGTCAACCGTGAGAAGAAAACTCTACTTCCTAATAATAATGGTATATTAACTTTGTCTCTAACAATAATAGAGTTGCACCATCTCACAACGGAACGTTTCGACCTTAATTGACAAACCACTAATAAGCAGTCTTCACATTTATATCGTAATTACAATAACTAGTTTAATAATAAAAAATACTGGACCATAAACTTGATTTAATAGGAATTACAAATAGAGTCAACTTGACTTAACCGACGCGAGACGATGCCATTTAAAATTGAACCTTATAATCCAATACGTCAATGAGCGTTAAGGCATATTTTCCATTGGCAACGTCTCGCAACATCTACACGAAGCCCGTATAAATACATAATACACCATTATCCGACCATATGTATATTTTAATTACAAAGATGTCGCCATTGACAAAATACATCCGTACCATAGACATTATATCGCTAAGAAAAGGAAAATATTAAAATATAATCTATTTTACGCGTTGCTTTAATGGTTATAATATAAATTAACTATTGCACTGCTATCTATCCGTTGCTATGGAAACGGTTTTATGGCTAATCAAGTCTGCCAAGCGTTAACTTGAGTACATCACTAAAATTCACTCCCCAAAATTATAATCCTGGCAATATCACAGGAAAAACTCAAGAATCTATTAATTCTGTCAGTCGAATACTTTTCTACGATTATGTATTAATAATCATATGAATCTTATTAATTTCTTACTAACTTTTGCAAATTAGCATGGATATAATATTTCTTTAATATCTTTATAACCCAATCGCTAGGGGTAATTACCATTAACATACTCAAGTAAACATTCAGCCAGACACCTTATTTGGAAAAAACTGCTAGAAAAATCATTTTTCCTGTGTGAATATAAGAAATATTCATAACGCACACAACCACATCTTATTTCATAAGAGACAAGCTTACTCCAAATAATTTATTGTTTACTTTGAGCATCACTGAACGCCGGAGAAACGAAACGACAAAATGCGCAGTGATATAATACTGCTCACTTAAAATTAACCGTACGCCTATTGTACTAAGGTCAATTTCGCAATGATGCATTCTTTAAATGATAATGCCCAACTGCACAATTAAAAAGCACAGATGGAGCCACTGGCCATATACCACATGTCTCACATGCATTCATAAATAAAAATATGGTTACATTCACTGTTTTAAATTATTCTGTACGCTTCACCACCATAGTTCATACTAACGAAAGTCAGTTGTTGCTTATCATTCGAAGGACCAACATCTAAGTTCATAAACCGAAGATGTTCCGTGTATAGGCGAAACTCGTGAGGCTCAGCTGATGCTGCTGTAGCTTCAACGGACGCAGTAACACCGGTAGACGTCACATGCATCAACTATTGGTAAGCATGAAGGAACTAACAGTAGTTTGCGCCGTCCGACAATATTATAGCATGAACTAACTGTTGGTGAAAGCACACAGAGTAACAAACCACATTGCTTCAGCAAAATAACACCTGAATCACTAAAATCCGACTCGTAGCTGCCATGTATACTAACAATAGTTGCCGACACCCACTATACAGTGTGGGGTCATGCATCTCGCTCTCGCCTAGCTACGCCTGTCTGTCGCGAGGCCTCCACAACGCACTGAGTATTTATCTCATAATTTACAGTTACCGTGACTCTTGATGCGATGAGCTCGAAAACCTGTGGTAGAAAATAAAAGTGGTTGAAATCAACTCATCGATATAATAAATTAAAGTGTGAACATCAAAATTGTTGGTCAAAAAAGGGAGGATCCTCAACTGCCTGTCTGTTGGTTGCAGGTATGGTATTGTGTACGCAAGCGCGACCTCCCGAACTGGTACTTGTTTTACCCCCATTCATCCGAGTAAGTAGTATCTTCAATACTTCCCAAATCCAACAAATTTCTATGCTTCTCCAGCTTAAAAATGCTTTCGATGAGCAGTAGCGTCGAAAGCACAAGAAGCCAAAGAAACTGCGTTCGCCAACCCGCCTGCCAGGCGTGGTGAGTATGGCAATAGTTTGCCATGGAATTTAAATTGCTAAATGAGATAGAAATTCATAAATTCGAATATTATTAATTAATATTTTATTATACAAATTCGAAGGTCTAATGTGTCATAACATGTATGTTGTAGCACCGTACAGTAGTACACATTTTATAAGTCGCATCGGCATTGTTAGCCTACCTACAGAACACACCTACCGCCGAATCGAACCGAATGAAAACATCAGTGAAATAACGAACTTATTTCTACTACATAAGATTTGAAATCCAAAAATAACCGAACTCATGCTATCTCGCTCATATTACTCATACGGCGCGTTGCTACAGCGAACTCCAGACATGGCGCGAACGCACCAGCCAATAGCGGACGAATATTTTAGCGCCATGTAAATACTTAATTTCTCCGCAGGTACATCGCTGTAACGTCTTTTAATGTGATCCTAACTGACATACGTGGTTCACCTGTTCACTCTAAACACTACGCCAAAGCGGACGCTAGTAGAGCGGATAATGAGATGTCTCTATTCTGTACCGCATGTGCTGCCAGCGCACTGCTGCAGGTTAGTCAGGCGAGCTGGTCGGTGTCACAGCCAGCAGCTGGCACGTGGCGGTGTGTAGTACCTGGTTCACCTGGCGGCCCTAGCCGTGAGCAGGCGGCCGTAGCCGGCCACGGCGCTGGTCAGTGCCACAGCCGGCACGTGGCGGTGTCTGTACTGTACCTGGTTCACCTGGCGGCCCTGGCCGTGAGCAGGCGGCCGTAGCCGACCACGGCGCTGGTCAGTGCCACAGTCACGTGAAGGTGTCTGTACTGTACCTGGTTCACCTGGCGGCCCTGGCCGTGAGCAGTCGGCCGTAGCCGACCACGGCGCTGGTCAGTGCCACAGTCACGTGGCGGTGTCTGTACTGTACCTGGTTCACCTGGCGGCCCTGGCCGTGAGCAGGCGGCCGTAGCCGGCCACGGCGCTGGTCAGTGCCACAGCCGGCACGTGGCGGTGTCTGTACTGTACCTGGTTCACCTGGCGGCCCTGGCCGTGAGCAGGCGGCCGTAGCCGACCACGGCGCTGGTCAGTGCCACAGTCACGTGAAGGTGTCTGTACTGTACCTGGTTCACCTGGCGGCCCTGGCCGTGAGCAGGCGGCCGTAGCCGACCACGGCGCTGGTCAGTGCCACAGTCACGTGGCGGTGTCTGTACTGTACCTGGTTCACCTGGCGGCCCTGGCCGTGAGCAGGCGGCCGTAGCCGGCCACGGCTGCGTAGGCGGCGAGCAGCGCGGGCAGCGTGTGCGCGCGCTGCTCGCCGGCTGCGCGCGCGTGCGCGGCGAGCGCGCTGCTGACGTAGAGCGCGGCGCGCTGGTCGTGGTGCGCGCGGAAGGCGTGCTGCGGGTCGTGCGCGTGCGGGTCGCGCGCGCCGCCGCACGCCGCGCTCAGCGCGCAGAAACTCATGGCCTTCCAGCCGCCGTACCTGCGACAACGATTACTTAACACTTTCCGAGACATCCCGCCTGTAGACGTTAACTTCTATTGTTCTGTCTACTGTGTCTGGTTCAGTGTTCGTGAATGAGGTATAAACACGTCTGAATCAGCCTCGACGGATGGTTAGGAACACTTCAGAATGGCAATACCATCCCAGTCTATACTCAACCTTTCCTTACATCATCCAAACCCCGTTTCAACAGCATATAGAAGGACACTTTATTTGTTTGTTTTTTAACTCTTGCATTTATCACATGATAAATTTTGTTATAAAGCCCAATTTACATGCCTTGAAAAATTTGCTCTGAAGCGCGTAGACTAATACGATACATTTATATAAATAAAAATTAGGCAACCATAGGGACTACCGATAAAAGTAAAATAACACTTGACGTGACGAGAATCTCATCATCCCCTACGAAAAATCGCTCAACGCGCCTAAAATAATATTTTAACTCTTAAAATCCTAACCATTTAATGTAAGCCTAACATAAAATTAAAAAAAATATATAGACCCAACATAATAATACCCAATATTATGTAACAATTAAAAGCAAAGAATAATAATAAGTCCGCCGTTGTGCAAATTATCTTTTTTACTTATAAATGTTTTATTTGTTTTATTTAGTGTTAAGGTTTTTGTACAATAAAGAAATTACAAACAAACAAACAAACAATAATAATAAACTTACTTATCAACAACAACGACAGGCCCATTCTTATACTCCATCTGGCATCCAGCCACAAACTCTATCAACGCAAACGAGTCTTTATACGGCTCCGTCAGCCTATCCAGCGCCTCCGACCTTTCACTCTCCGTCACAGCCTGGCGTACCGCCCGAACAAACTCGTTGTCATCCGGCTTGCCTGCGACGTACTCCGTCGTATCACCTTCAAGCCAACCCTCGCATTTGATGAACTTCACGCTCAATTGGTAGTCATCTTGCAGAGAGTGAACGCTCACGTTCGTGACTTCAATTATTCGATCTAAAGGTATGCTCTCCGGAACTGAATCGACCTTTTCGAATCGGTAACACGGTCTGCGGAGTTCTGCTTCTTCTTCTACAGATAAAGACGGCGCTACAGGAGGTGGGGGAGGGGCAGTGTCGGGAGGGGAGCCGGCAGTTCTCGCCCCCCAATCGGGAAATTTGAATTTTGTCGGCGAACTTAGTTTGAAGTTTTTCAACGACATCTTCGATGGACTTCTGGGAGATTTCGGCCCGTTTTTCTTATCTGCTAGTGAGGAGAACAGATCGCCGTTTGCTATTGACTTTCTTGTGGATAAGTCGCGGTTCCCGCTCAATCTTTCCAATCGTAACTCTGTCCTGTCGAATCGATACGCCGGTTCCGCTTCAGCGATTGGAGAGCTATTTTCCGGTATAAGACGTTCATCGTCGGCACAGTCACTTTCTTGTCGTCTGTAAGGAAGATTATTCTTAGAAATGATAGTCAATAAATAAGTATTGGTATAATATTTATATAAATGAATACAAAATGCGACTTTGAGGACCAACAGGTCCCAGTAACCACTTCATGTTTTTCAGTCTATGAAAGAATTTGATTGTTCCATAATTAGAGGACTTATGGGAATTTCTGACATAGCTCAGCGGATTAGCTCTTTGAAACGTCATATAGCGCGTAGAACCTATGGCCGAAGGTTCACGAATGCCGACCACGTCAGTACATGGTCACCAGTGATAAGAACACAGAAAGACGCTGGATGCAGGCCGCTTCCAACCGGTCGTTTTGGAAATCCTTGGGAGAGGCATATGACCAGCAGTGGACTTCTTGTGGCTGAGATGATAGGAATTTCTGAACAACAGCTGCAGCAAAGAAACCCACCTGTACCCGTTGGTCTCCGGCTCAGCGGGGCTGTCGACCGGCGTCTTCTGGTCAGACTTACGATGCGCGACATACACGTCTTTGGACACGAAGCTCGCTCTGAAGTTAGCCACGTACAGCTCCCGCTCTTCCTCCGTTGGCCAGAATATCTCGCAATCCTGCATACAATAAGGATTAATTCGTAACTTAGAAATGGGTGTCTTCTTCTTTAGTGCCACTCCATTACTGGATGTTGGCCACCAGCTTCCCAAACTCCTCTCTAAATGGGTGTCATTAATGGTTTATTTAAATGAGTGTGGTCAAGAAACGCAATTGGTCAAAAAGTCTTGATTGACGACAAAGTTAAAATACATTTTTTTAATTTCTATACTGAGAATAAAAATGCAGTGCGGCCTTACATAAGGTGTTGACGTTCAATCAAACCTGTTCAGTACATTGTATAAAACAAAGTCGCTTCTAGCTGTCTGTCTGTCCCTATGTAAGCTTAGATCTTTAAAACTACGCAACGGATTTCGATGGGGTTTTTTATTATGTAGTGATTCAAGAGGAAGGTTTATTATATGTATAATTTATCGCGGATATATATGGAGGATAAGATAAGCAATGGCGAAATACTAGAACAATTTTTAATAGTGGGCGAGCCTAACATTATGGGCGAAGTTAAAGCTCGTAGCTCCGTCACGTAGAAAGAATGGAGGAGGATCCGGTGGTGAAGAGAGCAGGCCGGTGAGCCGGCCCCGGTATCGCAGTCTGTTCGCGGTCCGCGGGTCCATCATCACTAACATCGAGTGATGACGGACCTGCGCGAGCTGCAAGTTGGCGACAACTGGCGAGAGCTAGCACAGGACAGGGAGCACTGGCGTTCTCTTTTGATGGAGGCCAATACTTACTTTGGGTTGCTGAGCCAGAACAGTAAGAATAAAACTGCTACGAAACGACGGCGCGATCGGTGTCACTGTCTTTAAACATAAAACGCGCGACACCTGATGCTGCTTCAAACTTCAAAGTCAACATTAAGTGTGTCCCACACACGGTCGGGCTTTTAACCTGTATGAAGATGTAAGCAAGTGCGCACATTACATCGCATCGGTTGCGTCTTCTTACTGATTAAGAGCCAGACTTGTAACATCCTCGTCTTCATCGTCCTTACCATCAGGTGAGATGAGAGACAAATGCCTACTTCAATAATTAGTAAAAAAAAAACTAAACTATCGGCCGTTAATTAGTCTGTGGTCTGTGGGGGCTCTAAACCATGATCGGAAATTGGCGATGCGTGTGTAATCTAGAAACCCAGGTATTATGACATATATATATATATGTACAGTATAATATATATACAGACAGACACACTCACCGTATCCGACTGTTGAGGTAACAATAACACCAGCTGCGCAGTGTGATCCCAAAGCAACCGCCATAGGTCATGTACGGCGGCTGGTGGCGGATGTTGCGCGACGGCGAACTCACGTAATCTTCTACGACCACACACCCATGATGCGTTTACGTATTCACTCCCTGCACAAGAATTACATACCATTTTTAATAATTAAATTAATGTCAACATCCTATGACAATCATACATCGAGTTAAAGTGGAAAACTAAAGAAAACTAATCCGTTAGTTTCGAATTCACCTTATTCGCACGCAGCCTTAATGGAACCTCAAATTACGGCTTTATTTACATTGTCGCGGAATCAAAGGGAACTTCAAGAAATCATAGTGTACAACAGCCTTTATATATGACAATAAAGTTCAAATTTGTATGAAGAAATAGAGAGACGTACGGAATCGCACGAATTTTCGTTTTCAGTTCAACTGAAAAAAAATGAAAGCTTGTATTAACCTGTACCAATACTGCTTTTATTTTCTTTTAATGTGGTGGTTACATAGTTGTAAATAAACCTGGAATAAACCAATGGCGCCATCTATGTACCATTATTGAAACAAATTGTACCGTAAAGGAATTGGGACATGGCATAACCACAGCGACTGAGATCTCAAGAGGCCTTTGACACTTGGTTTGCTGTCTCGCTCGCACAATCAAACATTTTTAAAGATTATTAATAAATGTGTCTAATTTTTGCAAAACTGTTTCAATATTATTCTAGAGAACTATATAGCATGATTTTGAACCCCCTGGCTATATTGAAATCTTGGAATCGGAATCCCTAATGGAATACAGAATTCCAAGCAAAAAAAGGTAAAAACCGAAAAAAAAAATTGACTTTCCATAGAAATTCGTCCAGCTGATCGGCGACTTTGTATGGGAAACCCAATTTTTTTTTTTATTTTCAGCTTTTTTTCTTGCAGTTCTATATTTCATTAGGGATTTTGATTCTGAGATTTCAATAAAGCTAGGGGGTTCACAATCACGTTGTATAGCATGATTTTGAACCCCCTAGCTATATTGAAATCTTGGTATCAGAATCCCTAATGGAATACAGAATTCCAAGAAAAAAAGGTAAAAACCGAAAAAAAAATTGACTTTCCATAGAAATTCGTCCAGCTGATCGGCGACTTTGTATGGGAAACTCTAATTTTTTTTTTATTTTCAGCTTTTTTTCTTGCAGTTCTATATTTCATTAGGGATTCTGATTCTGAGATTTCAATAAAGCTAGGGGGTTCAAAATCACGTTGTATAGTAGATCATTTAGAAATGTTTTTGTATTGTGTAGACATGATTACATCGTAAATTAGTTGATCAAAGATAAAAGTTTTGATCAACTAATTTACAATCTAGTCAATTTCTAATCAGTATAAAAACATGTCTAAAATATCCACGATATAGCTTTCTAGGATAATACTGAAACACTTTTGTAAAACAAGACACATTTTATAAAAATCTTTAAAAATTTTTGAGTGTGCGAGCGAGACAACCAACCGAGTGTCAAAGTCCTCTTAACGAATCCAAAACCGATTTGCAAACTTTCCCGGTTGAACTCGATGTGATGACTCGATCAAACTTACCTTCTACACCAGGTTTGGGTACCAACATGACCCTCGCGGAATCTGAAGGCAGTATGCCACCAACACGGTTCTTCTCAGTATTATGTGCGGCGCGGGCACACACGCTCGGTTCCACGCACGACCGAGTGATCAGCTGTAAATTAAGATTGAAACGGATTTACTTATTTAATTAATTCAGTTTAAAATGAACGGATTTGGATGAATCTGGTATCGTTGAAATCACCCCGAGTAACATTGGCTATTTTGTTTGGCAAAACTAATCTACTTTAATCTTTTCTAATGTGATTGCGATTGTTACGCGTTTAAATCACTTAATACAGTTTTATTACATATTATTACACCTAACTTTTTTTTAACTTTACAATTTTCATTTCTGCAGGTAGGTAGACTCAAGTAGACATTGTGTCTATTGTATTATAAAAACTATGCAAAAATACCGTCTATGATAATAAGATGGCAGGAAAATTATCAACTGTGTGTGGCTTTGGTCGGCTTATGCGATGTGTTCTTGGAAGGTCGCAGAAGCCGACCAAAGCACTGTAGATTGATTTCTGCCGGTGCTTGATGGCCCATTGGGCGTAAGCATTATTAGCGTTATCCAATAACGTATGTCAAGCAACCCCGGGCGCGGTCCCCATGGATGGATGGATGAAATGTGGCTTTACAGGTTACCTGTCTCATGAATTATTATGTGAACATTTCAATTGTTTTACTATTGTATCTAGTTTATTAGTCTAGAACAGATTTTAGCAAAAGTGCTCTCGAAATCGAGTTTTAATTGCACATCTGGGAAAAACTTCTATGGATACCAATGGACTACTTTTGTCACCAGGAGTACGAATCTGCGTTGTATTAAAAAAAACCTTGGTGGGGGTAGGAAAGGAAGCCCGTAAAAGATGGCGCCGGGCCCTTTCGTTCTAACTTTATAACTCATCTAATTCTAAACTTATTTTGATAGTTTTTACTTTATCTGAAAGGTAAATATATGATCTATATTTTATTCCTAGACAAATCACGTGCAACTTTAATAACTATAAAGTTATTTATACGAAAAGATTTTAACAAATCGTCTAATATGTTTTGCGTGATTACTTAGATCATGATGATGATTATAAAGATTACTAACCTGGAATTGTTTTTCCAGCAGATTCACTGGCGGCGGTCCTTGATACGTGTGATGCCTATTGGCTAGCGACCGCATCCGTTCTAAAAGCGCGAAATTCTCCGCACGGTTTACCCTTAAACAATAGTTTACACCAATTAGAAAATATATTAATGAATAAATATATACGGCAAAACACACAGACTGAGCTAGCCCCAAAGTAAGTTCGAGACTTGTGTTATGGGATACGAACTCAACGATACTATATTTTATAACAAACACATATACATTAGATAAACATTCAATACCCAAGCCAATCTGAAAAAGATCATTTTCCATCTTGATCTGACCGGGGATCGAACCCGGGACCTCCGGTGTGGCATCTTGGCATGATGACCAAAAAGCCACAGAGCTCGTCAATTGATGTGCAACATTAGTTTGTGGTGGCGCAATCACAGTTGGGTCATTATTTAAAGGACTAGTGCTACAGTGGTTACACTCCCTGTACGTGCGAGTTCGGGCACCGGTGACCTTGAGCTGGGGTGTGTAAGCGCTAGCGTTGATACCATCAACACACAGCCATCGACCAAGGCAGTCGGCGAAGGCCCTTCCCCGCTCCTTGCGCCTCGCGATGCCCCCGCGCACATTCAGACACCCACATAGCCGCAAGCGATTTACGTCCTCACATGCTTAAGAATCCTATAAAACTCGTATTCGTTTACGGTCTTGAGTCGTTTTCGATTACGAGTCTATTGACTCATAGTAGACAAAATACACTACAGACCCACCGTACCCCTGGCAATACCCCTGGTAGTACGGTGGGTATTTTAAAGTTAAACAATACCACTGACTAATAGTGATGTGATGATCTATATCTGCAGAAATATTGGCTCTGCCATTAGTGAAGCTTAAGACTGCTGTTAAAAATCAATTACTTAAAAAGGCATACTATATTAATGACTAACAGATAAAACTGCATACATTCAATAAACTGTTCTCATTTTCTTTTTGAACTTTTAACTCATACATTATATTATTTTTGAGTGAAAGGTTTCAGTATGGTAAACTATGACCGGTTTTTAAAACATTACGTAAACTGTTATCGTAAATTAAATGAACAAGCTCTTGATACTCGTTCTGTTATTTCTTAATAACTGGATTTGATTCTGGTAGTCTTGTTGTCGCCGTTGCTTACTCTATTCCTAGTTAAAGCTAAAAATCCTAACTAATATTATAAATATGAAAGTGAGTTCGTTTGTGACGCCTTCACGCCCTGTCTACTGAACAGATTGACGTGAAATTTTGCATACTCGTTGTCTAAGGTCTGGGGTATGGACAAGGACATGTACCCTACATTTATCGACTTTGACGTACTAGCTAGTAATATTATAAAGCACACAAAACATACCTCCTAATTTCCTCCTTCTCTACGTCGGTCATGTTATTATACGCTTGCATATTCTTGTTGTACGTGTCCGTGGCCCGCGGCGCCAGGTCATACACGCCCTCAGAGTCGGTGCCGTTAATCATCCCATCTTTAGATTCGTCACCGTCTAGATCCCTCGCTGAAGACTGGCTTTTACTCTGCTCGCTATTTAACTCATCAGTTTTGATCGACATTTGGCTCCCATTTTCTAGAACCTCTTTCTCACTGTTTTCGACAGGACTGGACTTGATACTGGTGGTCTCATTGTCGCCGTTGGTCAGGTCATGCATGCTTTTCGTTTTGTTGTTTAGGTCTAAGACAGCTAGTTCGTCTTCGCTGATTGGTTCGAGGAGTTTCGCTAGATATTCGCGGGCTTTGTGGAATTCGACATCGGTTTCACCTGGTAAAATTATGAGATATTTATTTATCGGTAGAACTATGATAGAATTCGACTAGTACCATAGTTGTTCTACTACACTACAGTCTTGTGTATGATATGCGGCTAATAATACATTGATTGGTGGAGATCTATTCCAAATTACTATATTACCAGCCGCCCGAAATGGAATGAACTTGTGCTGATGACTGAGGCAGGGTCGCCATATGCGGTGTCAACCAGTTATATGAAAAGTTCATTTTCAATCGACTACGGAGAGTCAGTATAGCTATATTTATTCAGTTTTAAGTGATAATTACCTGATCGAACATGTTCCAGTAACGCGTCGTGAACAAATACATATTGCTCTTCAGTCTGGACTAGATGGTTTCTTTGGGTACGCGCACGGCACAGGAATCCAAGAGGGGATAATGTGCCTGTCAACCTCAGCTGGTTGAGCTGAGCGTCTAGGACTATGTAGGTACCAGTGCGGCCTACTCCGGCGCTGAAAAAATAATTTTGATTAATATTTGAAATAACGATGAGTCTGAGATGTATCATATCATAAACTCCATCTAACGGACTTTTTCTTTTTTTACTAATTATTGAACTAGGCATTTGTCTCCCATCTCACCTGATGGTAAGTGACGATGAAGACGAGGATGTTACATGCCTATTCAAGAGATTCCCATTTATTCTATTTTAATCAAACATATGTATTAAGAGAAGACAACATATTATCCATGACAATAAACAGCGCGTGGCGAAATAAAACCCTCTCGTCTGTCTTACATATAATATGTACATGATCATTAACCACCATAAGGTCGTACACAAGTCAGCACCCCTGAAGCACCCCAAATCCAACGAATTAGTATGCTTCCCCAACTTAAAAATGCTTCTGCCCCAACTTAAAAATTAAGCAGGTGCGTTGGAAGTACGAGAAACCAAAAAACTGCGCTCGCCAACGAGCTTGGCAAGCGTGGTGAGTATGGCAATATCCTACCATGGAACGAAGAACCTTTTTGAGGCTTTTGTCCAGCACTGAACTTCTTACAGCTGAAATGATGAAGCAATAGAAAATAAGATTAGTGGGTATACCTGCAATGTACTAAAACAGTTCCAGGGTCAGCTTGAGCGGCCTTGACAAACGGCAGTACACAAAGCGGGTGTCGCGGCGTGCCATGGTCCGGCCACACTGTATAGTGGTACTGCACCACCGTTCGGCTACCATCAGAGGTCGTGTCGGACGCATTGGACGATTCGCTGTCCTGAGAAGGAACACAAATATTGGGAGTTACTTCACTAGAAATTTTATAATTATTGCATGGTCGTATGGGAACCTATAATTATGTATATAAACAAGACTTAGTACGAAACTTTTAAATAAAATCACTTTAATACGGTATTATCGCGTAAATATTGTAGGCGGTAGTTTTGTATAGTTCTTATATCACAAAGACAAATGTCAACTTAGTCTACCTGCGACCATGAAAACTGTAAAGTTATCGAAACGCTAGGTGTAAAAATAGTGTAATATACGCAATAATAACGTATTAAAGTGATTTTTATTTAAATGTGTAACAATTGCGAAACTATCAGCACGAAACTTTTTATTATTTCTTTATATATTTTTTGTATATTTTTTGTATATGACTAAAAAAAATTATGGATCCTTTGTGTCTGCAATAAAGCAATTATTATTATTATTATTATTATTATTTATACTCGTCTCGTTGCGACCACGATGGATGTAACTCTACTACTGTATGTAAATAATAAGATTCGTGCTAAGCCTGCCTTAGACCGAAGTCGTAAACTGGCCGTTAGGCAAAACGCAGACGACGGACAGTGACTGACAAAAAGTCCGCGGCACGCTCTAATTAGCATTAGAATAAAGATAAACTTTGTCCGCGCAATATTTCATTACGCTTGGCGAATATACGCGTACAAAGACTAAGGCGGGCTAAGCGGCGGGGCTTCAAGCACACCACATACAGCATACTGTGAGTAGTCGTTAGCGGCAGCGGTTGAGGTGTACGTATTCAGAGAGTCGAAAACCATGTCGTTATCCAAAGTATCCCTTTTTTTGTTTGGAAAATAGTAGTTTCCAAAAACATGATATTCTCGATATCGGAGTGCACAAACTGAATATAGATCTACGCGGCGAATTTCGTCATTTATACCAAGATTACAGGAAACGTCCTGATAAGTTTTATGAATTACACTAGAATGGATGTGGAAACTTTTGACTTCATACTTTTGGTTTAATATTTTTCTCCCCTCCGAGTCCGTCACTCCCGAGCCGTTCTTATCCGCGGCGTCGTAGAGCGTACGTACTATTGTTTCCCTCGCTCCTAGCACAGTACGCCGCCGCAGCAGCGATTCGCTCAGTGAAAATCGCACGCGTTTACGCTGTGTACGCGGCTCAGCTCGTGGCGTAGTCAAAGATATTTCCACTTTTGATAATACCGCCCGCTGCCCCACGCCGCGTTAGAATATCGCTTACGCCTTACCTTAGAAGAAAGTAATAATAATACCGCGAGTAAGCTGAGCTGTCAAAGTCGCATTTTATATAGGACGGCAAACGAGGCTCTCGTTTGTTCGTCCGGCTCTTCCACTTAGCAGAGAAGCGGTAAAGTTTCTATCAAGCATGCCACTTACTATCAGTAGCGGCACTTTAGATAATACCGCCCGCTGCCCCGCGCCGCGCTGCCGCTCAGAGCGGCAAGGTCGTGAAGGGGCCGTAAAGCGTTGCATAGTTACCTGGTCCTTGGGCGCGGTATCGCCACGCACGCGCATGTGTCGCACGGTGTAAGCGGCGCGCACATCCTCGTGCAGAAGAGTGACGCGCACGCCGCCATACTCCGCCGCGCTACCGCGCCCTCCGCCCGGCCAGTACATGTCGCACTTACGCTGCGAATACAACAAACATTTTCAAATTCATCATGCTGATTCATACCATTTAAAATAATTAGTCCATCTTATGAGAATGTTGCGTTGGGCTGGAGGTGTAACGCTAATGGACCACATTTGCAATATTTATGTGCGAGGCAGCTTCAAAGTGAGACCCATGCCAGAGAAACTGGCGGAAATGCGGCTGAGATGGTATGGACATGTGCGTCGACCACCAGACCATATGACGCAAAGAGTACTCGACATGAGTCGGCCACGACAAGTACGTCCCGGCAGACCTCGACAGACCTAGTTAGCGACTATAAGGAGGGATATGAAGCCAACGCAGCTTACGCCTGACCTGGCCCAGAACCGAGTGACCTGGAGAAGATCAACTAGGAGAGCCGACCCCAAATAATGGGACTAAGGCTAGGAAAAGAGAGAGAGTCCATCTTATAGATCATTAGCCGCGTGGTTTCCGGCAGAGTAGAATAGGACCACTTCTAGTCTTCCCATGGAGGTCGTAATAGGCGACTTAGGAAATACAAGCTGAACAAAGCTCATAAACATCAATGAGACCTCTCCAACTCGTCTGGCCAGCGAGGAGTGTAGGCCAAATCCTCTATCCGCTCTGGCCAAGTATGGTATATCCGGTAGTACAGAGAGTGCTATACTCCTGCAGTGGAGACTAAAAAGACCTGATGATGATGATGAATCTCTAAGACGGACTAATTACTTTAAATGTTTTTTTTAGGTATCAAGCCTGTTGTTAACCTCAGTTATTTACTTATGGCTAAGTTTAGTACCGCTTCTAAAGCGGAGTGCAGAGGAAGCGGCAACAAGCATTTCAACGCTCATTTCTTAAATAAATATATACCTACGGACAAATCACACAGATTGAGCTAGCCCCAAAGTAAGTTCAAGACTTGTGTTATGGGATACTAACTCAACGATACTATATTCTATAACAAATACATATATAGATAAACATCCAAGACCCAGGCCAATTTGAAGAATATCATTTTCCATCTTGACCTGTCCGGGGATCGAACCCGGTCACTCCGCGTCGCAGGCAGGCGTGTTGACCGCTGCGCCACGGAGCTAGTCATTTCTACAATAAATAACTATCAGGTCTATTTTAATTAAGCGCAAGTATTTAAATGGCTGCAGCCATTAGCTAGAGAAATGTTTTGGAAGCAAATTTAAAAAATCTACTATTCGGAAAGAGAACTGCTACCTAAACTCATGAGAAAATTTACCCATTACGATTTTCGGAAGAAATGTCTTTTTAAAAATATGTAATTGTTGGTTTTCTAACCAGAGACATGTCAGTTCAAATTTTTTTTTAAATAAACTTACCCTTCCTCGCTCCACTAAATTTGTGATCATCACGATAGTGTGAACCCGGTGTTGCCATATCATCCGCCAAAAGGCATCCAAGGTGGCAGGTGTTGGACCCTGCGTGGCGATGTACCGCCGCCGCCAGACCAGCCATTCTAACTTTACTCGAGTTGGCACGCCATCTATAACGAACATAATAGTATCGACTCTTATTAAATAACTAGCTGTTGCCCGCGACTTCGTCCGCGGCTATTTCTGTTATTATGATTAATTAGTATAGATGAATCATTTTCAAACCGTTCCCGTTCCCCGTTTTCAAAACATTTTTTATTGATACTTCGCTCCTATTGGTCGCAGCGCTTTTTTTTTATGTATATCCGACGGCAAACGAGCACACGTGCCACCTGGAAAGTGGTCACCGTCGCCCATGGACATCTGCAACACCAGAGGAGGTGCTGATGCGTTGCAGACTCTTAAGATACCTGTCAACACGCCTTCTGAAGGACCTCAAGTCATAGCACACAGGGAAAACCTCAGGAGGGAGTCCATTCCACAATTTTGCTGTACGAGGAAAAAACCACGTGACGCTCTGACATTTTCGGAGACCCAAGTGTCAAGGATGTGGGAATGAACTTTACACCCGTGGCGAGCGGTGCGGTGGTAGAAAGGTGACGGTGGCACCAATTCAAAAAAGTTCTTCAGAACACTCCCCATAGTATAGACGGTAAAATACACACAGAGAGCCAACGTCTCTCCGTAGACTGAGGGTGTCTAAATCGTCTGTGAGTGTGAGATCGTCGATAATACGAATTGCCCGGCGTTGGATAAAATCAATAGGAAGGAGTTGGTATTGATGCGTGATGTTGTATACCCTAAAGCTTTCCTCAATAAATGGACTACCCAACCCAAAAAGAATCTTGCAATTTGAACCAGTAGTTCTTGAGATTAGCACGTTCAAACAAACTCTTCAGCTTTATAATATTAGTATAGGTAACATATATTACAATTTTCATGCGGGCGGGATTTGAACCAGCGACCATTAGTGATTATGAAAAAGTGGTCATTTGGTAAAGTGGTCAATTTGGGAAAAGCAGTAGTCATTATGAAAAAGTGGTCATTTTGGAAAAGTGGTCATTTTGGTAAAGTAGGTATTATGTACCTAATCGCTCGAGGGCGCTGGTTCAAATCCCACCCGCTTGAAATTTTTTCACCATATTTTATTTCTTAATTTAATAATAGTATATCAAAATAGCATTGTGAATGCAAAATAAAACACAAAAATATATAATTGTATCGAGATAAATTTATTATAAACACACGGTTTTATTCACGCTTTTTCAGTCGAAATCAGTGCTTTGAGGGAAGCGAATCTGCCATTTCGCCACCCCTAACACTCACCCTGATGATGGTTTGCGTAACAGATCGAATAAATGGGTATCTCTTGGATAGACATGTATCATCCTCGTCTTCATCGTCACTTACCATCAGGTGAGATGGGAGACAAATGCCTAATTCAATATTTCGTAAAAAAAAAAAAAGATCGAAACTAGTCGGTGATTCCGACTGAATTTAACGAAACGTGAGTAAAACTGTGTGTTTATCATGAAAATTAACATGTTGTAAAAGGGCACACACAAACCAAACAGTTAGTAGTATGTTCACAGATACTCCTTACAAAGCACTACCTATATTAATATATCATTTCTACTTCTAGAGTTGCAGTTTCCAGCTTTGATTGCATAGAAAAAGTTGTTCATATCGACGGGCGGAATCATCCCTTCAAGAATCGAAAAGGGTTTTCTTTACATCCTAATCCTAACTAATATTATAAATGCGAAAGTGAGTTTGTTTGTTTGTTACGCTTTCAGGCCGTAACTACTGGACCGATCATCATGAAATTTTGTATACATGTTCTCTGGAGTACGGAGAAGGATATAGGCTACCTTTTATCCCGGGAAAAAGTACTATTCCCGAGGGATCGACATTGACGCGGGTGGAGCCGCGGACGAAAGCTAGTATTGTATAAGTAAGTAAAATAAATTTCGTGATAGACTTACCAATGTCTACATAGACGTTGTCTAATTCGCCGTCATCGTCACTTTGTTCGCTGTCTGAATCGTTTTGTTCAGCATCAGATTCTACTATTCCAGAGAATTCTATGTTCAAGAATGCAGATTCTATGCCTTCAGCCAGGTTTGGAGGTGGCTTGGTTGGTTTCACTGATGGTTGCCTGTAAGAAAAGTATATTTTGAACATTACATATCCTTACTTATATTATAAATGCGAAAGTGAGTTTGTTTGTTTATTTCTTTGTTTGTTTGTTACGCTTTCACGCCGCAACTACTGAACCGATCATCATGAAATTTTGCATACAAGTTCTCGGGAGTACACAGAAGGACATAGGCTACCTTTTATCCCGGGAAAAAGTACTATTCCCGAGGGATCGACATTAACGCGGGCGGAGCCGCGGGCGAAAGCTAGTATAAATATAAATCACGCCAGTTAACAAGTCAATACAAAGGAAATGCGCGTGTCAGTTTTTGCATAAGCCGCGCCCCCAATTTGACGTCATTACTGGCGAAATAGTAATGTAACATGCACAGAAATATCGAAAAACAGTTGTTACAGTTACAAACCCCAGAATAAAGTATGTGTTCATGTCGGGACATGCGCGCAGACTGATGAACGGTTAACGAATCTTGCTCGATCGTGCAAGATTGCGACACGTGTATACCGCCCACTTGGCCGTTCTATCTTGATATACAGGATGAAATTGAATTCATTAGCATATGTTTAAAGGACTCAGACCACGAATCTGAACAACTTTCATTATGGGACCAACTTCAACATCGTGAAAAAATTAAATATCTACTTGGCCAATTTTTTTTTTTCTAAACTAGCTTTCGCCCTGGTTCCGCCCGCGTCAATGTCGATCCCTCGGGAATAGTACTTTTTCCCGGGATAAAAGGTAGCCTTTGTCCTTCTCCGTACTCCAGAGAACTTGTATGCAAAATTTCATGATGATCGGTTCAGTAGTTACGGCGTGAAAGCGTAACAAACAAATAAACAAACAAACTCACTTTCGCATTTATAATATTAGTAAGGATAAGGATAAATCAATGGAACAGCTAGTTTTTTTTTTGCAATTCGGAGTTGGTCCCATAATGAAAGTTCAGATTCGTGGTCTGATTCACTCCTTAAACGTTCGGACGAATTGAATTTCACCCGGTATTTCCGTGGGTAGTACTGTACCTATGCGGCCGGGCCCGTTTCTCCAGCTTCCTGCGCACGCGTCTCAGTGCCTGCGAGTCGAGCGCCGGCAGCATGCCGTCGATGAAGTTGGCATTGACGTAATCGCAGGCCCCGCGCCCCGCGCCTGCGCCCACGCATCCCGCCGCCCCGCACCGCGCGCCCATAGACACGCATACGCGCGAGTGATCGTCTGGAAGGCATAATAGATTAATAGTACAGTCATGGACAGAGATACCTGACCAGGCCCTCTACCTATATCTCGAATTTTCTCTAATACTATAAATAATATTGACATCATCATCATCATTTCGAGTAGGTGTCACGGTCAATCGACCATGCACACCCTGGTGTCAGAGTTCTTTGGAACCGCCTCTCGGCCTCTGACGTGGTTCCTTTAACGACTACCAGATGCCAGCCGGGACCAACGGCTTAACGTGCCTTCCGAAGCACGGAATCATCTTAATATTGACATGAAAATTTATATTTAGAAACACTTTATTAAAATCTTTCTGTATATAAATTTTTATGTTATTACTATACCCCGGATATTACTATATCCGGCGAGGAATCAGGGGACTACGCTTGTATGGAAATACGGCCCTCCTTCCTCTTAAACCGCCACCACTACTTAATCAGCACAAAACACCAAAATGTAACAACCAGATGACACACAAAAAACAATCCTAAAGCATGTCAAAGACTGTTATCTTAGAAACTTATCAAAAAAATACTTACACGCAGTAATATTCAGATATCGATTCTTCTGCCTGTTCTCGGGCCGATGGCTGTGGTGGCTTGTATGACCCAACGCCGCTGACTTTGTCACAACGATCTCGTATTCTTTGCTGTAATAAAATCAATAAATAGAAGATAAATTCATTATAACAACACGGTTTCACTCACGTTTATTCAGTTGGAATCGCTACCTAGTTTCGGACTGTTAGGAAGGCCAGTGCTTTGAGGGCAGCAGAACCGCCGTGTCGCCATCCCTAACTCTCGCCCTGATGATGGTCTTCGTAACAGACCGAAACCAGTTGCGATTCCAATTGAATAATGTTACGCGAGTGTTAGGGATAAGGGAAAGATCTTGGGATCAAATCGAAAGATTTTTATTTACTGAAGTGCATCGAGAGCGATACGAGACACCGCTACCGCCGATCTTTAAACTTTACCTTTATGAGGAAATCATGAAACATGTAACAACTTTTTAACGGATTTTTGTTCACATGTTTCGTGATGACTATTGACACATTGTTTACAACAAATTGGGTCATTTGATGGCCAGAAACGGTATGATGATATGAGTGAAAATCTTTTGTTACAAAGGATACAATTTCAGCATAAGGAATGATGGAAATCGATTTTTTTCGACTTTTCTCGACGAGAGGTATTTTGACAGCAGCCGCCGACAAAATCCACCTATCATAAAAACAACAAAACATGATTGTATCTTGACAGCTGCTGTCAAAATATCTCGTCACAGTGCCGCCACCTGGAGAAAACATCCGATCGATTCCGAAAACCCTCATTAGAGTAGAATCCAGGGAGCACCAAGAATTTCTTCGATAGAATAGAATCCTCAGCGCAGCGACGATACGAATAGCTACCTGAAGCCGATGTCCCCATCAGCATGCAGAGCGGCCACATGCTGCGGGAAGTCCCTGGCGGGCACGGCAGGGTGGTGGGGGGTGGCCATCCGCGGCGGGGGCGCGGGGGACGTCACAGGCTCCGGCTCCGAGCCCGCGTCGCCGGTGCTGGCCGCGCGCAGGGGGGAACAGTTGGCCACTAAACAGTTACATGAAAAATCAGTTAAAATATTATATACCAAATATTACACAAATTCAAATTCAAATTCAAAACGTTTATTCAATATAGGTTTCTTTGAACACTTATTAATTGTCATATTTCACTTCTCAACAATTGTTGACGTCAAAAATTTACTTATGGCTAAGTTTAATGCCGCTTCCAAAGCGGAGTGCAGAAGAAGCGGCAACAAACTGCACAGCGCATTTTCTCCAAGGACGACAACTCACAATTTTTGAAAACCTTAGAAATTAGGTATGTGGACTGAGTACACCAGTTTGCTATTCATAAAATTATAAATTAGAGACCCTTTTACAAGAAACGTTATTTTGCATAGTTGAGTATTGTAAGGTGGTAACCGGAACCCATTATGAACAAATCCGACTCGCACTTCGCCGGTTTTTTTTTTTATATGAAACATTATTTAAAACTCCCTTCTAAGGATAGAAAAATGTAAAGTATTATAACGCCAACTGACCAGGTTTCTTGTAGGCGTTAAGCGGCGCGCGCGCAGCTCGCTCGCCGCCCTCCTCCAGGTAGTTGTAGGCCGCGCTGATGCACTTGCTTAGCCGCGATCTACACCTAGGACAAACAGACCCACTCATTTCATGCTCTTCACTATCAACGTTTTGAATACCGACAGGGAATTTAATTTGAATTGAATTTGTTATCCTTAAAATCAATTCCAGTAAAACACTGTCAGATTTCTCGATCTGCCAAAAAAATTGATAAATAAATTACTATGTGAATTAAAATTGAGTTGTGAACACTTCTTTAGTGGGACTCAACGAAACGATAATAATAGATAAACATCTAAGAACCAGGAGGGCGTCGCTGTGCCCGATAACATCGTCGGCGTGTATTTTTATTCGAGAAAAATATATAGCTTGTCGCTAATGTTAAAAAGAGTGTCTAGTATTTTAGATCCAAGTGACTGTGTTGTGCTGGAGCGTTATCTCTGCCTGCGGACTGAGGGCTAGTGCAGGGACAATTGGAGAACTGTGAGTAGGATCTCGTATGCACGGCGCCGCAGCGCTGCGTGTCGGTTCAGTGCAACAACATCTGAGAGCGGAACAGGCCTAAGATACCACAAGGAACAATATTTTTTCTGTGCTTGGAAACGAACAAAGCCTGAGGCTGCTAACTATTTAATTACTAAATATTGGTGACGGTGAATCACAAATATGTATGTCGGGTAGAATCATTATCTAATCGTGTAGCAGAGTCAGTATAATGATCTACAACAGCTGGTATCGGCGCGGCGCGGCGGTGTGTCTACAAACATTTCATCACTAACGTTACACTGTGCGATGGTCCAGTGGTACGTTTTATGTCGATAAACCGAAGTCAATCTGAGCCGCCCAAGTTCGATTCTCCAACAGCTGGCATATTTTATTTTTGTTTTGGTTTTTTTTTTTCATTTCAACACGGAAGGACATTTTTGTGAGTGAGATATCGACCGAGAACTTTGCTACGGATTTTTTTTTTCCTGTTCACCGATAGATGGCGGGCGCAACCGCATCCAACTTGATAATAAGGACTAGATGATATCCATTGTTTACAGTCATGCGTTTCTGATATTAAATTATTTTATTATTTGATGTATCTTATTTTGTTAATAAGTATTGATTGACTTTTAAACATATGATTTAATTAATTTTGTAAATAAACATTAATTGGCTGTTGAACATTTCAGACTCGATATAATTAAGTGTATTTGTAATATTTTTTTTTTATTCAAAATATATATTATTCGTTTTTTGTGTATAATTATTATTATTTAAATTAAGTTTTAATTAGCACATTGACTGTGATAAGTATAATAATGTATTAATTTACTAAATTTGTCCTAATTTATTGCGTTTACATTATTTTAATATATACTCAAGGTTACTATTTCATTTGTTGGACTACTTGTTTTTTTTTTTATTTTATTTTTTTGTCTTTGTTTTGTCTAGTTAATAATTTTAATTTATTTTGTGGTTAATGACATTTCATTATTTATTTTTAAATTCGCTTCTTTTTACTGTTATTTTGGTATTGTATAGGTACAGACCTACTACAGAGTAGCTAATAAGGTCATTGTTGCTATATTTTTTATTTATTTTTTGCTGCGAAGTGTGTAATTATTCGATTGTTTATTGAAATGTCTTTGCCGGACCCCGTAGTTTCTGTTACGCCTTCTTCTACTGCCCCATCTGTTCTGTCGCTGGATGGGTATGAGAGGTGTGAACAGTGTGATCAGCCCAGGTTTTTTAAAAGCCGGAGGGGTCTCAATGTTCACATCACTAAGGTTCATAAATCGTCCGCAGCGATAGGGAATGACCGACCCATTGTTCAGAGTCAGACATCGAATTTGCAAACAGATGCGCCTGGTGATATAAATTCAGATTACCCGCTTTGGAAATTATTGAGCAAATGCAAAAGACATATGCCTGTCGTCAAGCGGATACCCAGAGGTGCAAGAGCGTCTGTTGCCATAGCTTTGAAAAAAGTTATAGACAAAATTGTTTCGAACAATGACGGGGATAGTTGGAAGCAGCTTCTAACATTTTCCTACAGAATGTTACATGTCTGTAAAGAGGACGGAAAACCCAGTTCTCTGACACAATTGATCAAAAACAATTGTAGCCACCACGGTAATAGTTTAGACGTCACTTTCTGTGATCGGAACCGCTCCCACGGAAGTTTGGTGGATAGCGTAGAAAGACGGATTAAACGAATTGAGGGTAAGGTCAGTGACGGTGATGTGAGGGGAGCCGCTCAGTTATTATTCTCATGCGAATCCCTTGCTCCTGAGTCCGATGACACCCTTTCGTCTTTAAAGCAGAAACATCCGCAACCGTCTCATCTTTCCTCTATGCCTGATCCTCCACCAGATTCACTCACTTCGCTACAGGTGTCCGCAGAGGACGTAATAGAAAGTTTGAATAGATTCAAAACCGGCTCCGCTAGTGGGTTAGATGGGTTATCACCCCAGCATCTAAAGGATGCAGTATGTGGTATTACGGGCGATCACGGAAGAGCTTTAGTGCAAAGCATAGTTTCGCTTGTTAACCTTATGCTGGCGGGTAAGGTACCAGATGAGGTAGTGAACATTTTGTATGGAGCAAATTTGTGTGCTCTTAAAAAAAGGGATGGGGGCATACGTCCTATTGCCATTGGTTGCACTTTGAGGAGGCTGGTTTCAAAGATTGCTTGTTTGAAAATAGCTTCCTCTTTGGCATCCCACTTCCAACCCAGACAGCTGGGTTATGCAGTGAAGGGTGGATGCGAGGCAATTGTACATACGACTAGAACCTTCCTGAGTGATGCTAATTGTGAGGTTATTCTGAAAGTGGACGTCCGAAACGCCTTTAATACTATAGATAGGGGAGTCTTTCTCAGTGAGGCTAGAGAACAAATTCCGGCACTGTCTGCTTATCTTTGGCAATGCTACGGTTCTCCTTCGGATCTTGTTTACAGAGACCAATTATTGACATCATCAACAGGTTGCCAGCAGGGAGACCCATTAGGACCAGCCTTATTTAGCCTAGGTATAAATCCCGTCGTATCTAGCCTAAACTCTACCTTAAATGCTTGGTACTTGGATGATGGGACCTTGGGGGGAAGTGCAGGGATGGTAAAGTCAGACCTACAGAATATAATTACCCAGTTTGAGGAGATAGGATTAAATTTAAATCTGTCGAAATGCGAATTATTTATAAACGACTCAGTTTCGGAATTTCGAAGAGACGAAATTGATATGGATTTTCACTCATTGGCTCCAGAGTTAAAAATAGTGACTAAGGAGGAATTGAAATTGCTGGGTGCTCCACTGTTGGAAGATTCCATTCCCAAATTTGTTCAAGAGCAAGTAGAAAAGTTTAATACCTCATCTCATCTTTTGTTTAAATTAAACACGCATATGGCTTTTTTCATCGTAAAGTGTTGTCTCTTTGTGCCTAGGTTTACCTACGTTTTGCGGTGCTCGCTCTTGTGGAAGCAAATTGACCAACTACAGTTATTAGACGAGCTTATAAGGGGGGCATTAATTAAAATTTTTAACTGTGAAATTACACATGAGGCCTGGCAATTTGCTTCCCTTCCGGTACGTTTCGGTGGCATCGGAGTGCGGAAGGTCTCCGCAGTTGCATTGCCTGCATTTCTCGCTTCTGCTCACGCTTCATCCTCGTTGTGCGGTAAACTTCTTGGCCCAACTATGGGTTCCGCCGAGGTGTGTGGTGTCAGCGAGGCAAGGGAGTCTTGGCGGTGCATCGTCGCGGATGACTTACCAACAAATCTGTGTTCACAGAAGCAGTGGGATAATCCTATGTGCAGAGAGATCCAACAGAGAACACTAGCCCAATGTAATAGTGTGGAGGACCGCTCCCGATTATTGGCGTTGGTAGAGAGGGAATCGGGATACTGGTTGCAGGCACTTCCTTCAGCACATGTTGGCACGTTACTGGATAACTGTTCGTTTGCACTCGCCATGGGCCTTCGTTTAGGTGCGCATATCACACAGCCTCACATCTGCCGCTGCGGAGTGGCCGTGAACGGGATGGGCCATCATGGTCTTGCGTGCTCCAAAAGTGCGGGACGAATACCGCGACATGCCTCGATTAACGACATAATTCGAAGATCGCTGGCCACCGTCGGGGTTCCTTCTCTTTTAGAACCAAGTGGAATTGTCCGCACTGATGGTAAGCGTCCAGATGGTCTTTCTCTAATTCCATGGAACAAGGGTAAATGTCTGGTTTGGGACGCCACATGTGTGGATACGTTAGCACCTTCGCATTTAAACGTTTCGTCTACCCATGGTGGGGCGGCTGCCGGTGTTGCTGAGGCTGGTAAGAGGCGAAAATATGTGGGTCTGGGAGACAACTTTATTTTCCTTCCCTTCGCAGTAGAGACGATGGGCCCTTGGGGCCCGGAAGCTAAATGTTTTTACAAGGACATCACAACTCGTCTCATTGAGTCAACAGGAGACCCTAGAGCTGGCAGCTATTTCGCTCAGCGAATTAGTATTGCTATACAGCGCGGAAATGCTGCCAGTATATTGGGCACTTTGCCTCGATGCGACGAGTTGGAAGATTTATTTTATTTAAGTTAAATTATTATATATTTATGGTTTTAAATTGTCTGGCATTTTATGTAAATATTTAAATTTTTGTGATGAATAAAACAATTTTAGAACCAGGTAAATCTAAAAAACATTATTTTTCTTCTTAAATTAGAGGCACTTGAGATGAAAATAAAAAACTACTATTGAACAATCGTCACGGAGTGGATTTTCTGAACATTCGTTTGCCTTATTCAATACTTAATAAAAAAAAGTACAAGCCGTGCAGCTCTGGAACGCCCTCCCAGTAAGTATTCACAAAAGACGCAGTCGTATAAGATTTAAAAACGCAGTACGCGGCCATTTTCTCAATGAAATATTCTACTTTTTACCCTCGGCATCGCCTGTTGGTCGACTGGTAGATAAAGCCTACGGCTTCATGTAATGAAGTTTTAAAATAAATAAATAAACAATCGAGTCAAACAACTAGCAAGTCCAGAAGCTAGACACAGCTACACTACACTAGCCCCAGCAGCAAAGCGGCTAGGATCGGTACTAATGCCACAGCAAGCAAAGCGGCCATGCTAACGCCGCCAGAGCGGGCATTCACTTCACTGGGAGACATGACTTTTGAGTAGGCAGTATGTCTAGCACTGTCTTGATGGGACACGGGACTTAAGACCTTAGACACAAAATCATAACGTTGACAATCGGTTGTCACTCCCCTCCAATACACTAGCCCCACCAGCAAAGCGGCTAGGATCGGTACTAATGCCACAGCAAGCAAAGCGGCCATGCTAACGCCTCCAGAGCGGGCATTCACTTCACTGGGAGACATGGCTTTTGAGTAGGCAGTAAATCTGGCACTATCTTGATGGGACACGGGACTTAAGACCTTAGAAACCAAATCATTACGTAGACAATTGGCTGTCACTCACCTCCAATACACTAGCCCCAGCAGTAAAGCGGCTAGGATCGGTACTAATGCCACAGCAAGCAAAGCGGCCGTGCTCACTCCTCCAGAACGAGCATTCACTTCACTGGGAGACATGGCTTCTGAGTGGGCAGTACACCATTCGCTCGATACCTCCTGGAAGAAAAAATAGCAATCATTTGCCCAATAATGACGTTTATAAGCAAATTTTTGGTACCTTGTGTTGCAATAATGCAAATTTCGTATGGATCCCCATTTTTTTTTGTTAGTCAAATATAGCCCATTAGCCTCCCAGATAATGTAGCTTCCTATTGGTTGAAAACAAATTATAATAGATCTAGTACTATTTGAGTTTATCCATTAAGAACAAAAATAAATCTTTCTGATAATATTAGTGTAGATGACAGTGTAACATACAAGCTGATCAAGTATTCCTAACTTCTTAACTAATTTTAAATGCGAAAGTGATTATTTACTTGTTTGTTAGGCCTTCACGCCCTATCTGCTGAACCGATCATCATGAAATTTTGCATACACGTTATTTGGGGTACGGAGAAGGACATAGGGTACATTTTATCCCGGGAAAAAGTATTGCTCCTGATCGAAAGTGTCGCGGGCGGAGACGCAGCTTTAAAGCTTATGGAATAATAAAACAAACCTTGGGCGGAGACTCCGAACCATTGATGACAGTGTTAGCCCTCGCCACGGATTTCGTCACTGCGTACATCTTCACTTCGTAGCTGGTGTCGTTCCAAGAGTCCACCTCCTGTTGATAAAAATAAAAATATATATACAGACAAATCACACAGATTGAGCTAACCCCAAAGTAAGTTCGAGACTTGTGTTATGGGATACTAACTCAAAGATACTATATTTTATAACAAATACATATGTATAGATAAACATCCAAGACCCAGGCCAATCTGAAAAAGATCATATTCCATCTTGACCTGACCGGGGATTGAACCCGGGGCCCGTGTCGCAGGCTGGCGCGTTAACCACTGCACCACGGAGCTCGCCAAAAAGGACCATTAACAAATTATGCCCAAAAATTACTTATAACATGGTGGTAAAATCTTTGACTGAATAGTGTTGTACTGCGACTATACACAGAGCGCGTCACTTGGTACATTTACATGGAGAGAAAATATCAATGGGAGAAGCCTATTATAACAGTGGACTTCTAGTGGCTGAGATGATGATGATTATGATCTACGTTGAGGAGGAGCCAGAAACCTTTTCAACCTTGTAAGTAATGTATGCTATACTCACGACACTCATAGTGGTCTCAATGTCATTCTTGCTGGTGGGCAGCGTGAGCCGCGTCCTGGGTTGTAGATCTGGAATCTTCCTGACAGTCACCACGTATTGATCCAACGAGTTGTTATAGTCGGCCGGCTGGCGCCACTGGAGGTACAGATTACCTGTAACAAGCAACAGTGATTTACCCCTTGTATGCCGGAATATCAGACCACACTGTATACGGCCGATAGTCTTTTGGGCGGA
The DNA here is from genome assembly GCA_947532085.1 of Elegia similella. NCBI lineage: Eukaryota > Metazoa > Arthropoda > Insecta > Lepidoptera > Pyralidae > Elegia > Elegia similella. The sequence continues at coordinate 11,503,413 of OX383949.1, forward strand.
AGAGTTCTCGAATGGCTACTCCGCGTACCGGCGCAGCCTTGAACACCTACCTAACAGAAGATGAGACGACCCTACCAGTAGGCCATAAACAACCAGTGGTATTGGAAAGTTCTCAGGTTACACCTGTCAGTGTCTTACACTACATATAAATAAAGTAGTATCATAGACTAGGCATTATTTACGTCGTAGACTACGTGCTGAAGAAGTCCAAATTCACATTGAGGGTCGAACAGTTGGCTTCTCGCCATAAAGTGAGCTTTAATTCATTTGTGGTGAGAGTGCCGACCCACCATCTGGAGACCTTCATAAAGGAGGACTTCTGGCCGCAGGGAGTCGTTTATCGGTAGTTCCGAGAACGGCTGCCTGCTGATACCCCGCGCCTCACGTCGCCGACTCTACGTGAAAACTAGTTTTTTAAGATATATTTTCGTATGTATGTTAGTCTGTAAGGTATGTATATTTATGGGCCTATGTAATGTTTTACTCGTTGCCTGAAATAAACAATTATTATTCACTTTATTCAACTTTATTATTATTATTATTATTTAACTAATATAACCTTGAACAAGTATAACAATACACATACAAAAATTACATTTTATTCTGTCCACATTATTTATAAGTAAATAATGAAGGTATATAAATATGGTCAGAGGTGTCATATGATCAGAGGTGTCATATGGTCAGGGGTATCCTCAACTGCCTGTCTGTTAGTTGCTGGTATGGCATCGGGCACGCGTTTTTCCCCATTCAATAGCTTTCATTCCCTTACCAAATCCAACAAATTCCTATCCTTCCCCAGTTCAAGAATGCTTGCGATGGGCAGCAGCGTCGAAAGCACAAGAAGCCAATAAAACTGCGCTCGCCAACCCGCCTGACAAGCGTGGTGAGTATGGTAATACTCACATGGAACGAGGAATTCCTGTGAAAGGATCTCTCCCAAGAATTCCTCGTTCCATGGATTCCGTCGTTCTCTCCATCGTTTCAAAAAAGTCCGCTAATGTACAAGGGACCAGCAGTGGACTTTTTTTGTTGTAATGATGATGATGATAGATGAAGATTTATAACCCCATCAATGCAAAACCAACCTTACTTGCATGCTATAAAGTAGAATTTCGAAAGCTGTTCATCATCAGCTTTCGAAATTAAAAACTCAAATTTAAACGAAAAATATAGAATGTCTGGCTGGTGCTTATTTGGTTTGGACGATTTTTAGCGCGAGATATGGATGTAGTTTTTATACTTGATCTAAGAACATAACCAAACATGGTACTGGCAGTACCAGCTTAGGGACATACTAAGAGCAACAGTAGTTTTCTTAACCAACATGAATATTAAACCATTAACTATAAAAAGGCATTACTAAGCGGATATATTTATCATATTCATATTTATTTATAAATCTATGACACCATTAAAGGAAGCAAGTAATTATTTGCTATTAAATTTACTCACAAGTGAATCTAAAATAGGAAGATCTCAATTCTGTACATTGGACATATGACAGTAAATTATGTACTTCTGACGCTGGTTTTTTACCCCCGCTGAAGAATCGCATGTGGTTGCTAAACTTCCGTGCATCGCGGCCAATCGTAGCTGCTATGCGAAATGTATGGCGCCGCTTCAGAGGCTTGCGAGTAACACGTGTGGTGAATCGCAAACCTCGGAAGCGGGGCCATACATTGTCATAGACTGACTATTGTCGCATCGGTCGCACTCGTTAATCGCAAGCGATGGATCGCATGCGGCTGCGATTGGTCGTGATACATGGAAGTGTACCTATGTATAGGCGGTGCCTAAACGTATATAAGTTATATGGTCAGCGTTTTTCGAAAAGAGTTTCATAGAATTGAGGTTGTGGTCAGGTTGAAAACCAGCATTAATGGATCCAACATACAAAGGTGTATAAGGTTGGTTTACTTTTCACATCAAAGATGGTGAGGACGATCGTGCGATACAAAAACGCTTACTGGCTGTGTAGGTGCGACGGCCATACGCATTCAGCGGCGTTCATAATGTCGCGGTCATAGTTATTCAAAAAAAGTTTCATAAAATTAATATTGTGGTCCGTTTGAAAATCTGCCTTAGTGGATCCAATATTTAAAGAATGGGTCTCTCTCTCGCCTCAGCCTTTTCTGGCTGTGTAGGCGTGACGCCGATACACGCTCATCTACAACTACACTTCTTTTTTCGAGTCGTAAATGGCTTGGTTTTATACTTGTATCTAGCGACGATACTCAACGGGCCATCCTACCGGACTGTTGCAGCAAGCTGGCCTCTTCAGCCGCGCAACCTACCTACACTACCCAGCCCCTACACTGTCCCACCTGACGTGGTGCTGTCAACAGCTGTCTACTCCTGAGGAAGAAGCACATGCGGAGCTCGCTCGGGGTGCCTGTGCTGTCGGCTTACCACTACCAAGGACAGTGTGATTTGACTTCCACTACTGACGTTACGGAGCAATAAATCACGAACCGCGACCCTAGATTCGCACAATAAACCTTATATTCTAAATTACCTATCGTTTCCATTAAATCCAGTAACAAAGATACCATCCTCCTAAAGGATTCGGTACAGTGGCCAGTTTTGACCAGTACTTTGCAACTACGACCAACTATACTACAATAGCGTATTTGAAGACATTTTATACAATACATACTGACTTATCAGCGCCAATGGTTAGCGTGAGAAGAAAAGCTTTGATGGGTGTACTTACGTTTGTCCAAATCGCATTTGATGTCCAAAATGTTCGGTGCCGATGGAGGTATAACATCTGTCAGCACATACAGTGGGTCTGACTTGTTCCCGAGGCGGGAATGGAGGTCCGAAGAGAGCACTCCGTCGGTGTTGAAGAAAGCGCGCACCCAAATCTTGTACGGCGTAAAAGGTTCTGAAATTAAAAATATATGTTTTATATTATTAACAATTTTTTTTCCAAACATTTCATTTTTGTGACAATCTTTTATTACAAACAACTCGTTTCTACACTGTGAAGTGCTGTGTAAGACAAATCAATGAGCCCAAATACGATTTTTATACATTTTTTAGTTTAACATTACTATAGCCACCTTCCGACTCCATTATCCAATCAGCGCAACGATTCCATAATATTTTATTGTCATCCGATTTATACACGCATGCAAAATTTCAGCTCAATCGGTTGGGAAGTGGATCCAATTTAACTTGCACGATTTGATTACAGACAGTCATCGCGACAGGTGAAACTAAATAAAAGCTTGTAAAAATACAGGTCAGAAGAGCATTTCTGATTAAAATAGGTTAGATCAAAACCGTTCCTTACCCTCGTGAAGCTGGGGCGAAGCGCTGAATATTTATGATTAAGAATGACTGCCTAAACAGGGAGCGTTCTAAACATGTGCAAAATCTGACACGTCCAGGTCGTAAATACGCAGGCATTGTTGTACTATAAAATGTTTCCTTAAAGTATTTGTTATTGGAAACTCAGTTATTTGAGGAAAACTGGGTTTTGGTACAAAATATAATTTTGGTATAAAATAATTACATAAACACAAACATTTATTTATTTATACTTTTATTGTAAAGAGGAAATATATTAATCTCTCTCTCTACCTCTCTCATTTTGAACACAAAATCTAAGTCACCGATTTAAAAATATTACACCGATAGAAAGGACCGTAAAAAGTGGATATGATAATGATAGAATGTTAATGTCATATCAATAATATCTGGCTAAACCTCCGTTACGCTTAAATTTCTTAAATAATTTATCAGTGGAATCACTTCGCAAATTAGTTGAATGGGGAGAAAGTACTTAAAAACTTAGCTATATTTCTGATTATTTTCAAGAAAGCAGTATTTTTTACTAAACAAATTTCCCTCGACGGCAACATTATAGTTATTATTTTAATTAAGGGGCTTTCATCAGCGAAACTAGCGCCACCCATCATTTCATTCTTTCACTCCTTCACCCGATGAAATAAAAAAAATTCGAATTCTGTACTTCAGTAGTAAATTACTAGTAATATTTTTAGTATTCTTTTTCACTAATTTGCATTTGATAAATTAAGAGAACTAGTGATTACTGCTAAAAGTGTAAGCAGTAATCTCAGGTCACGTGATTTACTGCCACTTTTGGCAGTAAAAGACGATCACGTGACCTTAGCCCGACGTAGGAGAGGAAATAATATCCCCCTCTCTTTCTACCGCGCGGAATTTTCACTTCTACCGGCACACTCGGAGTACAACCGGTTTTTTATTTTTTTTTGATAAACAAGCTAATGAGAATTGCATTTTGTTTTGGCTTTATTTATTTTTTTATTTACAATTATCGAGAGACTATGTTATTATAATAACACTCTAAAAATACTTACTCAAATTCTTCAACCGGAAACCGACGACCTTCGTCACTTTGCCGGAAGTGTTCAACAGCGTCAGATTCTTAGTCGACCTGGAGTACCCTTCCATGCCCAGATCACTCGAGAAGACATTCTGTCTCTTGACCAAGTCCGAAGTCTGTACGCCTGATACGTTCACTGTATCGAATCTTGCTACTCCTTGTTCATAATACAGGACATATGCGTATTGAGTGGTATCCTTGAACTGTTTTGTACCAGATTTCTTGACAATGTCTATGGGAAAGTTGTAAACAGAATGTGTCTCCATATAATCTTCACTTTCTAGGTGTAAGTCTTTTGTATTGTTGGCATCCTGCCGTCTCTTTCTATGTCTATGAGATCTCACTTCTCTCTTACTCCGATATCCGTCTATCAAATCTGGTGGGTATTCGTCATTCAAACTCTTCTTATCAATCCAATAAGAGGAATAATCATCTTTTATTTTCTCTGGTGTGATAACATCAGGTGAATCTCCGATAACATCGTTGGGTTGGTCGGATTGTGGTTCGAGTTTCTTGGGGGTGGTAGCCGTGGTGGTGGGTTCTGGGTCCGGGTTGGGAGCTTGGATGACGGTGTAGGTTAGTGGCGGGGCCCAGGATAGGAGTATCTCGTTTGACGTTACCAGGTACGCGACAAGGTTCTGCGGTGCGGACGGAACTGTAACAAAGAAAATGGATTTTTTGTAATATTTAATTGTACACAAGAGATCTGTGGTTCGTAGAAGGATAATGAGCCCATAGACTGACTACCTTTTAGTATCAGAAGCGCTTAAAAGTTCAATCAGAAATAAATCATTATTTTGCCCGATATTGGGACTTGTCATTTAGTTTTATAAGATATAACCAATAAAAACATTTCATAATTTATTATTGTCATTTACTTTTATAAGATAAAACAAATAAGAACATTTTATATTTTTTTATTGTCATTTAGTTTTATAAGATATAACATATAAAAACATTTCATAATTTTTTATTGTCATTTAATTTTATAAGATAAAATATAAAAACATTTCATTATTTTTTATTGTCATTTAATTTTATAAGATAAAATATAAAAACATTTCATTATTTTTTATTTGTCAACGCATGATTTTGTAGTGCAGTCGGTAGGTAAAACTGACCCCTATAACAACCGATTTGAAATTGTAGGGGCACATTTATCTGCTACCTAATTAAATGCGTAGATACTGTTTTTCGATACCGACATTGATAAGCAAAGAACTGATAAATTCTGCTTATTTTCCACAATTAATGAAAAAATACTATATAACAATCATATGATCGATAACATACAATAATTGATTACATTACAAATAATAGAAAATAGTATTTACATTTAAATTAAATCAATTATAACGGTACTTATTATGTATACGGTAAGATAAATGTGTAACAATCATCTTGTAAAATCTTTGCATAAGTTGTGTATTCTATTTTTTTACCCGACTGCGCCAGAATGTATGTTTCTGTAGCCCACTCTGTAGCCCAAATGGATTGAACGCAGGGAATCTGCGTCATACTGTCAATTAAGACGTAAAAAAATCTTCTAAGGAGACGCAATCAAATGGTATAAAAAAATAAAGCGTTTTAAAGAACGTTACGAGCAGTTGGGTTTGCTTTTTACATATTTTTGTTATTTCAGATAATCCTCGAAGATAAATCTGACGCCTAGTCTTAGTACTCGTATGTTTACTATATTTCCAATTGAACAATACGATAACGGATTGACACGGATGATTTAATCAATATTAAATCATACTATCTTTTGTTATTGATCAGTGTTTATATTTGGCTTGTGTAGTGTCTAGACTAAACAATAGCTAATACTCTTCCTACTATAAAATAGTACACAAAAACGTAGGCGTATGCAGAATTTTGAGATCTGTGTATCGCATGTTATTGTCAATCTTTTTAACCGACTTCTTAAAAAGGAGGAGTTTATCAATTAAATTATGTCTTTTTAGAGTTCCGTACCCAAAAGGTAAAAACGGGACCCTAAAAAGACATACAAATGTCTTTGATGGGCAGCAGCGTCCGAAGCACAAGAAGCCAAAGAAACTGCGCTCACCAACCCGCCTGCCAAGCGTGGTGAGTATGGCAATATCCTCCCATGGGGCGAAGAATCCTTGAAAGAGGCCTTGGCCAGCAGTGGACTTCTTACTGTCATTGACACTGGCTTGTTATGTATGTACGAACTTTGGATAAATCCGACATACATTTTCTACGAAAATGTTTGTCGGATTTATCCGACGTTCGCGGTCAAAAGGTTAAAATTTTTGTATATAATCCACACGCAACGCACATTGATGTAATAAACGTAAACTCTTAGATACCGACTTCACTTGTAAAACGCAGATACTTGTACTGCTGTTTCAATGTTTCAGTAATACATCAAAACATACATAGGACTATCACGCCTTCTTCCCTTGCGGGGTAGACAGATATCCACGTATTTTTAGTTAGTTCGTTTTGTTCGTACTTATAATTAAATTTTTTGTAGATATAAATGTTGTAAATGAGTAGTTAAAAATATGTATATTTAAAAAAGTTATGCTTGTTATAATATATATATACACCTACGTGCTCCTTGGTACCAGCTGAAAATCAGCGCTGTTGTTCATACTTCGCGTAATAAGACGACCTGAGACCGCCGGCCGGCGCGGCGTAGGAGAGGAAGTAAAATCCCCCTTACTTTCTACCGCGCGGAGTTTTCACTCCTGCCAGCACTCCCGGAGTGCAATCTAAGGAGTAGACTAGAGTGACTTATATCTATACGATCCATCCATAATTATTCATATTAATTAAATATTATAAATACGAAAGTAACTTTGCTCGGTCTGTCTGTATGTTGCCTCGTCCGGGAAATACTACTGTTCCGAGGGATCGAAATTAACGCAGGCTGAGCCACAGGCAATAGCTAGTTACTTAATAAGCGGCGAAAACTCAGCGAACTGACTTTAAATAAAAATTCTGCGTGTTAAATCGACCGTTCTCAAGACGTATTGCCGTGTCGTGACTAATATATGACTATAGAATGATTTCCGAGAACTAAACAGAAAAGAGGAATACCATTGATGGATCTACAGTTGCTTTCTTGCTTTTCATATGTGTAAGTAGCCAACACCTTAGATTATTCAAGTTGCCTAAAGGTATCCCGCCCTGTAGTGATGACAGCGGGACCAGCTTAACGTGCCTTCCGAAGTACGGAGGAGCTCAATTTTTTCTGCCTATCACAGTGGGTTAGCGCTATAAATGCGCAAAAAAATTTACTTGATATAATAATAATACTCTTTATTACGCCATAATTTAAAAAGGAGAAAAATAAGGTATCACTTACCATCAGGTGAGATGGGAGACAAATGCCTAATCCAACATTTAGTAAAAAAAAATAACAATTATCCTAAAAATAAACGATACAAAGGCGGACTTATTGCTTAGCAATTTCTCCAGCCAACCTTTAGGTAGAAAGAGATGTGAAATTGTAAATCTTGTACAATACTATCACGTCTTATTCCCTTGCGAGTTAGACCGAGCCCTCGTCTAGAAGACCTAAAAGCCATGTATAGCATATTGGTGGGCTTTAGGTGGAAAACAGAATCATTACTGTTACTTTTACTTGTACATAACTGGTTTTATAGTAAGTTTTTTTTTGTTACATCATCACATCAGCGTGTGACTGGCTGTGCTGTTTCCAGTTTGGTTAGGAACGCAGGCTTGAATCACCTGATTGTCTGATAATTAAGATGATTCCGTGCTTCGGAAGGCACGTTAAGCCGTTGGTCCCGGCTGCCATCTGGTAATCGTTAAAGGAAACACGTCAGAGGCCGAGAGGCGGTTTCGAAGAACTCTGACACCAGGGTGTGCATGGTCGATTGACCGTGACACCTACTCGAAATGATGATGATGATGATGATGATGATCAGCGTGTGACAGACTGTGCAGAGACGAAATCGCATAACGGGTAGTCTAGTAAAATGTGAAGACAGTGAAATAAAACTAGTCTCCGATAAATACCGGAAAGAAGTGATTGCGGAACACTAGGCGGCGATTGAACGAATCAATTTACATTCGAACGAGATTACCGCCATCTTACTTGTAGCGTTTCCGATAGTCTGAGCCAATAGGCTAATTTCCTGGGTCAAAATAACAATGTTAAAATTAGTCCGTCAGTTAAATAATCAAAAAAATATTGGCCACGTATATTTTCCTTTGTCAATTAAGCAAAAAACTGGCCAAGTGCGAGTATGACCCGCGCACAAGGGGTTCCGTACCGTTATCTATAAAAAACGGCAAAAAATCATGTCTGTTGTATGGGAGTCAGTCCCCCTTTAATATTCATTTTATTTCTAAATTATTATTTAATTTTAAAATGAATATATAACACAATATTCTGTGAATAATTCAAGCGTCTACTTGTTGCCGTTATCAATATCGAGCAAAAACAGGCAAAAATATCACGTTTGTTGTATGCCTAAGGGGCATACAACAATTTATTTTATTTTTTAGTATTTGTTGTTATAGCGGCAACAGAAATACATTATCTGTCAAATTTCAACTGTCTAACTTTCATGAGATACAGCCTGGTGACAGACAGACGGACAGCGGAGCGATATTAATAGGGTCCCGTTTTTACCCTTTGGGTACGGAACCCTAAAAATGGTAAAAAAAAGAGCGTCAAATTTCATGATTGGGGGCTTATAACGTCCGTCACAGTTTGCTATAAAGTGTAGCAAACTGGGACGTCACACGGAACTTTAACAGATTATATATTTATCATATTTTGTTTAAGAAATTGACAAAAGAAAAAATGTCTACAACAGTTTTTGATTATCTAACAAACGCTCTAATTAAATTTTTTTGGAAACTAGCCTCTATGAAGTCGTTGTAAACGATATTTAAGCGCAAGGACAAAGTTAAAGATTTTTATACAAAATTGGATAATCACATGTATCTCCTTTTCGACGTCATATTATTCTTTCTTCTTTTTTCAATGCAAAATCGAAGATCTATCGTTTTAGAACGACCTGGTGAGACGAATACGCTGAATAAAACTCAATCCATACTATGGACACATGGACATCATTTGATATGGAAACGACATTCGTATACGGATATACATAGAAATAAATCATCATCATCAAATTTAAGAGCTATGCTCTTGTCGGTGGAGCTTTTTCCATTCCTCTCTTTCTTCCGCCAGTTCCTTTACTTCTCTATAAGAAGTAACCTTAATTTTTTCTTCTATTTGCTTTGGTGTGTCTCGGCCTTCCCGGTCCCCTTTTTCCTTCTATTAATTAAATAAATAAATACAGATATATAAAATGGAAGAGACTAACTTGCTGTACCAACAAAGATAAATTAGACGAAGAATATTCAGACGTCAGATATTCAATTAGTTCAAATTACTAAAGTTTTAATATTTGATATGGGCAAATATAAAAACTTGCCGACACCACAGATTACTAAATAGTTACTCCCACACCGCATTACCTACATCAGTAACGCTAGTTATAGGCAGGCATTGAGGTAATTAACAAAGGACGTTACTAATATGCGAATTATAGCCATTATAAGGCAGCAGCCGTGTGGTTTCCGGCAGAATATAATAGGACCACTCCTTGTCGTCCCATGGAGGTCGTAAGAGGCGACTTAGGAAATACAAGCTAAACAAAGCTTATAAACATCAATGAGACCTCTCCAGCCCGTCTGGCCAGCGAGGAGAGTGTAGGCCAAATCCTCTGTTTGCTCTGGCCAAGTATGGCTGCGGTAGTACAGAGAGGGTCATGCTCCTGCAGTGGAGACTAAAAAGAACTGATGATGATGATGAATATGTAAATTACGGGTCACTCACGTACGAAGTCAGCTATAAGCCGACATGTTTCAACCTCATTCAGAGCTCTCGGGAAGACTTCGTGTGCGCGCGTCTCAGTTCATCGGTCAAGACCTTCTGGATGAGGTTGAAACATGTCGGCCTATAGCTGACTTCGTACGTAAGTAACCCGTAATTCGCATATTAATAATGTTATTATCTCGCGTTAGTTTTAATAATAAAAAACAAAGGATGTGTTACACTTCAATTACCAACTACCGCGTTACTGATAAATGTGAAGAAACAATGGGACTTATCTAAAACAATGGCTAATGGCCGCAAACACTATAAACAATTATAATTGACGCAAATACGCTATTACTCATCCCTGTCATATTTTCGGAAGACTGGTATATCAAAGTAAATCCTTACGGTACCCTCCCATACGGGGGAGACAGAGCCTAAGCTGGCGTGGCAGAACCTTGGCGTGTGGGTGAATAATAGAATCACCATATGCGGCTAGCAATCCGACATGCTAGCCGTATCGTCTATTGACATTATTTTTGGAAGATAAGCAGCTCGAAACTGGATTCGTAAGGTACAAGACCGAGATGGACGGCGTGCATTAAGAGAGGCCTATACCCAACAGTAGTATATAGAAGACTATCGATGATGATGATGATGATGATGAAGAAGCAACGAAGGTACTGATAATCCGAAAGTCTGTGAATGATGATGTGAATCATGTTCGTTACTCAATCAAGCCAAAAGGGCTGAACGAATTTTGATGAAATTTTGCATAGATAGATTATTCCCTGCATTAACACTAAGGCTATTCATCCCGGAAAAAAGTACTGTTCCCGCTGGATCGACACTAACGTGAACGGAGTCGCGAGCGACGCTGATCATCAATAAATATAATTTCAACTTGTATTGTGGCCACTATACACATAAAATTGTGATGAGAGATCTTGCTCTACATCTACACATCAACATAACACTAAACATTAACCTACAAAAGTGTAACACGGCAATTGACACATTTACACCCAAACAGACAATAGCGGCTGTGGCCATTAGACAAACTCACTAATTTTGGTAGCAAACGTAATTGCTTTTTGACCGAGCGACCGCGAAGCATCTTCATTTCAATTTGAGCAAAAACATTTTGGTATTTATTTTTTTACTAGCTTTCGCTCGCGGCTCCGTCCGCGTCAATGTCGATCCCTCGGGAACAGTAGATTTCCTGGGTATGTACCCTATGTCCTTCTCCATATCCCAGATAACGTGTATGCAAAATTTCATGATGATCGGTTCAGTAGTTACAACGTGAAAGCGTAACAAACAAACAAACAAATAAACTCACTTTCGCATTTATAATATTAGTTAGGATTAGGATGATGTATAGGTAGGACGGCAAACGAGCAAGCGAGTCACCTGATGGTAAGGATCACCGCTGCCCATGGACAACTGCAACACCAGGGTGTGACAGGACCGTTGCCGGCCTTTCAAGGAATTGAGGGCACGACATGGGGGTAGGCTTAAGGCTCTCTCACTTTCCGAACGAAGCATAGAAGCGGTTAATGCTTCTCTCAAACGTCGATTTTTGACTAGCTCCGTGGCGCAGCGGTCAACACGCCAGCCTGCGACACGGAGTGACCGGGTTCGATCCCCGGCCAGGTCAAGATGGAAATTTTTTTTTTTCAGATTGGCCTGGGTCTTGTATGTGTATCTATATATGTATTTGTTATAAAATATAGTATCGTTAAGTTAGTATCCCATAACACAAGTCTCGAACTTACTTTGGGGCTAGCTCAATCTGTGTGATTTGTCCGTATATATTTATTTATTATTATTTATTTATTTATTTTTATTCATGCTACAAGCAAATGAATTTTGCCGGTAGCGTGACTCTACTACATCGATTGTTAAGGTTCCGTACCCAAGGGGTAAAAACGGGACACTATTAATATCGCTCCGCTGTCCGTATGTCTGTCTGTCCGTCTATCACCAGGCATCCGTGTATCTCATGAACCGTGATAGACAGTTAAAATTGTCACAAATGATGTATTTCTGTTGCCGCTATAGCAACAAATACTAAAGAAAAAGTAAAATAAATATTTAAGAGGGCTCCCATACAACAAACGTGATTTTTTTTGCTTGTTTTTGCTCTTTAAAAACGGGACACTATTAATATCGCTCCGCTGTCCGTATGTCTGTCTGTTTGTCTATCACCAAGCATCCGTGTATCTCATGAACCGTGATAGACAGTTAAAATTGTCACAAATGATGTATGTTGCCGCTATAGCAACAAATACAAAAAAAAATGTAAAATAAATATTTAAGAGGGCTCCCATACAACAAACGTGATTTTTTTGCTTGTTTTTGCTCGATATTGATAACGGCAACAGGTAGACGCTTGAAGTATTTAAAGAAAAAAAACAAAATTTAAAAGGGGACCTCCAATTACAACAGACATGATTTTTTTTTGCCGTTTTTATACATAACGGTACAGAACCCTTCGTGCGCCAGTCCGACTCGCACTTGGCCAGGTTTTACTACGACGTCAAACCACTGATATTAAAGTAATGTCCATGCAAGAAAGAGTTTCGTTAACCTCATAAGAGAGGTCGTATGGAAGATGTGATTTTGTAGTTAAATATTGTACGGAACCCTGGATGACGTGTGACTCGCACTTGGCCGATTTTATTACGTAACGTGATTTTCACTTTTTGTGTGTAATCGATCCTCGATCATCCAATTGCATTCAGAATCCCTGAAGGCTGTTGCCATCACCTTTCCGGCAAGAGTGACTTTAATTTGTAAAGGGTGTCTTTATTTTATTTTACACGAACAGACAATACGGTCTCGGCCATTAGAAAACGTTACTAATTATAACAACAGATGTTGCTTTAAACTCCGCTAAACTAAAACAATAGTTGCGCAAGAGGTCGACGGCCGTCGACAATGGTGCATTTGATGCATTCGCGACCTAATCCTGACGCTTTTGGAGTGAAAGTTGATTTTGTACAATTGTTTAGCATTTTTGGTTCATTAACTTTGTTTTTGACTTTAAAATGATCCTAATCCGACGTTAGACTTCAATTTCGACTTTATCTTTACGCTTTTTAGGGTTCCGTAACCAAAGGGTAAAAACGGCACCCTATTAATATCGCTCCGCTGTCCGTCTGTCTGTCTGTCCGTCTGTCACCAGGCTGTATCTCATGAACTGTGCTAAACAGTTGAAATTTTCACAAATGATGTACATATTTCTGTTGCCGCTATAACAACAAATACAAAAAAAAATGGTAAATTAAATATTTAAGGAGGCGCATTCAATAAATGTGATTTTTTTGGTTGTTTTTACTCGATATTGATAAGGGCAACAGGTAGACGCTTGAAATATTCTCAGAATATTTAGTTATATATTCACTTTAAAAATAAATCATTAAATAAAAATAAAACTGATATTAAAGGGGGGCTCCCATACAACAGACATGATTTTCTGCCGCTTTTATAGATAACGGTACGGAACCCTTAGTGCGCGAGTCCGACTAGCACTTGGCCAGTTTTGTGATAGAATTGATATTGATTGATTGATAGGATTGAGCTACATTTAGCACGCAAACGCACTTTGTCTCTATCCTTTTCAATATTTCTTAACAGTCATTCACAAGAGCGAGAAAGAGAGTGATGGAATCGACTATTCCGTCGCGATCCCTCTCTGTTTGCGAGAACGCGACGGAGAGGAAACTTAAAAGGATAAAGGCATAGGAAACTTAGCGGGCTTCGATGTAGCTCAACCTCTAGAAACGTAATCATTCAAAAGTTGAACATGAGACGAAAATTTACATTTATGAACCAGATGAATATTAATTTTGACCCGACGACCTGATCATCCAGGATCAGGCCCTGGCTGGATGTACTAGTTATGGAAATCTGGCCCATATCAACCATTTAAACTCAAAGGCTGCTCAGGGTGTGGGTTCAGTTGAACCCACCCCTCAAAAATTTTATTCCATTAAGAGCCCCATTCAAATCTGTCCAATCGTTTGGCGGCTCCATGCCACAACATACGTATGTGTGAAACTTGTAATTTTTTGTATTCACAATGCTATTCTATTATACATACTCATATTAAATGAAGAAATAAAATATGCGGGCAGGATTTGAACCAGCTACCTTAGGTCGTACATATGTAGACGTTATGTCACTGGTTACAAATCCTGCCCGCGTAGAATTTTTTCACCATATTTTATTACTTAAGTAGCTGTTGCCCGCGGCCCCGCCCGCGTTAGTGTCAATCCCTCGGGAGCAGTAGAATTTCCCGGAATAAAATGTAACCTATGTCCATTCCCGGGCCTCAAACTACCTACAAACAAAATTGGTTCAATATTTAAAGCGTGAAAAGAAGACAGACAGACAGAGTTACTTTCGCATTTATAATATTAGTATGGAAGCATAGATTTAATATGAATATATCAGAATAGCATTATGAATGCAAAAAACACAAATAAAAAAGCTACTAACTGTTATATGTATATCAGACCCCAAGTTTGGATACACAATAGCAGCTCAAACAATTACCACCTCGTAAAAAGGCTATGACTAATCTACGGGGTTGAGGTCAAACCATTTGTCTCTTTTGCACCTGCATGTAAACAATGGGGACCTTGAACCGAAATTATTACTGTGCTGAACAGAATAATTGAAACATCAATGTTCTAACTGAGCAACTTAATTAAAAACAATTCAAGTAAGGAGGTTTTTCCATGCAACTGTTTTTACTCGTACAGCAGGATTGTGGAACGGACTCCGTTCCGAGTTTTTCCCTGTGTGCTATAACTTGGGGTCCTTCAAAAGGCGTGTTTACAGGTATCTTAAGAGTCGGCAACGCAAGGCGACGTTGACCACTTCCCATCAGGTGGCTCGTCTGCTCGTTTGCCGTCAAATATACATAAAAAAAAAACCAAAGCAGTCATAAGCTTAATCTATATCCCATTAAAAAAAAATTTTATTGTAAACAATGCTTTGACAACTTATAGGCAATCTGTGCAACTGACAGGTAAATTTCGCGGAAAATTTAAAAAAAATCAGTGTTGCGTCATTTTTCCATAAAAGTAACGCAAGTTCTCACATCTTTTTTTGTATATTTAGCAAGAAACTTCAACTTCAACCCAATTCAAACAAAAAAAGAATTATTAAAATCGTTTCATAAATGACGGAGTTTTGAGGTACGAACAAACATTTAAAAAAAAACATACGAATTGATAATTTCCTTTTTTTTAGTCGGTTGAAAACTATCAAAAACATAATTTCAAGTACCGTACCTACATTAGAAAACAAAATCATTTTTTACCTAGAATTATTCCCATCTTCAAATATCTTTATCAATATGCATCACATTGGTCTATCGAATTAACAAAGAAACAGTGAAAAAATACTATACTATAATATACAAATAAACTCGGTATAAAATAACAAGTTAATAAATATTTCATGAAACTCGTTACTCCTTTTTGGCAAATCGGTTACAATAAGTTACAATATTTATGTCGGAGGAAATGACACTGGCAAAATAATTTCATTTATTTGTTCATGCAGTCAGGTTGACATTGTCATTTATACAGAAAAAGAGTACAAATTATAACCTCGTAATAAACGCCATAATCGAAAATAAAGATTTCAGTAAAAGTTTGTAGGTAAAATCTAGTGACATTCATTTAAAAAGGCGTAAATCATTACAAAGCATCGTTTTAAAGTGTTAGTGTTCGAAAGAATTGTGTGATTGAAGAAATATTTGCCAACAACCGTGTCGAGAAGGTTTGTTTACCTTTAAATTTTTTTTGAATGGGATAAATCATATGTATGAATCTATTTAAATAAGACTCCCGAATTTAGGATACGATGGGAGGGACGCCGCTATACGTTAGAAACGATGCGAGATATCTCCAATCGTATTGTACGTATGGTGGCGTCCCTCTCATCGGGTCTGATTCAGGATGCGATTCAGGAATATTCAGGATTGTATAATACCCTCTTTAAAGTGTCAAAAAACAGAAATTTCAACTTTAATTACAAAAACATTTCAATATGCAATTATGACTATTTATGACAGATTATTCTATAGGCATATTAATATGTGAAAGAAAAATTCTGTACCCCTTTTTACAAAAAATTGCGCAGACAGGAGTTTGAAATGTCACACACATATAGTTTTATAGAGAAGAAGTGAAAAAAGACAATATTTTTTTCAAATTTCTACCTCCTGGCCACCACTAGTAAGTAAAAGAAAGGCAATTAATCTAGGTGTACTGAACTGACTATGATAAATTTTACATCGGACCAATCAAAATGCTTATGCTTTCAAATAAAAAATAAAATTACAATTCAGTCATAGTAGAATAAATGGGTATCTCTTGGATAGGCATGTAACATCCTCGTCTTCATCGTCACTTACCATCAGGTGAGATGGGAGACAAATGCCTAATTCAATATTTAGTAAAAAAAAAAAAAAAAATAACAAGTGATCTGTCATTTATGAATGAATTGCAATTTTATTTTGTTGTATGCTTTTGTACCTCATGACAGAACTGAATTGAGAACTTCCTTTTTTTGAAGTTGGTCAACATTTCACAATTAACTAAAAGTACATTGAGACTTCAAAGATGTTATCTCAAATATACTGAAGCTTTTAAGACCATTAGATGACTCACACTTGGGCTCAAATAAAGTACGCCAATAAAAAAGGAATAAAATGCAGAGTAACCCACATGTGTTATCTAGAGAAGCAAGTTACGGCTTTTCTAATTAGTAACCTAAAGTGTTCTAAAGATACAGGCTGCAATATACAAGGTCACTCCTCTATCTAATATGTAAATGCTCTTGTTGGTGTCATTATGTGTAAAGAAATACATAATTTTTTTATGATATAGAACAGAAAACGAGCAAGCGGGCCACCTGATAAGTAAGCTCTCTAACTCGCTTCCTAAACTTTAGAGTATTTCTTCCCAAAATTTGTTTTCTATTTCTCTGGTAGCTCAAAGTGAATGTGCGGCTGTGCAACTTCTCTGAAGTTAGTGTTCCATACACAATGTCACTACAACTATTTTTGACAGGAATAAGGAAATGGTTTTCTATCGTCTCCATTTCACACACTAGTAAACAATTTTATATTAACAAATGTTGTAGTAAGTATATAAATATGTTTCCGTACAAAGTTTCCCTTCACTAGAAGTTGGCAGTGGCTGATCAAAATTACAT
This sequence comes from Elegia similella, assembly GCA_947532085.1. Lineage (NCBI taxonomy): Eukaryota > Metazoa > Arthropoda > Insecta > Lepidoptera > Pyralidae > Elegia > Elegia similella. The sequence continues at coordinate 11,520,863 of OX383949.1, forward strand.
TATTAAGAAAGGAACTACAAGATCTTCTCTATTTTGATACCATTACAGGCCTAGTAAGGAATCTCCAGGCTCATACGAAGGTTAAAAGAGCTATGGAGGGGGCTATGCCAATGGGTGTACACATCTATATTAATACTAATAATATTATAAAGCTGAAGAGTTTGTTTGTTTGTATGTTTGTTTGAACATGCTAATCTCAGGAACTACTAGTTCAAATTGGAAAATTCTTTTTGTTTTGGATAGTCCATTTATTGAGGAAGGCTATAAAATATCACGCTGCGACCAATAGGAGTGAAGCATCAATAAAAAATGTTTTGAAAACGGGGGAAAATTATTCATCTATACTAAGAAATAAACTAATTAACCCGTCAATCGCGGAAACGCAGACACAATGGAGTTTTAATTGTTATGCAGCCAGATCTGGCCTCTCGGGGGCTGAAGGATTGATAATAACAGAAATTGCCGCGAAGAAAGTCACGGGCAACAGCTAGTAGGATATAAAACCGATAGCCAGTATGGCAGAAAGGTTTTCAAATGGCAACCAGATACCAGCAAGCAGAGGTTCTGATACCCACCACGCTTCCTTCACTTCCATTGAATTGGTCATATTAGAAATCTTTGGGGGAGACCTAGTCATGCAGTGGATTTGGATGATGATTTAGAATTAGGTGTTTTGTCTATATCTTATATCCTTTCTATATAGACATTGATAAATTTAAAAAAAACATTGATTGACTCATTCTATTTCCGAAGAATAATAAGTTATCAAAGCAAGATTAGAAGTGTGCATAAAAATAAATTATAACATCACATTTGATAATTATATTTTGTGTGATACAAATTTGTTTACATAGTTCTGCATGTCTACTAAGGATGACTGTACTTATATCTATAAATTATACTTACCAAACTTTATGTGTGCATATTAATTCATAATGAACATGCACTTTATTTACATAAATAGAACACATATTCAATACAATTAGTTAATTATTTATTTATAAAATATCAAAAATACGACTAATAGATTACTATAGTGGAGTTTTCAAGAGCAGCCCTATTTTAAAGAAATTACTGTTCTATCTAGAAAGTCTACCAGTGCATGGCGTATAATTACAATTCAACATCTGTAAACCAAGGAACCCGCCTTGAGCTGACTCGCATGACAGATCCAGACACCCCCACATTATAAGGCGTAGGCCACACAAATAACTAATCAAAGAAACAGACATCTTATAACAATAACAAACATAACAGCGCGTGCAACTCACCATAAATTTCCTTAACTTCGTTGTTATTAACAGCATTATCACAATGAACGCACAAAATAAATATAATAAAAATGGCTCCTATTGGGTACTGAATATACATTTTAACTAGCAATGCGCACGTGAATTACGCGTGTAAATAGATTAAACTACACTAATTAACCACATCTTTACATTGGTGAACTGCAGAAACAGAAATTAACTTCAGAAAAACACTTTTAATTCGTATAAATTGTTTCAATTTAAGCTGCCATTGCGATAGACCCCGCCGTCTGTCATTGTACTTGTCAATAAACAAAAAGTGTTGCCAATAATTATACTATTTCTAAGCTGCACCATAAACTAAGAATAATAAGCCTTTACATGTGATGGGATGGGACCGATGGGACATCGTTAATAATTTTTTATAATTCTTTTCATTTAGAAGCTTATCTTAGCCAGTTTCTAGTTTATTCTTAGAGTTATTCTCGAAATGATGGTGTAAATCATTTCGTTGATTCCACGGCGAGAGAGAGGCCCTGGGTGGAATAAAACTATTGATGGTATCAGTAGTCCCATGATTTACTATACGATGCGTGATATTATGTAAAGTTAAAAAGAAGCGTAATAATAATAGCTATTGACAAATGTATTCATGGGATTGCGTTTTTAACACGTACCAATAATACCAGTAGGTATACAAAAAACCTTAAAATGTTTGCAAAAATTAGATTTTGAAATTCTGATACGTCATAAATATCTACTTACTTATCATATATACATACTATCACGTCCTCGTCCCTCGCGATATAGATAGAGCCTAGGTCTATAATATCTGGCCACGTTTCGCATTTTGGTAGGCATTAGATGGAAACCGGAACCAAAACATTGATGGGTTGCTAGCCGCATCGCCTATTAACTCGTTTCCTGAGATTTTACCCATTCCCTCGATCGGCTTTTACGATCTGAGCAGGAAGAGAAGAAGCTGGTACATTCTACGTTTTTGCTTTCCTCCCAGACCAGCATGGAAGACCATTATTATCATATATCTATGTGAATATCTGTTGTGTACACGGAATAATAAACCTCAAAACCTTGCTTTTTAAATTCCGTGGTTGTGTACATACCTACTCTACTTGTTAATATTTAACACCCTTTATTTTCTGCTGAAGGTTAACGAACGTAACCATAAACAATAGAAATTAATCTTATAATTTTTCCTATCTGGCAATATTTTCAGTTGGATTGTTTGTTCGGCTTCGGGTGTCACCCGCTTTGTAATTTTGTGATAATTTTAGAAATAATCAGTGTAATTGCTGTGTAAAGTAAAAACAAAATGGATTAGGAACCGTGAGATGAGTTAGCTATTGCAGCATTGCTTCTACTGAATGTAAAAAGCAGCTGCTTCCGCCATGACAATGGTCCATACCGACGGGAAGTGTCCTGCGACACTTGGTCTATATTTTGTGTGTATTGCCTTGTGTTGTCCAGTTTTAGGTGAGTAATAGGGTATTTTGCACCATTTTCATTAAATCAACACTTAATTTAGCCTTTCCCGTACAACAACATTGTATTTAACCGATAACATGTAACAAGTTGGTGTTTTTTTTGCTGCGCGTATTTTTTTACTGTAGTGTTCCTGTAAAAGTATAGGAATGGCATCAGTTTTAGGATTAACTACCTTGTCTCCACAATATTTCTTACTAGATCTAATTCCTTGGGTTTAAAAGACAATTGCATGTTTCAGAAATATAACATTTTATGCACAAGTGTTATCCATTCATAACTGTGGTAGGTAGTACCTATCTTTCTTTAGTAATAGATTCTCAATACAAAATCATATGGCCCTAAGAAGTGTGTGCCTAAGAACCTATTTTACACGCATCAAAACACACTTGGTTACTATTTCCTTTTTCAGAAGTTAATTATTGTTCTTCGTCTAATATTGATTCCTTTCCTTGTTATGAATCATACATATATATATTTTATAATAAAATAGGTAGTTACCCAATACAATATTGTTTCATGTGGTAAAATTGTGGTCAAACTTGTAATAAAGAAATTGACGAACTGCATGATATTGATATTTCATTTCGGTTTAACTTGCATCTAAGTAGTTTTAAAATGGACAGACTGACTTTAACTCTTGCTGATATTTTACCCGTTAAAGCCGCACAATTGGGCAGTGTGTCCATTGTTTAAAAATTGCTATCGAAATTGCTGGGCAGTGACGGGTTAAGAGGTTGGCTCTTGTTGATGTTATTGTATGGAAGAAATACACAACAATTAATTAAATGAGTGGTTTCCCATTGCCTTCTCCATTAATCGCTTGATCACAGATCTGTGCAAAAATGCATTTGACCATCCTGAATATCGGATCCGATGAGAGGGACGCTGCTAAAATCTTAGACACACTGAGATATTTCGAATCGTATTGCGGCGTGCCTCTCATCGGATCCGATTTAGGATAGTATAATACTCCCTTTACACTTTCCCTGTCCACAAGTGACACACATAAGTAAAACAATTAATATTTTACAAGTAGAGACCAACTGAAATATTCTGTCAAAACCAAAAACACACTTCAGATCGGATACTGAAACAATGTAACGGATGTAGAAGAAGCAAAAGAGTTTTTTAAGGATCACAGCAAGTGGAGATCTATGGTCTCTGCCTACCCAGCATGTAGATTTGAGTGGGGTCTGGATTGAATGATTAAGTTCTTAGTACATTTATTCTTTTTATCTATTTTTTTTTTCGAGAAGAAGAGCTTATATGGATGAGATAAAGGAAAAGGCTGGAGTTGTGTCATATGGAGAGGTGAAGAGAATGGCTGAGAACTGAGAGACATGGAGAGTACTCCACCGACAAGAACACAGTAGTTTAATTTTATATAGAGATTTTTTCGAGGCTTCAGTACACTTGGTGTGACTATGCCAGCCTCATGGGGGACCTGTAATACAAAATTTATCTAAGATTCATTATAAACCTCCGTAAGAGGTATATTGATTCTGCTGAATGTGACAATGGACTGCTCAAGCACGCTACGTTCAGCATTCCATTCTCCATAGGTACCCCAGCCAAGAATCTGTCCCGCAAGGCAGTGTACTGACCACATTCCAACGTGTAACAAGTATTCCTCCTTATGACAAAAAATACATAGATCTGATTGGGTCACACACATCAATAACAAAAATTTGTTAACTGGAACATGGCCAGACCTCACCCTGAATGCGGAGACCAGAAGTTCCCTAGAGAGACTAGCACAGTCCTTTTTTTATTTTGTTATAAAGAAATCGGGGCCAGTTTTTTTATAGTTTGGTACACACAACAAATGTCAAAGGTGCTTCATTAATCTTAAATGATAAGCGTTTGTTTGTTAAACACTGGACCATCAATAGTAATAAAATAAACTTGAAAGTTTTCATCTCATTCCAGTATGGAGTCTAGAGCCACCCCATGTCACTGCTCAAGGGAAGATTGCAGAGAATGCCACCTTGGTCTGCAATGTCACAGCATACAGCCCAACTAAGAACATCACTTGGAGGTTTAATGGGCAGCCACTAAACATTAACAGTACACGGTGAGTAACTTTTGAAACGGAATATTTTCCTATTAGGACAGCGGCGAATTTCTGTTCAGCCCGGGGCAGCGAAAACCGATGCAACGCCACTGGTGTATAGTAAAATTATTGTTCGTAATTTTGAGGCGATTCCCAGTGGATACAAATACTGGTGTAAAGACTTTATTTGAATTTGATTTTCACAAAGCTAGAAGAAAGCAGCAGCTTTTCTTCTATTTGGCTAGGTAGATAGAAATTAAAAATCAAATGTTTGCTAAGAAAGTAGGCACTTTCTTGTGTCCGTGCGTCTGTCGGTCTGTCCGGGCTCATACTCCGCCGTAACTGCATCAATTGTCACGAAAATTGGTGGAGATAGATATTGAAGTTCCAAAAGTTGGTTTTTAAAATTATGAAAAAATGTTTTTTTAGCCCCCCCCAGGTTCCCACACAATGAAAAGTGAATTTAAAAAATTAAATTGGACTATCCCCAACGTGTGGGGTCATTAAAAAGGTCTTTTAAAATGCATCAAAAACTGCTTTGAAACTATGTAGATCAAACCCCCCAGTCTTGAGATAATCTAATACAAAGTTACAGTTTGAAGTGTCTTCCCACTGTACTAAAATAATTCTGAAAAAAATGTGGTATAGGTATACCTCAAAGTATGTACTTTCAATTAAAACTATAGCGGTCTCGGTATCATAGATAGTTATTTTTATACAACTTGACCAACTTATGTAGTTAAAGTCCGCCGAACAAAATGTATGGAGTCAACCGCAAAATGAAATTTGTATATACAACATTCGACGGAACCCTTCGTGCGCGAGTCCGACTCGCACATGGCCGGTTTTTTTACATCAAATTACTTTTAAATTTATCTTATTTACTTAGTACTATTTATTTTCTTTATTAGTATTGTTAAAAAGCTACAGACTATGTACTAGCATTTCGGAACTGACCACTGCTGAGAAGAAACGCCGAAAGAAACGTTTCAACAATATCAGTCACCTACCTGCACAAAGGGCTTTGATCATATTTGTTACTAGCTTTAGCTCGCGGGTCCGCCCGTTTATTCTTCGGGAACAGTAGAATTTCCTGAAATTAAATGTACATTATGTCCTTTCTTCCCCGGGCCTCAAACTACCTCTATACCAAATTTCATCCAAGTTGGTTGAAGTGTGAACAGTGACATACAGACAGAGTTACTGTCGCTTTTATAATATTAGTATGGTAGTTTGGAAGTATGGATATGGATAATATGGACATGGAAGTATGGATTATATAGTAGTCGCATGGGGCCTCAACTCTTATAGCTTACGATTCGTTTCAATGGCATGTAGATGGCGCTAAGGTTTATTCAAAACTATGTATTCGCCATACTATAAAACAGCAATATTCACGACATATTGCTGTTTAACAATATTTTCTGCTTATAAGTATTTAAGAATGAACTCATCATCATTTCGTGTAGGTGACACGGTCAATCGACCATACTCACCCTGATGTCAGAGTTCTTCGGAACCGCCTCTCGGCCTCTGACGTGGTTCTTTTAATGACTACAATATGGCAGCCGGGCCAACGGCTTAATTAACTATTTCCCAGTTTTACCAAATTTAGGGTAACGTAACGCCTTATATGGACTGGAAAAGTGCATTGCAACGCCGTCGTGCATAGTGGCAGCCGTAGCGGTTAGAAGCACTAACAAACACTTTACTTTGTATGTGCTTATTGTAATATATATATTATACAATATGTAAAGACTAGCATGTCCGATCCTTGAAGGAGTGACAAAGAAGCTTACCATCAGGTGAGATGGGAGACAAATGCCTAATTCAATATTTAGTAAAAAAAAAAAAAAAGCGTAACGAGAAGAATAGCCAAGAAACTCGTCTAGAGTTATTACTTATTCGTAGGTCAAGAGCTATTTTTTCTTGCATATTTATTTCATACAGACTCATCTAATTGAAAAATTACCTCTTCATTTAACTGGGGTAATTTTCCAGTACAATGTAATAATATTATTAAAATTAAGGGGCTGTTATAGCTACTATCCTGAATGCAGTCACTGACGAGAGGGACGCCACAATATGTGCGATACGATTGGAGATATTTCCATTCGTGTCTCACATATTGCGGCGTCCATCTTGTCAGTGACAGAATTCCGGATAGTATAATAAGCTCTTTAAGCGCCCGCCATAGGCCAGGCGGCGTGGCGGTACAAACGCGGATGGTCTAAACGCGTTGGCTACTTTGGATATTTTCGATTTTAAAGAATATTCAAGGGTTATTCGAAAAAAAAAAAACATGATGGCTGCCTTATCTGTAATGCAATTATAACCAAAAGTTTTTAAGGTTAATTTTAATGCATTTGGTGAATACTGCTGTATATGGAGTAAATTAGACGTGATTTGGAGGCAACTTTGCATTTTTTTTCGAGGAAATTTAACGCAATCGTGTTTTTGAGTAAGATAGTTACCAGAGTTAGTCCTGAACTTCGCTGTATTTTTATTTCAACTTGAGTATTTCATTATTATTGATATTACAGACAATCATGCAAAGCAGTGTGAGCTAGTACGCGCCCTTAACATTGTTGTTATCGATAAACGTGGTTGATGCGGTCTCGTGTAGCGCTATGACTAAGGTTGCGCGGGCGACGAGCGAATTCGATATTATAAGTTATTACCATCCTGGGTCCACGGCAACCTACCTCCATACTGAATTTTATCTAAATCGGTTCAATGGTTCAGCAATAGGCTAGTTTTTTAAAAAAATATAATTAGTCGTCAGTTAGATAATCAAAAAATATTGGACATATACTTTTTCTTTTGTCGATTAAACAAAAAATGATAAAGAGATAGCCCTTTGAAGTTCCGTGTGATGTCATAGTTTGCTACAATTTTTAGCAAACTTTGACGTCACGAGCCCCCACTCCTGAACTTTGACGCGCTTTATCTTTATTATTTATTGTTTATCTGACAAAAGAAAAAATACGTGTCCGATATTTTTTGATTATCTAACTGACGGACTAATTGTTATATTATTATTACGACCCAGGAAACTAAGCCTATAGTAGTATGGATTGCAGTGTGCCAGGCCTGCTTTTGTTTCTCTGTAAGTGAATTGTAACAGTTGATTAAGGAAGGGGACGTAAGAAAACTTAGGAATACTAAAAGATAGTTAAGGTAATGGTAATTATTTTTGATTCTGGCATTCCAATGTAAATTTTTGTTTAGCATTGACTTTGGTCTAACCCATCAAGCGCGAGAAACGCAGACAATGGATCTTCTATTGTTATGCGGACCGATCGGGCCCCTTGGGGGTCGAGAGGTCAACTTTGATTTTTTTTTATGGTATAGGACGGCAAGCTAGCCACCTGATGGTAAGCAAGCAGCGCTGCCCATGGACAACTGCAACACCAGGGCGTAACCAGCCTTTCAAGGAGTTGGGGAAAGCACATGGGGGAGGAAATGGGGGAAGAATGGGCCTCCGGCCTCCGGCTCTCTCACTCACCGAACGAAGGATAGAAGCGGTAAAGCTTCTACTAAAACGGCGATTTTCTGTGACAGTGTGGTACTTCCCCTGACGAGCCGGCCCATTCATGCTACACAGCAAAAATGAATTTTGCCGGTAGCGTGGCTCTACCACAACTAAAACCTACTACTTTCAATCTTCTACCCTGAAAAAGATAAGGACGTGATATTGCTTGCATAACTAACCCAATATATATAATGACAAATGTCATTTTAAGGAAAACCAATTGAGGAAGATCTAAGTGTACATGTTAATTGGTTGAATTTATAATTTATATATATTTATACTCAAAATACATGAGTTTTTAAAGTATAAATAAATTCTTGCCTCCTATTTCTGATAAAGATGATATTCATACAATTTTAATAGCATTAATAATGATATTCAACAATTTAGGAACCTGTAGCGCCTATTAAACCATCCTGAATTTAGGATCCAATGAGAAGGACGCCGCAATACGTGCGATACGATTGGAGATATATCGTATCGTGTCTAACGTATAGCGGCGTCCCTCCCATCGGATCCTAAATTCAGGATGGTTTAAGAGGCGCTTATCTTATAGTCACCATGATTGCGCCATCATGTAAAGTAGAGAGCTATACAGCCAAAATTAATTTATATAGCCTTTTAAACGAAGGCTGCTGTGTCCACTTCGTTATGCCCTTCTGAATCCTGCGCTACAGAATAAGTACTAGTGCTCACGTACGGAAGTTGCACTCTGCAAAGGCATTCAAATAAATATCAAAAAAGATGTGGAGGGCCATAATAGAACTCTGCAATAATAAGAGAAAAGATCCTACTAGGCCGAAAAAACTTATCGTGGATTCCAAAACGATTACAGATGCTCAAGAGATCTGCGAATGCTTCAATAGTTTCTTCTCAAATATAGGCTCAACACTAGCAAGCAAGATCCCAAAAACGCGAAGGAAATCGCAAGGTAATCTACAATCACACAATGTAGCTAAATCAACGGGGCTTATTAACCTCAAGCCGGCATCCACGGATGAAATCATTAAAATTATTGATGAATTAGATCCTAATACGAGCTCAGGTATTGATGGTATCAGTACGAAAACAATAAAATGCCTCAAAGATATAATTGCTGTCCCACTTAAAAACTGTATTAATACTTGTTTGGACCTAGGTGTCTTTCCAGATTCTCTGAAAATTGCTAAAGTTACGCCAGTTTACAAATCTGGAAGCAAATGCGACTCATGTAATTATCGTCCCATTTCAGTCTTGCCCGTGATTTCAAAAGTATTTGAAAGAATAATTTATTCTCGCATAGAAAGATATCTAAATTCAATCGACTTCCTATATAAGAAACAATATGGTTTTAGACCCAAATGTAATACGCTCTCTGCAAAATTAGACCTTGTAACTAAATTTAAAAATAAAATTGACGAGAAACAGATTGTACTGGGTGTGTTCATAGACCTTAAAAAGGCTTTCGACACGATCAGTCACAGGTTGCTTCTGAAAAAACTATACGAAATTGGTATTACAGGAAAGGCACTCGATATTCTAAGATCATACTTCCAAAATCGTAGACAAATAGTAAAAATGGGACAATATCAAAGCTCCTCTAGTATAGTTACATTTGGTATTCCTCAAGGCTCAATAATAGGGCCTCTTTTGTTTTTAATATACGTCAACAATATACAATCTATTGGACTACACGCGGATATCTCCCTTTACGCAGACGACACAAGTCTTTTTTATTACGGCCATTCAATTAAAGCTATTAAATTAAAGGCACAAAATGACTTGGATAAGCTTAACAACTGGTTCTTATCAAACTTACTTACCATTAATTCAGAAAAAACAAACGACGTATTATTTGCTGCTAAGAATAAAAAAACGAGATGACACCTTACAACTTCAAATCAACGATGATGATATACTTAACTAAAAACCCTGTGAGAAATATCTAGGCCTGATGTTGGACCATTATCTTAATTGGAAAAAACACGTAAATAAAATTGGAACAAAATTAACAACTATAACTGGTTCCATACATAGAATAGCAAACTGCATTCCACTAAAAATCAAGTACATTATTTACAATTCACTAATTAAACCACATTTAGATTACTTAATTGAAATCTGGGGTACAGCGACAAAATCGAACCTAAAAACACTGCAAACAGCTCAAAACAAACTTATAAAATCTCTTAACTATGACTATCGCACACCCACCACAAAAATATATGAAGACACCAAAATTATGACTATTAAACAAACATATATATACTATACATGCATTTTAATATATAAAATACTTAATAAACATATACACACACTAGTATCGTTCCGTCAAAAAAAGCATACTCAGAAAATGAAATTACGCAGCGCTAATCACTTAATGTTACATTCACCAAGAACAAATTATGGCAAAAATAATATTCAATACGATGGTGCGCAAATGTATAACAAACTACCGACAGATATAATAGACGCGCAAACGCTAGCTGCTTTTAAAAGACGACTTAAAGCACACATTTTATGTGAGGGGTAGTAACACTCTTATTTTATTTCACATTCATAGATCACACACACATGTGTGCTTAAAGTATAAATTTATATACTGATGTGTATACATATGTTTTTAAGAAAAGTATAAATATCGATAAACATATATATTAAAACATTTTAAAAATAAATATTAATCACAACTTTCAAACCACTCAAATGGCACATCTAGTTTAAATCACCCTACATCCGTGGTAGCCGGCCGGTATGGCATACTGGTACTCTTCTACCCGACTTTATTTTTATAAATTTGGTTGTTGATTGTAGTGGTGATTGTTTTTTACCTAGCATACGCTCATTATAATGTAGCCAGGGCTTGTTACCGGTACCAAATTCCCATTATAAGTACCGGTAAGTACCGGTATTACTATTCTGTTAAAATTTTAACGGTAATATGAGGTACCGGTAATCTAGTATTTAACGGTAATAATATTGTTAACAGTTAACGGTAATTTTACCGCTACTTGTTACCGGTACCAAATTCACATTATAGGTACCGGTAAGTACCGGTACTTCTATTCTGTTAAATTTTAACGGTAAGCATCTAAAAAATAACGGTAATAATATTGTTAAAAATTGCGTTAATTTAACCGGTACCTACGCATTGTTGCCGTCCACCGCATGGGACTCGCTCGACTGTAAAAGTGCCGCCCTATTGTGGGCCCCCGCCTCACGCCGCACATGCACAACACGGCAACGACACACATTAACGAAATGATATTTCCCAATACGAGTACCGGTACTAAGTACCGGTACTGTTTACCGGTATTTGGTACAGGTACTTCTGTTATTAACGTTATTAAACTTATTGATACCAATTCAATTACCGGTACCGTCGCTTTATTGAGGTACCGGTACCAATCCAATTACCGGTACCGTTTTATTATAGAGGTACCGGTACTTGATTTTTACCGGTACCAGATGTACCGGTACCAAACCAATTACCGGTACTGTCGTTTCATAGAGGTACCGGTAATAGATTTTTACCGGTATTCCAACCCCTGAATGTAGCATAAATTTTTGCAAATTGTTTTCTCAGTAAGTGAATTATCTTTTTTGTATGATTCTTATGAGAAATAAAGCTGATCTTAAACCGTATCAACTCAATGTAGTGAGCGATACGGTGTAATTTAACTCGCATCCAAAATTTTAGTTTAGTTATAATATTTTTTGTCTTTGTCCCTCTCTCTTTGAAAGAACAAGACAAAACATATTTTAACTGAAATAGGTTTAATAAGCGTTAGGGCTAGTTTAATACGTTTGTAAAGTTATAACTTAACCAAATCATATTGCAGCATAAATGCTGTCACAAGAGCAAACTCCGGGTTCTGACGCAAGCTGAATATGCATCCGAGAAAATGCTCAGATGAGGAGCAATAACTTTGTTGACCATATATTTCTATGTTGTTAACTTGTTCTTGACATCACACACTTTTGTTACAGGACAAAAGTAAACTTCACCTTAGAAAAAGCGGGAAGGAGTCCTGATGGTGACGACATAAAGAGCGGAATCTCCACTGTTTTGCTGTTCAACGTAACCACGGACGACGCTGGCAACTACACATGCGAGGTAACCATAGACATCAAAATATTATTAGGTTAGATCGGTTCCCACCAGTGACGTGCACAGACATTTATCATAGGGTAGACATAATTATAAACTTTACTTACAAACATACCACCTATATACCTTACCTTACTATACGGCTAGTTATCTACAATACAACTCGTTTAATATTATGATAGTCTTTCGATCTTCGACCGCAAAAGTATTCAAAACAAGCAAAAGATAAGAGATATGATTACAACCTGTGAGCCACGTACACGTATCATACGGTTTAAGATTAAACTTTAGAATAACTAACCATAACTAACCGGTTACTTGATTTGTTTAAAAGCGTGTTCACATAACACTTTATATTTCGGTTTTGGCATGCAAACACTAAGCGACACAACGTTCACATGAAAATATTTTTGTCACAAATGAAATTTAACTGATAAAGCAATTAATTTTAAAATAAAACTTTCCTCTTGGATTGTTTGTAAACATGTAAATCAATGACATTGGCATAAGTATGATTAATATCTATAATGACATTGACAAGTGACGATGACATTTACTTCGCGCGCGGCAGCCAATAGAAACCTCGGAGACAGTGTCTTCAATTCACACACACAGCGCAAATTTGATTTGCATGTGTGAATCGATGAAAGATGTTTACTTGTATTACTACAAAAGCGACTTCCAATCTGTGTATAAAAAAATTCTATGTGTGCGTGAAAAGTCAGACCTTTGAAATTTTGTCTTACGCGGCTTACGCGTATACATACTGCTTAGCGCGGGCCGCGGCCACAGCGCCGTACTTGATCAAAATCGACTATAAAGTATTTGCTAGCAGAATTTTGCAGGCGCACCTAATATAATTATTTTTTTGTAAGAAAAAAAAATTGTATTTATTTAGCGACTGCAGGTTAGACAGTGTCTAACAGTCTATATGGACTGCACGTCACTGGTTCCCACCATTAACTAGCTCGAGTACAGATGTCTCCATATGAATTTACAGCTACGTACACACCTAAAAGCCGTGTGGTTTCCGGCTGAGTAGAATAGGACCACTCCTAGTCTTCCCATGGAGGTCGTAAGAGGCGACTTAGGAAATACAAGCAAACAAAGCTCATAAACATCAAAGAGACCTCTCCAACCCGTCTGGCCAGCGAGGAGAGTGTAGGCCAAATCCTCTGTCTGCTCTGGCCAAGTATGGCTCCGGTAGTACAGAGAGGCTCATGCTCCTGCAGTGGAGACTAAAAAGACCTGATGATGATGATGATGATAATACACACTTAAATAAGAACAGAATTTTCATGCACACGGTGACAAAATATTTTACACACATAAATTAAAGGGGCAATGGAAGTGCGACGCACGCTATACACACTACTGTTTATGGCGCGTATACGCGCACTCACGCATTCAAGTCACAGTGAAAATTAAACCTGCGCCGTTATTTACATTGCTACATGGCAAATTAGCACAGAATAATACTGCCAATCGCGCTTATAAAGAATTTTTTAACACAATCATTCCAAAATTTTTTTTTTACAAATTTTAGGTATTTCAAACTTCTATAACTCCTATACGCTTCCTAACCGGATGTTAGAAATTCGATATTTATGTTCACTAATGAAGTGCCCGTCCATATCCCCGAACACTTTATCTTAAACATCAGACAGTGGAGACATTTTCCACTCACACGCCACACATCACGATGAACATATTGTTTAGGTGATAAACAACTGAAATTTATTTATTTTGTACAGGTGACGGACGGAGAAAACGAGGAACAGAGTACAGCATTCCTGGACCTGAAGTTTCCGAGCGAGATATTGGAGCAGACTAATGTTCCTATTCATCACAATCAGAGTGATGGGACATTGATTGAACTTTATTGCGTAATTAAAGGTATGTAATGACAGGGTCGGCGCGCAGTTACATGCAACAATGGAAATTGGCCATTAGCACAGTGGTGACACTTCCTGTACGTGAGAGTTCGGGCACCGATGACCTTGAGCCGGGGCTCGTAAGCGCTAAAGTTGATATAACTCACTACTCACTCCGTGCCTGCGGTGCGAGCCGTGCGAGAGACGCAAACTAAACACACAGCCCGTGTTGCATTCGTATTTATAATGATATAACTTCCTAAATAACATAATTTCATATATTTTCTATTTATGCCGTCGTAACTTTGTCAACGCCTGACAATGTAGTGATTGTTGTTTTTAATCGTTACTTTTTTCAGTATACAAACCTCCGAAAGAAGTTATATGGCTGAAAAAGAATTCGGAACAAGAGCCTTTCCGTGATTCCAAATTTGAACGAATCAACAGTAATACCATTAAAAGCACATATTCAATGAGCACCAACGACTCTAAGGACAGGACCGAGGAAGTGGACGGAAACTACGTCTGCCAAATAATAGACGAAGACACAAACGCAAACACCACAAGCGAAGAAATTCTTGTTCGGATATATGACAGGCCCAAAATCATATTAGGCGATGTCATAGCCATCAATACAACGGAAATTTTCATCAACTGGACCGTAAAAAACTACAACAGTCCTATAGAAAATTATACTATTAAAAAGAAAATTTATAAAAATGGTGAATCCCCCGTGTCCGTGTTCCATGGAAGTCGGCCGTGGTCTAACCTAACTTGGTTTATCATCGACGAACTAGACAATTCTACGAAATACGACATAACGCTCCAAGTTAAAACGCGACATGGGACGTCTGATGAGGTCACATATCCTACGGTGAAAACATTAGACAAGGATCCAACGTATGTTCCAGAACTTTCTATAAATGGGTTCTCGGCTACCTCCGTGACTCTTGGCTTGGGGACGCCTCCAGAAGAAACGGCGCATCTGATACGTTACTACAACTTGGAAGCGAGAAAGAAAGGAGATGAAAATAACGCTTCGGTTCCGTATTGTGCTATTCATATGAGAGATAATAAAAATCTGCCTTACATGTTTGGGAATCTTGATCCATACAGCACATACATATTCAGGGTAAGTTAGATGTTTTCAATCATATCTTGTAAACGCAATTCTATTTTAAGGTCTTTAGGAGATAATGGTAGGCTAATTATATAATATTGCCCGCGATAAGGATGACTGGCAACGGGGCGAGGCCTTTGCCCAGCAGTGCCGAAAATAGGCTAATAAAAAAAAGAGATAATGGAAACCTTGTAAGGAAAATAAGGGTCAATTCGGACCAGGAGGAAAAATGCTCGTCAATCAAAGCTAAATAGTACGCAACATTGAAATCTTATTTATTTGAGCCTAGTTTGAATTTACCCTAATAATCTTAACAGCGTGTAACATTACCCACGACGTTCCCGTGAAGGGGTGACTAAAGACTAAAGGTCCAATGCTGGGAACTCAAATTATTTTTTGACACTTTCATACTAATTACCGGGCCGGTCGAACACTTTTGTATGAAAATGTAATTTCTTTTTGAGCCCCCAGCATTGTCTCCATAGGAAAAGTTGTTCATTTTGACGGGCTGAGCACCGTTTCACGGGAACATCGTTGGTTATGTTACAAGCTGTATACACACACATTAAACACTGCCTGACATAGACACATCAACTGAAAAGCTGCTCGTTTATAATTAAATAAATAATAATATCCATTTCTTCCTTACCGAAGTGACACATAAATGTATCAAGTTACTTATAAATATATATATATATAAATAATTAGGTATTAAGATAGATAAAAGTTTGAACTGGAAGGCTCATACACAAGAATTGCGGAAAAAAATTAACAAAAATGCTTATGCTTTATATAAACTACGACCAGTATCTGACATTCATACACTTCTTGCTGCATATCACGGTATGGTCGCGTCAATACTAAGGTACGGAATAATTTTCTGGGGAAACTCCACAAATAAAGAGCTGATTTTTAAAGGCCAGAAAAAGTGTATAAGGGCGATGTTTAACTTAAAACCAACAGTTAGCTGCGTTCCGTACTTCATAAAATATAATATTTTGACTACCACTTCCTTATATATATATGAAGTAGCAGTATTTGTTAAAACAAACCCTCACTTATTCCCTAAGCTCTCTGATGGAAATACTCGCAGCAGAAGGGACAATAGCATATTACGTTCACGGAAAAGCAATACTCAACTAATGCAAAGTAGTGTTTTCTGCCTAGCGCCAAGAATTTTTAACAAACTGCCGTTATCTCTAAAAGAAATGCCTATCCCCAGTTTTAAAAATCAACTTAAAAAAATATTAGTTAATAAATGCTATTATAAATTAAATGAATATTTTAATGACAATAAAATTAAATTATAAATTATAAAAGTACAAATAAATTATAACAAATTTGACTCAATGGACAGCTGTTTTAAATAATTGACTAATACAATTCTTAACTTGACATCCTAAATATGTATTAAGTATGACTATCAAATTTGTTACCACTATTTTTGCATCAAGACTAGTATACTTGTTTCTCTCTAGTTGACGGTTGCTATAATTCTACAATATGCATGTCTTGTAATAAGGACTGACGTAATATTTGTATGCCATGTGGCCGAACATGTTCATTTCCCACTATTTATGTAACATCTACAATACATGTATGTACCTACTTATATGTAATGTAAACTGTAACATGTTTCACAAATAAATTATCTTATCTTATCTTATCTTATCTAATAAATATATACGGACAAATCACACAGATTGAGCTAGCCCCAAGGTAAGTTCGAGACTTGTGGTATGGGATACTAACTCAACGATACTATATTTTATAACAAATACATATATAGATAAACATCCAAGACCCAGGCCAATCTGAAAAATATCATTTTTCATCTTGACCTGGCCGGGGATCGAACCCGGGCACTCCGTGTCGCAGGCTGGCGTGTTAACCACTGCGCCACGGAGCTGTCATGTATGCTATTAATCGAGGAAGGCTTTAGGCAAAATTCATATTCTTGTGGAATCAAATGGTATTGTTACGTGGTTAGGGTTCAGGATTTGGAGTAAAACACCAAACTCTTCAGAGGGAATTTATTCACTACGGAATCCCAACACTGACTGGTCTTCCAACACGTCGAATATCCAAAACGCAAAGCACTCGTAGTCCTGGTCCGTTGCTGTGGTCGTATAAATTATCACTTATCAGTCGCACACAAATCACTCGTATTAGTATAGCTCACTAAGAACACTCGCGGTAAACTGATTAACGATCGCCACGTCCGCTCCCTTATATACTGACTTATGGGTATCTAGAAAGTTCCATATACTTCCGGTCCCGACGGCCGATAACTAAAACATTCCAGAATATTCGAGTATGTGTATGAGCGGGATAGAATACATATGTGTGAGCAGGATGGAAGATGTATGAGCGCGACAGACGATGTTCGGAAAAGTTCTAGACTATTCTGTTCTGGGAGCTTCGCGACACTGCCCCCTTCTTAGAGACGCTCGTCCCGAGCGTCACTGTTGCTGCCATGATAACGTGCTAAGCGGTCCACATGCACCACTTTGAATGCTCCTCTTGGTTGTCGTTGAATGCGATATGTCACATCGTTCATGCGGGTGATCACCTTATATGGCCCTTCCCATCTCGTCTGCAGCTTTGGAGATTTTCCTTTGCGGCGTATTGGGTTGTGAAGCCACACTAAAGCTCCTTCTTCATAGCCACTCGTATTTGCTCTTCGGTCGTATCTAGTTTTCATGTTCTCGCTTGCTTGCAGCCCGTTTTCCCGAACTAGGTCATATACATCTCGCATTCTTTCCCGAAGATCCGAGACATAATCTGTCACAGTGTGAGAAACTTCTGGTGGTCTTCCCGTTAGCAAATCTACCGGTAACCGAAGTTCTCTGCCAAAATTTATAAAAGCTGGGGTCACTCTTGTGCTTTCGTGTTCTGTAGTCCGGTAAGCGAGGAGAAATAGCGGTATGTACTTGTCCCAGTCTCTTTGATGGTTATCAACCAATTTCGCCAAATGCCTCTCCAGCGTCTGGTTAAAGCGTTCCACCATGCCATCTGACTGAGGATGATATGGCGTGGTCCTTGTTTTGTGCATTCCTAAAATCTTACAGATTTCTTGAAATAGTTGTGATTCGAAGTTCCGTCCTTGATCGGAGTGGATTTCCAAGGGCACACCGAACCGGCATATCACTTCCTCAACTAATTTGGAGGCTACTGTTGCAGCTTCCTGGTTAGGTATGGCAAATACTTCAGGCCACTTGGTGAAGTAATCCATTACCACCATGAAGTATTTATTTCCCGACTCAGTTATAGGAAATGGTCCTGCCACATCAACTGCAATGCGTTCCCAGGGTGCACCAACGTTGTAGAGCTTGAGGTTACCGCGATTTCTTGTCGATGGCCCTTTCACAGCAGCGCATATGGTACATTTGCGACACCAATCCTCCACGTCTTCTCGACAGTTGAGCCAGTAGAACCTTTCTCGTATCTTTGTTAATGTTCTCTTGACGCCAAGATGTCCGCCGGACACCCCATCGTGGACTTCACGAAGAACGTCTTTTACTTTAGCTCTTGGAACAACTACTTGTAGGTGAAACTCTTTGCCATTTGGTTTTTCCCATTTACGGTAAAGTATTCCGTCTTCCAAGACAAAACTGTCCCATTGAGCCCAGTAAGCTTTGGTGATTGGGCTTGTAGGTGCAACTTCTACCCATTTAGGTTTTTCTGCTCCGCGTTCCTTCCATGCAATAATAAGCCTTATGTCTTCATCATCCTCCTGAGCTTCTCTGAAGATCGCGTCATCCCATGGTCCCGGCGGACTCGCCCTTGTTAATTTCACAGCGATTTCTTTAGACTCCTGTTTGACACAGTGTTTACAATCTTCTGAGCAAGGCCTTCTTGAAAGCGCGTCAGCATTTCCATGTGACTTTCCACTGCGATGTTCAGTAACAAAGTCGAACTCTTGGAGTTGTTCAATCCAACGAGCAACTTGACCTTCCGGGTTTTTAAACTGAAGCAACCACTTCAAAGCAGCATGATCAGTTCTCAGTTTAAACTTTCTGCCGATGAGATACTTGTTGAAATGTTGCAGCGTTTTTACCACAGCTAAGAGTTCTTTCCGTGTAACGCAGTAGTTCCTCTCAGGCCTTGACAAAGATTTACTGAAGTAAGCTATTACAACTTCTGCGTCACCTTGTTTCTGAGATAACACTCCACCAATAGCTGTGTTACTTGCATCTGTGTCAACGATGAATTGACCATCAGTCTGTGGATATCCCAAAATTGTAGTTTTACATAAACTTTCCTTCAATTTTTGGAAGGAATTCTCGCAAGTCTCGTCCCAGAAGAAAGGTCGTTTGTCTTCTGTCAAACGGTGTAAAGGTTTAGCAACCTCTGAGAATCCTTTGACAAATCTCCTGTAGTATGAGCACAGTCCCATGAAGGCTCGCACCTCTGTCTTGTCCTTCGGGGTAGGCCACTTTTGCACTGCTTCAACTTTATCAGGATCGGTTTGTACACCCTCACTGCTAATTACGTGACCGAGGTAGTTTACTTTGTTCCTGAATAGATGACATTTCTTTGAGTTCAGTTTTAAGTTTGCTCCCCGTATCTTCCTTAGGACTTTCTCTAGATTCCGCAAATGATCATCAAAGTCTCTGCCCATGATGATGACATCATCCAAATATACTAAGCAGGCATCTCCTACTAATCCAGCTAGTACACACTCCATAAGTCGCTCAAAAGTAGCCGGCGCGTTGCATAATCCGAAGGGCATAACATTGAACTGCCATAAACCTTTGCCAGTTGAGAATGCGGTCTTTTCTTTATCCTCTGGGTGTATTTCTACCTGCCAGTAGCCAGATTTTAGGTCCAAAGTAGAGAACCATCGCATTCCACTTAGAGTATCCAAGGTGTCATCAATTCGGGGTAACGGATAACTGTCCTTCTTAGTGATCTCGTTTAGTCGTCGATAATCTACACAAAACCGTGTACTGCCATCTTTCTTCTTAACTAGAACCACAGGAGAACACCAAGGACTTGCAGATGGTTCTATAACTTTATTTCTCTTCATGCCCTCCAACATTTCTTCAACTTCTTTCT
The DNA here is from genome assembly GCA_947532085.1 of Elegia similella. Classification (NCBI taxonomy): domain Eukaryota; kingdom Metazoa; phylum Arthropoda; class Insecta; order Lepidoptera; family Pyralidae; genus Elegia; species Elegia similella. The sequence goes on from OX383949.1 coordinate 11,541,352, forward strand.
CCTTGGCAATCGGTATTCGTCTTGCTCGCTGACGAATAGGTCTTTCGCTTCCAGTGTCAATCCTGTGCTGAACTAATGAAGTTCTTCCAAGATCTTCTTCTTTCGAAGAGAAGATATCAGCAAAACGCAACAGTGACTTCTTTGCGTCCGAGTATTGCTTAAAAGTCAGATTATCTTTGCTGTCTTTCAGAAGATCAATAATTGTAGAGTTATTCGCGATGTTAGGTGACACTGAGCTCAGCTTTGATTGACACTTTCTCATCCACACAACTTCTTCGCATTTTCCCACAGTATCTCCTTTATTGAGGCTGACCTCATGGAAGTCTAGGTTAACCACTCTTACCACTGCAGTATCGCTTCCACGCACTAAGGTTCTTGCTGTTAGGAGTCCTCTCGCAGTTGGTTTGTGTAATGTGTCCTCAATCAAAACACATCTCTTTGCCTCTGTTTTCTTAGCCGTCGTGGGCAGTCTCACCATTATTTGAGCCTGTGTTCGTCCAGGAATAACAAAAGGCAGGTTACTTTTCCAGTGGAAGCTCCAAGAATGAAGATTTCTTCATTACCACACTTGAAAACACCATTCGTGATATCAATTCCACAATTATATTTCTTCATAAAATCTAAGCCCAGTATGCAGTCATCAATGATTTCAGCTACGATGACATTGTGAGTATAGGGTGTCTCTCCCACGTACATCGTAACTGCCATTTCTCCTAGGACAGGTATTGGCTGGCCAGAAGCAGAAAGAAGCCGACAGTTGATGTTCTTGCGTCCCCTTGCCGCTTTCACTAGATGTGGCTTAACTATAGTCCTAGATGCACCTGTGTCTACTGTTATCCTGCAGTTTTTCCCATCCACTGAACCACATATTGCCAGACAATTTTCATTGCTTGCCTGTGAGATGATTATTGCTGGGGCTTCTTCTGAGCCAGCCAGTACCCGCCCCTTAGTCCTGGCTGTTACTCGTTTCCCTGCTTCTTTAAAGGAGAGATCATAAACTGATTGCTTAGGTCTTCCTTAATCTCTTTCTTGATCTCTTCTTTAAGCTGTTCCCTGAGCTCTTCCTTTAACTGTTTCTTTTTGCGGCAATTGAGTTGTAAATGGCCTCTTTCACCACAATTCCAGCACATAGGCCCAGTTCCATTATCCTTCTTTGAAGGGGCCTTAATCGCCTTGACTACCTCGCTTATCTCGTTAATTTCTCTCAATTTATGAACTTGCACATCTTGTCTTACCGCTTCCACTTCAAGGGCGTGTGCAAGGGCATCTTTAAGCGAGGTGTGATGTTGGAGCTTTACTGTAGCCCTTACCTCTGAATTCTTAATTCCATCCACGAAGGCTTGCAGTAGATTTTTCTCCACCATCCGGGGGTCTTCTGAGGGAAACGCTTTCCTTATGAGCCTCTCGATCTCTAATGCCCACTGTTGTAACCCCTCGCCTGATCGCTGGACTCGGTCGCGAAGCTGGGCTCGGAATACGTGCTCTAAGTGGCGTTCTCCGTACCTTGCTTCAAGAGCCTCCAACAAGTCCTTGAAGTCACTACCTGAGTTAGGTAGTGCTTCTTATACTGTCAAAGCGGAGCCCTTCAGTGCAACGGTGAGGGCTGTCAGGCTCTGTTCATTAGTCCATCCATTTGCTGCGGCAACAGTTTGAAACTGCTGTTTATACGCGGCCCAGGAAGTAGTTCCGTCGTAAGATGGCACTTTCACCTTGGGTCCAGGTGCATAAGCAACAGCGTTGCTCGACGTCACTTTCACGCCTACTGTCTCCAGTCGCAGCACTTTCTTCTCTAGTCCGGAGAAGTTTGTTTCCAGACCCGTCACGCGATTATCCACCAAATCCACATCCTTACGGATCTGGTCCACCACGTTGCTGACTTTGCTGACAGCTGCTAATACCATTCGTTGGTCCTCACTCATATGATGCAGCTTTTCCTGCATACGCTTTTGTTCATCCCTCGAGCACTTTTGTTCATCCCGCATATTTTGTATTTCTCCATTAAGTTCCACATTGATGCGTTGCAGTTTACTCTGGTTCTCATTTATGCACTGCAACATTTGCATCAAGCTACCAAAATCAAAAGATGCTTGAGTGGGAACCTGGAAAGAGGGGCTAGGAAACGTGGCTTGATGATGGGCGGCTGGCATCTGTTGGGCGGCGGCAATCTCTTGGGAGGCCGTAACTTCCTGGGTGGCTGTGACGGCTTCGGTGGTTGCGACATTTTGGGCGGCTGCCCTGTCTTGGGCGGCTGCCATGTCTTGGGCGGCTGCCATGTCTTGGGCGGCTGCCATGTCCTGGGCGGCTGCCATGTCTTGGGCGGCTGCGACCTCTGGGGCTACGGGCGGCAGTTGCTCGGCTGCGATGTTTTGGGCAGCTGGCGCATGTCGAGCGGAAGCAACTTGGGCGGCGGCTGCGGTAGCCTCCATTGCACGTTGAGCCCGGGTCCGGACGCCTTCCTTATCTTCTCCGTCCCTCGGCAACACTGGCATTTCCAAATCCCACACTTCTGACACCAAATGTTACGTGGTTAGGGTTCAGGATTTGGAGTAAAACACCAAACTCTTCAGAGGGAATTTATTCACTACGGAATCCCAACACTGACTGGTCTTCCAACACGTCGAATATCCAAAACGCAAAGCACTCGTAGTCCTGGTCCGTTGCTGTGGTCGTATAAATTATCACTTATCAGTCGCACACAAATCACTCGTATTAGTATAGCTCACTAAGAACACTCGCGGTAAACTGATTAACGATCGCCACGTCCGCTCCCTTATATACTGACTTATGGGTATCTAGAAAAATTCCATATACTTCCGGTCCCGACGGCCGATAACTAAAACATTCCAGAATATTCGAGTATGTGTATGAGCGGGATAGAATACATATGTGTGAGCAGGATGGAAGATGTATGAGCGCGACAGACGATGTTCGGAAAAGTTCTAGACTATTCTGTTCTGGGAGCTTCGCGACAGTATCTTCTATGCTGGCGTGGAAGAAAAACCTAGTGGCTTCTCTTACCCCGCAGACCATAGAAGCCGGCCGACGAAATGTGTGAAAGTTTAAGAAATCATGTCAACGCTAAACAGAAGAAGTTCTTCCATAAGATTGAAGAAGTGTTTCATAAGACCCTTATTGATGTTCTTGTTTTTCAGGCACAAGCATGTTCTGAGTTCGGCACTCGGATTACATGTGGCAACTGGTCCCGCGGCAAGGAGGCGGCGACTCTCGACGGCATCCCCGGCGTGCCTAAGAACGTCCGCATCGCAGAGTGCTCCAGCCGCATCATGAACGTCACGTGGGAACCGCCTGACAAGCCCAACGCGGAGATCAAGGGCTACACGGTAAGCATTCCCGGGGAGGTTGGAGCCCATATCCTAATCCTAATCCTTCCTAACTAATATTATAAATGCGAAAGTGAGTTTGTATGTTTGTTACGCTTTCACGTTGAAACTACTGAACCGATCATCATGAAATTTTGCATACACGTTATCTGGGGCACGGAAAAGGACATACGGTACATTTTATCCCAGGAAAAGTACTATTCCCGAGGGATCGACATTGACGCGGGCGGAGCCACGAGCGAAAGCTAGTATCTTATAAATCGATGAACGCCGGCTTGTGTTGCGTGTGCAAGCGAGAGCGCGGAACAAGCGTTAGAGAGGCATGATCAAGCGGTGGGCAGCGATGATCACTTACCATCAGGTGCCTCGCTTGCGCGTTGGCCGACCTATATTATTAAAAAAATTGGTTGGTCGGTTTACGGGCGATAATTTTACGTGATAACGGTGGAAGAGTCACAAGCCGAATGCTTAGGCCGATCGTGCCTCTCTATCGCTTATTTCGCGCTCTCGCTTGCGAGCGTGCGTTCATCGATTTATAAGATGTTATAAAAACGTTCGCCAATCAGTCGACCGCGAGTTTTTGTAAATTTTGAGCGATACGAGTGATATCAGTGATATTTTCTACGATCACAGCGCCACGAGTGAATTGAATTACATTTAACACTTTCGCTGACACTGCCCGCCTGTAGACGTAATTCTATTGTTATTTCTTTTGTGTCTGGTTCAGTGTCAGTTAACGAGTTAAATATATTTTTTTAAATGTGTAACAATCGCGAAAACATTAGAAACCATTGTGAATTAAAATAGTTTCACCTGTTCCCATGTTTGTCTGTAATAAAATCTTGCAACTTTTTTCCAACCACTTTCCTTCAAAATATTTGATGTCGTCGCACCAACGCTTTCGAATAAGTCTTACTTAGTAAAAAAAAACTTATTTTTTGCAAAAAAAAACTTGTTTTAAAATATTGTTGTTATCTTCAGCTGGAACTGACTGGAACCGCCAACTACACCGACCGCTACGGCACGCAGAAGGAAGCCATGTGGGGCCCGCTCATGAAGTTCATGACCAACAATTCTAGATTCGTCAGGTATGAGCTTAATTCTATCTATACTCTATGGCCATCCATATATTGTCACGTTTACGTCTTTTTGAGATAAGTAGATAAACTTCCTGCTACGTACGAAGAACTGTGGAATGACTTCCTGACGGAGTATTTCCATATCGATACGACATTAGAATATCCAAATACCGAGTCTTATGTTTTTTTTTTACAAGGCTAGTAACGCTCTTGTCACACCCCTGGTGTTGCAGTTGTCTATGGGCAACGGTGATCGCTTACCATCAGGTGACCCGCTTGCTCGTTGGCCGTCCTTTAACAAAGTTATCACACTTCTTCTTTTCGAGTCGATTCCTCTTGATTACACCTCTTTTAACCAGTATTTGGCCACGGTGATCGCCCTCTTATTAGCCTCATTTAAGTCTTGTACCGTGCAAGCTGTGGAGCAGTTCGGGCACGACAGAAGGTGAGACATGGACTGATTGGCACCGCAGTTGCACAAATTGTTGGTCGAGAAACCCCAACTAACTCTATTTTCTCGACATCGCCCAACACCCGCCCGAAGTCGGTTAAGGAACTTCCAGACTGCCCAAGAAAGGAAGAAGTGATCACACTAAAAATATTTATTAGTTAAGTACGGTCAAAAGAACACAATGGGTGTGGTCGCACGCCCGCCTGATGATTTACTACGCAGCCCTACTTCCCTTGGACTTGCCTTGGATGTGCCTTTTTTAGGTCTTTCCATTTCCAAAAAATTTATAATGTATGTTCTCTTTGACTCAAGGTCTCTTTCCAGCCATGCTATTTACATTAAGCCATTTTGACTATAAAAAAAAAGTAGTAGATTGTGATGCAACATAATCTTTTCGGTGATGGAAATCTGTACTGTGATGTAAAAGTATAATGTTAGTCCCAAGATAACACATTATACTTTTCATCTCCCTCTATGAGAAAAACAAAATTTGTGTTTTCATTCCTATCAGCGAAAAAAGTTTTGAATTGCGATTAAAAAATTTTTTAGTCCCTCTTGAATAAAAAACTTATATGCAAAATAGGTAACCACTCTGTGCTTTTTTAATAGATGAGAAGAAAATAAATAATTTATATTACAGGTTTGACGATCTCCAACCGAACACTCTGTATACGGTTCGTGTAAGCGCGATGACGCGCATGCGCCGCCGCGGCAGAGAAGAGACCAGAACTTGTTTCACCTCACAAGAACTACCGGACACCCCGCCCAGGCCTAGATGGAGAAAGGTAAGAAACCCTTGCGATTGCCACCGTCGTAGCTGATCGGGGTTCCATCCTTAGCTTACCCGCTTTGGAACCCGAGAACCATTACCCTTATGGCCAATTTTCAATATTTATTCAAAAATCAATAACTTAAAAACGTTAGTGCCTTCACGCCCTATCTACTAAAACGATCGTTATGAAATTTTGCATACGCGTCTGGGGTACATACAAGGACATAGTGTACATTTTATCCCGGGAAATAGTAGATTGTTGCACTGAGCAGAAAGTAATTTATTATTGCATCGAGTGCTTATTTGGAGCCCGAGCGTCAGCGAGGGAACTAAAAAGCACGAGTGTAATATAATTTACTTAATGCAACGTGCATAATCTGCTTTTCTTTCAACTACCACAAGAAAAGTATGTAAAAAAAAACTGAAGAGAAATTACAATCACTGAAAATTTTGTTTACATTCCCGCCTCTTTTTTCTTTATGGTCAGTCATCAGTATATTTTTTATTAGGCCAAGCTATACACACGTCTAACCCTTTTTGTGACATGTGACACCTATGGTCCCGCTATTTAAAAAATAAAATTAAACAGTGCAGTAAAGTATTTCCATACATTTTTACTGCTCTAGAGCAGCAAAATTTCGCTTTGTGCTGGATATGTAGTGCAGTTATGATAGAATTGCAGCGTTGTTGGAAGAAAAAGTATTGTTCCTTAGGGATCGACATTGACGCGGGCGGAGCCGCGGGTGAAAGCTAGTTGCTAAATAATTTCCAGTTTATTTACACATAAATCTTCATCTTGGTTTGATCAGTTTCTTTCATGTAATTCTTTTCAGATTCAAACCGGCGATAAGTACATGTTCAAGATGTACCTGCCGAGGATATCCGAGCGGAATGGCCCGATTTGCTGCTATAGGTAAATGCTTCTCTTTTCGTGTGTGTAAGTCACTCGTAGTCATTCCAGTCGTTACCTCCTCTCCCAAGGATTTTTCGTTCGATGGGAGGATATTATTATTATATTCTCTGTCTGCTCTGGCCAAGTACGGCTCCGGTAGTACAGAGAGGGTTATTCTCCTGCAGTGGAGACTAAAAGACCTGATGATGATGGCAGGATATTGCCATACTCACCACGCTTGGCAGTCGGGTTGGCGAGCGCAGTTTCTTTTGTTTCTTGTGCTTTTGCCCTTTTCTTTTGTCCATAGGAAGCATTTCTAAGCTGGGGAGGTAAGGAAATAGTTTTGCATTTGGAAAGGGAATGAAGGTATTGGGATACTACTCACTCGGGTGAATGGGGAAAGCAAAAAGCAGCTCGGGAGGCCCGATACCATGCCTGCAACCACCGGACAAGCAGTTTTATCATGACACCCCTGACCACACATACATTTTCGAGTGTGTGAGTCGTTAATACTGGTGTCATAATTTTCAAGATTCCTAAAGGTGTGATTAAAATTTGACAGCTCCGTGGCGCAGTGGTTAACACGCCAGCCTGCGACACGGAGTGCCCGGGTTCGATCCCCGGCCAGGTCAAGATGGAAAATGATCTTTTTCAGATTGGCCTGGGTCTTGGATGTTTATCTATATATGTATTTGTTATAAAATATAGTATCGTTGAGTTAGTATCCCATACCACAAGTCTCGAACTTACCTTGGGGCTAGCTCAATCTGTGTGATTTGTCCGTATATATTTATTTATTTATTTATTAAAAGAATACTCCTTTATCTAAACTTCTACTAAAAACTTAAGGCTGCTGCCCATGGACAACTGCAACCCCAGGGAGTGACAGGAGCGAAGCCTCACTCACCGAACAAAGCATAGAAGCGGTAAAGCTTCTACTCAAACGTCGATTTTCTGTGAGAGTATTACTTCCTTGAACAACCTGGCTCATTCATGCTACTAGCAAAAAGGATTTTGCCGGTAGCGTGGCTTTACCACACCTAGAAGGCTAATGCGTTTTTTTCTTAACAGGGTACACATGATACGCCTCCGTCCGAACCAGGAGCTGAAGAACCTCCCGCCAACGAAGAACATAAGCATCATCGATTATGATCAAGCCCACAACACCCCACCCAAGTTCGGTGCTTACATCACTGATGTCATCACCAAGTAAGTGTGTTTTTAGGGTTTCGTATATCATCATCATCATCATCACAGCCGTAAGAAGTACACTGCTAGACAAAATACCCAGGACTTCTTCGTTTAACGGGAGGATATTACCATACTGTATTTACAGGTTAAGAGTCGGCAATGTATCAGCACCTCTAGTGTTGCCATGTCCATGGGCGACAGTGATCACTACATCAGGTGGCTCGTGTCTGCTCGTTTGCCGTCAAATAAACTTTAAAAAAATACTCACCACGCTTGGCAGGCTGGTGGCGTGGCGAGCAGTTTCTTTGGCTGGTTGTGCTTCCGACGCTGCCGCCCATTGGAAGCATCTTTAAGCTTGGAAAGGATTTGTTGGTTCTGGGAAGGGAATGAAGGATACTACTCACTCGGATGAACGGAGTAGCAGCTAGGGGTGCGTACCCGATACCATGCCTGCTGCCACCGGACAGGTAGTTGAGGATGACACTCCAGATAAAAAAACCTTTTACTAATAGATATTCCTCTGCCCTATTAAATCCTTTCCTTACTAATATTATAAATGCGAAAGTGAGTTTGTTTGTTTGTTTGTTTGTTTGTTACGCTTTCACGCCGTAACTACTGAACCGATCATTATAAAATTTTGCATACAAGTTCTTTGGAGTACGGAGAAGGACATAGGCTACCTTTTATCCCGAGAAAAAGTACTATTCCCGAGGGATCGACATTGACGCGGGCGAAGCCGCGGGCAAAAGCTAGTAATAAATAAATATATACGGACAAATCACACAGATTGAGCTAGCCCCAAGGTAAGTTCGAGACCTGTGTTATGGGATACTAACTCAACGATACTATATTTTATAACAAATACATATATAGATAAACATCCAAGACCCAGGCCAATCTGAAAAAGATCATTTTCCATCTTGACCTGGCCGGGTTCGAACCCGGGCACTCCCGTGTCGCAGGCTGGCGTGTTAACCACTGCGCCACGGAGCTGTCAAAATTGCCCATTGACGAGGTATATAAAAATTCGAGACATTGTTTCACATGCGTTTCCTCACTAATTGTCATTTTATTTCGTAGCATTGCAGCCTGATTCTTGAACAGTCAATATCATTCCAGCGATCAATTCCCATCGGACTCCGAAGTGATAATCGGCGACGACACCTCCCTGTTCACGCCCGAGGTGTTCAGAGGCAGGCCTGGCTGCGCGCGCTGCCTGGCGCGGCCGCAGCGCGACCATCACGAACCCCACGAACCCTCCACCACCACGCAAACCACGCCCACGCAGACCACTGTCAGTGTGCTGGATCTTGAAGAAGAAGACTCCACTGAGGACCCTGAGCCGCCCGCACCACCGGCGAGGAGGAGGCGGTACGCTGATGAGGAGTTCAGCAAGTCAGTGTTTTCTTTGTTAGTGACTTACAGTAGTACCGTCAGCCACCGTCTAACTGCCTCCGTGGTCCAGTGGTTAAGGCGTTTGCCTGTAGGCCCGGGGGTCGTGGGTTCGATTTCCACGGGAAGCATACTTTGTTTAGTTGTTTCCGGTGTGTTTAAGACACGGAATAATAAACCTCATGGAAGGGACGTGTAGGCGTGGCCCGCGTGCCGCAGTTAAGCACAGCGAGTCTTAACCAGGCTCAATTACTCTGTTGTTGCTGGTGTGACGCGACGTGTGGCTGCCGGTGTATTACTTTGCGTGTTTCTTAAAAAAACTCTTATAAATGACTCGATGCTCTATCCTTGAGTGCAAAAACAATAGTAGTACTAAGAACTTACTACGATCAGGTGTTTCTTATCATCAATAAGTCGCTATTTACTCTGTATTTCATAAATTTGTTTTAGCATTAACCTCTGTCTATTTAATTGAAAATAAATATTAGAGTAAATAAAAAATTACACGTATGCCTATTGAGATAAAGTCTAAAATTGTATGATGCCTCGATCATGTACGCCATCTAGTGGCGAGTGGTAGAATCAGAAATTACGACACAAGGCGAAGTAAGCCATTCTATTTAATAGGGTTGTGATATCATCGAATATCGATTTGTAAAAGTATTAATTTTTGAATTATATATGCACACGCTTTTTATTGTCACTGTGTACTGGATAATTTAACTTTAATATAGTTGACGTTATTAACGTACTAGCTTTCGCCCGCGGCTCCACCTGCGTCAATGTCGATACCTCGGGTATAGTACGTTTTTCCCGGGATAAAAGGTAGCATATGTCCTTCTCCGCACTCCAGAGAACTTGTATGCAAAGTTTCATGATGATCGGTTCAGTAGTTACGGTGTGAAAGCGTAACTAACAAACAAATAAGCAAACAAACAAACTCACTTTCGCATTTATAATATTAGTAAGGATAATACTTAAAATTTAAGACTAAACCTACACAACATTTACAAGCAAAAAGGCCCGGCAGTTCGTTGCCCTACAATGCTCAGAAGGCTGGCAGCATTGCCACGATAGATGGTAATGCTGATTTTTGTGCAAGGCCAGTCCTGGTCAAAGAAAACATCTACTGACTTTCAGGCGAAAGTCAGTTGATGTTTCCTGTTATATATTATTTTAATAAATAAAACTAAAAATTAATTAATTCTTAAATAAAAACCTACCTATAAATATAATCTACCTATAAATATTCGTTCATTTATAATATAAAATACAGATAAAAAATTTATAATATAATTATGTTCCCGAGAAACCGCTATTGAAACTAGTTTGTCTTGAATTCTATAGAATAAACTAATTTGGCCTAGGATAAACAGATTTTAAATATTCATCATCATTTCGAGTAGGTGTCACGGTCAATCGACCATGCACACCCTAGTGTCAGAGTTCTTCGGAACCGCCTCTCGGCCTCTGACGTGGTTCCTTTAACGACTACCAGATGGCAGCCGGGACCACCGGCTTAACGTGCCTTCCGAAGCACGGAATCATCTTTATTATCAGACAATCAGGTGATTCAAGCATGCAATGTCCTAACCAAACCGGAAACAACTAAACAAAGTATGCTTCCGGTGGGAATTGAACCCACGACCCCCGGGTCAACAGGCAAAGCCTTAACCACTAGACCACGGGGGCTGTTAATTATTTTTATATTTTATTTTTTATATTATTTTAAATATTGTTTAATTATGTATGGTAGTTTAAGTGGTAAAATAATAAAATATAAGAAATAATGAACAAATCAAACAGATTGAGCCAAAGTAAGTTCAAGACTTGTGTAATGGGATACTAACTCAACGATCCTATATTTTATAATAAACTAGCTTTCGCCCGCGGCTTCGCCCGCGTCAATATCTGGAATAGTACTTTTTACGTAACAAATAAACTCACTTTCGCATTTATAATATCAGTTTATAATATTAGTAGATAGATAATATAGATAAACATCCAAGTCCCACGTCAAATCTGAAAAATATCATTTTCCATCTTGACCTGACCGGGGTTCGAACCCGGGACCACTCGTGTCGCAGGCTGGCATGTTAACTACTGCCCCACAGAGTTCGACTGAAGTCGTTCAGTATAGATCACAACAGTGAGGTCATTTTTAGAAACCAAGATGGCGAATGCTACTTTTCAACAATAATTATTGAATTACAATGAATTAACACCAATTTTAGAATCGATCGATTTCCTAGCGTCATTAGCAAAAAGATATGAACCCAATCCCTATTTGAGTAGCAATGACATTATTGATAAAACATTCTAGAAGAATAAATAATGGAGTTCAAATTGAAACCTTAAATCTTAGTGAATAGGGTGTCAAATTGTGTACAACTTTTAAGTACGACATCTTTTGGCGAATAGCTGAACTAAGTAGTCTGAGATCGTTAAAAGCACATTGAAAGAAGCCGACGTAGCATATGCACGCTGTCATAAAAACCACAAAGTGTTATTGCTTTATTCTACTTTATGGCGCAAGAAATAAGGTTTTTCCTTTTTGTAATGCAAACTGATTGTTATTTCTTTGTGGTTCCAAGAAATTATAAGCTTTCTAATTCGTTAAATTTCAGTGTGCGTAAAATGTTATTGTGTGAGTTTGGCGACAGTGGTTTTCAAGAAAAATATATGCTATGTCCCTTCCTCTTGTTTTTTAAATTCCGTGGTTTAAGACATTGCAGGCTTGAATCACCTGATTGTCCGATAATAAAGATGATTCCGTGCTTCGGAAGGCACGTTAAGTCGTTGGTCCCGGCTGCCATCTGGTAGTCGTTAAAGGAACCACGTCAGAAGCCGAGAGGCGGTTCCGTTGAGAACTATGACACCAGGGTGTGCATGGTCGATTGATCGTGTCACCTACACCAAATGAGAAAAATGAATGGAAAAGCCACCGAGATACCTGGCTCCACCCCCTACCTATAACTTGAATTATCTCTTAAACTCAAAATAATATCGACATGAAAATGTAGGCTAGTTTCCTGGGTCGTAATAATTACATAACAATTAGTCCGTCAGTTAGATAATCAAAAAATATTTGACACGTATTTTTTCTTTTGTCAAATAAACAATAAATAATAAAGATAAAGCGCGTCAAAGTTCAGGAGTGGGGGCTCCACGAAGCAGATACAGAGAGGAGTTGCCCTAAGGAATATTTTCTATTAAACAATGCGTGGCACTTACAGGGGGTGAGGGGAGTATTATCTGTCTCACTCTACTTGCTCTGTCTCACGCCCTCCTTTATATCCATCTAGCGGCGAATAGCCCAACTACTTAATAAGTTCGATGTTGATCTTTCTTTTAAGTTTATCTATCCGTCACTAGATGTCCCTAACACCTACTGACATCTAGTGTCAGATAGCTGAGTAATTAGGGTTGCCAGCCAGACTGTTAAAAACAGTATAATACTGTTTTTGCTAGTTAATGCTTTTTACTGTTCTATTATAAGAGAGTTTGCAAAACACTGTTTTCACGACCGCTGGTAAAACTACGGTTAGAAACACATAGATGATTATAACAAAAATTTAAAATTTTGCACAAATTAATATTTCTTCAAAAATATTTTTAATAACATAATATTGTAGTATATAATATAGTTCTGTACCTGTTTAAAGCAATCGTTTATTTGGAGACTACACCTTCACAGCCACAAAAACAAAGAATCAATATGTTCTATGTAAATTATTTCCTTTTTGTTTTTTGTCATTGATAATTAATCAAATTCCATAATAAAACGATAGTGTCAGTGACCATATCATGTAAAAGAGTAGTCAAAATCCAGGCAGCATACGAGTTGACGCACGGGCCACCCAAAACTTAGCCATACTGGAGGTGATTTGAGCCTGCCTTCGACGCCGCCACCAGTTTGTATATTTTTTTGACCCACATGCTCGACCCACATGCCAAAAATAATATACAAACTGTTAAAATGGGAAGAACAGATCTTTGTATATTTAGTCGTAGTCCAGTTATTTCTATTGACTTTTAAAATCCACTGTTTCTTAAGAATAAAGTTGGATGGAAATCTATATTTATTATATGTGTTCTACATATAATTTACAGTTTTATTATACATTTAAAGCAATAAGTTAACTGAAAGTAGTTTTCTTTGATGAAAAATGCTTTCGGGGTGCTCAGAAACATCATTATTCTCTCATCTTCCATGTAAGTTTTTATAAAATTTCAAAATTAGTAGTTTTACACCAGCGGTTGAGAAAACAGTATTTTGTATACTGTCTTTTGATAAAACAGTAAAAAGTATTAACTAGCGAAAACTAAGTGGTTGGCAACCCTAGACATTTTGCCATGTTTATGGCTATTATTCAACGTTGACGACAGGTGGCGCATTGCTGAATAGAGAATTATGAAACTACATAAACAATCTTTTTGTCAAGGTTAAAGTCTTTAGGTATAAATTTAGAACAAATTTCAGTACTTATGGTTATTAGTTATTACGATAATTAGCTTTAATATATTTTTATAGTTCTTACGTCCCATTACGCAAAGTGGTGCCATCTAACGATGAGTAGCACGGAACGTCGCCAAAAGACTTTTCTAGAATAATTTAAGTAAATTACGAATTAATATACTTACAAATGAAATGTGATTCCTTCCATAGCATCTGAACGTTTATCGGAGTAGTTTTTACATGATATAATACAACACTTCATGATTTTCTTCGTAAAAAACAAGAAAAGACCGAAAATCTAACTGTGTGCACAGAACGAACCACGTACAAACATTGACAGCTACAACAGCAGACTAATAGGCCACGCCTACTTTCGATGTTAACGTGATGACGTCAGGACCTAGTTGTAATCACAGTGCACAGTAGCTAACGCCGTCTCCACTCTGTATCTACTCCGTGGGGTGCTCGTGACGTCAGTTTGCTAAAAATTGTAGCAAACTATGACGTCACACGGAACTTAAAAGGGCTATATCTTTATCATTTTTCTTGGCCCATCAAGCAATATGAGAGTTTGCTGTCTCTCCAAGCCGTGGCACACAGGCAATGCCTAAAGGCGAGGCCCGTCCGTCCTTGGGGCCGTTTGGTGGTGTTGTCTATAAAGGCTGAGGGCACTCTACATACCTCAAACGCCGGGTGAAATAGCGAAAGCTCACTTGGAGCTAGCTATATAGTAAAAAACTAAACTTAATTTGTATTTGTTACAGGTATGAAGACGATCAGATACTAAACAAGCACTCGGAGCCTCTACACAGGCCCATGGAGTTGGAGATCGAAGTCAAGGATGGACCTCTGGATTCTGGCTCCAATTACACGATGTTCGTAGAACTTATTGGTAAGTTTTAATGATCTCTATGGTTTTGATTCAGATTCAGATTTTTATTGCAAGTCCCCGACAACTTTTCGACACTGTGATTCAGAAGTCTTTGACCCTGACTGCTCATAGTGTTTTCAATTTCTACCACCTTATGCCCTGTTGTGTTTTTTTTTCGTGTGTTAGGCAGATTGAAAAATCTGACACCAGTGTCAGATTTTTCCGATTGGGAACCGCGCCCGGGTATGCAGTAAAAATTATAACACTCCTGTTTTTGAGGATTAAAAACATTTTGGCGCTTGATGAAAGTGTTTTGTAAGTCAATGTCCTTGCATAATTTTAGAAAAGTACTATACAAGCCTTGGCCGGCATTCGACGAACTCAAGTAATTCGGTGCCTCGACTGCGCCTCTACCCACATTCTCACTTCGACTGCCTATTTTGCCGGCCCCAGCAGTAATGTACTATTTTGTTATTCAACAGTGCCAAATTCGTCGGAATCTCAGTTTAGCGACTACGTGAACGCTCTGATGCCGGCGCCTACCCCCCTACCGCATGCGCCGCTCAACGTGTTAGAAATCGCGCTGCAGGTATGAACATTGTATATGATTGTGCATGTTCAATAATTTATAGTCAATTACGGGTTACTCACGTACGATGTCAACTATAGGCCGACATGTTTCAACCTCATCCGGAGAAACTTGTCGGCCTGTAGCTGACTTCGTACGTGAGTAACCCGTAATTCACATATAAATAACTAGCTTTCGCCCGCGGCTCCGCCCGCGTCAGTGTTGATCCCTCAGGAATAGTACTTTTCCCGGGATAAAAGTAGCCTATGTCCTTCTCGGTACTCCAGAGAACTTGTATGCAAAATTTCATGATGATCGGTTCAGTAGTTACGGCGTGAAAGCGTAACAAACAAACAAACAAACTCACTTTCGCATTTATAATAATAGTAAGGATGTTATTATATCGCGTTAATTTTAATTTAAAAAAAGTGTTCAATGATTAATTATAGCAGCTATAACAACTACAAACCAGTTGGCGCTGAACGATTCTGAAACGCGCAAACCGAGTATTTTTCGATCCGAGATTTAACACCTTCGACGCAACATTATCGGAGCTGTACAAATAACGTAAAATGTTATTTTCAGCGCATCTATACAAAAAACAAAGGCCCGTATCTAAAATATGTTTTTATTCCCAAAGGAATAAAAGTTTTTTTTAATTCACAATTCAAACTTTTTTTAGTCCCGTGGGAATGAAAACACAAATATTGTTTTTCTCATAGATGGATATGAAAAGCAGACTGTTTCATCTCGGGACTAACATAATACTTTTACTTCGGGTAACATACTCTGAATCCCACGCTTCACTCAGGAGTCTACTTTAGAATTCTTCGCTACGCTCGGGATTCTATGCTAGACTTCTTCGTTCCGCTCTGGATTCATAAATAAAACTGCTATGTGCTATGCTATGTGCGGCAAAATATATAATAAAATACCAGCAGAGATAAAGGAGCTCCCATTAAATAAATTTAAAGCATCTTTCAGTAAGTGGCTTATACAAAAATGATTTATTTTCTCAATGACTTCTTACAAAGATAGTGTAGGTAATACGATGCATCATATCTTATCTTCTAATACGATGCATAGATTAATGGCTATAATTAATAATTTTATTTTAAAATATATTTATATGTCGTAATTTGCATGCTATTAAATGTGGCTAAATAGGTTAAGCTGCTTGACAATTTGTATTGTAGTTCTGACACCTGACACTGTACACCCATTATTATTATTATTATAAAATATTGCCCTCACCTTTTAGGTGATATGTGATGCCCTTGTGTCACAATGTACTATTATGTGAGGGTAATGACATCATCGATTGTTATAGGTAACCTGTGGAGTAGCGGCTCTGGTCCTGGTGTGCATGATAGCGTTCTGCGTGCTGCAAACGAGGCGGTCGAGGAAGCTGCCGCAGGCGCCGCTGGAGATGAACCCAGTCTTCAGGTAGCTATAATAACGCTATATACCTACACAGGTGCAGATTTGTTTAAGGGCTTTTTGGGCTGCAGTTACAACTTTGCTAGCAGTACAATAGAGTATTTAAATCAATCAATCTTTATTTGCGGTAAATAGGGTAATAGGTATTTACAAGATGGTACAATAACATTATAATATGTTCTGTCCTATAAGGACAGCATAATTAACAAATTTTATTAGCATGCAGTATTTTAATTACAATATACATGTCGTTCGTTACAATACATATATTTACATAAATTCTAAGTCATTTATACAATACACAATTATATATTCGTATATCTAGATTTGGATAAAATACGGAATGAGTATATAAGGGGAAGTATGAAAGTCGCGCCAGTAATTGAAAAGCTCCATAGTCATAAACTGAGCTGGTATGGGCATGTGATGAGGAGAGAAGAAGGTCATATCGCAAGTAAGGCTTTGGAACTGAAGGTAAATGGAACTCGAAACAGAGGACGACCTAAGAAAAGATGGATGGATTGTGTCAAGGAGAGTATGAACAAGAAAGGAGCGACAAAGGATATGGTAGGTGACAGATCAAAATGGAGGGAACTGACATACTGTGCCGACCCCACATAAAAAGTGGGATAAGGTAAAGGAAGAAGAAGAAGATATCTAGATTTGGTGTAGCGACTCAATGGTTTTCTGAAATGTTACCACCAGATGGCAGCGCTAAGCCGTATATACCGATAAACCATTGTCATTGGATAATATTTGTCTCCTAAGGGTTCTTCGTTCCATGGAAGGATATTGCCATACTCACCACGCTTGGCAACCGGGTTGGCAAGCGCAGTTTATTTGGCTTCTTGTGCTTCTGACGCTGCTGCCGTTCCGAAGCATTTTTAAGCTTGGAACGGATAGGAACTTGTTGAATGAAGAATCAGATGTGTGGAGAAAAACGAAGTAGCTCGGGAGGCCGGGCGCGCATACCCGTTGCCATATCTACAACCACCGGACAGGCAGTTGAGAATGATATCTCAACTGCCTGTCCAGTGACCTGACCCTTGCAGGCTGGCAGCAAGTAAATAAATAATAGTAGGTTGTGACACAAGGGACTAACATATATATTTTTTGGTGAGGGCAATATTTTGATTCCAGAGCAGAACGAAGGAGTCTAGCATAGAATTCCGAACGTAGCGAGAGATCCTAAAGTAGACTTCTGAGTGAAGCAAGGGATTCAGAGTATGTTGCCCGAATTATAAGTATTATGTAAGTCCTGAGATGACACATATTGTTTTTCAATTTCCTCTTTGAGAAAAACAATATTTGTATGTTTTTAATTAGGAATTTATAAAACTTTTTAGTCTCAGGACTAAAATCATATTTTAGATTATATATTCGTATACCAGTTTTAATAGTTCATGCAAACTATTGCTGGCCAGCGCCCACCCACTACCGTTAGTAGTCCCTTGATGCCCACCACCTAAAGTTGATACATGCAACCCTGGTCGATACTGCTGCATCCGTTGAGGCTGCAGCAATATCAGGCATCACGATCGCGACACGAGTTTCGCCTCTACACGAAGCATCTTCATGCATTGTGTGAGGGCTCGAACGTCCCGACGCTCTAGCCGAGTTCCCACATAAAAGAAAAGGGAGAACAAAGACTCGACACACAATAGACACAGAGAATTAACTTTATTATTACAACTTCACCAATATGTAGATATTGACTTCAATATAACATTAATAACAGAGACCGTTATGGTCCGAGAGATGATAGTAGGCTGAAGAATGAGTGATGAGAGAGAGAGAAAGTAAACTAAAAATGGAATGGAATGAAATTTGAATTAAAATGAGGAATAAAAATGGACAGAATGAGAAAGAAATGTGGTTGGACGAGATGCAGCATGCAGGTGGCATGCTGCAACGTTACAATTGAAGCCTAGATGTTGATGTGACGACGTCCCTGCAGGTACATAGTGGAGCACCTGGTGGGCCGGCAGCCGCTAGCGTCGCAGGCGCCGCCCGACATGCCGCCCATCGCCAAGGAGGACCTGGCTGCTGCGTACGCCGAGCGCCAGCTCGACTCCGACTACGGCTTCCAGAAGGAGTTCGAGGTGAGCGCTCTCAAGGCAGCGATTGGAAATATTTTTTCATTAGTAGCAACCTTCCATCAAATATGATAGCAAAACTAGCTGTTGCCCGCGACTTCGTCCGCGGCAATTTCTGTTATTATGAATAATTAGTATACAATAGACGAATAATTTTCCTCCGTTTCCAAAACATTTTTTATTTATGCTTCGCTCCTATTGGTCGCAGCGTGATGTTTTATACCCTAAAGCCTTCCTCAATAAATGGACTATCCAACACAAAAAGAATTTTCCAATTTGAACCAGTAGTTCCTGAGATTAGCGCGTTCAAACAAACAAACAAACAAACTCGTCAGCTTTATAATATTAGTATAGATGAAGCCTAGGGAGTTCTTGGCGAGAATTTCGGCGGACTGCACAGCTTGTGTTTTGGATTTTTTGTAAATTGTTTCTAGTAGACTTATAATGTGAAATCGGTGTAATTTGGTGTTATAAATGCTATGTTTATGTACAATGTGTGGAATAACTGAAATAAACTGTCGCAGTGCGGCTGTAGTAAGATTTACTTAGCGGGCTGGAGGTTGTCCGCCTCGCCTCGTTGCGTCGCCTGTGATCAAGCCAGTGGATTCGCGGGAATTGCCGCCATCTCCGTAGAATCAACGAAATGAACTAAACCATCATTTCATTGATTAACAGGACTTAGAAAAAAACGCGGGAGAACTCACAACTTTATACTGGCTAAATACGTAACGCGTGAAAGCCATAAATAAAAAAAAATAACCTTAAATAATATCCCCGATACTTACAAACAAAAACAAAAACGGTATATACTAAAAGTACTCCATCTTTCTGTCTCACTGTTGACGCGTAGTTTTTGCATCTTTTCACTGACCTTCGTCATCGCGAGTCGTATGAGTGCTAGCGCGGTTTATTGAAACTGGACAAAATAGCTCCGAAACTCGATTAGTGCGCTGGTACCAGTTTTCGAGCGCATATCGACTATCTACCATTATTTTTGATCGAAGGTAGCAACATTACTATCTTAAGAGTTTGATTCTTATTCGGAACATAAACGCATTCGAAAATATTGTACTCATAAGCTATTCTAAAACTCATCCAAAATAATACTGTGACTCGAAGTCCTTCAAAAGGCGTGTTTATAGGTGTATTAAGAGTCGGCAACGCATCAGTACCTCCTTCTAGTATTGCAGATGTCCATGAACGACGGTGACCACTTTCCATCAAGTGGCTCGTCTGCTCGTTTGCCGACCTATCTCAAGTAAAAAATGGCACTATTCTCTATTTAATGAATTCAAAATAAGTTCCAGTTTGTCCACGGACAGTATGATGTGCTGTGGTATTATTTTGCTATTGTTATTGGCGTACAATGCGTTTTTTATAAGTATTTCAGGTAACGTATCTGCGTGGATAATTACAAGAGTATATTTTGTATTTTTTTTTGTGTGTTGTTACTAACATTTTGGTGAATTTTTGCCATGCATTGTCATATAAAACTGTGTTGTGTGTTTTTTTTTATGTGCAGCTTGACATAATAGGATATTTTTTTTTACCCAACTGCCAAGAAGCGGGTATCGTTTTTCGCACGTATTGGTGATTCGCGCGTATCATGTACGTTTGTAAATTTGTTTTACCTTGTATTTCGACAGTTCGGTTCGTCTCAAAAGTGTTCAAAAAAGGGTCCCTCCCTTTTTTAGGTCGAGATTTTTATTATTGAAATAATACTACTTGTTTATAAATGTATATGACAAGCCTATCTAGGATACGTATTATCGAAGTTGTTGTGTGTTACTTCTGTATTCTGGCTTTCATAATCATTCTATGAACAGTGAACATGTGGTTTATACAAAGTCAACTTGCTTTTAAAATACAATTTATTTATTTGGATTTCGAGTTCACCGATCCTACCAAATTGGCACCCTTTGTAGTAATCATAAAAGGTATAAAACAAGTTTGTTACTTACCGAGACTTTGGACATCATATGAAATGTCGTGACAATGTCGATGAATCCAACCATTTGAAAACCCTATTTAAATGAATAAAAAAATTGGTTGTCTGTTTTACGGGCGATAATTTATATATTAAGATATATGATAGATAGATAGATAGATAAAACGTTTATTTGATTTGCCACAAACACACAAATTGCCGTTAAACAAATAATCTTATATCTAATACATGAGCTAAATGTCATTTGTGTGCTGCAGCAAGGCAAAAAGGCCATAACTCAGCGATTATTTTGCACCGAGGTACAAAAACACTGATTTTCAGTTATCACCTTATAAGCAGGTGCGGGCACAGAGAGATATTTTTATACGTTATACGTGTGTATAAATACAACAAAAAATAAGTAAGTTAGTACATATATTTATAGAAGAAGCCACAACTATATATTGAAACTTAAATTATATACCTTAAATGTTACTAAGAATATTTATATAAATAAGAAAGAGAGAAAATAAAAAAATAAAATAAAAAACATGTCAAATTATAAGGACACCAAGCAGTCAGCCAGACACCACAATCTAGAGAAGCTCCCCTACCGGTAACGTTTTGGAATGCCGATAAGTTGCTTTTGTAAAAGTAAAGATCTATAGTGCTTCTTAAAAGTCTTGATCGAACTAAGCAGTCTAATCGGCGGTGGGATATTATTCCAGCACTTTGTTGCCTGGTAGAGGATATGCGTCACAAGCCGAACGCTTACGCCGATCGTGCCTCTCTATCGCTTGTTCCGCGCTCTCGCTTGCACACGGAACGTGACACCGTTTCGTGCGTGCAGCCGGCGTTCATCATTTTATAAGACGTTATCACGTCAATAATATGAAATGTCGTGACAATGCCGATGAATCATCTAGCAACCCTATTTAATCGATCAAATTATGAAACATACTCTCTCGTCTAAATAATTTATTTATTTATTATTTACTAGCTTTCGCCCGTGGCTCCGCCCGCGTCAAGCCCGATTCCAGGGGAATAGTACTTTTTCCCGGGATGAAAGGTAGCCTATGTCCTTCTCCGTACTCCAGAGAACTTGTATGCAAAATTTCATGATGATCGGTTCAGTAGTTACGGCGTGAAAGCGTAACAAACAAACTCACTTTCGCATTTATAATATTAGTAAGGAATAGTAAGGATTATAATTAACACCATAACAGTTTTACACCAAAGCGATGCTATATGAATGTAACTTAAACTAGGCTAACTAAATATGTAGGGTAAAATTATTGTCAAGCTGTACCACGCTACGCAATAAACTTCACTTTGCTTGCTTATATACCAAAATATAAAAGTGTTGCGGAAACGACAAAGTTGTTGCAGTTGCTGCCTGACTGCTTCAACGACCGCACCACGCATGCGTCCGAGGCGCGAGAGAACCAGCCTAAGAACCGCTACCCCGATATCAAGGCCTACGACCAGACCAGGGTCAAGCTGCAGCAGATTGACAGCGTCACTGGCTCCGACTATATCAACGCCAACTACGTGTCTGGGTACAGGGTGAGTTACTTGTGTCATCATTATCATTTCAGTAGATATCCACTGCTAAGGGATTGAATGTTGTGAAGACAAAGTATTCTTCACGCTTGGCAGGCGGGTTGGCGAGCGCAGTTTTTGTTTTAGCTTCTTGTGCTTCCGTTCCGACTCTGCTGCCCAACGGAAGCGTTTTTAAGCTGGGTAAGGATAGGAAATTGTTGTATTTGGGAAGGAAATTAAGGTATTGGGATACTATTCACTCGGATGTATGAGGGAAAGCAAATAGCAGCTCGGGAGAACTGCAAATTCTGCGCGAATCGGCCACCCTGGCCTGGCAACTCTTAAAATAAACAAGGTACAACAATCGTGTTTGGGCTCATTGGCAAAGCTCAAAAAACTTTACAATGTGGATTAGTTTATGATAAAAGCTGGTCAAAAAATTATTTTTGGCAAAACAACTTGTTTAATATACAAAGGATGTGTGAAGAAACATTTAAATGTTCCTTAAGACACATTCTTGACTACTGCATTTTATTTTTTAGTATGTATAAGACACGAACTAGAATTTCAAGCCTGTCGTGTTCTGAAATAAGTGGCAGCAGGCTTAGGTCTGGTAAGCTGTGATGTTGCAACAATGTGTCAGTTGCTGCTTGTTAAATAATATCCAATGACAACCGCTCATCGCACTCTACGTCTCAGTGCTGCCATCTGCTGTTAAGTGTTTCAGAAAACCCTCATTGTTTGGAATGTATATGGGGAATACATTCGTGTATACTTGCTCATCGAACATTCATCAGTATGCGTCTGCGCTATATAGTTCTAGTGGTATCATTTGCTTTTTCCTGAGAAGTGCCCGACTGTACTAATCTGTCTGTCTGTCCTATGCCTGCAAGGACCCTTCGGAGCCTAACCAGGTATTGCATGCAACCAAAATCTTTCAGCTTGTATTGTATGTAGTTGGTATGATAAATCATTACCTACATGTGTATTTTTTCGTATTTGCGTTAAGAAAATATCACTTATTTGTTTTAGGGAGGAAATCCATCTTTTTTAAATTGTTTTTTTTTTTTTTAATTATACACATTTTCTGTATATATAATTATAACTTTAGTTGTCTTTACATCCAAAATGTTCTATTGTTGTCTCTTCTGATAATGTTATCATCTTGTGTTTTTCTTATTTTAAATGCGTAGATCAACAAATTGTTTTATAGTTATACTATACAATGCAGTGTAGTAGATAGGGACCTGTTCAAGTATTACGTAAGCAGAATATCAGCTATCATATTCCCCTCTCCCCTTTGTCAGCAAAAGTAAGAAAAGCTACTCCCCCTCCGCCAACTTACGTAAACAAAGGTTTTTTAGCGCAAAATGTTGCTGACTACATCACCACTTCACGTCTCCCCCTATGTCACCAAAAATAAGCCAAGCCTAGACAAGATGTTCTAGACGTTCAAGTTACCAAAGACATCCAAGAACATTTGCTGATATTTTATACCTATAAAAACACCTTTTCCTCCTCAGGAGCGCAAACAATTCATCTGCGCCCAAGGGCCCACCGACACGACCGTCAACGACTTCTGGCGCATGATCTGGGAGCACGGGTTGGAGCTGATCGTCATGCTGACCAATCTGGAGGAGTACTCCAAAGTCAAGTGCAGCAAGTACTGGCCCGACGAATTGCGGGGTTCAAGGAACTTTGGCAGTATCACCGTGCACCACGTCTCCGAGAAACGGTGAGGACAGTCTAGCTTGACAGGAACTCTTAAATCACTCCATGATTCGGGCAAAAGAAGTCTACTTTCAAGGATTTCTAAAATGACGGGTTGGAAGCAGTTGCAACCATATTTTCTTTGTACCTTAGTTAAGTTGTGTGGTCTGTGGTGTTTTAGGAAGTGCGCGAGCGATCTGTAGTCGACATTCCTTTCTACCTTCTGTTATTGTGTAGAATTATGAAGTGTGTCTTTTTTCCACATCGGTATGTTTCTTTCCTCTTTCTTGGTTTCTTTCGCAATCGAGCTTGCCCTGAAAAGACTCTTCTGAGAGTGTCTTGTTGGTAATTTACCGGCTCACTACAGTGCCATTTCCTTGCCTCTAATTTAGACGAAGTTTATTTTTTGTTCTTCTTTACCGAGTCAAATACTCATTTGAAAATATAATAAAAGTTTAGACCAGAATTTAACGATCTCGACGGCACGATCATTTGTCTGTGCACTGCAGGAAGTAGAGCTGAAGAGACAGCTGGGGCAGCCCATTAGTTGGGGATCGTCTGAAAAGCGCCGCAGCTGCACATATTGTTCCTGGAGAAACCTCACCTAACCCGGTTATTTCCGTATCTTTCAAGACCAGTCTGATGTCTATTTACCGATTTTCAGACTAGCCCGGGAAGTTCACCAGGTGGTAGTTTATCTACAGGTATAAGAAGAGTAGGTGTTTGAGGGTCAAGGGATCTTCATTTAATATTTTGTCATAGATGGGTATCGCCTGAACAGCGCCGCAGCTGCACAGATTGTTGCTAAAAAATACCCACTTAACCCGGTTTTCTGCGTCTTTCAATACCAGCCTGATGTCTACTTAGCGACTTCCAGACTAGCCAGAGAAGTTCACCAGGTTGTAGTTTATCGGCAGGTATAAGAAGAGGAGGTGTTGAAGGGTCACACAAAAGGGATCTCCATTGAATATTTTGTAATTTTTTTGTTGCAGGTATTCAGATTACATAGTTCGAGAGCTGAGGATCACCAAAACTCCCACCAATTCTGACGGTCAACCTATTGTTGAGAACAACGGCATTGCGAAAAGAAATGGAGGTATGTTCAAATATAATATTTATATAAATAATAGAGGTATATACCCAAAGGGTAAAAACGGGACCCTATTACTGAGATTCCGCTGTTCGTCTGTCACAGGTTTGTATTTTTGAAACCATAATAAATCAAATCAAGTCTCTAACTTAAAATTTTCACAGAATATGTATTTTTTAGAACTCGTTGTATCGTTTCAAAGTAGAGTAGATTCTAACAAATCTTTGCAAAAAATTTACTGGGTAGGCAGGACCTACGACATGATTGATTTACTGCATAGAAAAACTAATTGTTTTATCTGTTTTTTTGGAAGACCTTTAAATTGGAAGACCAGATCATGATCATCGAGGATATATTAGTGTTTTTTTTTTTTGTTAACTCATTTTTTTACTTTACTTTAACCCAATTTTTCATGTGGGTCGGCACAGTATGTCAGTTTTCTCCATTTTGTTCTGTCGCCTACCATAGCCTTTGTCACTCCTTTCTTGTTGGTACTCTTAATACTAATTTACTTTATTCATTGATTGAATTTGAATTTGTAGACTGCGGGGGAGGTGGTGGATCAGGCTCAGGATCCGACAGCGCTCCAACATCCCCGCGAGAAACCAAGGAAGAGTCTCGACTGGTGCGACAATACCACTTCCTCATGTGGAAGGATTTCGCTGCGCCCGAACACCCTCACTCTATACTCAAGTTTATCAAGGTAAGTTGTACATCGTAAATGTATATTGGGGTGAATATCCAATAGCCTTGTCGTCCAGAGGTTCAAAAGTTAACCCCTGATCAAAAGGTCCCTTATTCGTATACGTCAGTATGACCTGTCCTTCTGAAATGGGTAGTTAAATTAGCTACCGTAGCCAAATGCGTACGTTCTCGACCCTTAAAGGGGTGATTCAGCCCGTCGATATGAACAACTTTTCATACGGGAGAATGCTGGGAACTCAAAAAAAAAATGGGCAGATCCATACAAAAAAATTCGGTCGCCCGGTCAATTTGTATGAGAACGTCAAAAAAAATTTTGAGTTCCCAGCATTGGTCTCATAGGAAAAGTTGTTTATTTCAACTGACTGAATCACCGTGTATAAGAATATTATATGTCTGTCACTATCACTAACGATTCCTGTTAAAGAAACCTTAAACAAGATAAATAACGACACATGATACTTTCCGTCAATTTCCATCTGGCACTCGTTGGGTTACGTCAGAAGCTGCAGCCTAAGTCGATTACATAGAGATTGCATATCTAAATTATTTAATGACATTTAATTACTCCTATTTATTTTCTTCCATGCTGGTATGTCTGAAAAGAAATAACATAGTATGTACCAGCCGAGAGAATAGGCGAAAATTTAAAGAATCATATCAATCGATTCTACTCTCGATTCTGAACAAACTAACAGGGTTTCCGCTCTTTCACTACATTTACAACACGTTGTATATGCTTGTTATTGGTATGATTGTCAGCGTGTGAACGAAGCGTGGTCGAACATGGTGGGGCGGCCAGTGGTGGTACACTGCTCGGCCGGCGTGGGCCGCACTGGTACGCTGGTGGCGCTAGACTGCCTCATAGAACAGCTGCGCGCCACGGGACACGCCGCTGTCTTCAACACCATCTGCGAGCTGCGCAGGCAACGGAACTTCTTGGTGCAGTCTTTGGTACGTTTACCATATACACAATATTGTGGCTCAACTGATGTAGATTCGAAACGAAAAATGTTTTTAGACTTTATAATATACTAGCTGTCGCCCGCGGCTCTGCTCACGTTAATGTCCCTCGGGAACAGTACTGAAATGAGCCTATGTGTTAATCCAGGTAATAACCTATATGTGTGCAAAATTTCGTCAAATTCCGTTCAGCCGTTGTGGCGCGAAAGAGAAACAAACATCCATACATACTTACTAACTTTCGCGTTTATAATATTAGCTAGGACTAGCTGTCCCGTCGAACTTCGTTTCGCTATAATTTTTTTTGTCGTAAATATTTCTTATTGTAATGGTAATTCTGCTATTCGGAGTGATATAATTAGAGATTATAAAAATCTATTCACCCGTTCTTAAGTTATGTGTTCCATCAAACCCGACTTCGTTTTATATATCAAAATAAACTCTATTTCCAGTATGGAGAGTTCAAAATTGTTTTATGAAAATTTCTAGTATTAAACCTAAAGATTTATTGTATGAAATTGATTTTAAGAGCCTAGAGTGTAATGTTATGGAGGAGATATATTTTTTGTTCACTGGCGAAGATGGGTTAGGCTGCGTTTCCACTGACGCGTAGTGTAGGAGAGGAGCTTAGCGGTACATAAATTAACCAACGCTAACCTCGCCGCTCCACTCCATGTCAGTGGAGACGCATCCTAATATGTGTATACAAGACAGCCGTTGATAACAGGGCAGTCCTGATTGGTCTGATTAGTAACAACTGTGATAAATTAGATACATGATGTATCACAATTATGTAAACCACAACATTTTAACACATAAGATAAGACGTTGCTATCTCATGTGTTCGGCAGGGTCGCCATGTGATGACATACAAATGAAACAAGTGTTTAACTTGAATAATATGTCTAATTTACTGTAAGACTGTTACATATAGTATGGGAACTAGGCATAGTGTAGTGCACGTCACATTACAATGCGTGGCACACAAATAGAACAAAAATGGTTGTCATTGAAGTCCGTTTACGGACGATAATTTTACGTTTAACTGTGTCGTATAAGCCGAACGCTAAGGGTGATTGTGTCTCTATCGCTTGTTCCTCAGTTTTTCGTGCGTGCAACTGGCATTTTTTTATAAGACGTTATTACGTTATAAGAAAGCTCAAGGTCGCTCAAAGAGCTGTGGAGAGGGCTATGCTCGGTGTTTCTCTGCGAGATCGAATCAGAAACGAGGAGATTCGTAGAAGAACAAAGGTCACCGACATAGCTCTTTGAAGTGGCAGTGGGTGGGGCACATAGCGCGCAGAATCGATGGCCGATGCGCCAGAAGGGTTCTCGAATGGCGACCACGTACCGGCAAGCGCAGCGTCGGACACCCACCGACCAGATGGTCGGATGACCTTACTAAGGTAGCAGGAAGACGCTGGATGCAAGCCGCTTCCAACCGGTCGTATTGGAAATCCTTAGGGGAGGCCTATGTCGATTAAGTCAAAAAAGTAATAATTATCTTCTTTTTTTGTACAGAAACAATACGTGTTCGTGTATCGGGCGCTAGTTGAATACGCACATTATGGAGACACAGAGATCCCAGCGTCTCGACTGAAAGCGGCCATCGACCGCTTGCGGAACACGCCAGAGGGCGCTGACAAGTGCCTCATGGAGGTCGAGTTTGAGGTAAGAAATTACACCACTTCAAGGTGGGATTTTTTAAAGCAGTAATTTAATTTCAACTTTAGTGCAGTAGCAGTGTGTTTAGTGAGTAATCTTTAGTGCGTTCAAGTTTCCTATATGCTCTTGGCCGGTTATATTATGGTCAACTTGACACAGTTGAATCTAACCACGGCCTGCCGGCATGCTTATCAGGCCCATTATTCGTGCTTATAGCATGCCTTAAGTTTTTTACTTGCGAGCTCTGTGGCGCAGCGGTCAACACGCCAGCCTGCGACACGGAGTGACCGGGTTCGATCCCCGGCCAAGTCAAGATGGAAAATAATCTTTTTCAGATTGGCCTGGGTCTTGGATGTGTATCTATATATGTATTTGTTATAAAATATAGTATCGTTGAGTTAATATCCCATAATACAAGTCTCGAACTTAGTTTGGGGCTAGCTCAATCTGTGTGATTTGTCCGTATATATTTATTTATTTATAACCATACAACTACACTATTAAATTGCTAATTTTTAATAGAAGCTTCATAGTCACTTACCATCAAGTGAGATGGGAGTGAAATGCCTACTTCAATAATATTAAAAAAAAAAGCTTGACACCAAAGATAAAGATGTACATAGATGACGCAACCAGGGTTTGTATGAAAACCAAGCGTGCCGTCTTAAAACTACTGTGACGTCACGGGCGAAATTTAGTTATGGGAAATCACGCAACGAGGTAATTTTTAGGTTTCGCAGCCTTCCGGCTACAACAGACGCGTGTGGACTGTCAGTAGCCGCGGCCAACCATGACCCTTGGTTGGGGTTCGGACATGCGAAGTAATAAATTAATAAATAAATATATATGGCCAAATCACACAGATTGAGCTAGCCCCAAAGTAAGTTCGAGACTTGTGTGATGGGATTAGAGTTGCCACGAATAGTGATTTGGCCGAATACCGAATATTCTGCAACGCTGTCGGCCGAAGCGCCGAATATTCGGCCGCCGAATATTCGGCACTAACTACATGCTTGTCGAACGCGTAAAAAATAATAATACGACAAATCATCGCGACCTGTCTCACTAGCGGGCGGGCGTGCGGCGTGCGACCATTTGACTGTTTGTTTCCATTACGGTAGACACGTCACGGCACGCTTTGTCAGATCATTATAAAAAATAAAACATCACTACGATTTTGAAGAAAAGTTCGTTAGATGAAAAGCGTAATCGTTTGCTACCATCAAATGCTGAAAAGCTTGTTTTTATCCATCACAACTTACCGCTGATTAATTTTACTTATTAAAATGTTGTAATTTGGTAATAAATACAAATCTTGAGTAATATGATGTGTCTTTTTTGTCCATGATTTGGTATTCGGTATTCGGCCGAATAATAAGTACTATTCGGCCGAATACCGAATACCATAAAAAGTGGCCGAATAGGCCGAATACAGAATAGTAGCCGAATATTCGTGGCAACTCTAGATGGGATACTAACTCAACGATACTATATTTCATAACAAATACCTATATAGATAAACATTCAAGACCCAGGCCAATCTGAAAAAGATCATTTTCCATATTGACCTGACCGGGGATCCAACCCGGACACTCTCGTGTCGCAGGCTGGCGTGTTAACCACTGTGCCACGGAGCCACGGAGAAGTAGGTGGTGCATCTACGTCATCTATGTACATCTACATCCGTGCTTGACACAAATGTGACATTTTTGAAAACCAAACTGATATTCTCTGTTTTTCTGACTTAGATACAAGATTGATAAACTTAATTTGCTTGTTTCAGAAAATGATAAACAGTCCAGTGACTGAGCCAGTGAAGTCGTGCGCGGCCGGCGCTGGAGAAGAGGTCCGCGCGAAGAATCGAAGTCAAGACTGCCTGCCGTACGACCGAAACCGCGTCATCCTAACACCTATACCTGGAAGAGACTTCTCGACGTATATCAACGCATCATTTATAGAAGGTGAGTTGTTGTTGAATACATTTAATGGCATTCTAACTAATATTATAAATGCGAGAGTGAGTTTGTTTGTTCGTTACGCTTTCACGCCTTTACTACTGAATCGATCATCATGAAATTTTGGATACACGTTATCTGGGGTATGGAGAAGGACATAAAGTACATTTTATCCCGGGAAAAGTACTACTCTAAGTAGTTCTTCCATCTTATTTATTTTTGTCTCTGCGCCACCTGTCTATGTTTCATTACACTGTCTCCATCTCTTCAAGGGTTGTCTGGAAGAGATTGCTTTAAGCAATAAGGCCGCCTCTTGTACTTCATTTGTAAATATAATTAACTAGCTTTCGCCCGCGGCTCCGCTCGCGTCAATGTCGATCCCTCGGGAACTTTTTCCTGGGATAAAGTGTACCCTATATCCTTCTCCGTACCCCAGATAACGTGTATGCAAAATTTCATGATGATCGGTTCAGTAGTTACAACGTGAAAGCGTAACAAACAAATAAACAAACAAATGAATAAACAAACAAACTCACTTTCGCATTTATAATATTAGTTAGGATTATTTTATAAGGTATCCTTTTGGTGCAATAAAGTATATTTCATTAATTCATTCATTCATACTCCCGAGGGATCGACATTGACGCGGGCGGAGCCGCGGGCGGCAGCTAGTTATTACTATAAATAAAAAGAAAGATAGTCATAAAATTAAAAAGTCCTTCAGACGAGTAGGCGACCAATACTGTTGAAAAGTTTCTTTTGGAATCCTACACCCCTGACAATCTTTTGTTGAGATGTGATCATCATCATCATCATCAGGTCCTTTTTAGTCTCCACTACAGGAGCACGACCCTCTCTGTACTACTAGGGCCATACTTGGCCAGAGCAGCCAGAGGACTTGGCCTACACTCTCCACGCTGGCCAGGGTTGGAGAGGTCTCTTAGATGTTTGTTAATGGATGTTGTTTAGCTTGTATTTCCTAAGTCGCCTTCTACGACATCCGCGGGAAGACTTGGAGTGGTCAGATGTGATCAGCAGCGATGAAAATAAAATATTTTTTCAGCATATGACAACTCGGAAGGCTTCATAATCACACAAGATCCGTTGCCGAACACCATAGCAGACTTCTGGCGGATGGTGGTGGAACACAACGTGTCCACGATCGTGATGCTCAGTGAGGTATACACTAATTATTTCATTAAAATCATTAAATAAAATATGTGATGAATAAATTCAGGTACGAATGCGTGTACCTATAATATGTGATGAACAAATTCGCCGCGGTGATTCGAAGCTACGGCAGCTCAGTGGTTGAGAGCGTCGACAGGCCAGATGTAGAAATTTGCTGGTTCGAATCCTACTTGTAGCGAATTTTTTCACCACATATTTTTAATTTTAATATTAAACCGTAATTTAAATAATTAAATTGTTATGATAATATAATTAATTATTTCATTGACTTATTTTTCTACTCACCTGTTAAGACATCTGATATTAATTGAAGCAGTTGTTTGTTTGTTTTTCGTGTGTATAAGTCCAACACTGGTGTCAGATTTTTCATGCTGCTTAAAGGCATCTGACATAGCTTAACGACTTCCATCAATGGCACCAACGGCTTAATATGCTTTCCGAAGCACGGAGGAGCTCGAGATATTGTTATGTCACATACGGTCTCCCATCCCAGTAGGGATTGCGCACAGGGTTGCTAAACCTGCGTAAGCGCTAATTATGCTTACGTCCACTAGGCCATCGGGCTTCTTTGTGAAGTGGTTAATTGACAAAAAATGTCAGCGACCTGTCCCCATTTGAGCTTGGGCAAAAATCATTTGTGTGTCCGTCTGTCTCGCTGTCCAGCTCTGTGAATAAGTTCAAAAATGGCACAGATATATTGTCAATTCAGTTTTGACGTGACAACGTCTTATAAATCTATGAACGCCTGCTGCGCGCACGAAATAGTATCACGTTCCGTGTGCAAGCGAGAGCGCAGAATAAGTGATAGTGAGGCACGATCCGCCTAAACGTTCGTCTTATGACGCATCTATCTCTCCCACCGTTACCATAAAATTATCGTCCGTAAACTGACTTAACAGACAACAATTTTTTTTACAGCTTGGCGAAGGCAAATGTCCGCGATACTGGGACGACGGCACGGCGCAGTACGAAAACATCTCAGTGCAGTATGAAGAAAGCGAGTCCTGTCCGTACTACACGAGGCGGCAGTTCAGGCTAACGGACAATAGGGTAAGGGTTTGTTGTGAGTCTGGATAGAAACTAGTGAAGCTGTACGGTGCAGGCAAGGTGTTAGGCCCAACACCATACATGAAGAGATGTGATGCTGATGGGTGGCAGATGATGGTGCGGAGATACAAGACCACGTTACATAGTAAACTGGTTTATTGCTTCTTGATAATATGTTACATCATGCTCGTTGGCTGGCCGATAGTATCTCTCAAATGATAATATTTTCATGCTTATTATAGTGTTAAAACAGCTGACACGCGTCCTACATGTATAAGGCCGCGTGCCGCCTAAATGTGCGATGTAAGCTCGTACAGAAGTTTATTTTTAGTATCTTAAGTGAGTGATTAAACTTTACGTGAAGTGAAACTATATTCAATTTACATTTGATTATTAGAACTTTTATGTGTGATATTCCACTGATAAAGGTACCTTATGTATGCTGGCGCTGAAGACGTTTAGAAAGTAGTGTAGTGTATTTTTAGTATCTTAACTGACTGATTAAAACTTCATTCAAACTGAAACAAAGTCAATTTAAAGTCAATCCCCAATGGATTATACATCCGCAAGAAAGAATATCGTATAGACATTTTTTTTTCATTGCCCTTAAAAAATAATAATAGCTGATTGGTGAATTTGTAAGGGCGTTGCAATTATTTTAATTTATCCTTGTATTCTTGTAGTTTTTTATTCTAGTTAAAATATTGTTAGGAAGTCTAAAATCAACCTGTATAAAGGTATAAAGGTCTTGGTTTATTTCGGGGGGTGGTTGCACAATGTTGAAGGCAGCATATTTTCTGAAAATAAATATATTGTGCAAATTATACCAATGGTTACGTAACCTTGGAGGGAGTAGTCTCTTCCTCCCCTTTTTGTCAACAGAAGTTGAGGGAAGAGATAAAAGGCCCCCCTTTTAACTCTTCCCTCAACTTCTGTGGGGGGAGGGGGGGGGGGGGGAAGGAGCTTAAAAATGGGTGAAATCTCGCTTGCGTAATAGTTGATTGGCCCAAAAGCTTTGTGCCAGTATAGGCTCGAATGCTGTGCACGGCCACGCGGTGCATGGATCCATTTGTTTGACTGCATGGCTCAACGTTTCTACTGCAGCACACGCTATACACGAATATTAACTCAGGACTATGTACAACTGTACAGCAGAACAGATATGATTCACGTTTTGTAAAAAAAATCGAAATATGCCGACGTGTGCTATTCTAACTTGTAAAGTGAGAAGTCCTAGTGACCAAGGTAGGAGTTTCTACTCAATTGTGTTGCGTTATTTAGTAGTATGACTGAAATGAGACGATGCTGGTTTTTATAGTAATTGTAGACGACGCGAAGCACCGCTACATCCCTCGGCTGCACCTGTGAACATACTAAATAATTTTAAATAAATAAAAGTATCTAGGTTTATTAAAAATCAATAAATAAGATAGGTACTTACCATTTGTATGTAGATATATTTGTGTTGAATAAACGCACGTCGTAAGGTGTACGCATGTGTGTGTTTCTGTCACACTAAGATCACTTAGATCAGTATGCAAAAAGGCAGTTGACACATGCGTACAGCCCGAAAGCGCTTCGAAATATTCGCCTGTCGTTTTCATTTCTCAAAATCCTGGACGCACCCGTCACCTACAGTAATCACGCGTGATAACACCTTGTAATGTGTTTGTTGTCCTGTGTGTCCGAGCGCTAACGTGGTGGTGTCCTGTGTGTCCGAGCGCTAACGTGGTGGTGTCCTGTGTGTCCGAACGCTAACGTGGTGGTGTCCTGTGTGTCCGAGCGCTAACGTGGTGGTGTCCTGTGTGTCCGAACGCTAACGTGGTGGTGTCCTGTGTGTCCGAGCGCTAACGTGGTGGTGTCCTGTGTGTCCGAACGCTAACGTGGTGGTGTCCTGTGTGTCCGAGCGCTAACGTGGTGGTGTCCTGTGTGTCCGAACGCTAACGTGGTGGTGTCCTGTGTGTCCGAGCGCTAACGTGGTGGTGTTTCAGAACGGCGAGGTGTCGTGTGTGCGCCAGCTGCAGTACCAGGGCTGGCCCACGGCGCCGGGCCACGTGCCCGAGGTGACCCGCGGCCTGGCCGAGCTCGCCGATGCCGCTCTCCCCGCGCCCGCCCGCGGCCCGTCCGCGCCCATGCTCGTGCACTGCCAGTCAGTACCACCCACTTATCACATCATCATATAGACTACTAGCTGTTGCCCGAGACTTCGTCCGCGGCTATTTCTGTTATTATACACATACATTGGTTAGCAAGAAATATTATCATCATTACATAGGCGGTTCCGTAGAACTCTGACACCAGGGTGTGCATGGTCAAATCCCTTTTTGAAGATTAGAATCATCACCCTGTTTTACGTCTTTGGCGTAGCCATCCGAGGAATTAAAGAACTTCTGAACTTTCAGTACCGGCCTCCCGCCCGCTTTCAGAAGCTCTGCTGTGACGAAATCACAGCAGAGCTTCTAGAAACGTACTCGAAATGAAGATGATGATCATTACAAAGACTTTTCTGTTTGTTCGGCTGTCATATGGGACCTTAATTTTGAGCCAACGTGTGACGGTGTGGTTTCAGCCTGGGCACGGAGCGGTCGTCTCTGTTCGTGGCGCTGTGCATCCTCATCAGCCAGCTCCGTATCGAGCGGCGCGTGGATGTCAACAGTGTCGCGAGGAAAGTGCGAGCGCAACGAGCGCGCACCATCGACACTTTCGTAAGTATACACCATTTTTAGGGGTCCCTAGTCAACAAGGTACCACCCGTACAGTTTCCGTCTGTCTATCCGTGGTTTAGCTCAGATATTATTAGTTCTATATTTGGCACTGGTATATATTAATCACGTGCTGAAATATATGGGGTCTTTAGCTATAAAATTGGCGTTTTCTATATAGATTTTTGAGTAAATTGAATTTTTCATACTCACGTTTTTAGTATCATTTCGAGTTTGGTAAAATGCAACTAAAGTGAAATGCGTGTATTTACGGACAGTAAGCTTAATTTACGCATTATATAATTTACAAAAAGTTAAAAAAAGTATAGAAATGACTTTTTTACTCAAAACGGACATCTAAAACGAGTTCTTTTCATGAAATTTTTTCAATAACTTAATTCAGAAAAAGAAAAATATAATGCATGCAGAATGTTAATAATATAGTCCACTTTCAAGTTTAATTAAAATAAAATGTTTCAATAAACGAAAATCATAGAAAATCAATCCATTTTGATCCGTCGCCTTCCATAGTTTTGCTCCTTTTTTGTTCATATTTTCCGTGACACAATCCATGTCATTTTTTCTTAGGTCCTAACTAACAAATGTAACTGTATATCCTCAGTTTAATGTCGTTATTTCTCCCCACAGCTGCAGTACGAATTCCTCCACCGTGCCATACTCAACTACGCGGAACTCCACAACCTCCTTGAAGACAGTTAAACTGCCGCTAGGACGCTGCGAACTACTTAGCTAGGGCGGTTACGAATACTCTCGTGACAACCCACTGAAACAATTCTGGAGGTTAGTTCGGAATATTGCCGTAAGAGGCGCTGTTCCGTGAGTCGATGACGACTCGAGCACACGAGGACACGTCTGCACTCCTCCGGGGTTGTCATGTAACACTACGAATAGTAGTGCATCTGTAGTATTTAACTTTCGACACGGCGATTAAAAGTGTTAAGAAATTGTTAATAAATTAAACAGGTATTATTTTTCACTTAGATATTTAGACTGAAAGGATTGACACTGTCGACGGCGCGGCGAATCGCATGGTACGTCAACAAATGAAATTGATTTCTGTAAAGTATTTAAATTTCATATTTGAATACAACCGAGAAGGCTGACGATGAATGTCACCTCGCCATTCAAATATGACGTTTATCTTCTATGTATAAGGTCCAGTTCTCTATGCTGCATGTAACATACGCCGCACCGCGCCTACGCTAGCGGAAATCGTCCTTTAGCCGGTTTTGATTGGCTGGGTAAAAAAAATATTAAACAATTTGTATCAATACGCTAATGTTTTTTTAATGATTTAGAAATGTAAGTGAATTTACATTGAAATTATTCTAGTTAAAGTCTACTAGAAAGATATCGATAATTTAACGAAAAGGTTCGTGATCGCCCGAAGGTCTCTATGTGAAGTTGTATGTCGATAATCTCCGGCCTATCTTGTTGTATCTACGACAAATTGTTTCTGTGTAATTATGCGAAATACGGGTTACTCACGTACAGAGTCAGCTACTGGCCGACATGTTTCGACCTCATCTGGAGTTGGTAGTACATGAAGTCATCCCGGTTGTCTCTGTAAGGTAGGCATAGGCCTACCTTACAGAGACAACTTAAAATGGTATTTTTAAAAAATTCGCCGTTCGTAAATGAGCGATTTTTCCATATATATTCCCAGACAAGCACAGTCCCGGGACATTCAAAAGTAGAATAAATGGGTATCTCTTGGATAGGCATGTAACATCCTCGTCTTCATCGTCACTTTCCATCAGGTGAGATGGGAGACAATGCCTAATCCAACATTTAGTAAAAAACAATAAAAAAATCGCTCGAAGACGAGTGGTCATACTTTCAATAATAGTACCCCTGAACTTATACGTGAGTAACCCGTATGTCGCATATTAACATTGTTTCTTGTGTTATTTAGAGCTTATTTAATGTAAGATTGTGACTGAATTTTAGGAAGAAATATTAACCCCGTGAAACAATTCGAGAGATTCATGTTGTTTGCATTAATGACATATAAGTTAGCTTTACCGCCTTAACATCAAAAACATTTTATTGTTATTATAAATTGTAGAAACTTTTTATTTTTTTGGTTAAGCTCTTAAATTTAAATAATATCTTTATTATTCAAAATTTAGCTTTTTTTATGGTGCATTAATTTTCGAATATTGTTTAGTATTATTTCGTAGTTTATTGTGACTGAAATGGTAGTGATTAGGTATTTCTTGATTAGTTGTACAAATCATGTCTATAAGGTCTAACTAACACAATGAACGAAATATATAAATTGTACACATCATTGGTACAAAAGTTTTGTATGAAATTATAATGCTCAAACATATTAAAATGCGTGCACTTATCACTAAAACAAATATAAATATTGAAATAGAATTAATATGTTGGTCCCTTACATGACTTGCGTATTAGGGTTCGGCCACACTGATCGACGGTTTGATTGAATAACGCGCGCAAAGTATGGATCTATCGCCGCGTCGATGCGAAAGGATTTCCATAAATTGATTCGTTTCTCGACCGTTACATAGTATCACGTCTTTTCCCTTGCGGGGTAGACAGTTCCCAGACGGCCTAGGTCTATAATACCTTATGGCTACATTTAGCATGTTTAGGTGGAAAACGGAATCAAAATAGTGATAGGTTGCTACCCGCATCGCGTATTGACATGATTCCACAGATTTTCGCCCATTCCCTCGATCAGGTTTTACGGTCTGCGCGGGAAGAGAAGCATCTCTCCCAGACCAGCATGGAAGGATCCTTTGAGTCGACCCTTACTCTACATTAAAACGTATAAGTTAGTGGAACTAACTGCCACGGCCTGCCGGCATGCTTATCAGGCCCATTGTTCGTGCTTATAGCAGGCCTTAAGTTTTTTACTAGCGAGCTCCGTGGCGCAGAGGTAAACACGCCAGCCTGCGACACGAGGGAGCCCGGGTTCGATCCCCGGCCAAATCAGGATAGAAAATGGATCTTTTTCAGATTGGCCTGTGCCCTGGATGTTTATCTATATATGTATTTGTTATAAAATATAGTATCGTTGAGTTAGTATCCCATAACACAAGTCTCGAACTTACTTTGGGGCTAGCTCAATCTGTGTGATTTGTCCGTATATAATTATTTATTTATTTATTTCTGTTTCACTGCTGGGCAAAAGGCAAAGGCCTACCCTCCTTCTTTCCATGGATGTAGAGAAGAAAGCGGCCAAATTAAAGTGGGATTGGGCGGACACTCTGACAGGTGGAGTATAACAACCGAGTAGGTTCCAAGGGATGGTTACAGAAAAAGAGGAATACCGAGAAAGAGATGGGCATAGGATGGAAAAGACCAAGGAGTTAAGTTGGGCCAGTATTTTTGTATGAGATTGGCACTTTACGTTAGTATTATATTGTCTTTGGAACTGTGTATTTGTCTATAACGATCCTATTCCTAGTTGAAACACTAATTAGTACATTTGATTTTAGTGATACGTGTGCGCTATCAATTGTCACTAACACTATTATATCATCACACTAACATAGTTATAAGAGTAGATTTTGTATGTCCGTTTGTATTCTTCTACTGCTGGAGTAATATTGGCTACAGTTATGTTTTTTTTATATATAAGATATAACAAAATTAACTGAAAATTTTTAAGAGTCGATTATTTCCGTGATATGACTTTTTGTTTCTATAGATACTTGGGTAATCTATATATGTTACTAGGATAAAGTTGTATAGCATCATAGTCATAACTGACTCTTAATTTAGTGTTAGTTAATTTTGTTAAATGTTATTTAACAAATTGCATTTCATTTTTTCTATATTTTTATACTAAATAGTTCTCGAATATTTAAATAAAACTGTAATCAATAATATTACGGTCAAAGACAGTGGTTGGAACGCGTGGAGTGTATTTACCACTTCAGGTATCGGATAATACCGACGCGACATTTTCGAACGCGCAGTTTTCCGCTGCGGTATGATTCACTCTTGTGATTTATCGTTCCAAATTTATGTGAATATGCTCAACGCGTTCCGACCACTGTTCATAAATGTATATTTCTATGTAGGTATCGCTTGTCCCATTCGAAACGTTGTTATTAGAAAGAGACGCTACGACCCGCACCGGGTGCTTATTTGCAGATTATTTTTAGAAGTTTCCATTAATGTACAAATGAATGAACATCTCTGTTGTGGTCAAAGTCCGAAGATCTGTCTCTCCTAGGTTGGTTTAAGGGGAATACAGTCTAACTTCGGTTCCTTCGTTCTTTGTCCTTGAATGAACAAGTCATCATCATCAGGTCTTTTAAGTCTTCCCAGTTGCATGTACTACCGGAGCTATACTTGGTATATACAGATATATACCAGAGCAGACAGAGGATTTGGCCTACACTCTCCTCGCTGGCCAGACGAGACGTTGGAGAGGTCTCATTGATGTTTATGAGCTTTGAACAAGTTATATTAAAAATGAGAAAAAAACGACTGACGTCAAAGCAAATCTATTAACATGTCACATCGGTACGTACTTACAAACCCACCTGAAAATAAATACATACATGCTTACTATATATGCGAAAAACATTATCCTCCTTCTGGGTGGGTCAGCCGGCTAAAAATTAAACGCTGGAAACCGTGTCTGACGGCCTTTCGTGGTAACACCTACCTAAATTGTAAAATCTAAACAATAATTTAATATTATGGATATTTATTTATTTTATTTATTTATTTACCATCTTAGCTTAATTCCATCATAACAGTTTGCACCAATGCGATAGACAAAGCCTTACTTATTTACTATTATACAGTATAAAACATAATATGTGCAATGCTACCTTTGTGAATTCGTTCAGAGAACACGAAAATATATCCAGTCTGTCGGCTATAAGGTTGAGCGTGCGCAGCGTACGCGTCAGCGGTGCACTTTGGCGCAGCGCGGTGCGGGCGCGGGGCAGCGCCAGCAGCGGCGGCCGTATATTGTATTATTCCACGCCAATTTAGAATGACAGGGATTCGGGCATTGACTATAACGTCCTTATATTTAAGCGTAGTTTTAGATAGGTACAACAATCCGCTTCGCTTTTATCCCTACCGCCATATTCAAAACGCGAAAAGCTTCGAATATGAAAGTTTTCAAAAATACCTTTCGGTATTTTTCGACAATGTGTAACAAACCCTAGTTGATAGATCTGTCATTAATATTTTATATTTTATAATGATTTTGGTATAATTATTACCAAACTGAAATCGTGTCCAAAGAGATGTGTAGGTATTATAATATCAATGATTAAATATAAATTTTAAATATCTACGTATTTATTTTGATAAAGATTACGGCCATATTATGCATTTGTATCCGTTTTTTTTTAAGTTATTTTTTACTCGATTCTGAGGTTTTTATAAAGAACCGACAAATCTAGGCCAAAAGTGTGTAAGAAAATATACCCCAATGTTTAGCACAAATTTTTACGTGGTGCGTGCATAGTTTCGGCAAAAATGAGACATTTGTAAATACTTTGTACGGTAGAAGATCTGCATTAATTTCGGATTTAGGCGCAGGATGGCCAATTAGCAAAAAGTGTGAATCTCAAAACGACCTATAACGAACTAATACCGATTTATATATAAAAATACCTCGTGTATGGTCATGCACGATGTAATTATTAAAATTTATTTCACAGGAACTTAGAATTGTATTAAATATTATAAAATGAGGAAACCGAAATGACAGTATTGTAGGTGACTGAATATCACCATACCGTGACCAAACGGCTTTTGATTCTTGAATATTTTCGTTTCCAAAGTCATAATCCGCTAAGTATAAAAATGATGATCCAACATGATTGGTGGATTTTGACAGCAACTGTCAAAAATACCTCTTTTCACAGAGCCTGGGTAAAAGTCGATTCCGAAAACTCATGACCATTACTTAACTTCAGTGTAGATTGTAAAAAAGAAGCTATCCGCATGATCGGTCGTGGTAGAACACAGCATTTGATGATGGAACTTTTTGTGAATTGGACATTTTGCTCCTAAACCTTATTCGGTTGAGCACTCGCGCTTACGAGCGCTTTTTTGATGTATTTATATGTTTTTATAAAAGCAAGACCGATATAGTCTTGAATGTACGACTGTCTACATATATCTACGATAAGCTATGTAATTAGATTTTGTATGAGCTAAATAAAATATACACTATGTTGATGTTGAAAGAATGAGTGGTTTAGGTATACTAGTAGACTGTCTTGTTCCTGGTGACGATAATGTCTACCTATTGAAGTTCTAGTCTGAACAAAAAAGCAAAATGTATAGCCTTTGGAGTGATTTTTTTCTTTTTATAATGACATCAAACAGTAAATTTTACTTATCAAAATACTTAATTAAAAAAGGAACACATTGAGTGCCGAAAAATACAATTTATAAAAAAAGTTATTAACACATTGACATGACATTTTATACTTACGTTAGTTTTTATATTAAATGAACTTTTCTTAGATATTATTAATAATTTCTAAAAACAACTAGAACCAGTTTATGACAAGGCCAGTTTATAAGATTTATATCGAAGAAGTTGTATAACGGGATGCAATGTTCCTTTGTTTTAAATGCATTTGTTACATATCGTCACTAGGAATAACACAAGATAACGTTACACCAAACAATCTGGCCTATAACCTCAAACCCTGCATGTAATATCTTAATTATTTCAATGACAAGCAATTTTAAGCTCTTTAACATCCACTCATAGTATCATTTTTGGCTTGTCATTGAATGTCGACTATGTATAGAAAGCGCCAGTTAGCGGGTCAATGACTGTCATTGACCTACACTATAGTTTCTGTCGATTCTACAGTTCAATTGTATGGAATTATTTAAAATCGGCATATTAAGACAGTTGAGGGTGATACCCCTATCTCCACTGAGAGAATTTTTATATTTTAATTGTTTAATCAAATTAAAATAAATCCACTGGTTTATAATTTATCGAGTCGTTAACTGGCATAGTGACATGCAGGATTTGTGTTGTTGTCCAATGGTCACTGAGGAGCGATATGATGACGTGGAAAGAGGACTTGCATACTCCTAGCGATTAGAGGCTTCCGCTTTGTAAGCGCCTTTACCTTCCTTGAATCTTTATTTCAGTGTCTGTCAAAAGGACACTTGTAACCTATATTTCTCAAGACATATTCCTTTGGTATTTAAACACTAAGTTGTACTCGTTTTTGAGTTCTTCCATACGTAAAGTATGTTTTGACTGCGAAAGCTTTAAATACTAAATAATGTTCAATTGGTAATTTATTATTTACTTAAAATATTTTGTCCTACTACTATTAGAATTCATGTTGATAGTTACAGTCCACAGCAAATTGTATTATTGGTCTGAAGTTGGTCACGTGAGGCGTCGCAGTAGCTAACTTTGGGTGTCAGCGGGGCGTAAAGCGAGGGGAGCGGGCACCACCGCCCGCACGCCGCGCCTCATCCCCGCGCTTGTGTGTCAGTGTGATTTCTGCATTCCTATATGAACACACATGCTCGTAGCTTGTACCGGCGCACACAAGCACTCCCAATAAAGTTTGCCGCGAGCTGTACATCATATTGTGTCGGGGGCCTAGTCTGCTACACAATTGTTTTTTTCGCAATATGTGACGTTCCACGGATACGGTACAACACAAGGTACTTGTATGGACGCTGGCGTTTAAGACGTTTAGAAAAACTATTCATACAATTTTACTTAGCTAAAATAAACACAATGTCGTAAGTGCCAGCGTCCATAAGGTACATTCACATATTATTTTATCATTGAAGCTGATTACATTATGCGCTTGTTTAGAGCATCATGTAACTGCGCTAGTAAATAATTATTATTACATTGTCGTAACTTATATCAGCCGCAAGAAGTCCACTGCTGGACATAGGCCTCCCCCAAGGATTTCCAATACGACCA
This sequence comes from Elegia similella, assembly GCA_947532085.1. Taxonomy (NCBI): domain Eukaryota; kingdom Metazoa; phylum Arthropoda; class Insecta; order Lepidoptera; family Pyralidae; genus Elegia; species Elegia similella. The sequence continues at coordinate 11,584,349 of OX383949.1, forward strand.
GTTGGAAGCGGCCTGCATCCAGCGTCTTCTTGCGACCTTAGTCAGTGATGTGATGCTGATGATTTCGTAACTCTGAAATGTATTCAACCCCCAATCTATCAACAAATAAATAATGTCACAAGTATGATCTCTTCCGAATTGTGTTCAATTTTAGTTGTACGTTCCGCAGCGATGTATGCAAGTCCTGAGCGACTGATTGTGTGTTTTATAGCTTTTTGTATCAATATTAATTAATACAACTCTAGGAATGTTACGAGGTTTTTATAAAACATAGCTAATAAGTTAAGTTAGGAGAAAATGTGGACACATGGGAAACGCCGGGAAATTGTTTATATTTAAATACGAATTGCGTCCGAGAGGCCTTTTTCTTTCATCAGTAGCTAAAAAGGGTAGCACTTCAACAATTAAATTTTGAGGACAGTGCGCAACGCAGACTTAGCGCCCAGTAAACTATAATACCGCGTGATTTTGAACCTCTGAACTATAATTGAAATCCTGGAATCAGAATCCCTCATCCAATATAGAATTGCAAGAAAAAAGCTGAAATCGAAAAAAAAATAGCCTTCCCCATACAATGTCGCCGATTAGCTGAACGAATTTCTATGGAAGGTTAAACATTTATTTTATCGTTTTTTACTTTTTTATTTCTGTATTCTATTAGGGATTCTGATTCTAGGATTTCAATATAGTTTAGAGTTTCAAAATCTCGCGGTATGTAGCAAATAAATCTATATTGTAATGTAAGAGTATGTATTAATTTGTTAACAAAATATCGAAACTTTAAATATACATTTTCTGCCCGGCGTGCCCCAGCCAAGATGTGAACTGTGAAACGTTACAGTTGACCCGCTGTTGTACGATTCCGTTGTCCTACCATTCACAGTTCGCCTTGGAACTTCATGACAAACGCTGTATGCCATACAGATAGTACTTTTATTAAGACGACTCTGGATCGGTGTTGTTTTACAAAACTTTTTAATCGACACAAAGGTATCAAGACTCAAATAGACCTTATGAAAGTGTTAGAATATTTCAACCAAAATTATATTTTTAAGTCTTAACTAGAAATCCATATACAAGACGGGTTTCACTAAAATACGCGTTAGAAAACGTTTGTAAGATCCATGAGTGAAGCAACCATAATTGATCATAGGAAAATAAGTAAAGTTATTTGCAAAAATGTATTTCTTGCTAAGCATTAAAAATTTTACTCAACATTTTTGCGTGACTGAGTAATACATACAAAAAAAAATCACTAATTTTTTCCTTCAAGGGTCGCTAGATCCATAGATCATAATGTTATTTTAAGAGCTATATCTGCGTGCTTTTTTTATTTGTAAAACAAAACCTATTCCGGTATTTAGAGATCCAACCGCTTACGCAGTAGAGTGAACGCTTATTTATATTAAGTTCTCAATTTATCTTTATTTTATATTGTTTAGTTGAATTATCGTAAGTACCGACTCTTGTATTTAGGCCGTATGAATAGAAAATTCTACGGAAATATATTAATCAAAGCTACATTTTCTTTGCCCGTGGACATATAAATGTGGCATTACTTATTTTATGGAAATAAAAAAGATCCTAAGGATCAATTCATACTAGCGCAGAGTGGAAGCGAAACGGAGCGATTTTTATAGCAATCTCACCTTTAACTCAACATCGTAATGCTCATTTTCTTTTGAGATACATATGCGTAAACTTCACGCGTAGACGCGTGTTTTCACGCATAATTGTTTACATCTCAGAAGAAATATGAGCATTACGAAGTTTGCCATAGTATCATCGCTTCGCTTCGACTCTGTGCTAGTATGAATTGACCCATAATTTGACCACTGGCTTAGAAAGTTTTGTGTGATCTAAATATATTACATCAAATATTTGGTTTTTATATTGGTGATTAAATATGTACAACACTACAAAAAAATCAATCTACATAGAATTTGAGGCTGTATTAAATATTAAAAGTACATATTATTATTCGGAATTTTCATCTTCTTAAATTATATCTTTGGAATCGAAGAACACGACTTACTTTGTAAATATTATCTTAAGCAGACATACGCGCAAGTAAGCCTTCAATTTACTGTTTTTTTTTTTTATTTAATTCTTCGTAAGTTATGGCGGTTGTAAAACTGATATTTTATTATGTTTAATTTTGTAAATAGATATGCAGGTCATGTATAACAATATTTTTGAAAATATACCACTATTTAGAATAAACGTGTTTGATTTAGAATGCCCCCACCAAACCGGATTTTAATTTGTCTACAACCCTACAAACACAGAAAAACAAAACACATTAGAAGTGTTATCACGCGTGATTTCTGTGAAAACCAGCGTCGCTTTTTTCAAGCATACTACTAAGGGTTAGGCGTCATTTCAAAACAAGCTATAATAACCTTTATGTCTAGTGGTAGGACTAGACGGTCGCGAGCGCAAGACGGCTCGAGCTAGCTCGAGGTGACGCGCGGCGGGTGGCTCGATCAGACGCGCTCGCGGGCGTCTAATCATCTTATACCACTAGACATAAAGGTTATAATAGCTGCGTCGCTTCCGATGCCATCCCATGCCAATCCAGTGAAGCGCGGCCCAAAGTGTGTGTACGAGCTACGCTGTACATAGTCTATTGACCTAGATGCAGAAATGCTGACAGCGCGCCGATGGGCCGCTGTTCAATTGTAATTTACTTCAGTACCAGTAAAGTATTCTCGAAATCAAGTGGTCTTTATCATTATCAGTCATCGCGGTACTCAAATCCTATCATTATCCCCTTTTATATCAATTCTAATATCATCATATCATAACTATACGGTCCCGGATCGTACATGGTCCTTCGAAAAAAAAAAAAAAAAGGGATCACAGCGTGTGTAAATCGTGTGAGACTGATACGTGTCAGACTCAAACCAGTGTCGGACTTTGATCGCGCGTGTGACCCGAACCAGCAGCGAGGAAACACAGCAAGCAGCCGTGTGCCAAGCTATCGAAGCAGCAGCAGCAAATCAGCATAAGCAAATCATCACTTATCAAGTAAGATCTTTCCTTTTCTTATCATAATGGAAGGTCTACTAGCAACACAGTCCCAAATCATTACGGGCATGGATCAGCTCCTGACCAATTTCAAAAAAGATGGTCCAGAGCGCAAAACTAAAGATTATATTTTGAGACGCTTAGACACATTGGATTCCTATTGGCAGGAATTCCAAGTAAATCATATAAAGTTGTGTGAGTTTGGTGATAAAACTGGTGATTATTTTGTGGGCGATCACTACAACAAAACTAAGGAATTTTATCAATCAGCTCGCGAATACATTATACAAAAATCTGCACCAATTTTAAATCCAAGCACACCTGTATCAAGCATATCGAGCCCTGCAAATATCAGTAGCAATATTGCTCAAAAAACAATTTTAAGACCAGCTACTCCCTTAGCAACAACGTCTAGCGCAGCGGACATCATCAACGCTACAGAAGGCAGCTCCAAGGACTGTAAGACAACGTCTTCGGTAAGCAATATTATTAAGATGGTTTCACATGGTACGAACACCCAGTTAGACGAGTTGTTAAGAAAACAATCTAGTAATTTCAAAGCATTTTCTCGTACGGTTTCTAACATAAACATTGATCTAATCATGGAGCAGTGGGAGTTCCAAGATGTATTAAAAACCCTGGAGTCTAGGTGGTCAGTCATCGACAATCTTCATTGGGAATTAGATAGTCAACTCAACGGAGAAAACGAACTCTACGAGCAGACATTTTCAGCAAATGAAGCAACATATCATCGAATGAAAAAACTTATCAACAACAAGCTGTGGTCAGTGTCTCATCGCGAAAAATATACCCCTAAGGTGGAAGTTTCCATTTTCCATGGTACGTACAATAGTTGGATTTCATTTAAGGATCTCTTCACCGAGACTATACACAATAACCCCTCACTTTCAAGCGCGCAAAAAATGCAGTTCTTGAAGTCTAAGGTTAAGCGGAACGTCTAATTCAGCATCTTCCTATCAGCTCGGAAAACTACGCAGTATGCTGGGAAATTTTGAACCACCGTTACAATAACGTCAAGTTAATTTTTTCTTCTCACGCAAATATGCTAATGAATCTCCCAGTGATGCAGCAAGCCACCGTAAATCATATAAAACGCATTCATGACACCACTCTAGAAAGCTTGAATGCAATTAAAAACCTAGGCGTAGACGTGACTACATGGGATCCATTATTAGTTCACATTTTGTCTCAAAAATTGGACACGGACACCCACAACGAATATTTATCATCCCTCAAGAAGCCTAGGGAGCTTCCCAGTTTATCAGATTTCCTGAACTTCCTAGAGGGCAAGTTTACCAGCATGGAGGCTTCTAGACGTAAGCAAGAAAGCATCTCAAATCATACTAAATCATTTTCATCTCATCATCAAACGGGAGCATATCAAAATTATAAATCAAACCAAAATCATAAATCAAATAATTTGAAACAATCTTTTTCGAGCAATAAAGTAATGACGCAATATGTCGGTAACAAAAATATGTCGGTTACTAGGCCAACCAAAGTATGTCCAAATTGCAAAAAAGACCACATATTGTTTAATTGCGCACAGTTCGTTGACATGTCGCCTAGAAACAAACTTCAACTAATCAAAAAGCTAAAGGTATGTGAAAACTGCCTTTATGATCATTACGGTAAAGCCTGTTTTTCTACTAGCCGATGCCGTGAGTGCAATGGATGTCACAATTCTGTTTTGCACGATGCATTTATGCAAGCGTCAACATCGAACCACAGCTCAAGTCATTCACCCGAGTCAGGTCATCAATCACGATCATCTAACACTTTCGTATCTCAGCAAGAAGACTGTCCAGAGATTCTATTGGCAACAGCATTGATTTGGGTTCAAATGTCAGATGGAAGCTATGCTGCTCTTAGAGCTCTCATAGATCAAGGGTCACAAACAAATCTTATCACCGAGAAAGCCGCACAGATGTTAAACTTACCTAGACAGCAATTCAAGGGTGTCATTACGGGGGTAGGAGTTAAAGAGAACAACTGCAAAGGTATGCTTAACATTAAATGTATGTCAATGGTCAATTCCTACTCATTCGACACGGAAGTTTTTATCATGAATCATGTTACAAGAAATCTACCAAACATCTCATTCCATAAACCTCAATGGACGCACTTAGAAAAAATACAACTTGCCGATCCCGAGTTTTATCGGAGTCGTCCTATAGACCTCCTTTTAGGAGCGGAAGTCTACTCAAACATATTATTAGAGGGTGTAATCAGATTTGATCGTAATATATCCCCCATAGCACAGCAAACACGCCTTGGGTGGATTTTGAGCGGCGGTATAAAGACACTACAATGCAACGTCGTACAAATTGATATCAAGCAATTCCAAAAATTTTGGGAGGTCGAGGACATCTCTGTGGAATCATCATTATCAGAAGAAGACAAAGAATGTATCTCATTTTATCAAAAGACAACACGACGTTTAGAAAATGGTCGTTATGAGGTCAGGATTCCTCTTCAACCAGCATTTGAGCAAAAATTGGGTGATTCAAAATCAAAGGCAATAGCACAATTTCGACAACTGGAAAGGAGACTAATTAGAAATGAAAAATTATCTACTCAATATAAATTGTTCATGGAGGAATATGAGTCATTAGGACACATGACACCAGCTGACTGTAATCAGAAACCGGAATCATTTTTACCCCATCACGGAGTAATTCGCGAGGACTCTACGACTACAAAATTACGTGTTGTATTTAATGCTTCCGCAAAAACATCGTCTGGGTTGAGTCTGAATGACCTCATGTATACGGGTCCTAATCTTCAACAGGACCTACAGTCCTTGATACTAGGCTGGAGGCAGCATCAATTTGCCTTTTCAGTTGACATCGAGAAAATGTTCCGCCAAATCATGATTAGCGAGTCAGATCAAAAATTACAGAAAATCATATGGCGAGATCATCCTAATCAAGCCCTCCGAGAATATCAACTTACAACAGTCACCTATGGCACGAAAGCCGCGCCGTTCTTAGCAATGATGACATTGAGACAATTAGCGGCTGACGAACGAGCGAAATATCCGGAAGCAGCAGATGCCATCCAGAAATCATTGTATATGGATGATCTTCTTCACGGGACCGGAGATATCACGTCGTGTAAACAATTACAACAAGATTTAATCGATTTATTGTTGTCCGGAGGCTTTAAGTTACATAAGTGGGCATCAAATAACATCAACCTGTTAAGAGAAAACATTGACGGCAAACAAGACGGCAAAGAATTTAAACACGGCAAGGCAACCAAAACTCTAGGCTTACGTTGGAATCCCGATCAAGATACGTTATCATTTAGCTTTAAAATCGATTTATCTAAAAGAAATACCAAGCGGACTGTACTATCGGAGATATCCAAAGTATTTGACCCGCTGGGTTGGATTACTCCCGTTACAACCAAATTAAAGATTATGTTTCAAACTATTCTAAGATTAAACCTCGGATGGGACGACGAAATTCCTCAAAATCATCAATTAGAATGGAATATAATAAAGGATGACATTTTAAATATCATAAATCAATTTAAAATACCGCGATGGTTAGGTACGGAGCCGATAAGCGATATCGAGTTACACGGGTTTAGTGACTCATCAATGAAAGCTTACGCTTGTGTGATATATTGTAAAATATCAAAACAAAATCAGACAAGCATAATATTGGTAGCAGGTAAATCACGACTGGTACCAACAAACCAAAAATTGTCTCTGCCTAAATCAGAATTGTGCGGAGCATTTTTATTATCAAAACTAATGGCAAAAGTCAAGTCCAGTTTACCAAATCAAAAAATCAAAACATATGGTTGGGTAGATTCCACTGCTGTTTTGGGTTGGCTACATGGCGATCCCTGTCGGTGGAAGACCTTTGTCTCCAACAGGGTACAACAAATCTGTGAAGTTATGCCATCGGAATGTTGGCGTTATGTTAAATCGGAGGAAAACCCGGCTGACTGCGCGAGTAGGGGTCTGACAGCAACCCAACTATTCAATCATCCTTTGTGGTGGCAAGGACCAATATGGTTGCCCTATTACACCGATGTCGGAGATAAGCAACTTACTTACACAACTGTTGAGGAAATCAAGCCAATAAAAAACGTAAATATCGCAATGCAACAAAACAAAAGCAACGACGTAATCTCTAAACTATTAAAAGATTACAGTTCATTCCCTAAAATCGTAAAGATACTAGCATGGGTTTACCGATTTATTTACAACTCAAATAAGCAATCATCAAAACAGAAACTACATAAGGAAGGATATGTTACACTTTCAGAACAAAGGAGGGTAAAATCAAAAATCATTAAATATACGCAAGAGGAAAATTTTATAGAAGAATTAAATAAATTAAAAGCAAGCCAGATAGTTAGTAACAAAAGCAATTTGTATAACCTCAACCCATTTTTGGATAAGGAAGGTCTAATACGGGTTGGTGGAAGGTTAAAGCATGCCAACATCAGTTATGAAATGCAGCACCCAATCATCTTGCCCAACAACAGTCGTCTGACGGAGCTCATCATAGATAACTTTCATCATCTTACGTTCCATGGGGGAGCCCGCCTCACACTTGCCTTTATCAGGCAAAGGTATTGGATTCTTGGAGGAAATAGAGCGTCAAAAAAGCGAATATTTCGATGTGTGACTTGCAGAAAGCACAATCCATTAAAACAAAATCAAATAATGGCAGATTTGCCGGAATCAAGATCTAATCAATCTCGTCCTTTCTCCCAATGTGGAGTAGATTTTAGCGGGTATATTTTTTTGAAAATAAACAAGGGTCGTGGGGTCAAAACTACAAAGGGTTATGTAGCTGTATTTGTTTGCATGGCTACGAAGGCAGTTCATCTAGAAGTGGTATCGGACCTCACCTCTGCAGCATTTATCGCAGCCCTTCGTAGAATGATCGCACGAAGGGGGAAGCCTTCTCGAATATATAGCGACAATGGTACAAACTTCGTCGGAGCAAACAGAATATTAAATATGGAATATCAACAACTACAACAAGTATTCAGCAATGAATTCCTAGCAGAGATATCAGAAATGGAAATTAAATGGAGCTTCAATGCAGGAATGTGGCCCTCGGCGGGGGGCATTTGGGAGAGCGTGGTAAAAAGCTTCAAATTTCACTTAAAGAGAGTGATAGGCGAGCAAAAACTTACCTATGAAGAGCTGAGTACGGTACTAGCGCAAATCGAAGGATGTCTAAACTCGCGACCTCTTTGTCCACTATCCGAAGATCCCGAAGATCTGGACTTCCTGACACCCTCTCATTTCCTGACGGGAGGGTCCGCTCTCACTTTGTTCGATACAGAAAAGGACATGAGGACAAGATGGCATCTATCACAACAAATCTTTAGAGATATTTGGAAGAGATGGCGTTCAGAATATCTTACTCAATTATCAGCCAGAAGTAAATGGAGACAAGGTCGCAGCAATATAAGTCTTAATGATGTAGTAATAATTCACGATGATAATTTACCTCCCGGAAAATGGGCCATGGGAAGAGTGATCGACTTATACCCAGGATCTGACGGGAAAGTGCGTGTCGTTTCATTGAAAACAAAGAACGGAGTCATAAAGAGGCCTATTATCAAATTATCGATTCTCCCTGTACACGCTGAAACTTTAGAAAATCAAGCAGAATATAATCATAAATCACAAATCAACCAGGACCTGTATCCAGATGTTCAAAGTCAAACCGAAGTATCAAATAAGCCGAAACGAGAGAGACGTAAACCATTCAGTTTCGTTTCTTTGGTAACAGCATTTCTATTTTTTCTATCGATAATATCAAGCTCTGAGGCGACATTAAATATCACGAATTTCAGAAAAAAATCAAGCTCTTTACTTCGATAAGTTAGCAAATATGCAAGCTATACGAGACGAATGGAAACTTGTGATCTATTACAATATGCAGCCTTATTGGGAAGGAATAAATGCGCTCAACAAATATACGCAATCGCTCAATCAAAGTTGTAAAATAATAAAAACAAGCATACATTGCGATGTAATTCTACTCCAGTTACATCACGGGGCAAATGAACTCGAGTACTACAATCATATGTTGCTCGGTCAGCAATACGCGGCGCAGACGACGTCCAGACAGCGACGCGGCCTTATCGACGGAGTCGGCTACGTTGCTAATAGTCTGTTCGGAGTTTTGGATCAGCGATTCGCAGACAAGTACGAAAAGGACATTTCGCTCCTACGGAACAATCAGATTAAACTCATGACGTTTTGGAGGAATCAGACATCTGTAGTTGAGGCGGAATATAACCTTCTAAAACGAACAGAAGTGTCGATGACAATGCAACATAAGTTAATTAATCAACACATCAATGGTCTCGAGCAAGCTATCAATTCATTACAAAATCAAGATCAGAAAAATTCTTTAGTTAACGAATTTACATTAGCATCAATAATAGCAAGCAACCTACTTGGAAGTCTGAAGACCATACAGGGATACATCTTGGATACCGTGACCGACATCTATCATGGTCGATTCAGCCCACATCTTTTCAGTCCAGAACAGTTACAGAACGAATTGAGTACTATATCAAGTCATCTAGCAGCAGATATTTCCCTTGCAATACAGAACATATATACGGACCTCAGTAAAATCTACAAACTGCTTCAGGTCAGGGCACGGATGTTACAATCTTACTTAATATTCGAAATAACTATTCCACTAGTCAGCCGTGACTCCTTTGAAATCTTTAAGGTTATATCAATCCCGGAAATAAAAAACAATCACATGATTAAGATCAAACCTATATCGGACTTCATCGCCATCAGTTTGAGGAAAAATATGTATATTACCATGACAGAAGGAGACATTAAATCATGTTTCATGTTAGAACCGTACCTATGCTACATAAAACATCCAATATACCACCTTAAGTCCGATCAAGATTTATGCGAAATGAAAGGATCAGAATGTGAAACAGTTATAAGCAAATGTGAAAATAGCTGGTTAGAAAGCAATACCATCAATAATTATATTTATTTCTGTTGCGACCAGTGCCCGGTGCGTTCAATGTGTGACAATCAAGTTACAGCGCAAGTATTATCACATACTGGTTTGGTTAGTACCGATAATGGTTGCGAATTGAAGACTGACGCCTTCTCAATCTTCTCACGGCATAAACACACGAGTGAGTTACAGATTACACCAAATCTTTACACACCAGTAGTCGCACCTATAAATCATATTATTAATATCACCATTCCACGTAACTCACACAACTTAGAGTGGAATACCTCAATCTACGAAAATCAGAAACTAGCAGAAATTGGAGAAAGCATCAAATTCCTGAAAGAGCATCCTCCGGCTCTATCTGAGAGTATATCAACTCATGATGTGCACCACTATGCGTTGATCTATACTGTAGTAGGTGTCATGCTGTTATTCGGAATTATATACGTGTCAAGCCGAACTCGCTGCAGCTGGCGAGTACCGGCGGGGTCCCCAGCGTTGGCGCGCCCGCCAGTGGCGGCGTGTCCCCGTGCAGCAGAGCAGGCGCCCGGGGCGGCTGATACGGTCAGCCCGCCCGCGCCTGCCCCACGAGCACGTGCATCAAGTCTTGGAGAAAGTGTGTTATATCAGTGCGTACATGAAAAATCCAAAGAAGCAAGTGCGCGAGTGTTAAACAAAAATACGTCCCCTCTTTTTCATAACAAATTTAGTTCATTGAACATTGCCGAACAATAGACTGCAATAGACTCGACCTATATTAACTTTAAACTTTATCTTACAAATTTAAATAGCAAATCATTTTACTTTATAATTTAACTTTTATGAGTCACAAATTCTTTACAATTCCGTCTCTGTGCTTAACTTACTATCTATGTATCTTTATCGTGTGTTATTTGTGCCGGTCTGCTCCCTGTTGTCCCGGAGCATGTACGAGCTACGCTGTACATAGTCTATTGACCTAGATGCAGAAATGCTGACAGCGCGCCGATGGGCCGCTGTTCAATTGTAATTTACTTCAGTACCAGTAAAGTATTCTCGAAATCAAGTGGTCTTTATCATTATCAGTCATCGCGGTACTCAAATCCTATCATTATCCCCTTTTATATCAATTCTAATATCATCATATCATAACTATACGGTCCCGGATCGTACAGTGTGTCAAGATGATCATTGCAATGCATGTGATAGCAACGATGCTATGTCAGGTGCTTTAAGGCAGCTTGAAAATATTTGGCAACACAAGGCGTAACAAATCGACTTGATTTCACAAACGGTGTTAAAACCACTTGACATTTCTGATAACGCGTAGCAAATGCTGATTTTTTGACGTAAAATACTTTTATCGTTTTTAAAAATATATATTAACTGCTCTACTATATAAACTGTCCAAAGTGGGGCTTAATTTCGTGACCGTAGGTAGGTAGGTACTGTACAGGTACACTGTACCAACCTTTTGTTTGTTTCATATTACAAATCGGGCAATAGGCTAGTTTCCTAAAAAATATAGTAATAAAAAAATATTAAACACATACTTTTTTGTAAATATAGAATAAAATATCGTTAATTTGTGTGCACAGACAATATACGGCATTGTGATTTGCATGAATACAACAAATAAAAAAACGTGTCCAATAGTTTTTATTATCTAACTGGGATTAATTTTGTACCAGGAAACTAGCCTATTCTTGTAGAGCCAGACGGGGTTTTACCCAGTTTTGGAACATACCTACATAATGTAGGTATAAAAATTATATCATATATCACGTCTTTATCCCTTACGGGGTAGACAGAGCCTAACGTCACAAGACGGAAAGGCCACGTAGCATATTGATGAGCTTAAAGAATAGAATACGGAATCAAAATAGTGATGGGTTGCTAGCCGCACCGCCTATTTAAATGATTCCTTAGATTTGCGCCCATTCGGCCGGCTCTACGATCTGCGCGGGAAGAGAAGCAGCTGGTACATTCTACGTTTTTTCTTTACTCCCTGACCAGCACGGACTTGAAAATCAGATAGATAATACGCGCTAGGATTCACATTCATCTCTTCCATGCTGGTCTGGGAGAAAAGAAAAAACGTAGAATGTACCAGCTGCTTCTCTTCCGCGCAGATCGTAAAAGCCGATCGAGGGAATGGGTAAAATCTGAGGAATCGTGTTAATAGGCGATGCGGCTAGCAACCCATCACTATTTTGATTCTGTTTTTCACCTTATGCCCACCAACATGCTAAACGTGGCCTTCAGGTCTTATAGATCTAGGCTCTGTCTACCCCGTAAGGGAAAAAGACGTGATACTGTGTGTGTGTGTGTACTGTGTATACAGGTATTCAGATGCAATAGCAAAGCGTCTTTTTAGGGAATTAGGGAACATAATAGGGGAAAAGAATGGTGACTCTCGCTCTGGCACGTTTTTGGTGCAAAGAATGGCCATAGCTATTCAGCGCGGCAATGCAGCCAGCATTTTGGGCACCTTTGCGCCAGAAACGTTACAGGGCGGGTTTTAAATGTATCTGACTGACCTAATCTTATAGCTAATTGACTATTGTAAATATTGTAATAACTAATAATGATTTTTCCAACTTGAATAAAAATAAATCCAAAAAAAAAAAATTTTTTTATAAAATAATTAACTTGGATTAAGATATTAAGATTGAAAATTCTATTTCAAAATCGACAGTAATTTTGTAGATACAGCCATACAAAGAAACTGCCCTCTGTGGGCTGAATTTTTTTTTATTAGCTACCTACATATTACAATAACCATAGAAGTATGGAGAACGCAATTTTTATTTTTAATCTATGACAATAACAATGCAACTAACAAGGTCACGCACGCACGGATAAACGTTATCGATCCAGCGGCGACGGGTGCAATGGCTTTCCAGAAGCGTCTCGAACATTCGCGGACGGTTCGCGGAACAATACAGAAATAATTGCGCCGGTCAGGAATGCAGAGGATGGATGCATTTCCTGTTTTCGCTACTCGTCACTAGATGGCGGTAGCTGTATATAAAGGTATAGAAAAAGTGCATAAGCTGTTTGACCTTCAATTAAAAATCAAATTGTTGGTATAGCTTTTAAATTATATTAAAAACCGGCCAAGTGCATATTGTACTCGCGCACGAAGGGTTCCGTACCGTGCTACTTCTAACTAATATTAAAAATGCGAAAGTGAGTTTGTTTGTTACGCTTTCACGTAGTAACTACTGAACCGATCTGGGGTACGGAGAAGGACATTGGATACATTTTATCCCGGGAAAAAGTACTTTTCCCGAGGGATCGACATTGACGCGTGCGGAGCCGCAGACGAAAGCTAGTCCTTACTTTGCTTGTTTGTATGTTTGTTTGTTTGTTTGTTTGTTTGTTACGCTTTCACGCAGTAACTATTGAACCGATCATCATGAAATTTTGCATACAAGTTCGCTGGAGTGCGGAGAAGGACATAGGCTACCTTTTATCCCGGGAAAAAGTACTATTCCCGAGGGATCGACATTGACGCGGGCGGAGCCGCGGGCGAAAGCTAGTAATATTATAAATGCGAATGTGAGTTCGTTTGTTACGCTTTCACGCCGTGACTACTGAACCGATCATCATGAAACTTTGCATACAAGTTATCTGGAGTACGGAGAAGGACATAGGCTAACTTTTATCCCGGGATAAACTATCCCGGGAAATACTATTCCCGAGGGATCGACATTGAACTAAATATTCTGTGAATATTTCAAGCATCCACCGTTGCCGTTATCAATATCGTTTAAAAAAAACACGTTTATTGTATGGAAGCCCACCTTAAATATTTATTTTATTATGTTTTAGTATTTTTTGTTATGGTGATTGGCGGCCACAGAAATACATCATGAAAATTTCAACTGTCTAACTATCACGGTTCATGAGATACACCCGGGTGACAGACGGGCGGACAGACAGACAGACGGACAGCGGAGCCATATGAATAGGATCCCGTTTTCACCATTTGGGTACGGAACCCTAAAAAGAAAACGATTGTATTGTTTATTTATTTATTTATTTCTTCTTACACTATCATCACAGGTTTCCCTAATACAATAGCGTAACGTACAATGTTTTCCTTTAATTACTTTTAACATAACACAAAACAAACAATGTTGCCCTTGTGAATTCCGTCAATGAGCAGCCGAATAAATCTATTTTCTCTGCGATCTTGTTTAGCGTATGCAAGGTTTGGGTGAGTGGCGCCTCCTTAAGGGTATTTGTTCTTGCTTGTGGTATCGCGAATAACGGGGGCTGTCGCCGTCGCCACACGTACCGATTTGGCACGCTTAGTGCCAACCACTGCAGCACCGCCTGGTTGGAGATCCGGCCCCGTAGGGTTTTAAATAAGTATGTTGCCAAGCTCAGACGTCGTCTCACTTCTAACGTGTTATAATATCTATTTATAATAATCCATCGAATTTTTTTTTTTAAATCTATGTAATAATCACTTGAAATAATCCTAGAAATAACTAGAGTTTGACAGAACGTACCGCTCAACGCGCCGAAAGACGCACGGCATAGGTTAAAAAAATTGCGTCAAGTGCGCCGCATAGATTTAAAAAAAATGCATTACGGCACTCCGCCTATATATAAACAAAATCCAAGGCTTGTTCACGGAGGCGTGGTGCATTTTCCTTTCATGTGAAACTATTTCCTTTACGGTGACATGGCACTTCAGGTTTGTCGCCGCGAAGGCCGCGCCATTTTCCGCTTATATTGTACGCATGGTAAAGAAAAACCAATTTATAATTAGATAACGTCATTTAATTTTATAAATTTGATATCAAATTAACTAAAGTTAAATTTAGTTCAGGTCGATCCTTGCACAAGATCATCACCTTGTTGGAATTTGAAACAAATAAAATAATAAAAATGAATAAATATATACGGACAAATCACACAGATTGAGCTAGCCCCAAAGTAAGTTCGAGACTTGTGTTATGGGATACTACCTCAACGATACTATATTTTATAGCAAATATATATACCTAAGATCAACATCCAAGACCCAGGTCAATCTGAAAAATCATTTTCCATACTGACCATTTTTTTTTTTATACTACTTAGTAGGCAAACAGGCATACAGCCCACCTGATGGAAAGTGGTTACCGTAGCCTATGGACGCCTGCAACACCAGGGGTGCCACCTGATCGGGGATCGAACCCGTGGCCCTCGTGTCACAGGCTGGCGTGTTAACCACTGCGCCACGGAACTCATCACTTGAATAAATCCTATGCAATTAAAAAAATCTGCTTATAGTAAAAGCACAGGTAACATAGATACATACTATCACGACTTTCCCCTTGCGGGGTAGACAGATCCCAGGTCTATAAGACCTTATAGCCACGTTTAGCATGTTGACGGACGTGTAGGTGGGAAGCGGAATCATGATGGGTTGCTAGCCGACCCGCCTATCGACAACATTCTTCATATTTTCGCCCTTTCCCTCGCTCGGCTTTTCATTCTGCACGGAAAGGGAAGCAGCTGGCACATTCTATGTTTTTTCTTTTCACCCAGACCATCATGGAAGCACTTTGGAATGGTACCTAAAAGATGAACAAAGTCGAGGAAGTATCTTGCAACCCACTACCTATTGTTACCATTCGTTTTGTTTTTGTAGTTTAAATTAGTTAGTATAAGTTTAGTTGATTATTGGATAAGTACATTAACTGCACTGTCAGTTCTATTTGTTGCATTAAAATGTACCAAATTATAAGAAAACAAAAAAGATTTATTATTACCAAATTACGGGTTAACAATGATTTTTCACATGAAGGTTAACAATACTTCGAAAGCTAATTAACGTTAAATGATTTACCGAGAGAAATTTTGTTATAACCTTCCAGAAAGTGCAATTTTTTGTTTACATAACATTACATCAGGTAATCAGAAAACTTATCTGTCATTAACGAAGCATTAAAGGTATCGGAATGTACCAACACCGTTATCAACATAAACAGCAGACGTGGTTGTTTCGGCTGAGAACCACGTCTGTGCGTTCTAGAAACATCTACTCGCCGCTAGATGTCGCGCCGCGTATATAAAGGCCTCGATCGCGACATTCAAAGCATTGAGTTCAATACGAGCGCAGAAAATAAACAAGTTGAGATTTCTCCGAAGTGTTCCTGTGTGATTTCCAAGTGGTTTATAAACAAGAGTCGCACAATGAAGTCTCTAGGAGGGTTCGCATACTTCTTCACTGTGGCTTTGCTATTCCTGGGCATCGGAAACCGGTACGTTTTTGCTGAAGAAAAATGTTCGGAAAAAAGTGACAAAAAATTACTGGACCAAACATTTGGGATACCATTGACTCCAAATGACGTCTTAACATCCATGATGTCACCGTTCATGTCTCCATTCGTCCTCCACGACTACTTCAGACCATAGAGGCACCTGGCTGCACTATCCAAAGACCTAGGATCAACAATCAAGACGGATAAAGACAAGTTCCAAGTCAATTTAGATGTCCAGCACTTCGCACCAGATGAGATAACAGTGAAGACGGCTGATGGGTACGTTGTGATCGAAGCCAAGCATGAAGAAAAGCAGGATGAACACGGCTTCGTGTCGAGGCAGTTTGTAAGAAAATACGCTTTGCCTGAAGGTTCTGAATCTGAGAACGTCGTATCTGAATTATCGAGTGATGGTATTTTAACTATTACGGCGCCTAGGAAGGAGATTGACGCGAAAGGGGAGAGAGTGGTGCCTATCACGAAGACTGGGCCGGTGCGACAGGAACCCAAGCAGCAGAAGGAGGACGCTCAAGACAGCTGCCAGGCTCCAGGCCAGTCTTGTAATGTGTAGTGTCTTAAGTGCTCAAAAACATCCCAGTTCCTAGTCGTATTTAAGTATAAGACTGATTATATGTAAATAAACAGCTTATTAATTCATAAATTTGTTGCTTTTTCTTCAGTGTAAAGGCACCATCTTAAAACCTTATCAAAATTTATGTAAACACCCAGACACATGTTAAACATGATAAGATGTAAGTACTTTTTAGGGTAAAAACGGGACCCTATTTTAGGGACAGTTGAAATTTTTACAGATGTTGCCGCTATAACAACTAATACAAAAAAATAGAAAAAAATAAATATCTAAAGGGGCTCCCATACAACAAACGTGTTTTTATGCTTGTTTTTGCTCGATATTGATAACGGCAACAGGTAGACGCTTGAAATATTCACAGAATATTAGGTTACATATTCAGTTTACAAATAAATCCTTACTAATATTATAAACGCGAAAGTGAGTTTGTTTGTTTGTTTATTTGTTTGTTTGTTTGTTACGCTTTCACGCCGTAACTACTGAACCGATCATCATGAAATTTTGCATACATACAAGTTCACTGGAGTACGGAGAAGGACATAGGCTAGCTTTTATCCCGGAAAAAAGTGCTATTCCCGAGGGATCGACATTGACGCGGGCGGAGCCGCGGGCGAAAGCTATTAATTAAATAAAAATAAAATCAATATTAACGGGGCTCCCATACAACAGACATGATTTATTTGCCGTTTTTTAGATAACGGTACGGTACCCTTCGTGCGCGAGTCCGACTCGCACTTTGCCGGTTTTTTATTTTATTTGGTACATAGGTTAGGTATGCAATAATCTTTTTTCTGCTAATAACATAAACGTGAAGTTTTGCGAGTATGTATGGATGTTTGTTACTCAATCACGTCAAAACAGCTGAACGGATTTTGCACACAGATAGGTTACTTAAGCTACCTTTCCCGCGGGATCGGAATCCGGAGCGGGAGAAAGTTACTATAAAATATACTTAAAATTCACTAAACGCGAATATTACCGTTTTTAACCGACTTCAAAAAAATGAGGAGGTTATCAATTCGGTCTTATGTTTATTACATTATGCAATACAACACCGTCAGTTAAATATCGATTTGAATTTTTTTTTTATGTAAAATATATGCATCCATATTGATCCCATTTAAAATCCATCAAAATCGGTTCAGTAGTTTGTTTGAAGCCGGTTTTTAAAAGTAGTTACTTAAAATGTATTAAGAAGGGCCATTTTTACCATCATTATCTAGCCTAGAAAGAAAGTGCACTAAATATACAAATACTACCTACATGCGTCAAAAACACAGAAACAAACAAGTAACAGTGAAAAATCAAGCGTTACAAAAAAATAATTACACCGATTTTTGTGACCTGGCAAAACAGCACTTAACACACACTTCAGATTCCATATCTGCAGGGTGAAATTGAATTTATTAGCAAACGTATGGAGTGACTCAGACCACGAATCTGAACAAATTTCAATATGACACCTACTTCGACATCGTAAAAAAATTCTGCTTTTTCATACAAAAGTGGAATATCTACTTGGCTAAAATCTATGGAAGCTGATTATTTTTTTGCATATTCGGAGTTGGTTCCTTAATGAAAGTTGTTCAGTTTCGTGGTCTGAGTCGCTCCTTAAACGTTTGCTAATGAATACGATTTCACCAATTTCATTATAGGTATATTATTTTAATACGTGAAGAAAAACGCAGACGACAGTATATGAAATTTTGCGTTTATATATAGAAAGAGTGCAGTCATCGAATTAATATAAGTACTAACGTAGTAGAATGCTAATATTTTTTTAGATTATGCTGTGACGTTATTGGGGGTTTATAAAAGAAACGCCCTAGTCAGCAACAATAAATATTTATTAAAATTTAAAATCAGGGTTGGTTCTATGCCCTATGCCGTGTCCTATAAGAGGTACCGCCCTTAGTCTCGAAGACAGACGCCGCGAAGGTGGAGGGTGGGGTCGTCCGATGTTGACGGGTCAGCACTCCGTAGCCGTCGTAGAAGAACTTCTCTTCTCTTCGACGCAGGTGGTTAATTTTCTTTAGAAGAAAACCAAGCCCAAGCTTTGGACCCGATCTACGGGTATAGATAACACTTTTACTTTTAACAGTTTGTTTTACTAATTGTAAAAAATAAAGGCAATGATTGCAGTTATTAGACTTTATGTATCTCAGATTAATAAAATGCGAAATTAGACACTGCGCTTAGAGGAGCGTACGTGTCTGCTGCGCGAGAGAAGTCGACGCTGTGCGCCCGCTCGGAATGCGGCCGCGCTAAGTAGCTACTTAGAACAAAGGGATCGGTGCATGAATGTCGCGGTAAGAATGAACAGCCAGTAATTTTGTATTGACCGGTTCTTGTTTGTCCGTTTGGTAACTTTAAGTGTATTAAGTAAGTTTATTATTTTAATAGGTTAATTTAGTGTTATTGAGTGATTGTTTGTAATGTTTTATTAAATAATTATTTAGGTTAAGGTTAATTTAATTAAGTTATTATTAATTTTAATAAAATATGTTTGGCAAATTTATAAGTTTTTCAAGTAAATATAACATACGTTACAATGCATAAGAGAATATATTAAATCAATAAAAAAAAGTAATGTTTTTTTTTTCACACCCTTCACGAGTCCGAATCGCACTTGGCCGGTATTTTTGTAGGTATAAGTCAATGTAAATGAAATATTAAATATCTCAACTTTCTACCAGTTATTGTTATTAAGATCGAGAAAAAAACGGCGTCAAAATCACATTTGTTGTATGGAAGCCCCAAAATATATATACATCATATGTCAATATTCGACTGTCTAGCAATCACAGTTCATGAGACACACACACAGCCTGGGGTTGGTGACTGACAGACAGACGGACAGTCGAGCCATAGTAATAGGGCCGTTTTTACCCTTTGGGTACAGCACCTTAAAAAATTGCTTCTCTCTCTCTCTCTTTGCCAATTCTTAATTAACCGATTTAAAAAAAGAGGTTATCAATCAAATATCCAAAAAAAAAAAGGTTATTAATCAAAATATCTAATATTGTTTTGCCCAATTTTTATAAATGATAGACTAATCAGCAACCATGTGTGTGCCTTACATAACTGTATATTTGCATGCTTGTCGCGTATATCTCAGAAACTATAAGTAGGATTGCAAAAAATCTTTTCGTCCTTGAACTAGGTGTAATAATTCAACTTAGATGACAGTACAAGGTTCATCAATCAAAATCGGTTCAGTAGTTTTTGCGATAGATAGTTAAGTATGTATAAGTTACTAGAAAAAAAAATTAAGTCAATATTTTTAAATGGCTGATCAAGGGAATTTAATCTAGGGAAATACTTCTTGTCTTCATCAATTTGATGATTTAATTTCTTTGGCTTGTGTATTTATCTTTGGGAAACAACTCTCTGTAGTTGTTGCCTCACAACATAAAGGTTCATTTACACACTCAGTTCACACATTACCTAATAATCATTCATGCATTTGATTTTATTCAGCAAATTGTTTTAGCATACTTCGTTTAGTTGTTTCCAGTTTGGTTAGGACATAGCAGGCTTGAACTTGGTTGTTTGATAATGAAGATGATTCCGTGCTTCGTAAGGCACGTAGCCGTTGGTGCCGGCTGCCATCTGTTGCTCGTTAAAGAAACCACGTCAGAGGCCGAGAGGCGGTTCCAAATTCCGAAGAACTCTAACACCAGGGTGTGCATGATTTATTGACCGTATTACCTATACCTACTCGAAACGATGATGATGATTTGATTTTATTTTATACTGGCAAGTGCTAGCCTGATTCGCATACGAATGGTTACGTACCACCGTACTAATACATATTATTATAAATGCGAAAGTGAGTTTGTAGTTAGTTGTACGTTTGTCACGCTGTAACTACTGAACCAATCATCTTAACAATTAGTATCTTTCTAGTATAGTCGAGTATCGAAGGTAAGCATTCGAACTACTTTGGGGCTAGCTCTGTATGATTTGTCTACACTATCTACACTATCTACACCAATATTATAAAGAGAAGTTTTGATTGTTTGTTTGAAATGAATAGGCTCCAAAAGTACTGGACCGATTTGAATAATTCTTTCACCGACTCCTAAATTATCCCTGATGAACATAGGCTATAGAATATTTTCAAAAAAGTTAGGGAACCGTATGAAAACTTCGATAATGTAACCCAAGGTGTGAAAAAAATAGCAAGAAAAATCCTTCTATTGCGTACGCTGCGGAAACTATTGACAATAGAGTCAAGTGATGTACTAGTTTTATAGAGGACATCTACAAAAAAGTCCGCGACACCATATGGTTAACTACAGTTACGTTCTATAATATACCTACTTATATTTATCTATATACTTACTTATTTGTCACAACTCATAATCACATCACAAGTCAGACATTGCTTAGTGACTAGAACTAATGAAGTAGTAAAATATGTCTATGTATGTAGAAGTTTAGATAATTTAGCAGACAGTGTAGAGGGTAGAAATTTAAATAATTTTAATAAAACAATCTTTTTTACATACTTATTAAGCTATTTATTTTTCTTTAAATAGAGTACAAAATAAGTCAGCCTTATTGAAACAATACTTATCAAGGTATCACAAAAATGACCGTAAACAAAAGGGAATAAGCTGCGCTATCACAATCACATCACTTGGAGATTCACTTCTGGGTGCCGTTGCCGTTGGCCTGCGAGTTCTGGTCCTTGATCTCCTTCCGGACGGGCCCGGTCTGCGAGATGGGCACAGACCTCTCGTTCTTCAACGCCGGAGCCACACGTGGAGCGACGACAGTCAGCACACCATCAGACGACAATCGAGATTCAACTGTTTCAGGATTACAGCCTTCAGGCAAGGCGTAGCGGCGGGTGAACTGCCTTGAAATGTACCCATGCTCATCCTTCTTCTCTTCGTGCTTGCCTTCAATCACCACGAAGCCATCCGCCGTCTTGACTGTGATTTCTTCAGGCGCGAAGTGCTGAACATCTAAGTTGACTTGGAATTTGTCCTTATCGGATTTGATGGTGGATCCGATATCCCGCGCAGCTGCAGCCAGTTGACGCCAGGGTCGGTAGTAATCCCTTGAGAACAGAGGTGACACGGCAGCCGTCAGCATGTCGTCGGGAGTTAGCGCCAAGCCGAAATCCTGGTCGATGAGGCGGTGAGGATGGTCGTAGCCCAACACGAAAGGTAGAAGAGACATATTGAATGTACTTGTTGATGTATTCGAGGGTGTGTTTGTAGAGATCGCAGTGCGTTCGCACCAATTCGCTTCGAGTATTGCTTGTACACAAATAACTTGCTGAAATGCCGGCCGGCGAGTTTATATACCCGGCGAGCGCGACATCTAGCGGCGAGTGGAACGCTCGAGATAGAAACTCTGGAAACGTCAAGAGCCGTATAGAAAGGAGTGGTTGTGTGCGTGTGTGCCAGCTGTTTATTGATCGCTGGGTTTTACAAGGAGCATGAAAAATTATGGAGTCTAAAAACAACTCATAACGGTTTATGAATTAAAAGATTATTATTTAGATTATTTGTAAGCTAACAATGATCACAGCGTAGTTTTTAGAGAAATCATAAAGATTTTCACCTGGTAATAATTTTAAAAATGTCCTATTTACAAAATGTGTGTAATTTAGTAATTTAAATCGAGTATTTACCAAGTCTTACGTATAAAATATATTTAAAGTTGTGAAGATACGTACGTAAACAGTTAATATAATATATTTTATTAGTCATTTAATTATGTACATTACATACTATTATAATAACACAAATTTAAATTAAATTTATGTTTAAATTTCCAATGAATTCTAAAAACTGACATACTTTTGGATACATATATATATGTTCATTGGATTTCACAAAGAAGCTCTTGGAACTGAATTAACATAAGTACATAAATATGATTTGGATTAAACTAACTTTTGAATTGCAGTCTCTACAGTGTTCTATACTCCGTGACAATGCATTATCGGCCCGCCTGACTCCGCCTACCTTCGAGAATATCCTATACTCTTCTGGAAACGTCTGCCCTGCTCGGAACATGATAGAACTGTTTACTTTTTCTAGAAATGTCAAGCAACGGTTAATACGTATTCAGCTGGTTTTTGTACTTTCTGGCAATGTCACGTCACGCACGCATCAGCTGTTCTTTGTTTAACCGACTTCAAAAAAAAGGAGGAGGTTATTAACCGACTTCAAAAAAAGGAGGAGGTTACTCAATTCGAACGTATATATTTTTTTCTTTATGATTGTGCGTGGATAACTTCGTCATTTATTATGGTTTCAGAAAGTACTGAGGGAAGTATCGAAAGTACACTTAGCAGATGCAGTGTTAAAATGGATATTTTTGACAATGTATGTCTTCTTTTATGAACAATGAATGTAATTTAGATAAATATACATTAAGTTGAGTACAATACGTTTAGTGTAGGTAGGCTATTACCTGCATTACTTTTTATTATTATTAGGTAGGTTTTTATTAAAGACATTTGACAAGGACGTTCTAAGGGAAAAAAAACCGCTTACTTTTTTCTTTCTGTGATTGGATTTTTACTTTCTGTGATTTTTACATACCTACATTTTTTTTCTCTCTGTGGTATTCGTTAGTACCATCTATATAGTGTTTTTTTTTGGTTAGTTCGTTAGTACTTATTCTGAGGTGGTATGATGAAATCGGGGAAAATATCGGATTTATATATTTCCATGCTGGTCTGGAAGAAAAGAGAAACCGGCTAAGTGCGAGTCGGACTCGCGCACGAAGGGTTCCGTACCTTTCTAAAAAAACTAAAATTCATGTCTGTTGTATGGTAGCCCCCTTTTAATATTATTTTTAATTTAATATTTATTTTTTAAGTAAATATATAACTAAATAGGTATTCTGTGAATATTTCAAGCGTCTACCTGTTGCCGTTACCGAGCTAAAACAAGCAAAAAAATCACGTTTTATGTGTGGGAGTCCCCTTAAACATTTATTTTATCATTTTTTTTGTGGTTTTTGTTATAGCGGCAACAGAAATACATCACCTGTGAAAATTTCAACTGTCTAATTATCACGGTTCATGAGATACAATAGGTATATATACCATCTGCTTTTCTTCCCGCGCAGGCCGTAAAAGCCGGCCGAGGAAATGAAAATCTGACGAATCACTATTTTGATTCCGGTTTTTGAGTTTCAGTTCCATTCCAAGTATGGGGAACCGTCAATTTTTTTTTTCTTCTATTTTTGTGTGAAAATCTTAATGCGGTTCACAGCATACATCTACTAACCAAGTTTTAACAATAAGTATGGCTGTGTGACATACGGACGGACAGACAGACATGAAGAATCCATAAAGGTTCCGTTTTTGCAATGGCTACGGAACCCTAAAAATGGAACCCCATTACTTTCACTCCACTATCTGTCTGTCTGTGTCACTGTATCTCATGAACTGTCATAGCTAAAATAAATAAATAAAAAAATAAAAATAAAAAAAATAAAAAAATAGTTAAAATTTCTACAAATGATGTACTTATTTCTGTTGCCGCTATAGCAACAGATACTAAAAACAGAAAAATAAATATTTATTTCATGTTGTATTTCCCATACAACAAACGTGATTTTATTTGATGTTTTTTCCTCGATATGCAACGGCAACAGTTAGACGCTTGAAATGTTCACAGAATAAGGTACCTATTCAGCTTTATATATAAGGTCAATTTAAATTAAGCGCAAATATTGACACCCATAAGCTAGAAAAATGCTTTAGAAGCAAAATAAAAGAAATTGGAAATAATAAATCAAGCCACAAAATTATTTATTGGCCACGTGAGCAAACTTCTAATTTCATAACTAAGCAACGGGAAAATGACATAGCCTCTAATACATTAATTTGTCTTTTTTACACCGCCAACTAAATATTCTATAGAAAGCGTCTAATAAAGATCATCAATTATTATGACTTGTCCTTCTTATTTATACGTTGCCACCTAATTTACTAACTCGGCCACGGATTTTATATTTCGTCACCATTTCCCTTTTTACAGCATCAAAACTATGTCCTCAAAAAAATATAATTCAAGCTTCTACAGTCAGCATCATTTATTATAACTTAGCATGTAAAATAATACATCATATTCTTTTATCGTAAAAATAGCCATTACATGATATGGCGTGATTCATGTATCGATAGGCAGGAGAGCCGGTACCAATTTTTGGGTAGGTAGGTATTTGAAGCAAGTTGAAAAATTGTCACATACCTGTACCTCAACACGAAATTACAGACGTGGCTGGTGTGTAGCGGGACTAAATCAATCCCTATTTTTTTTTAATATTAATTTTTCATTACCAAAAATATAGATATTTGTGGCAATATGCAATTTTTTATGTTTTATTTATAAAAAATAAAAGCCAGACGATTTAGTCGGGGGTTTTAACATTACTAGATGCGTGCAAATAAATTTGCAAAAAAATATAAAAAATCAATTTGAGGCAGGTTGAAATTTTAATAGGGTACTATTTTGGTGGGACTTTCTACCTGCCACGCTGCCAAAAAATTAGGGGTTGATTTAGCCCCGCTATTTACCACTAACCAGTCAGGTCTGCAGTTCCGTGTTGGGGTATAATAGGAGAGGTATGTGACAAGTTTTCAGCTTGCTTCAAATACTTGCCCAAAAATTTGTACCAGCTCTCCTACTATTACTATTAGTAAAATTATGGTAATTTATTAAACTTTTTTTTTTTCAAAAATAAAGTCTTATTGTGTCTCTCCTAAATAGCTACTGGTAATATTAGTGGCCATAATATACTATTAGATGACAATTTTAGCTAAATATTGACGATCAATTATTTTGGTATAAGTTACATTTTAAACATGCTGAGTTAAAAAAATAGAAGCTAAATAAATATATTTTTTGATGTCAAATATTAGTATTTTAGAAGTTTACTGTTAGAATGCAAGTTACAAATTTAGATGCTAAATAATAACCATCATGCTGAGTTGTATTTAGAGTGGCTTACATAGAAGATAACTAGTGGCTAAGATGGTATTATTTAGATGCTCGTTAATTGTGGCTGACTTAGTAATTTAGAAGGCAACATACATTTTTAGAGGCGGATAATGCTATTAAAAAGAATCCTGTTTAATTAGCACCCAAAAGAAATCGACACGCTAGTTTTCGAGATATCTGGACCTAAACAGGTAAAAAACACTCTGTATGTAATACAAATAAACACTTTCTTGGCCAACTACTTTTTTACTATTATCTACTATGGATACTAGGTCATTGACCTGGACAGTCAAAACAACAGATTTTTATTTTTTTATTTGATGGGTCTCATTAAAGTAGGTAGTTACTGTTAGTATTCCTTTATAAACAAGACAAAAAACATTGTACATTCGTTTACCATCATTTTTCCGGATCCGCATTACTGGATTGAGCACCAGATGCTGGATCCAGCAAGCCGAAATATGCGTTGGATTTAGCATATTACTTCCATGGATTTAACTGGATTGCGTACCTATCCAGCATTGCAATCCCTACATTCAAAGCGAACTACAGCCACAAGTAACTAGGTATACATGATCGATTTTAGTGGTCGTCTAGACTAGACTAGACATATACAAAGTTATAGTATAGTATAAGAAAATATCTGTGTAAAGTAAAGGCGAATCTACCCAAGGGCGAGCAAGCAAGAGCTTGCTGAATGTGTCTGTGTAACATCCTTCTTTTTTTATGATAAGGATGATAAGTTTTGAATATTTGCCGCTACTCGACACTAGGTGGCGGCATGAAAACTTAAATCATTTAGAAATTAAGATAAAAATAAGCTGAAATTGATTGTATATACCCTGTATCCAGGTATTTGGATGATTTACGTATGGTATGCATATTATTTATGTTATGAACCGAATCTTACCTTTATTTGGCTGTATGAAGGAAGATTATGGTGTATGGGTGTATTAAAGAAAGTGACAATGACAGTTTGACAGTTTAATGTGACAGATATTTATTTGTTTACAAATTAAAACTTCGTTCTTTTCCTATTTTCTGTTTATAAGTACTATTCTAATTCTGTTAAATATTATAATTTAAATAACTTAAAACATAATGGTTAACTACTGTTGTGTGAGTGGATGTGGTCGGAACAGTCGAAGCAGCAAACAGTTAAATTATTACAGCTTACCGAAAGAACGCTCACGGTACATAAATATTTTTATACGTCCATGAAATTAATCTCATATATAACAATATCTTATTTCAAAAAGCGAGCTAGATGTTTTTTTTTTTCGAAATATGTAACTTACTGGCCGAATATGCAATCAATATAATGTTTGAATGTAACCTCTTTATAGACAAATAGAATGGTTCCAAGCGGCCGGAAGGGAAGACTTGCTAGAAAAAAGTCAAGATAAACTAGGCTATCG
Source organism: Elegia similella (assembly GCA_947532085.1). Taxonomy (NCBI): domain Eukaryota; kingdom Metazoa; phylum Arthropoda; class Insecta; order Lepidoptera; family Pyralidae; genus Elegia; species Elegia similella. Next base: position 11,611,619 of record OX383949.1, read on the forward strand.
GTTCTGTTCCCGCCACTTTGAGCCCACAAGTGTGAAGAACAAACATCTTCGACCTGATGCTGTGCCAACGTTGCATCTGCCTGGATGTAGACCTGAAAATGACTGTTAGTATATCAAATGACCTCACTGAGGTCCTGTAGATGGTTTGAAATTTTCATTAAACCTTTCAGTGTTATCCTTGTACATCCTTAGCTTTGATGAGTTGGAACCTGTGGTATGCTATTATAACAGTATTCATACTGTTATATGATTGTGCATAGTTTTCTACTTCCCCATTAAATTTGTTATTGGTCCCCGGGATATACACTCTATGTCAAGTCAATTGTTACTGGTAATTGAAATGGAAGTGCATATGTTTTCGGCTGGAAGCAACCCGTCTTAGGGAACAAAGATAGGAAAAGAAAGTAATAGCACATACATATTTGTACTGGTTGCTAGATACATGTATCTAGGGAAAGGGTAAAGAGGAAAAATAGAGAACTGGCTAAATAAAAAAAAAAATATGTCTCTTGCAAAAGTAGTCAAGGGCCTAATTCTCGTTTCTATAGAGATTTATCGAATTCGACAAAAATATCGAAGGCACGATGTCGCATGCAAATATCACTGAAATATCACTAATGCTATTCTGGGGCATAATAGACATGACATTTTACATCTCTACTGCAAAACGTTCCGTTTTGCTCGATTGTAACCAATCATAATCGTGAAAATATTAAATAATTTTAAAGTAAAATTATTCTGTGCTATATCTTAATAAATGATAAAATTTCTTTACTTATAGCATTAGGTTACGTTAAATAATAATATTTTTAATGTATTTTTTTTCCATATTAATAAATAGCTCGTTTTGTTATTTTTGATGGGGTGATTGCTTGAAATGAAACGTATCAACGTGCGGTCATTGAAGCGCGCGTTTTGTGTTTTTATCTAGAAAATTGAATTATTTGTAAAATCTTTCTTCAAAACAAAAAAACAATTATTTTAATTTTTGACTTAAAAGTGTGTGTGAATGTGTTTTTCTTGTTATGAACTTATAAATATGGAGCGTGCAAAAACGTGCAAGTGGGACGAGTCCCACCTACACCTTCTTCTTTCATGAAGAAAACAGCAGTCTCTGGCGGTTAATTTGATAAAAAGAACTTTGAAATGATGGATTCCGTCACCAAAGGTACGCATATTTATCCCTAATAGGTATCTATTTCTGTTTAAAACTCCCTCCCAAATAAGTGTTTTTAATTTACCTAATCTCATTGCTTCGAGCACCCAGTGATATCGGATTTGATGATCAAAAATTACAAACTCACATCGGCATATGTATTTGATTAAAGATTTAATCAATTAGACCATATTATTTCAAGGTCCTACTCGTATTTGTCCTATGTTTGGTCTCATTGTTAATATGAACAATGGTATACATTTAATAAAAAAGCTGTATTTTGGGACACAGTAATTAGCCTTTATATTATTTATTAACATTTGATTGGTATTATTATCAACCATTGTCCTTATTTTCAGATTGTAACGGCGAAGTTTCAACCCAAAAACCGCAGGCAAAAGACGACTTGAAAATAAGACAAAACAATTTGGAACAACAAGAAATCAGCAATTACTGATGTAGTGAAGTGTGAATTAAAAATAAATGTTTAAATACCTATATAAGAGATGTTTTATTTAAAAACAACCCCATATTACTTCGAAACCTTACCTAAACATCATGAAAATTTCAAAGTTATTGCATTAGATATTCATCTCGAGTGCTACCGACCATTCGATGTATGTCGAACGCTAGCAGTAGACATTTATCGAATGTGATAAAGTGAGAATAGCACAATTCGATATCCGCCATGTTTTTTCGATATATATCGAATTCGACTTCATGTCCAGCGTGCGAGAATCGCCCCCCAGGGATCCGAAACTATATAAAAATACATATGTTTTATTACACCTCTATCCCTTGGGGGTAGTCAGAGACAGTGGGCCTCATTTGTTGTTTGTGTGAGTAACCCAAGAATATATTTTTCAGCCGATTATGATGAGGTCCTGAAACATGATGATATTGCGTGCAACAACTGCAAGGAACCAATAATGGGCTTCCGGTACAAATGCCTCACTTGTTCGGACTATGACCTCTGCTCCATATGTGAAACCGTAGAGACTCATCCTGAACATTACATGCTGCGGATCTCTAGGCCTGTTCAAAATGTGAGTACTCAGCACAGATATAGCAATGATTTAAAATCTTTGTCTTTTTAATGCATGAAGTCCAAATAACAAATCTGAAAGTGAGTTTGTGTATTTGTTTTCATCTCATCTATTCAAAAAACAAAGAATGATTCCCCGAAGATAGGGACTACAATATTTTTTTTTATGCAAGGAACCTAGGAAATAACAAAACTTTACATTCACAATTCAAAAGTTTTTAGTCCTGTGGGAAAAAAACCAAAATATTGTTCCGATAGCTGTTCTAAAAATTTCCGTGATGAAAAAGGTCGAATCATATTTTTTTTAAATATCCAGTTCTGGGAGTGCTTTTTGATGCATGCCTAGTTCATTAGGGTGCTGAAGGTGCTATATTAGGCAGGCATCTTTTTTTCGAAGGTGTAAAATCAGATAATATACTTCTTAGGTCATTGTCTTTTAACTAAGATTAAAAAAAAAATTTATAGTTTGGTTAGCTTGATCTGCTTGACAAGATACCCAAATAGTACCATACTCTGGTTATTAAAAAAAACCATTAGTTAATTCCAAACTTAATCATTTTGTGTATGTCTTCCAATCATACTATATTTTTTTCTGCAAATATTATTCAATATTATGAGAGGTAACCTATTTATTTTTCTCCTACAAGGAGAAAATAAGATGATGTTAGATTAATTAAAGTTTACATCATAAATCCAGGTAAAGGGAAAAAAGGTGGTTGCAAGTTTGCAAAGATGGTTTGTTTATATATTATATATATGTACATAACATAAGATTTAAAATATTTTAGGAGATGACAAACAATCTGGACAAGCTCACTAAAAAGTGGAACCAGATATGCAGGTCAGAAATCAAGACTGGTGACATCAGTAGTGATGACGAACCTATCACAAAGTATGCACGGAACTACGACAGCGGCGTCGATCTCAGCGAAGACCTTAAGGACAAGATACGAAAGGAGGTCACTAGGGCTTTGTCAGCGAAGAAGAAGAAGAAAGTAGGTATCCTGTCCTGCAGTGGCCTTTAGGCAAACAGCTGTGTGAGCTGTGTTTTTATGGCGTTTTTCGTTCAATTTTAATAATGGCAATAAGTTAAACAAAAATCTTAGTCTGATTTGCATTTGGCTGCTACTATTTGTGCAGTGGATTTTAATAAGATTTTGCATACATAAGCCCCCGGTTTCAGAGAGTATAAGCTCGCCAGCAGAGAAATTATAAGGACTATGAAATACGAGAAAGGATGTTTAAATATGTATGTTAGAATTTGTAACATAACTACCCAATAGGTTCAAAACTCTTCATGTTAATAAATATAAAACGGAATTGCATGAATGGTTGAGTCGGAATAATATTTATGACATAAAAGACTTTCTAAACAATAGAAGAGATTAAATTTAATTTAAATTAGCTATGCATCCGATACCGATACCGATATATCGGCGATACTTCGGGTTAGCCGATATATCGGTATCGACGATATTTTTATGACCGATTCAACGATACTTTATATTTTTTTAAATGTAGTGTAAACGAGCGTGTTGTCTCGTCTATTTCGTTGTAAACGAGGCACGAACTATGCTCGGGGAAACCCCAAAGCTCTTGTTTTTCCCGCCCGCTTTGGCCTCGCGTCTTTTTCGTTGCATACGCGATACTTCGAAGAGGCTACAAAGTCAATTAGCAAAGATACTGCTACGTTATCTGATGCCATTCCGTGAATTAACAGTCTTCGAAAATTAAAATGTTAATTTTAATTACTAAAATTTATAATAATTATCTAATATCGACCTATGTAACTACTTTTCATATTAATAAAATAATATCCGACTGGTTATTTATTTATCTTCATGTTAGAATTCACAATTAACGTATCGGTATCGGTATCGATATCGCCGATATTTTTATAAGAGTATCGGTATCGGTATCATATCGGCGAAAAGGCGTATCGATGCAACCCTAATTTAAATGATAAAATTATCATTTGTATTACATAAATTATCAGTGTTTAATAACAATTTTGCACACCACACTATGAGTGAGACACATGTAATACCTTAACAACTGTAATACCTGTATCTCATGCAAATAAAATAATTATTATTATCAAGGGCGTCGCCAGCCGATGGCGCAGGGGGGGACAAGTTGACTTTACCTACTACAATTCATACTTTTCTCATTCTTTATGAATGAGAAAAGTAGCTATGAATTGTAGGTAAAGTCGACAGCCCATGAAGCTTTTCACTTGTACTACGAGCCTTACATCTACAGCGATTGTAATAACAACAGTATCTTAGTACTAGACTTAGGACTTTGGTTGCATTATATTTGGCAACTTTTTTAGAATCTCTAGGGGGGGCAGCTGCCCCTCCCTGCCCCCCCTTGGCGACGCCCTACCATAATAAAAATACCTGGTACTGTTTATTATGCATATGATATAAGTAATTTTCCACCACCCCACATTATTTATGTAAGTTTTATTTCTCTGTACTACAGGTTAAAACAGTAAAGAAAGCCGAAGCGAACTAATCTGCAAAAAGACAGAAACAGAAGTCAATGGAAAGCCAAGATAGAGAAAGTTTCCCTGAGATGGTGTTTGTAGACGGCCCCGTCCCTGATGTAAAGACTGAGCTTACTGAGATACAGCCTGGGATGCCCTTGCATGGTGTGTACCGTCATAATTATTGCATGCTCTTTTTCATCTAAAAAGTATTTTAGTCGTTTAGTCCTTTTTTCCGGGATAAAAGGCGGCCTATGTCCTTCTCCGCACTCCTGAGAACTTGTTTGCAAATTTTCATGATGATATATTCAATAATTACGGCGTCAAAGCGTAACAAACAAACAAACAAATAAACAAACAAACTCACTTTCGCATTTATAATATTACTAATTAGTAAGGAAGTAAGGATAAGGTAAGGATAATGCTATAAATAGGGCTTTCACTATCGTTTATATAAATAAAAAGAAGAAGAAGAATATATAAATAAAAAGGAAATTCTTAATAAATTAAAAATAAAATATGGTTTCTTAACATTTTGATTTACAAAATCGCACTCACACCGGTGACCCGCGTGGCGTCCAAGGTGTTATTTTATTAAGAGTATATCAAACTAGCATTGTGAATGCAAAATAAAACACTTATAAAAATAAATTTTCAGGCATGAGCATGGAGCACGAACAGCCGATGGTGCACGTGAAGATTAGCGAGGACTTCAACGACCTGCTGATAGAGATCCCAGGGCAGCAGCAGACCCTATACAAATATAGTTAGGTCGGCTTGACCCGGGGTGCGAGGGGTGCAACGATAGGGGCGCTAGTCTGACAGAGGGACACCAAAATGGGGACGTCAAAATGTTTGCACCCGCACCCAATATGGTTATATATGGACAAAAAATAATTGGTTGTCTGCAAAGTTGGTTAAAGATAGATAATTTTACGTGATAACGGTGAGAGATAGATGCGTGATATATACTACTAGCTGCTGCTGCTCCGGAACGTGACATTTTTCGTGCGTGCAGCCGGCGTTCATCGATTTATAAGACGATGTCACGTCGAAAACGATTGCGGTCACAATAACTATTATTAGATAGTAGTAGTAACAGTACGCTGCAAAATTCGACGTACATATATTGTACAAGATTTATCATTTGTATTTGTTGATATAGCGGCAAGGCAATAGATAGGTGCGAAAATTACTTGAAATGTTCGCATAATGTGTATACTTAAGTCTTTAGCATATATGAACTATATTATAATCCTGTAATCAGAATCCCTAATAGAACACAGAATTACAAAAAAAAGGTAAAAACCGAAAAATAAAATTAGACCTCCCATACAAAGTCGCCGAGGAATTCCAAGTTTTTTACTTCGTTTTCTGCCCTTTTTCTTACAATTCTGTATTCAATTAGGGATTTTATTTATAACATTTCAATATATTGACATTTTATTATTTTAATATTTTATTTTCTAAAACATAATTTGTAAAATTCAATTTATTTAATAAGGACAATGTATACTCAGTCCACATACCTAGTTTTTAAGATCAACTACAATTGTAAGTTGACGTCGATTGGAGAATATGCGCAGTGCAGTTTGTTGCCGCTTCTTCTGCACTCTGCTTTGGAAGCGGCATTAAACATAGCCATAAGTAAATTACTGACGTCAACAATTCTCAGTTGAAAATGTATGACAATTAATAAGTGTCTAAATGGCGTATATTAAATAAAAGTTTTGAATTTTGAATTCTGTTTCCAGGATTTTAATATAGTTCATCACAGAAATTGTGTAATTCATCATAGGTACAAAATCACGCTGTTTATATAGGCATTTCGATAACTTTTATCCAACTGCGCTCAGTGCAAGGTTATCATTTGCATTGCACTGAGCGCAGCTGGATGTTGTTATTTTATATCCATGAATTAATTTAATCGACGACCTTTGTAGCCTAGTTGGTCATCATACCGGAGGTTCCTGGTTCGATTCCTGGTCAGGTCAACATGGAAAATTATCTTTCCAGGTGGACTTGGGTCTTAAATGTTTATCTATAAATTGAATTAGTATCCCATAACACAAGTTTCGAACTTACGTTGAACTACTTGGATATTAACTGCCCAAAATTATAAAATAATAAATAATAAAATAAGTATTATGCAAAGAACTCTTAATCTTTGCATAATTCTCATCATTATCATCATCATCAGGTCCTTTTTAGTCTCCACTACAGGAGCACGACCCTCTCTGTACTACTAGGCCCATACTTGGCCGGAGCAGCCAGAGGACTTGGCCTACACTCTCCACGCTGGCCAGACGGGTTGGAGAGGTCTCTTAGATGTTTACATATACAGGGTTACTTATACATCATAAAAACAACGTTTGTTCTACGACTTTTGATAATTTGTTAGATAGATTTAGATATACAAAAATAAATATTAATATTATTTTTTTGTTGAACAAAATGTTTATGATGTCAGCTATCTTGTCCTTCGAGGTTTAGTGTTTTACAAATAACCTTTTAAATGTAAGAGTAGAAAACTGAAACTTTCTTCTTTACAACGAAAGGGGCTTTGCGAGTACGTATTATTATTTTTAATTTGTTAATAATTGTGTGAAATTCTGTAAAAACAAACTACATAATTTATGTATGAGTATACTTATTTCTCATCTACTAATAAGTGTGTTTAGTATATTTTTAACTGTAGGAGGGAAGTACTACAGATATAGAGATAAATAAAAGAAATTAATCAAATAAACATTATTTTTATTTACATGACTTCCTTAACAAGTTACAATCGTTACAACTATCAGTCTTTGGTTGGCATTGCTGGCACATGAGTAATAGATAATATGGACTAGGATGACAGTAAGTTAAAGAAATTGTTTAGTCAACTTCCTCCACAGTGGGTCCTCCATAGCCTCCCTGTTGTTGGTATTGCTGGTAGCCTGGCATTCCTCCGGGCATGCCACCGGGCATCCCTCCGTACATTCCCCCAGGCATTCCTCCGGGCATTCCTCCTGGCATGCCACCCGGCATTCCTCCGGGCATTCCGCCGTACATGCCCCCAGGCATTCCTCCTGGCATGCCGCCGGGCATTCCTCCTGGCATGCTACCCGGCATTCCTCCTGGCATGCCACCCGGCATTCCCCCCTGCGCGGCAGCGCCCGAGCGGTCCCCGCCGCCGTGCATCTTGGCCATGATGGGCGCGCAGAGCTGCTGCAGCTCCCTGAGTTTGTGCTCGTACTCGTCCTGCTCGGCCAGCGCGTTGTTCTCGAGCCAGCGCAGCGCATCTTCGCAGGCGGCGCGCGCGGCTTGCTTGTCGGGCTCGGCCAGCCGCTCGCCGGCCTCGTCCGCCGCCTGCCGCACGCCGAACACGTACGCCTCCAGCTGGTTGCGCGCCGCCACGCGCCGCCGCTGCCGCTCGTCCTCCTCCTTGTACCGCTCCGCGTCCGCCAGCATGCGCTCGATCTCCGCCTGCGACAGCCGCCCGCGGTCGTTCTTGATCACGATGTTCTTGCTGCGGCCCGTGCTGTTCTCCTTGGCGCTCACGTTCAGGATGCCGTTCGCGTCCATGTCGAAGGTCACGTCGATCTTGGGCACGCCGCGCGGCGCCGGCGGGATGCCGGTCAGGTCGAACGTGCCGAGCCGGTTGTTGTCCTTGGTCATGGCGCGCTCGCCCTCGAACACCTGGATGGTGACCGCGGGCTGGTTGTCCGAGTACGTGGTGAAGGTCTGCGACTGCCGGCACGGGATCTTGGAGTTGCGCTCGATGATCTTGGTCATGACGCCGCCGGCCGTCTCGATGCCGAGCGACAGCGGCGCCACGTCCACCAACAGCACGTCCTGGATGCGCGTGTCGCTGGAGCCGCTGAGGATGGCGGCCTGCACCGCCGCGCCGTACGCCACCGCCTCGTCCGGGTTGATGGACAGGTTCAGCTTCTTGCCGCAGAACAGGCCCTGCAGCAGGCTCTGTATCTTGGGGATGCGCGTGGAGCCGCCGACGAGCACCACGTCGTGGATCTGGCTCTTGTCCAGCTTGGCGTCGCGCAGCGCCTTCTCGACGGGCTCGAGCGTGCCGCGGAACAGGTCGGAGCAGAGCTCCTCGAAGCGCGCGCGGGACACGCGCGTGTAGAAGTCCACGCCCTCGTACAGCGCGTCGATCTCGACAGTGGCCTCGGTACTGGAAGACAGCGTGCGCTTGGCGCGCTCGGCGGCGGTGCGCAGGCGCCGCAGTGCCCGCGGGTTCGCCCTCAGGTCCTTGCGGAACTTGCGCTGGAACTCGTCCGCGAGGTGGTTCACCAGCCGGTTGTCGAAGTCCTCGCCGCCGAGGTGCGTGTCGCCGGCAGTGGCCTTCACCTCGAACAGCGAGCCCTCGTCGATGGTCAGCACGGAGACGTCGAAGGTGCCACCGCCCAGGTCGAAGATGAGCACGTTCCTCTCGCCCTTGAGGTTCTTGTCGAGCCCGTAGGCGAGCGCGGCCGCCGTGGGCTCGTTGATGATACGCAGCACGCTGAGGCCCGCGATGGCGCCCGCGTCCTTGGTGGCCTGGCGTTGCGAGTCGTTGAAGTAGGCGGGCACGGTGATCACGGCGTCGCGCACGCTCGAACCCAGGTACGCCTCCGCCACCTCCTTCATCTTGGTGAGCACCATGCTGCTGATCTCCTCGGGCGCGAATCGCTTCGTCTCGCCCTTGAACTCCACCTGGATCTTGGGCTTGCCGCAGTCGTTGATCACCTTGAAGGGCCAATGCTTCATATCCTGCTGGATCTTTGGGTCGTCGAACTTGCGGCCGATTAGCCTGTGGTGTTTTGGTGGATAAGTAAAAAACACTTACGTTCTTCACAGTGTGTATTTGTTTCCAGTCCAAAAGCACAGTTATAAGCAGCAAGAAGAATGAGCGCGTAAGCGTACAGCGTTCTTCACAGTGTGTATTTCTTTACAGTCCAAAAGCACAGTTACAAGCAGTAAAAAGATAGATCGCGTAAGCGTACAGCGCGGGGCACAAAGCGACGTGCGTCGGCTCCAAACGTGTGTGGCTCACTGACTGGCGTGCCGCACCGAAGCGAGGAACCGGTCTGCGCCCGCGACTCGTTCATTCTATCGCGGCGCACAAAACGACATTTATTGCATACGACTTCGGTACGACTTTTATCGTTTACACAAAAATAAGTAAGTATTATTTTATAGTATTTTTAACTATAATTAAGTTTATATAAATATGCAAGTGTGAAAGTTAAGTTATATTGTGATTCTATACAATGCTATATATTTTAAGTATATAATAAATTAATGTATGCGCTTCGTACATGATATATAAATTAGTATTTATGTATATTAATATATTTATATTTAACTTTATACTTTATAATACAATATTAATAAAGGTAATATTGTTACTACAAATGTACAGTGAAGGTAAGTGCTATTCCTTATTTATATGAATTTATACATTTGTTTATGTTATTAATCTATGTTTTTGTTTCAGGTTCTACTGGGTACGCCACACCACTCCCCTCCAGAGACCGTCTACGGGCGATAATAGTCAGGTAATCTAACTGTTCTTCCGAATCTAGTTTTCTTTTCAGGTCTTTCCTCCTCGTCACTTGTTTTCCATACAGGTGGTGGCGGAGTCTCGTCGTCGCCAGGAGGTTGGCTGTTGCTGTCAGCGGTAAGTATGTAAGCGGGTTTAAGTCTTTCAATTGTTACCGTTACAGGTTTGCCTTTTATGCGGAGTTTGAAGGTCTTGTCATTTCTTTCTATTACTTCATAGGGTCCGGTGTAGGCAGGTTTCAGTGCTCCTTTGACAGCATCGTCTCTAAGGTAGACGTGAGTGGTTGTAGATAGGTCTTTGAAGATGAATACTGATTTCTTACAGTGTCTCGAAGCTGGTTGGGGCTGTATATCCTTAGTGATAGACCTTAATCGACCCATGAAGTCGAGTATGTCAGTTGTCTTATCGTTGGATGGTTGAAATAGCTCTCCAGGCAGTCTCAGGGGTTCTCCGTAAACAAGTTCTGCTGAAGAAGCTTGTAAATCTTCCTTGAGGGCACTTCTGATGCCGAGCAAGGCAATTGGGAGTGCTTCTGTCCAGTTGATATTCGAGTGACAGACTATGGCAGCTTTTAATTGTCTGTGAAAGCGCTCGACCATCCCGTTACAGGCAGGATGGTAGGCAGTAGTACTTCTGTGCTGGAAACCTACCATTTCTGACAGGTGCTTGAAGAGTTCAGACTGAAATTGTGTCCCTCTGTCTGTGATAATGATAGTAGGGCAGCCAAAGCGTGCTATCCATCCGGATATCAGAGTCTTGGCAACCGTTTCTGCAGTTATGTCGGGTATTGGGTAAGCTTCTGGCCATCTGGTAAATCTGTCCACGGCTGTTAGACAATATCTAAATCCATTTGATATAGGCATAGGACCTATAAGATCGATATGGACGGTTGAAAATCTTGCACGTGGGAGACTGAATGTGGCTGGATTTGTCTTTACATGTCGTGTGATCTTGGCTTGCTGACAATTATGACAGCTCTTTGCCCAATCCCTGCAGTCCTTCCGTATACTAGGCCACACGAATCGTTTAGCTACCAGGTCTGCTGTGGTATTCGGTCCAGGATGGCTAAGCGAGTGTAAGCTGTCGAAAATTTGGCGTCTTAGCGATTTTGTGACAAAAGGTCGTAGTATTTCTGTCTTTTTGTCACAATATATCTGAGTTTTCGTTCCAGGAATCGTCATCTTCTCCAGTTGTAGTGATGTACCTCCTTCGAGAATTTGTTTTATTTCTGTATCGCTGTCTTGTGATTTTGCTAAGACTTCTAGATCAACGGGCTTTGCTAGTTCATTTACCCTGGATAGTGTGTCTGCCACGACGTTGTCTCGACCAGATATGTGTTGGATATCGGTTGTGAATCGCGATATCAAGTCTAGGTGACGGAATTGTCGCGGTGAGCATTTTTCTTTATTTTTAGTAAATGCGTAGCACAGAGGTTTATGGTCCGTATATACCGTAAAGTGACGGGCTTCTAGCATGTGTCTAAAATAGCGGATTCCTTCGTAAATCGCCAGTAGCTCCCTGTCATAAGGGGAGTATTTACTTTGTGATGGACTGAGTTTCCGCGAAAAGAATGCGAGGGGTTCCCATGTGTCATCTTTGAGTTGTTGTAGTGCGGCGCCGATGGCGGTGTCTGAGGCGTCTGTAACAAGTGCGAGCTTGGCGTTTAGGTCTGGGTGCGCTAAGAGTGTGACGCGACACAGACTGTCTTTGCATCTTTCAAATGCTCTTAACTTGTCGCCTATAATGTCCACTGGGTGTGCGCCTTTTACTTTGTCTGTCAGCAGTGCGTGAAGTGGGGCTTGGATTTCAGCAGCGTCGGGTATGAACTTGCGATAAAAGTTTATCATACCGAGAAATCTTCTCAATTCCTTCACGGTCTTGGGTACCGGGAATTCTCTTATAGCTTCGACCTTTGATTCCAGCGGCTTCAAACCAGCAGACGAAACTTTATAGCCCAGAAAAGTCACTTCTTTCGCTCCGAATGTACATTTGGCTGGGTTTATTACCATGCCGTACTTTCTTAGTTTCTCGAATATTTGACGTAGGTGGTCTTCGTGGGAGGTTTCGTCTTTGGAGTAGATCAAGAAGTCATCAAGGTACGCATATACAAAATCCATCCCTCTAGTGATTTCGTCGACGAAACGTTGAAAAGTTTGACCTGCGTTTCGAAGTCCAAAACTCATAAAGGGAAAATCAAACAATCCGAATGGCGTAGTGATGGCTGTCTTGCAGATATCAGCGCTGTTTACAGGTACCTGATTATATGCTTTTACAAGGTCTATTGTAGAGAAGACGTGGCATCCAGCTATATTGTGAGTGAAGTCCCCAATGTGTCTGATCGGATATCTATCTGGGATTGTCCTCGAGTTGAGCATTCTGTAGTCGCCGCATGGACGCCATCCATTATCTTTTTTAGGTGCGAGATGCAGGGGCGACGCCCATGGGCTTTCAGATGGCCTGGCTGTTCCACTTTTGATCATTGCTTCAAATTCTTGCTTCGCGATTTTTAGCTTGTCGGGAGCCAGGCGTCGTGGAGAACAGGAAACTGGTGGACCAGGCGTCGTTCTTATGTGATGAACTGTGTTATGGCTGATGACACGTTGAGTTCCAGCTGGGCGCGTTATTTCTGGGTATTGGCGTAGCAGTTCATGGTATTTCGAGTCACCCATTGTAGTTTTCACTGAAGACAGATTGTTCGATGACGAAACATATGCTGCTGGTGCCTTTAGAGTGGTTGTACTGTCGATAAGCCGTTGATTTCGACAGTCGACGATGAGTCCGTAGAATGACAGAAAGTCGACACCGATTATTGGCTTCGTGACGTCAGCCACGATGAACCTCCAGCTGTAGTCGCGCCGTAAGCCGAGATTAAGAACGAGGCGAGCAAAACCGTAGGTGGCAATAGTGGTGCCATTTGCAGCGTAAAGAGTGTAGTCGGTCGGAGATCTGCGTTCGCGAAGTGCTGTGCGTGGGAAAACGCATAAGTCGCTCCCGGTATCCACGAGGAACTGCATTTTAGTCCTGCGGTCAGTTATAAAGAGGCGACCGGATGAGATGGGGCTGTCACTCGTCGCCATTAGTGACTGCCCTGAGTGTTTCCCTTCGCGAAATCGCATGGCTTCACACACTTGTTGGCTTTCGACCCGAACTTGGAGTGGTACCAGCATGTCGGAAATCTTCTGTAGTTGGATAGGGATCGTGATCGACTGCGGTCACGCTGATGGTTGCGGTTAGTTGAGCGCGATCTTCCTCGGTCTCTTGTAGTCAGGCTTTCCACTTTTCGCGTTAGTTCTGCAATTTGCCTAGACATTGCCTCCAAACTTGAAGCAGGGAAGTGTGATGAAGTAGCGGCAACTTGAGGTGTACTGGGAACTATTTCGTGGACGTTGTCTGCTAAGTCTGCTAGTGCTTGCAGGTCTGCAGTTTTCTGTGACACGATGATTGGCTGAATGGCAGTAGGTAGTCGACTAGTCCAAATAGTTTTGATAAATTCGTCCGGGACTGATGGTCCTGCCAGTCGTTGTAAGTGACGTAGAAACTGCGATGGACGACGATCCCCCAGCTCTTCATGCATCAAAAGTTGTTTTACTTCTTTTTCACGTGAAGCAGATAGGCGCTTAATGAGTTCGGTTTTGAGTCGCTCGTATTTCCCTGTTTTCGGTGGTGATATAATGATGTCTTTAACTTCTGCTGCATATCTATGTTCCAATGTTGATGTCACATAGTAATATTTTGTATCATCATCTTTTATGCCAGATAAGATAAAATTTCCTTCTAGTTGTGAAAACCAAACGGCAGGTTCCTCAGGCCAGAATGGTGGTGGTCGGACACCGACGCGAAAAATTCCGGTCGTGTCGTGAGGTGTAAAAGTCTTTGATGAGTCGTAACTTTTGTTGGCCGTCGTGGCGTCATTGCCTTTATCTCTCGATTCCATGTTCTTTATCGAAGGGGGTCACCAGTGTGGTGTTTTGGTGGATAAGTAAAAAACACTTACGTTCTTCACAGTGTGTATTTGTTTCCAGTCCAAAAGCACAGTTATAAGCAGCAAGAAGAATGAGCGCGTAAGCGTACAGCGTTCTTCACAGTGTGTATTTCTTTACAGTCCAAAAGCACAGTTACAAGCAGTAAAAAGATAGATCGCGTAAGCGTACAGCGCGGGGCACAAAGCGACGTGCGTCGGCTCCAAACGTGTGTGGCTCACTGACTGGCGTGCCGCACCGAAGCGAGGAACCGGTCTGCGCCCGCGACTCGTTCATTCTATCGCGGCGCACAAAACGACATTTATTGCATACGACTTCGGTACGACTTTTATCGTTTACACAAAAATAAGTAAGTATTATTTTATAGTATTTTTAACTATAATTAAGTTTATATAAATATGCAAGTGTGAAAGTTAAGTTATATTGTGATTCTATACAATGCTATATATTTTAAGTATATAATAAATTAATGTATGCGCTTCGTACATGATATATAAATTAGTATTTATGTATATTAATATATTTATATTTAACTTTATACTTTATAATACAATATTAATAAAGGTAATATTGTTACTACAAATGTACAGTGAAGGTAAGTGCTATTCCTTATTTATATGAATTTATACATTTGTTTATGTTATTAATCTATGTTTTTGTTTCAGGTTCTACTGGGTACGCCACAAGCCGTTTCGCGTCGAACACCGTGTTGCTGGGGTTGAGAGCCACCTGGTTCTTGGCTGCGTCACCGATGAGGCGCTCGGTGTCCGTGAAGGCAACGTACGACGGCGTGGTCCGGTTGCCCTGGTCGTTGGCGATGATCTCCACGTTGCCATGTTGCCAAACGCCGACACACGAATATGTCGTTCCCAAATCAATTCCGATAGCTGGCATTTTCCTTTATTTTATTTTCGCTCTTCACAGATAACAAGTAAATAATTGTTAAAATTTTCTTTGCTTATAGTTTCACGCAGTAGTTATAAACACGCGGTAAACTGTCTCCTTCTTAGCTTCCTTCACTCGTTCGCTTTGAGATTCAAAATATCACTGAGTTCCCGGGCAGACGACGTCATTTATATACGCCGTCCCGTTAGCCAATCAGAGGCCAGCATTTTCCCCCGCGTTCTCGACGTCACGTCGGGACTGTTCTACTATTCGCTAGAATATTCTCGAACTCACCAGACTTGCAATGTATTTGGGTCAAAACAAGGATGGACATATAAGATAAAACGAGATAGAGCATCAATTATGTCTGACTCCACCCCGCTTAAGACCCCACCCAACACCTATTGGGTTTCCATCAATGTATTTTTTAAAATACGCATAAAAGTATTAAAGATGTAACAATGGTGTTAGAACAACGGGCTTCAAATAAAACAGTTATCAATTCGACGACCTGTACCTGTATTTATATTTTTGGAATTGCACAGTTTATGTTACTAGCATCTAACCATACTACCCTAATAACTAAATAATATACTTACCCTAAAAAAAACAATAGGTACTTACGTAGGTAAGTACCTATTGATGAACGCCGGCTACACGTACGAAAATGTGTCACGTTCCTTGTGCAAGCGATAGAGAAGCACGATCGGACTAAGCTTTCGGATGGCGTTCGGCTTGTGACACATCTCTCTTCCACTAAAATTATCATCCTTAAATCTACTAAACGGGCAATCATTTTTTTCTTTGTTAGTTAATGTATGAGTAATCCAACCAGCAAATATTATCAAAATTAAAAAAATAAAAAATAATTCGAAATGTTATTGACTAGGTACAATAGTTTCGGCTGTGCGTTGATATATGGTATGGGGGCCACGTCTTATCACAATCGAAGAAAAAAAAATGTAGCCTATCCCGTGTCCTCTGTGTCAAAATGTTTATCTACCAAGTTCCAGAAAATTCAGTTAATTCATTTAAGAGTTACGGAGTAACATACACACATACATACTGAAAAAAAAATCTAAAAACCGTAAATTTAGTTTCAGTATCATGTATAGAGCTTATAAACAGGATATCTCGAAAAACAAAGTAACTTACTCCATGACAGACCTATACAGATTTATTATTAGTATTGATATTGATGATGATAGATACTTAGGTCATTAAAACACTTATAAATATCAAAATCGGTTCAGCAGTTTTAAGACTATCATGGGTGTGATGGGTTGCACAAACAAATGTCAAAACTAAAGATTTAACACGTCTTTTTCCCTTGCTGGGTAGACAGAGCCTAGGTCTATAAGACCTTATGGCTACATTTAGCATGTTGGAGAGAGTTTAGATGGAAAACGGAATCAAATCGTGATGGATTGCTAGCCGCATCGCCTATTGACATGATTCCGCAGATTTCAGAGCCCAATTCCTCGATCGGCTTTTTCGACCTGCGCGGTTTGTACGATTGTACGCTAAAAATTTAAGTTCAAAATATTTGTAACCTCTTTTATTGGATACGGCAACACAGATTGGTTATCTCTTTTTTTGTGGGCGTGTCAGTACATCTTGCTCTCACACGCTTTAGGGTGGCTATAGACTAGATGTACGTTTTTTTTCAACCCGGTTTGGTTCCTCGAGTACTACTACTGTACGCATTAAACTTTTTTGAAATATGCTGTTTAGAAAAACATTTGCTCCCGACTTTTCAATGTTGGCAAGGTAAGTAAGTTAGTGTAGTCATAAGTGATCGGATAATTACCTAGGTAAGCACTTATTTACCTGTACTCCACGAACATTTTGATAGAGTTGATGTAACAAACAACAGCAAAAACTTTCATTCCTTTATGGTAGAATACTCTTAAAGTATTTTAGTGAAAAAATAAAATCGCGACGGATAAGTACTTGTTGAAGGTACCAAGGTAATGCTAATGATAGGTATCTACTCGATAATCAGATAGATACAGATGATAGGTTGTACATATTGTTGATAGATTGTAGGTAGGCTTCTAATGATGTAGGTTCACACAAAAAAAATATATACTATTTGAATACGCGCACAAAGAATCCACGTTTGCCAATCTTAAAATAAATATATTAAATTATGTTTTTGAACTTAGTAAGTATAAGTAAGGACAAGCTAAAAGTGGAAGATCTTCTATGAATGGCAACCTAAGGTGCGGTAGGTTTTTCTTCATAAAAAATATCTATCTATGGAAAGAAGTATCAATCATTTAGAAGAAGTAGGTAAAGTAGGTAGCCAAATATTAATCGACAATTTAAATCGTTTTATCTGTTGCAAAACAATAAATACCATTTTTCATCAAAAGATAAAAAAAAAATCTCTGTTTAGGCATTACGAAGGTATGGTAGAATGAAGAAACTCATACATAATACTTACTTACATACCTACATTAATTACATACCTGCATATATAATGACTCTGTAAGAATAATATTCCTTTTTGGGTAGTCCTGTAACAAAGGACTGAACTTAGTCCATTTCAGAGCTGATAAGATTTAAGTATTATTTGGGTTAAACAACGAATCATCGTTTTTTTATGAAATTGTTTCCATTACGTTGCTTCCCATGCTACGCTTCGTGCATTAATTCATTCGTTCCGTAATTGATGGTATTATAACATAACTGTTCAAAATTTTGGTTAAATTCTTTTAGCTATATCAACATAAAATGGAAAATCGTGAAATCCATAACAAAGAGTAAATAAAAAACCAAATTACTGCAGTAAAGCATTTTTTAAAATAAAGTATAAGCTAGATTTTGTCAGCTTTGCGGCATTTTGCACAAAATACGTGTCCTCTTATTTTTTTGCAAAATGCCATAATGTCTGAAGTTCCTAAGTTTGTGGAAGCCCTAATCCGGTGGGCAGGCTCAATTGTGACAAATAGATAATTTGTATCTCTTTCTATCATATATCGCCATCCTTGTCATGACCCAAATATCACAGCCAATCTGGGGAGTTCCAGAATATTCTAGCGAATAGTAGAACAGTCCCGACGTGACGTCTAGAACGCGGGGGAAAATGCTGGCCTCTGATTGGCTAACGGGACGGCGTATATAAATGACGTCGTCTGCCCGGGAACTCAGTGATATTTTGAATCTCAAAGCGAACGAGTGAAGGAAGCTAAGAAGGAGACAGTTTACCGCGTGTTTATAACTACTGCGTGAAACTATAAGCAAAGAAAATTTTAACAATTATTTACTTGTTATCTGTGAAGAGCGAAAATAAAATAAAGGAAAATGCCAGCTATCGGAATTGATTTGGGAACGACATATTCGTGTGTCGGCGTTTGGCAACATGGCAACGTGGAGATCATCGCCAACGACCAGGGCAACCGGACCACGCCGTCGTACGTTGCCTTCACGGACACCGAGCGCCTCATCGGTGACGCAGCCAAGAACCAGGTGGCTCTCAACCCCAGCAACACGGTGTTCGACGCGAAACGGCTAATCGGCCGCAAGTTCGACGACCCAAAGATCCAGCAGGATATGAAGCATTGGCCCTTCAAGGTGATCAACGACTGCGGCAAGCCCAAGATCCAGGTGGAGTTCAAGGGCGAGACGAAGCGATTCGCGCCCGAGGAGATCAGCAGCATGGTGCTCACCAAGATGAAGGAGGTGGCGGAGGCGTACCTGGGTTCGAGCGTGCGCGACGCCGTGATCACCGTGCCCGCCTACTTCAACGACTCGCAACGCCAGGCCACCAAGGACGCGGGCGCCATCGCGGGCCTCAGCGTGCTGCGTATCATCAACGAGCCCACGGCGGCCGCGCTCGCCTACGGGCTCGACAAGAACCTCAAGGGCGAGAGGAACGTGCTCATCTTCGACCTGGGCGGTGGCACCTTCGACGTCTCCGTGCTGACCATCGACGAGGGCTCGCTGTTCGAGGTGAAGGCCACTGCCGGCGACACGCACCTCGGCGGCGAGGACTTCGACAACCGGCTGGTGAACCACCTCGCGGACGAGTTCCAGCGCAAGTTCCGCAAGGACCTGAGGGCGAACCCGCGGGCACTGCGGCGCCTGCGCACCGCCGCCGAGCGCGCCAAGCGCACGCTGTCTTCCAGTACCGAGGCCACTGTCGAGATCGACGCGCTGTACGAGGGCGTGGACTTCTACACGCGCGTGTCCCGCGCGCGCTTCGAGGAGCTCTGCTCCGACCTGTTCCGCGGCACGCTCGAGCCCGTCGAGAAGGCGCTGCGCGACGCCAAGCTGGACAAGAGCCAGATCCACGACGTGGTGCTCGTCGGCGGCTCCACGCGCATCCCCAAGATACAGAGCCTGCTGCAGGGCCTGTTCTGCGGCAAGAAGCTGAACCTGTCCATCAACCCGGACGAGGCGGTGGCGTACGGCGCGGCGGTGCAGGCCGCCATCCTCAGCGGCTCCAGCGACACGCGCATCCAGGACGTGCTGTTGGTGGACGTGGCGCCGCTGTCGCTCGGCATCGAGACGGCCGGCGGCGTCATGACCAAGATCATCGAGCGCAACTCCAAGATCCCGTGCCGGCAGTCGCAGACCTTCACCACGTACTCGGACAACCAGCCCGCGGTCACCATCCAGGTGTTCGAGGGCGAGCGCGCCATGACCAAGGACAACAACCGGCTCGGCACGTTCGACCTGACCGGCATCCCGCCGGCGCCGCGCGGCGTGCCCAAGATCGACGTGACCTTCGACATGGACGCGAACGGCATCCTGAACGTGAGCGCCAAGGAGAACAGCACGGGCCGCAGCAAGAACATCGTGATCAAGAACGACCGCGGGCGGCTGTCGCAGGCGGAGATCGAGCGCATGCTGGCGGACGCGGAGCGGTACAAGGAGGAGGACGAGCGGCAGCGGCGGCGCGTGGCGGCGCGCAACCAGCTGGAGGCGTACGTGTTCGGCGTGCGGCAGGCGGCGGACGAGGCCGGCGAGCGGCTGGCCGAGCCCGACAAGCAAGCCGCGCGCGCCGCCTGCGAAGATGCGCTGCGCTGGCTCGAGAACAACGCGCTGGCCGAGCAGGACGAGTACGAGCACAAACTCAGGGAGCTGCAGCAGCTCTGCGCGCCCATCATGGCCAAGATGCACGGCGGCGGGGACCGCTCGGGCGCTGCCGCGCAGGGGGGAATGCCGGGTGGCATGCCAGGAGGAATGCCGGGTAGCATGCCAGGAGGAATGCCCGGCGGCATGCCAGGAGGAATGCCTGGGGGCATGTACGGAGGAATGCCCGGTGGCATGCCCGGAGGAATGCCGGGTGGCATGCCAGGAGGAATGCCCGGAGGAATGCCTGGGGGAATGTACGGAGGGATGCCCGGTGGCATGCCCGGAGGAATGCCAGGCTACCAGCAACAGGGAGGCTACGGAGGACCCACCGTCGAAGAAATTGATTGAACTACCAATTAAGGCTAGTTTACGTCCTGTGATACCAGTTTTATAAGACTGATTTGCTGTAGGTTCAGTTATTTTTAAGTTTTTGTTTGTATCAGTAAGTTGATCATCTGTATGGAAAAAATAAAGTTAATAGTCTCAATTTGTTGTTTTAATAAATTGTTCATAATTCTCCTGCTTTCTAAGTGAGGTACCTACCTACTATAAATAAACATTTCATCAAAATTCACAACACAGTAACTAAATCATACTAACTAGGTAGATAAGAATCCAGGCCACGACACACCACACTAGGTTCCAGAATGCAATTTAAATTTTTGTAGACGTTAGAAGTTTTAGCTAAGGACTAGAGCAGTAGATACTTGCGGATACACCGCTGCCGGCCTATTTGCTAACTCAGTGTAGGTACAACGTTTTGATCGTCACTTCAAAATACATTACATTAAAAAGCTGCTATGTATTTTGAAGTGACGATTAAAACATTGTACACTTGTACACCGTAGTTGTCAAAAGTTTGTGAATAGGCCTGCAGATGAGGAGAAGAGAATTAATGGATTTTTTCCATCGATCTCATTTGCCTGATTATGCCCCTTGAATAGGTACCTACGTTAGTACTACTATGTATTATGTGCTTTGAGGAGGGGTTTAGATGAGCGAAACTGGCGACATCCGCCATTTTATTCCTTTACTCCTAATGCCGAGATGCCGCATTCGTCCGAGCAGGACAGACCAATTAGGTACCTATCTAGAAAAAAATTGGTTGTCTGTAAAGTCTGTTTAGGTACTGACAATAATTTTACGTGATAACTGTGGAAGAGAGTTAGATGCGTTACAAGCCGAACGCTTAGGCCGATCATGCCCCTCTATCGCTTGTTCCGCGCTCTCGCTTGCACACGGAACGTGACAATTTCTCGTGCGTGCAGCCGGCGTTCATTGATAAGAGTATATCACGTCAAAAGAAAGATGACCGCCAGTTGGGCCCTTCTATTACTACCGAAGTGCAGATTTAGGTATTTAATTTTGATTCTGATTAGATAAATAAGTACTATTTTTGCTCTATGCCCTTTTAATTAAAACAACATTTTCGAACAAAATATGGTTTGTTTTACCGTTTTATAAAGTAGGTATATTGGAATTTTTCACAAAAACATTATAAACCGCACGTCGAGGAAACCACTTGGTAACCGTAAAGACACTAGATACAGGTAAAGCTCACTAGTATACAAATATCGTGCGTTTGATTGAAAGTCAAAATCAAGACCTCAGTACTATAACTAGTATTAACTAACTAGTTGTTTGTAGTTACTCTTCTCTCTTCTGCCTTGTACATTTTCAGCAGTCGGGTATTTCCATGACCGCATATTATTGGCCGTATAAACGACATATCAACGTCGCGGTCGGCTAAGCGAAACATAAAAAAGTATATGTCAAACTTCTAACGCCAAATACGTCAATGTCAATTTAACAAGTCCAAAAACAAAAAGCGCTTGTTTCTTGTTGCAAAATAGATTTTTATCTTTTCTTTCTTATAATATGCATATTTAAGAAATTAAAATAAACAATAAGTGTATTTCAATAAGTGTGAGATTTAGTAGAACATAAGATATGTAGTAGATAAAATATTTGCGTTAGATATTTAACCTCTTAATAATTAGGCTATAACTTCTACAATTTGGGCACTGAGTGAAACATAAGAAAATGGATGTCAAAAACATAAACTCTGACTCGCAAGGGTCCGACGAGCCGGCACCGCCTGGGACTTCAGGCTTTATCGATAAAAAGGCAAGTATATACAATATAAAATATAGCCTCAGATTTAACCTTCAAGATTTTGCAATTCAGTAGCATTTATATTTCATTGTATGTAGATTGACCAGGTATGTTAATTTTTGGAGCAAACCTCGAACCTTCCTTCATTTTTCTTTTGGGTTTATCTGCAATATACAGTAGCTGCGGCTATTAACTTTTTGGCTATCAAGATCTTACCGTGTTATGATGTCATGACATTATTTGAATAAAATCTTGTGTAGGTTTATTTCAAACTTGTGTAATATCAACAGTGTATCTCTATCTCACGTTTATATCATCATTTGTGGGGTAAACAACTGTTTCATACTAAATGCAGTTACCGGCAACTTGGCTTGGGCGTTGATGGGTTAATTTTTTTTTATTTAAATTTTCCATACAGCCTAATATTACTTTCCAAAACATCAGAGAATCTCCCGACAAAGTTGCAACAACCATGATGCGTCTCTAGGTGGGTGGTTCCACTTAGGATGAACGTCTCCATCACTAAAGTTATGGTGTAATTGGGGTATATGTTTTTTCTTTGACAACCAAGCACATTAATCGGCAATAACAGTAGGAATAAGTGAAATTTTTGAAGCTGGTGAAAGTTTTGTTAAAAACAGAGAAATACCACAATGGCTAAAAACACTCCTGTTACAACAGTCTTACCTACAATAAATTATTTTGCCACAATATGGAAACTGCAATCATCACCCTCATTGAAGGTGATGATTGCAGTTTCACAGAGAGCCATAGAGCAAGCCATGCTTGGCATCAAATTTCTAGACTGATTTTACAACACAGGTCTGGCACTAAAGTTCCTGACATGCTTTCTAGGGTTGTTACTTTAAATGTCGCTGGTGAGAAAGAACAATGGTTTCACAGGCTTAGTAATAGGGTCCTATTTTTACCCTTTGGGCATGGAACCCTGAAAAGAGTCATTTTACAGAATAAGCTTCAAGACCTGATACAGTCACCTTTAGCCAGTCCATCCAGCCCAGGAATGCTGCAAGCTAAGAAGAAACTGCGTGCCTTCTCCATACAGAAGAAAGCGGTTCTCACTCCGATAACTGTGCCCAAGCCTGTCTCTACTGGAAGTAAGCACTTATTTCTTATTGTGTTCTATGTTTTCGCGATTGTTACACATTTCAATTAAATGTTACGTTTTCGAAACGTTAGGTGAATAATCTACACTTATTCACTCAATGAATTACAAGGACGTCGCGACATGGCAGTCCCTCAAACACCTTTCCTTTCTTTCAGTTTCTCTTCTTTCAGACGACGCTACATGGGTACCTTTGAGTGTAGCCATGTCGCATCGTCCTTGACACTTGGCCATCTGAATTGGCTGAAACTTGTCGGCGATACTGACTAACAATACGTGAATGACACCGTTTGGTATAAATACAAATGTATCCCTTTTTTAATCCACTTAAAAAAGGAGCAGGTCATCAATTCAGTATTTTTTAAAGTTTGGTACCCCATATAATGGCATTTATAAACTGATTTGTTAAAAAATATTTTTTTGTTTTAAAGGTTATGATTTCACATTGTTCACATTCATATTTAAATTTCACCAAAATCAGTTCAGTAGTTTGAAGTTGATTTTTATATGAAAGATTATACTATAATATCAGTCTAGTTATTGAGATGTGTTTTCTGCAAAGTTATTTTAAAACCAAAACTTGTATGTTCAAGTGCTGGCATCTCTTTAGACCCTTAGCTCATTTTTTTAAATAAACATAATAAAACTTTAAATTACAGATACAACAGTCCTCATTGGCAGGCTGAGTGGAGTGAAAACGACTCCGAAGCCAGAGCCTCCAGATCCCGATGTGAAAAAACCTCCAAAGCCACCCAAACCAGGGGCCAGCAGGAAAATATATCAAGGTAGGAGTAAATTACTCTACAACAATGTTTAGTCAAGATGCTTATTTTTTTTGATTTTATCAGCCGTAACAAGTTCACTGCTGGACAAAGTCCTCTCAGGGACAAATTTGTTGGATCCGGAATGGGAATGAAGGAGTTGGGACTCCCTCGGATGAATGGGGGAATGCAACTAGCAGTTCAGGTGGCCAGGCGCCTATACACAATGCCATACCTGCAACCACTGGAGACCTGCAAGATCCAATAATTAAATTGCAAATACTCTTTATATTGTGTGTTATTTTGAATATAATCACCAAGGTTTTTTTTTTTTACTTTATTATTATTTGAATTTTGATCAACTTGAACATTTTCTACAATATTATTCCATCCTATTACGTGTACTTATACATCACTCTACCCACATACTAGCAACGTGGTTTTTTACTGACTTAAAAAAAGGGGAGATTAAAAATTGGAATAAGAATAATTTATTTGCAAACAAAATATGGTACATAAAGATGTTATACAATAAAGAAGCGCACATATTTTACCAATTTGTGGCATGCAAATACACAGAATTGATATTTATGTATGTCATATTTCACAATAATTATAATATTTATGTCCATGAAAGTTTTCAAATTCTGTTGTTTTTTTTTTTTATGTGTGGCAAAACTCCGTAATTTATGAACCGTTTCAAAAAAATCATTTATTCTTGAAAGGGTTTGCTTTTAAGTTGGTCTCGTTAGAATTTTATCACTGTAGTTTGTGAAGTCAGTTTTTTTTAATATGAAAGATTATTTAGTTAAATATTGTATGGTGGTACAAAATCCTTAGTTTGTGTATTAAGGCGATTCTCACTTGCCCAGTTTTCATTTAATTTTAGAGTGTAGCTCTAGGCAAATGATGATTGATCAAAAAACCACCCCAATAAAGAGAAAAAAAAAAACATTAATAATTAATCCTAATCCTATCCTAACTAATATTATAAATGCGAAAGTGAGTTTGTTTGTTACGCTTTCACGTAACTACTGAACCGATCATCATGAAATTTTGCATACACGTTATCTGGGGTACGGAGAAGGACATAGGGTACATTTTATCCCAGAAAAAAGGACTGTTCCCGAGGGATCGACAATGACGCGGGCGGAGCCGCGGGCGAAAGCTAGTAAAATAAATATTTCTCAGTAAATAACATAATTTCAGATGTAATTTGATGTGAAAAATTGTCTGCAAAAAATTTTCTGAATAAAGTTTTGATTTTGATCAACCGGAGATTACGCGCACTACACGCAACTTTCGGTTCACAGAAAACTACACGGAAATCCAGAAGAAGAATGTGGCAGAGATCGAGGATATGAAGCGCAAGATGGAGTTGGTCGAGCTGGGTATACCACTCGGGCTGATCTGCCCCACATCCACTAGTGAGAAGGCCATGCCCACTAAGGCTATGCCGCCAATCAAGTCTTTCTTAGGTAAGTCCTTGTTTACCTCATTCGTCATCATCATGATTTCAGCCGTAAGGAGTCCACTGCTGGACGTAGACATGTCTCAAGGATTCTTCGTTCCATGGGAGGATATTGCCATCAGTGGCGTAACTATACAATTTGGGGTCCCTGGCAAATTCATACAAGGGGCCTATGAGAGTTTAAGTTCAGCTTCGTGGGCTTCTAGCTGGTTTAGCTTTGGCTTCTGTCTGGGGCCCCTTATGACCAGCCTGCCACCTTGTAGTTACGCTACTGATTGCCATACTCACCACGCTTGGCAGGCAGGTTGGCAAGCGCAGTTTCTTTGGCTTCTTGTACGTACGGCGCTGCTGCCAATCTAAAGCATTTTTAAACTGGTGAATGATAGGAATTTTTTAAATTTACAAAAAATAAGTTTATACGAAGAACGTATTTTTGGTAATTAAGTATTGTGTGGTGGTATAGAACCCTTCCAATGTGGTACCGACTCCCACTAAGCGGGTTTTTATCACAACACTTACTTTTTAAAAATCATATATTTTTACCTTCGACATATAAACAAATCTTAGAGTAACTGTAAAAAAATTGTATGTTATAAATTTATTTTTGATTGGTTTGTTTTGATCAAAGGTAAAAATATGTTTATAGCAATTCTTATGATACCCACCCAACATAAGTGAGACCACTCAACATTGGGAATAAAATTAGTAACATTGCAAATTTTTGAGATAATTTGTTTCAAATACAAACATACATACAGTGGAACATAGAACCTCCTCCTTTTTTGATGTCGGTTAAAAAATGTACGAGTATCTGATTAAATTCCCAATGTTGATAGATAACATACTTTTCATCTGTTTGGCATTCTTTTTTGTACTGTTTCCGTTTGTTTCTCACATCAAAATTTATAAGTGAGAAAAAGTATGATTTAACTGTAAGACCAATGAAACATAATATATAAATTTGCAAGAAAGCTACTTTTTATGTCTCCAAAAGTTACATTCTTGAGTTATCCTTGTATCATATAAGATACATCCTTGAGTTCACATTACCATCATGTCTCCTAAAGTTACATCCTTGAGTTATCCTTGTATCTTATAAGATACATCCTTGAGTTCACATTACCGAGTTCTTTTTGCACTTAGTACATTTGAAATTCTTCAAATAGATAAACACATATATGGATTGAAACTGTTTTGTTACCTGCAGACCTACACATATCTTGTGACAACTACGGAGAACGTTTTGACGGCCACTTCGATATCAATTACGGGTTATGTTTCTTAAATAAAAATAGTCAATCATATGAAAGCCGCAATGTATTTTGAAGTGACGATCAAACCAAAGTTTTGACAACTACGGTGTAAGTTGTCAAAACTTTGCAACTAGGCCTCCATAAGAGCTCTTCTTTATTTAATGAAAACAGATAACATAAGTTCAAAATAGTAATATAGTTGTTTCTTAAGCGACGAACCCTTTCAATCCATAAAAAGGGCTCGTACACATTGGGCGTTTAAAACGGGCGTTTTAACGATTTAGACATTTAGAGGATCATATTAATGCACTTCCAATCAAGTATCTTACTGATACAAATTAAAGAGTGGTTCTTGGTGCAACTTTGGCCCACCACGATGTCTAATGTGTGCGTACTACCCACATATACAGGGTTATAGTTAACTAACGCAAAATCTGCTGAAGACGACTTAGGTACATCATGACTAACAACGTTTGTTCTATCATAACTTTTACCTAAACGCAATATATAGTAAGATTTTACATACATAAACTTTAATGTGGATTTCTATCAAACGTTAAGTCTATGCAGCCGGCCGCGTGCCACGTGAGCGTAGGTACCTACTACTATTACCTCATAGCGTTGATTGCCATATAGTTAAAACGGGTAGAATTGCTAAACTGCATTTTATTTTATTTCTTATAAAAAAAAGCAAACATCGAATTACAAAAAGTCATAGAACAAACGTAGTTAATCTTGATGTACCTTATTCACCTTTAGGAGGTTATGCGTTAGATACCACTTACCCTGTATAGATGTACATAGATGACGCAAGTATCACGTATGTATGAAAACAAGCGTGCCGACTTTTTATCTCCTACTGTTAAAAAGTCTATAGGAACTATGTCCTTGCCTTTGGGTGCTTGCAATTTTTTGGCTACTGCAGTTAATTACCACGCAACGAGGCATTTTTTAGATTTCGCAATTTTCGCATTCCCGCATCATCATTATTTCGTGTAGGTGACACGATCAATCGACCATGCACACCCTGGTGTCAGAGTTCTACGGAACCGCCTCTCGGCCTCTAACGTGGTTCCTTTAACGACTACCGGATGGCAGCCGGGACCACCGGCTTAACGTGCCTTCCGAAGCACGGAATCATCTTTATTATCAGACAATCAGGTGATTCAAGCCTGCAATGTCCTACCCAAACTGGAAACGACTAAACAAAGTATGCTTCCGGTGGGAATCGAACCCACGACCCCCGGGTCAACAGGCAAACGCCTTAACCACTGGACCACGGAGGCAGTTATCGCCTTCCCGCTGCAACAACAGACGCGCGCGGTGTAGCTTGGTTAGGGGTTGGGACACGCGAATCAGATGCATTTACGTCATCTATGTACATTGCTTGTGATATCATTTGCTCTGCACTTACATACACACACGTGATGCTTGTGTTGCGAATTGAGTCTTTGTTTATTTTTGCTTGTGAATTATGTTGCACTTTCTTCGTACTTACACTGGCTGGGTATGCATGTAGCCCGAAATTTCCGCGTGTGCGCGGCGCGTGAGTCGCGCGTCGCCCGCCCGTTAGCGCGGCGGTCCAAACGCCGCGTGCGCCCAGCGAACCGTGAGTGAATGGCTCCCGCTCTGCGATGTGTAGACTTTGACTGTACTTGGTACAGTATTTTTATCTCACGAGGCCGGACGAGACAATATTGTGTGTATATATATGCACATATATATACATCGTGAGTACGAGTATATGTGTTCCCTTGAGACTTGATATTGTCACACATTATTTTCCCTAAATACATGAAATTTAATTCATAAGCAAACGTTTAAGGAGTGACTCAGACCACGAATTTGAACAACTTTCATATTGGGACCAACTTCGACATAGTGAAAAAATTATCTGTGCTTTCATACAAAAGTCGGTTATCTACTTGGCTAAAATCTATAGAACAGCTGTTTTTTTTTTAAATTTCGGAGTTGGTCCCGTAATGAAAGTTGTTCAGATTCGTGGTCTGAGTCACTCCTTAATTAATTTGCTAATGAATTCAATTTCATCCTGTATATTTCTCTTTATGGACGCTAAGACTGGCTGTTCGGAAGTCCTATTGTGGAACGGGCGTCCAAAACATAACGTACATTTTTTGCATGAAAAAAGTAAGTTGTTTTAGACAGTCTCCTGATTAATTAGGTCCACCATTCAGTTGTCAAATTAATCAGTGCCAAAATATACTTTTTTGTTTGGAACACAAAAGCGTACAACTAGAACCACGAATCGCTAGCGTGTGAATTAATTGCTTCACGTCAGAAATTATAAACGTTAAATTTTTGCCGCTACTTCTTCGTTTACTTGCGCTTGGTTGAAATTTGGCTGGCTCCGTGGCGCAGTGGTTAACACGCTAGCGACACGGGGTGCCCGGGTTCGATCCCCGATCAGGTCAAGATGGAAAATGATCTTTTTCAGATTGGCCTGGGGCTTGGATGTTTATATAGTTATGTATTTGTTATAAAATATCGTTGAGTTAGTATTCTATAACACAAGAGCTATTCTAATTGTAGATTTAAGAATAATATGTTAAATAAAATGCCGCAGAGATAGAAAGACTTGTATTTTGTAGAATGTAGACAGGAAAGTACAATTGACAGATATGAAAGTACAATTGACAGATATAAAACAAAAGTATTAAAAACATTATTGTGAAACTGCCAGTGTTGACATTGAAATAGGTCTAACAACAAGTCTCGGACTTACTTTGGGGCTAGCTCAATCTGTGTGATTTGTCCGTATATATTTATTTATTAACACATTCAGTGCTGAAAACAAGCCCAGCATGTTTTTCGAAAAAAAAAAAAAACACAAGTGCGGCCGCCGCGTCGCGTGTTATCCATTTTTCTTTACGGCCCTGCGGTTGAACGCCCCTGGCGTGATCCAGCGTTTTCTATCGACAGTGCGGCATATGACACCTGGCATGTAATCTGGCATAAAACGTTGGTACATTGTTTATAACGTTTATCGATAAGTGACGCATCGTACTCGCCTGTCCCTATCGCACCTATGATATATGGCACCGCGGGCAGCGAGTGTTTGACAATAGTATAGTGAGATAAAGGTACTGTAGACGGGTATTGCATGCAGTAGAGTTGGTGTAATGTTTGATAAGTGGTACATTTTGATAGAATGAATTTGCAATAGATATGATATTTGTTCTATGATTTTGAATGTGTATTAACTGTAGGTTTGTGATATGGATGAGAATTTTGTTATTATACAGTATACACATACATTTAGTATTAGTAGATATAGTATATACGATGTCAGGAAGCATGTCAAATAGCGGTCATAAAGAGGCTTACATGAGCCAATTAGCGCCACCTACAATTTTGTTATTTTACTCCTAAATCAAAGTAAAAAAATGTAAAACTCAACTTTCCTTGTGAATTATTTGTAGGATGTTTGGTATTACTCTTTTACATTTTTGGAATTATACAATTAAGAGATTATCGTCAAAGTAATAAACTTACTTACGCACTCGGCAGGAAGTTCATCCCCACACCTTGAATTCACCTTTTAAAAGGAACTTTCTTCCATGTACGCTTAAGTTGTGGAACGAACTTCCTGGTTTTTCCGAGTGACTACAACATGGGGTTCTTTAAAAAGGGTGTGAAAAGATTTCTTCAGGGTCGGTCGTGCGAGTGGCACCCCTGGTGTTGCAGGCGTCCTTAGGCTACGGTAACCGCTTTCCATCAAGTGAGGCTGTGTGCCTGTTTGCCTAGTGGTATAAAAAAAACTTCAAGTAATACCAAAAGAACTAAAAGTATTTGACATGTGATGTTCAAGATTTTTTTTGGAGTACTACCTACCTTAAAAAATCTCAATTTTGGAGTAAAATAAATAAAATGATGGGTAGCGCTAGTTGGCTTTTGTCAGTCTCCTAAATGTAGGCTTTATGACCCTACCTTTGTGATACGGGTATGACTAATCACATACATATTTACAAGCACTTGTCGTGCGTATAAGTATACGTCTGGTTCATTCTTGATATGCTACTTGGCAGCTATTATAGTTTTGTAAGTACTTTATATTTCCGGTATCCTAGTGTGTTAAATGTGCCGTCACAACGTTATAAATAGAAGGGTAGCTGGAGATACGTTATTATAGAATACGGTTAATGAATACTTCATTAGTACAGCAATGAATCTACTTCGTCTTTCAGATCCCGCTAAAGTTGATGAATTGATTCGCGAGGCGAAAAAAGCAAGAGCCGAAGGGAAAAACTTCAAATTTGAACTTTCTAAATTCTTGCCTGACTACGACAATCCTTTTCAGCGCAAAAAAGATAATCCTGCTGACACACAAGACGATAAAGATAATAAAGACAAAGATAGGAATAGAAAAGATAGGTGGAAAAGTGACAAATATGAGTTTAAGAGACATACGGATCATAGAAAGAAAGATGACAAAGACAGAGACAGGGACAGACAAAAGGATAAGAGTAAAGACAGAGATAAGAAAAGCAGAGAAGAGAAGGAAGAGAAGAAGAAAGAATTGCCCAAAACTGCTAGAAAGGTTGAAAAAGGCAAAGGAAAAGATAAATCAGAAAAAGATCCTAAAGAAACAGACGTTAATTTGAACGATTATCTAGTTTGTGATAGCTGGTCTTTAGATACTGAAGATAAAACTAATAGCTCAAGTCCAAAAGGGTCTGAAAAGGCTCTAAATACTGCTGCTATTCCTCTGCCGGATGAAGAAGTCCCCAAAGACATCAATAAACCTAAGGAACCGTTGAAAATAGATGTCGATATTCCTGTACCTGCTGAACCAGTGAAAGTAGAGAAATTACAGCCAGTTATAGATTCCTTTAAATACGAATTGGACTCCAACGAAGATGAAGTCTTAGACATATTTGACGAGGATACAGAGTTAGACAAATTTGCAAATACTTCTGCTCAAAAACGTGGTAAGTCGTACGATTCTCCAGCGTCTATGAAAATGTATGACTTTGATCAAGAACCCACTACAGCAGATGACGAAAACTTCTTAGAATCAGTCATAAATGAAATAAAGCAAGAAGACATGAGTGATATTAGTCAGGATAAAGGTTTAGTTGAGTATGACATGTCCCCGATCAAAGACGATGATATACAGAGACCAGTCAATCGAGAATCGGTGACTCCTGAGTTGGATGATCGTATGAGGGATCTAAGAAGTCAGCAGAGCTCGTATTCGGATGGATATAGGTCTTCAGAGAGTGGATATAAGTCCAGAGAGAGTGGGTACAAGTCGGATAGATCTGACAGTTTCCGGTTGTCGGTAGAGAAGGATTTGGACGAAGCACTGGAACGGAAAATGTCTAGAAGCACAGTGGAGTCTTTGGAGACCTGGAGCTTTATTTTGAAGATCTGCCAGCCGCTGCTGTTTAGGCATGACAAGAATAAGTGCTACAAGTAAGTCACCTTTTCTTTTTCTTCTGAACCCTTTACCAGGCGTCGTAGTTATAATTTTTGATTGGATTTGAACATTATGTTAAGGGCAGAAGGTTCAATTTAAAGTGGGCTTTATATGTCCTCTGCCTGGTTAAGGTGCCTCTCCAACTAGTGACGGTCGGCGATCAGTTTGTTCACCTTTAAATCTCTGAATTATATTTTCTTCTTATCTAGTCGAAATTTTTTCATGAATAGTTCAAATTTATTAAAGTATAATGTTTGTACAATTTTCAGGGAGACCCATACAACCCCAAAACTATGGTACACGGAGAATCCCCGGCGCTGCAGCTGCGTGAAGGACCGCGCTGTGGTGTACGAAGAGCTTGAGACCTGCAAGATGCCGCTGGTAGACCGCGTCTATGGATGCGACCAGTAAGATTTTTTATGATATTGGACGGTAAACGAGCAAGCGTGACACCTGACGGTAAGCGATCAACGCTGCTCATGGACAACTGCAAAACCAGGGTGTGACAGGAGCATTGCCAGCCTTTCAAGAAGTTGGGGGTAGGACTTCGGGAGGGGAAAGGATGGGCCTCCGGCTCACTCACTCGCCGAACGAAGCATAGAAGCGATAAAGCTTCTACTCAAACGTTGATTTTCTGTGAGAGTGTGGTACTTCCCCGGACGAGCCAAAAATTAATTTTGCCGGTAGCGTGGCTCCACCACAACTTTAAACTTTTGAGCTCTCGTTTTGCAATGTTCCATAACTCACGATGAAGCTCTCAATTTTTCTCCTCACTAGTTGGCGCCACTGTTGAGTATTGTCCCAAAGAAACCTTCCCCCTCAGCGTCATCCTAACTAATATTATAAATGCGAAAGTGAGTTTGTTTGTATATTTGTTTGTTTGTTTGTTTGTTACGCTTTCACGCCGTAACTACTGAACCGATTATCATGAAATTTTGCATACAAGTTCTCTGGAGTACAGAGAAGGACATAGGCTACCTTTTATCCCGGGAAAAAGTACTATTCCCGAGGGATCGACATTGACGCGGGAGGAGACGCGGGCGAAAGCTAGTAAATTATAATTTTTACTTAAAACAGTTTAATCTCGTTTATGACACCTAACGTTTCGAAAATTTTACAGTTTACATGTTTGCAGGAAAATTAAGTTGACATTTGTCAAATTAGTCTACCTGCGAACATGAATGTCATGACTAAGTTTTTTCAAAAAGTGTATTCTGAATTTTTTTAACTAAAACTCAATGAACCTTATACTCACTAAGGCACCACCAAACACACAAGCAGCACTTTGCTGTCGACCAGTCAACTGCAAGCTACCGCCAGCTGCCGTTGGCTTTCTCGACAGCTGCAGTTGCATCTGTCGACAGTTTGCAGTTGACTGGTCAACAGCTGCCGTTGGCTTTCTCGACAGCTGCAGTTGCATCTGTCGACAGTTTGCAGTTGACTGGTCAACAGCAAAGTGCTGCTCGTCTGTTTGGTGCCTTAACCTATCTCGCTATTGAACTAAAATGGATTTTATCTAAGTCGCACGCGACTTGGCACTGCGTTATAGGTATACAGCGACCAAACGGATAATATACCTACATTTTGCAAATAGAAAAAGAATTTGATTGATTTAATACTATTATTATTTGTCAGAATCGCAGAGGGGCCTTCCGCCACAGCCCAGAAGTGGTACCCGCGCCACACAGCCTGTTTTGTGGAACCCAGCGTGCCGCTCACCAACGAGTGGGAGAATGAGGAGCACCTGGAACCCCGGGCGCAGAGCGGGAGCGCCACCCCCCGCAGCGAGGAGATATACCTCGACAGGGAGTACCAGAGGTATTTGACCATATACATACATAATTATGTATGTAAATGGGACTTAGCACGAACATTTATATAATAACTAGCTTTCGCCCGCGGAGATCGATCCCTCGGGAATAGTACTTTTTCCCGGGATAAAAGGTAGCCTATGTCCTTCTCCGTACTCCAGAGAACTTGTATGCAAAATTTCATGATGATCGGTTCAGTAGTTACGGCGTGAAAGCGTAACAAACAAACAAACAAATAAACAAACAAACTCAATTTCGCATTTATAATATTAGTAAGGATATAAATGTTCGTTTTATTATTATTGATACTACTCACTCGGATGAATAGCGGAAAGCAAGTAGCAGCTCGGGATGCAAGCATTTGAGGATGTCACCCCTGACCATAATCCAATCTCCAAATATCCGTTCGGCGTGAAGTTCGATGAATCTTACAGGTGACTCTTAACGTGCTACCTAATATACGAATGAGGGTTGCTCGGCCTCTTTGAGACTACTCATCATCATCATTTCGAGTAGGTGACCTGATCATGATCAGTTACCTGTTCTAGTCATAAAAGCTACTAAAGATACACTGGCACCAGTTATAAGTTTTTTGGTAAATTTATCTTTCACACAGGGTATCTTTCCAGAAAAACTTAAGGTAACTATAATAAAACCTTTTCCAAAAGAAAAAAAGACTGAGAACGTTGAGAATTTTAGACCCATTGCTTTAAGTTCTGTTATTGATAAAATATTTGGAAGAGCCATGCATAACAGAATTATCAATTTCATTAATAAGCATAATGTTTTAGATATTAACCAAAACGGCTTTCAAAAAGGTAAGTCTACTGTGTTGGCTGCATTTAACTTGATTAAAAACATACTAGAATTTGTTGATAAGTCAATTGAGGTAGGGGCGTTCTTTATAGATATGACCAAAGCATTTAACTACGTGTTACATGATTTATTGCTTGCCAAGTGTGAAAAGTATGGACTTCGTGGCAACACATACAGTTGGCTTAAATCATACTTGGAAAACAGGACTCAATATGTTGCTTTAACAAATTTAGATGATAACCTCAACGAAACTGTATTTAAATCTGAGAGGAGGGTTAGTAATGTAGGTGTGCCGCAGGGGAGCATTTTAGGTCCTTTGTTATTCTTGTTGTACATTAATGACCTCCCAAAAGCAACCAAACACTTCTGTACTTTGTTTGCAGATGACTTATCTGTTATAATTCCAAATACTTCTAATTCATATGATACTGACATTAATAATACATTGAGTGACATCACTGATTGGCTTAACAAAAATAATCTAAACATTAATACTAAAAAAACAAAATATGTACAGTTTCACAACCAAAGAAACAACAAGGTAGCTAATGTAACGATTATTCATGATGGAAAAATAATAAATCAATGTGATGAGATAAAATTCTTAGGAATAATGTTAGATAAACATTGTTTATGGAAACCTCACATCAAAAATATATGTACAAAATTGAATAAATATTCTTATGTATTATGGAGGCTAGTCAACAAAACAGACTTGAAAACGGCGTTGATGGCATATCATGGATATGTAGCGTCTATTCTTAGATATGGAATTGTCATTTGGGGAAATTCAGTTGACTTAGAGAGAGCATTCATTGCGCAGAAAAGCTGTGTAAGGGCTCTATGTAGGTTGCCGCAAAGAACAAGCTGTCGATCCAGTTTCATTAAATTGGGCTTACTTACACTACCGTCAATGTATATTTTTGAAACATGTTGCTTTGTAAAGGTCAACTCACACTTGTTTTCACGGAACTCTGATTTGTCAAATACTTATCGTGGTAGGTTCCCGGATAAGTTAGTATTGCCAACTATGACCACGACTCTTTACAATCAAAGTTGTTATCCGATGGCTATTCGTATTTATAATAAATTGCAAGAAGATCTGAAGTCCTTACCGTTACCATTATTTAAAAGCAAATTACGTTCCTTTCTGCTAGAAAAGTGCTTCTACACAGTGGAAGAATATTTGACGTATTGATTATTTTTTTAGACATTATTTTTGACATTATATACCAGTATAAATTGATTTTTGTTAATACCCTATGACCCATGACTTATAATTTGTACCAATGATATGGATTCTTTGTATGTAACTTAGGGTTATTTTCTAGATGTGACTGCATGGTTTACCGAAATATTTGCATGCCTGTATTTGGTTAAGAGTGAGTTGTTCTATGTACCTACCACCTTTTGTACCACTTTTACTGCAAATAAATGAATTGAATTGAATTGACCCTGGTGTCAGTCAGAGTTCTTCGGAACCGCCTCTCGGCCTCTAACGTGGTTCCTTTAACGACTACCGGATGGCAGCCGGGACCACCGGCTTAACGTGCCTTCGAAGCACGAAATCATCTTTATTATCAGACAATCAGGTGATTCAAGCCTGCAATGTCCTACCCAAACTGGAAACGACTAAACAAAGTATGCTTCCGGTGGGAATCGAACCCACGACCCCCGGGTCAACAGGCAAACGCCTTAACCACTGGACCACGGAGGCTGTCAGACTTTGAGACTACTGCGTTTAATGTTTATTATCATTGAACACTCGATCGCTACCATAATATGTTCAGCAAATAATCATGTATACATAGTGAAATTTTGATCGTTTTGGACTCTTAAAGTAGTGGCTCAGACCATCAATATAAACAACTTTTTCTATGGGACCAATGCTGGGAACTCAAAAAAAATTTGTCATTTCCATACAAAAGAGTTTCGCCGCCCGGCCAGTTTGTGTGGGAACGTCGAATTTTTTTTTGTGTTCTCAGCATTGTTCCCATAGGAAAAGTTGTTCATTTTGATGGTCTGAGTCACCTCTTTAAGGGTGGGTCCAAAACGATCAAAATTTCACCATGTATAAAAAAATTGTAATAATTAGTAGAAATAAAAAAAAAAGAAAAGAAATATAGTCATAAAATTAAAAAGCCCTTTAGGCGAGTAGGCGACAACTGTTGAAACGAGTTTCTCTTAGCGTTTCTTCTCTGCAGTGGTCGGTTCCGAAACGCTAGTAGTCTGTAGCTTTTGCACATCAATTAATAATATAAATATCACTAAATTAGTTCCTTTAAAATGTGCCTATTTTCTGAATAAACGTTTTGATTTTGATTTTAATGGCCCCTAATCTAGTAATTGATTGATTTTCCATAAATTCCAGATTCATGGAAGCCGTGTGGCCGGAAGTGAGCGACAGCAAAGCAGAAACTTCACGCAGCACAACCCCAGTGAAGGAAGTGAGGAAGAAGAAGAAGGCTGACGACGGAGAAGACAAGAAGAAAGCGAAGAAGATAAAGCTGAGTAGTGAAGGCTGGAGTCAGGAGTCGGAGCAGGAGGAGGCTCCAGAGAAAATGTGAGAATAAGATTGATTAATTTTTTTTTTTGTTTGTAAACTCTTTATTGCACATAAAAAGAAATAATAATAACAAAAGGCAATTCTTAGAAACTAATGACGTACAAAGGCGGACTTATCCTAATAAGGGATTTCTTCCAGTCAACCAGTATTCGAAAATAGAAGTAAGAAAGCTACAGGGTAGCGTAACAAAGATCTAAATGTACAATATTTTTTTTTTATTTATATTTGACGGCAAACGAGCAGACGAGCCTCCTGATGGAAAGTGGTTACCGTCGCCCATGGACATCTGCAACACCAGAAGAGCTGATGATGCGTTGCCGACTCTTAAGATACCTGTAAACACGCCTTTTGAAGGACCCCAAGTCATAACACACAGGGAAAACCTCGAGAGTGATCCCATTCCACAATCCTGCTATACCAGGGAAAAAACCACGTGACGCTCTGACATTTTGGAGACCCAAGTGTCAAGGATGTGGGGATGGACTTTACTCCTGTGGCGGGCGGTGCGGTGGTAGAAAGGTGACGGTAGTACCAATTCGAAAAGTTCTTCAGAATAAGTAACACTCCCCATAATATAGACAGTAAAATACACACAGAGAGCCAACGTCTCATTCATCTACGTTGTTTCTTTTGTTTTAGTAAGTGGTCTACACTTTTGTTAAATTTTTTAAGCTGCCTAAAGGCATCTGACGTTGCTTAATAACTGCCATAATGATGACAGCCGCCGCTGACAGCCGAGCTTACCTCGCATATTTGGGCGTCCCATAGCATACATCGTGTAGGTCGCGTGTCAGCTTCAGCTGTTTGTAATAACAATCAAATTTAGTAACAAATTGACATACTATCAAACAGAAATCAAGTTACAATCGAGCGGCAGTCGAGGCGATGCTGGGTGCTATCGAGAAAGCATCCGTTACACCCAGTTTGAGAGAAATAGAGTTTGAGAGTTTGAAAGAAATAAATTACTTTCTAAGTGACGAGATCTTGTATTTCCACACCAACATCTACAACCTACACTCAACATCTCAACGATACTAACTTTACGATACTATATTTTATAATATACATAAAATATAGATAAATATATCTCTGCCATGCTGGTCTGGGAGAAATGAAAAAACGTAGAATGTACCAGCTGTGTCTTCCCGCGCAGATCGTAAAAGCAGATCGAGGGAATGGGTAAAATCTGAGGAATCATGTTAATAGACGATGCGGCTAGCAACCCATCACTATTTTGATTCAGTTTTCCACCTAATGCCCACCAACATGCTAAATGTGGCTTTCAGGTCTTATAGGCTCTGTCTACCCCGCAAGAGAAGAAGACATGATACTATGTATCTCGTGATACTGTGTATCACGTCTTTTTCCGTTTTCACGTCTTTTGTATAGATAAATATCTAACTGCATTCACTGAAAAATATCGTTCTTATTCTCGACTTGGCCGGAGATCAAACCTGTCACCATTCATTTTCTTGTAGGTGTCACGGTCAATCGACCATGCACACCCTAGTGTAGAGTTCTTCGGAACCGCCTCTCGGCCTCTGACGTGGATACTTTAACGACTACCATATGGCAGCCGGGACCAACGGCTTAACGTGCCTTCCGAAGCACGGAATCATTTATTATCAGACAATCAGGTGATTCAAGCCTGCAATGTCCTAACCAAACTGGAAATAACTAAACAAAGTATGCTTCCCGTGGGAATCGAACCCACGACACCCGGGTCTACAGGCAAACGCCTTAACCACTGGACCACGGAGGCAGCATCAAGATCAAACCCGTGATCCAGTAATTAAGAGGCAAGCTCACTACAGACGCCACAGAGGTCAATGACCTTAACATGTACAGTCAGGGACAGAGATACCTGACCAGGCCCTCTACCTAAATCTTGAATTTTCTCTTAAACTATAAATAATATCAACATGAAAATTAATATTATGAAAGAATTCATTAAAATCTTTCTGTATATACATTTTTATGTTATTATTATTTATAGTTTAAGAGAAAATTCAAGATATACGTAAAGGGCCTGGTCAGGTATCTCTGTCCCTGACTGTACCTAAACTGATAAACTTTGTTGCAGCAAAAAGCCAAAGGAGAAAGAGCGTCGCAAGCGCAAGCACTCCGCCACCACGCTCTCCACAGAGACGGACAGCGACGACGCGCGCAAGCGGAAAAAGGCGCTCAAGAGAAAGGTTGCTTAACTTTCAATTTATCATCGTTCGTAGGTCTAGGAGACAAGAAAAGACATACAATCTGCCAGCCGAAATGGCTGGCAGATTGTATGTTTTTTCTATCCAGTATACCATTTATGTTTATATTATTATTATATATTTTTTTAAATATTACAAACTGTGATAAAATCACAATTAGTTTAAAAAGCAATGTATAAAAAGTACAAGAAGAGTTTTGAATTATATTTATATTATTTAATAATATTAACCGGGTCACCCAAGTGCTATTTCGTCGGGATTGCCGACTATAATTTATATACTACTGCCGACTATATAATATTTACATATTTTTTTTTAAATTAAAAAACAATCTAAATTTATAAAAATTTAAAAAACATTATATAAAAATATATATCTCGCATTAGGCGTGTATTTATTATCCTCAGAGTCTAAAATTGAACGTTTTATACATGTTTAAACTAATTGTAATTTTATCACATTTTTTAATATTACAAGTTTATAAAAAACTACTCATTGACTAAAAAACAAAAGCTCAAGTTGCAGGTTTGCCAAAGAGCGCAGTATGTTAGGTATTAAAAGGACAGATCGTGTCAGAAATACTACGCTGCGGTTCATCACTAAAGAATTTGACGCGGGAAAAAAGTCCGCTAAGCTAAAATGGGATTGGGCGGGTCACGTATGCCATATGAGCCCTGAAAGATGGGCACGTTTGATAACGTCATGGGTACCTACTGATGGAAGGCGTTGAAGAGGGAAGCCAAGAACGAGATGCAGAGACGACCTGTTTGTTTTCAATGAGGGATGGCAAAACAGAGCAATAGATGAAACTAGGTGAAAAATGGAAGGGCAGGCTTTTGCCTAGCAGTGGGACCTAAATGGCTAATTTAAAAAAATATACTAAATGTATATATTTTAAAAATTGCTTTCTTGGGGATCGATATAGGGTAGATATCATTTGAGGTATATTTTACATATAATGATCATTCAATGATGTGACTGATTCTATTCTGTGGTTTCATTTTGAGTTATAACTTCTCTTTCTGCAGCTGAGTAAGAAGACTAAAGCAAGGGACGCGAAGCGGCGGCGCCTCAGCAAGAAGTACCTGCGCAAGCTCAAGGAAAAGAACAAGAAGAAGAAACAGATGAAAGTGGAGAAATCTGACGACGAGACAGACAACGAGAAAGGTGAAGACTTTTGAGATAATGGTCCGCTTTAGAATATCGGTACTTATTCTATGGAAATCCTTATCCTTACTAATATTATAAATGCGAAAGTGAGTTTGTTTGTTACGCTTTCACGCCGTAACTACTGAACCGATCATCATGAAATTTTGCATATAAGTTCTCGGGAGTATGGAGAAGGGCATAGGCTACCTTTTATTCTGGAAAAAAGTACTATTCCCGAGGGATTGACACTGACGCGGGCGAAAGCTAGTAATATAGATAAATGCGGAAAAATCACACAGATTGAGCTAGCCCTATCATGTGTCTATCACAGTCCCAAAGTAAGTTCGAGACTTGTGTTATGGGATACTATATTTTATATCAAAGACGATACTATATTTGATATAAAATATAATAATATGTGTATACATACAGGGTGATTTTAAACTTCCTAGCAATATTTTAATGACGGAATCAGAATCCCTAAATCCATATTATCCATATCTATTTCCATACTATCCATCCATATCCATACTAATATTATAAATGCGAGTTAGTCTGTCTGTCTGTCACCTTTTCACGCTTTAACAATTGAACCAATTTGGTAGGGTACCTTTCATTCCGAAAAATTGTACTGTTCCCGAGAGCTCGACATTAACGCGGGCGGAGCCGCGGGCAAAAGCTAGTAGAATATACATACGAAAGAAAATCAAATATTTTTTAAAAATAAAACTGTCCATAGATATTTTACTAGCTGATCGGTGAATTTGAATAGGAGGACCAAGTTTTTACCTTTTTATATATCGTAATGAGATGACCGTTATACTTACTCATCCATGTTCAATAGTTATTTCTTCGTAGCATTTACAAAATCTGTAGTACCAACAGAAAAGAAAAAAGAAAAGAAAGTCAAAAAGAAGAAGCAGCTGAAGCAGAAGAAGACGCAAAAGAAGAAGAAAGCCCGCTCCAAGTCCACCTCAAGCTCTTCCTCGTCCAGCGACAGCTCATCAGAAAGCTCCACGGA
The DNA here is from genome assembly GCA_947532085.1 of Elegia similella. Taxonomy (NCBI): domain Eukaryota; kingdom Metazoa; phylum Arthropoda; class Insecta; order Lepidoptera; family Pyralidae; genus Elegia; species Elegia similella. The sequence continues at coordinate 11,653,545 of OX383949.1, forward strand.
CGAGAAGAGAAAGAGAAAAGTGGAGAAACGGAAGAAAAAGGTACGTGTGCAATTTATATTCCGATGGTCTATGGGTTTATTTTATTGTTTAGTCGATGGGGGTCACTTCGCACTGGCGACTTGAAACATCTAACAGGCAGACCACATAACAAATAAAAAACAGGCCAAGTGCGAGTCGGACTCGCACACAAAGGGATAAATTCAACATGGCGTCGTTAAAATAATTTGAACTTGAAATAGTATTTGTCATATTCACTATGACTCAGCTATGTGTGACGACACGCAACTATCAAAGCTACGATCACTTCGATCCTCCTACATAGTGCATGACGTAGCACGTGACGTCACGCGTCACTGGCTCGTCAGGATGATCGCAATAAACCCTTTGTTCGAAGTTTTCTTGTAAAATATGTACTTGATTAAGTAAAGGTCATGTGACGTATCTATTTACGTAAACACATAGTATATAAGCATCTGTAGAAACCACAATAAATCAGTTCAAGTTGGGAGACCAGTACTCCAACAAATAAGTGTTTTCATTACGACACCCCCCGCCGCGTCCTACTATCATATGGCGACCCTGCCAGCCCCTGTTTCCCGAGAAACAGTGTTGTACCGTGGTCTTCGTTATTAAAATTCGACATCATCAAGAAGAAATGGGAAGCAACTCAGCGAAGGTCCAGTCCCAAAAAGAAGACATCGTCATCAGTCAGAACGGTGCAGGCAACAGCGCAAGTGCTGCTCAGGTGACTTCTTCAACATCTTTATATAATATCTCGCTGGTCACTATAGCCATAGTTGCAATGATAGCCGTAATATTTATATACCTTATATGGAAAAGAGTCCACAAATGCCTGTCATAAAAGATTGAACGCCAGGCTACATCTATAAATACACGCCGACAAGTGTAATTTAACTATGAACAAATAATTACATATAATTACATATTTTTTTATTTTTTTTGTTGTCCTGTTGTAATTATATAACTAATGACAGAAATTATACAAATATACGAAGAATTGCTAAAGTTGCAAGAAAGTCTTCGAAAACTTGGTCCGATTAGAAGATAACAAAAAAACGGACTTAAATAAAAAAAAATAAAAAAATTAAACAAGCAAAAGAAATATATAAATCATATGAGTCATATGTAGAACTTTATACGAACAAAGTACAAGAGGCAACAATATCAGTAAAGGACTTTCAAACAATACAGTCCTATATAACAAATATAGAAATAGTTTATGCAAAAATAATTGAATACGAGAAAGAAGAAATCATCATGGATTCAAAACAAAACTTTGACCTTAAAACAGCCGTCTCACTGTTACCAGCTTTAGATGGTTCCGAAAAACTACGGAAAAGCTCATTGACTCGATCGAATTATATGCAACAATGATTAAGGAAACTGATGTAACCCACTTAATTAATTTCGTACTAAAAACGAGATTAGATCACAGTAGTAAATTAAGATTGTCTCAAGAATACACTGGTATTAAACAAATGGTAGAAGAAATGAAAAAATTACTACTGATTAAAAAGTCCGATGTAGCATTACAAAATACAAGGTCAATTGAGCAATTTGGTCAAGAACTAGAGGACCTCTTTGTTAACCTTACGCTATCGCAAGCAAACGGGAACCAGGAAACATATAAAGTTCTCAAACCCTTAAATGAAAAACAAGCAATCAGCAAGTTCGCAGATGGTCTACGAAATGATAAGTTGAGTACCATAATATCGTCGCGTGGATACACTTCGTTAAGGGAAGCAATACAAGGTGCGAAGGACGAAAATACTACTATGACTCCAGAAACGTCAACATCAGAACAAGTTTTCTACGCGCAAAGATACGTGCGACGCGGTGGGGGAGCCTACGCACGCGGAGCCTACGCACGTGGAGCTTACGCACGCGATTATTACACACGCAATAGCAACATACACGGCCGAGGTTCAAATGTCATAAAACCCTTCAGAGGAGAGCCTAGGAACTATGGGCAAGCTAATAACGCAAGGACAAATATATGGCCTCGTGGGAATAACTCAAGAGGAAAACCAAGCTTCCGATCGAATCAACGATCTTCAAGCTATCCATCACGTGGACAAAAACAGCATATACATATGATACAGGAGAATGAAGGCGAAAAAGAAGATCCAGCAGATTACTTCAACCCCGAATTTTTTCGTGAATACTAATTACGTCATGACGTATGGCAATATGAACTCTGTGAAATTTACCGTAAACGGAAAACAATATATGTGGTTGGTCGATTCAGGTGCGTCGCTAAGTGTAATCAAGAGTGACGTTGCATCATCTATAAACGAGTTCGTCATACCGAAGGTTACACACATCAACGGAGTAGGAGGTAAAATGACGTCACAAGGGTACGTAAACTTACGATTGTATAGTAAACACAACACGTATTTTACCAATAAGTTTCATGTATTTAATACATTACCTTTAAATATAGATGGGATTATAGGACAAGACTTTTTAACAAAATATAAATGTATTTTAAACTTTGAAAGTGGAACAATGACATTGACCTTAAATAACAATAAGATTCAAGTACCATTACAATTATATGTGAGTGCAAATGATAGCGAAAACAATCATACGGCATGTATCAAGTTACCGCCGCGCTGTGAATCATTCATAGGGCTGTCAACTCCTTTATCAGGAGATTGTGTTATTTATTCAAATGAAATTGGCGAAGGAATTTTTGTAGCAAATACAATTACTAAAAGTATTAATGGAAAAATTATAGTAAGAATATTAAATACACGGAATGAAGAGGTAATTTTAAAATGTTTCACGCCTGAAATTAAAAGTTTGTCAGAATTTAATTGTTTCTCGTTTGATAAATGTACTAATAATGCGGAAAGAGTCAAATTATTATTTTCATTATTAAAATTACAAAACTTAAATAAAGAAGAGGGAAATTCCATTTCTAATATATGTGCAAAATTTGCAGATATCTTTCACTTACCGGGTGATTTACTAAATACAACTAATATTTATGAACAAGCTATACACTTAAAAGAAAACGCGTCACCGGTCTACAGTAAGCCTTATCGGTTACCACAGTATCAAAAACAAGAAATAAATAAACAAATAAAACAAATGTTGGACGATGATATCATTGAAGAATCCACATCGGAGTGGTCAAGTCCTATACTACTGGTACCCAAAAAGGAAGACGCAGACGGGAATAAGAAATGGAGACTAGTAATAGATTATACAAATAAAAGATGATAAATTCCCGCTTCCTAATATTACTGAAATACTAGACTCTCTATCAGGTGCTATGTACTTTAGTACCTTAGATTTGAATCAATCGTACTACCAAATTAAACTCGATGCTAAGAGCCGAAAATATACTGCATTCATAGCAGACAAACATTATCAAATGAAACGATTGCCAATGGGGTTAAAAACTAGCCCTAATTCATTTAGTAGAGCAATGACTATAGCAATGTCGGGTTTAAACTATATTAAATGCCTCGTGTATTTGGATGACGTCATCGTGTTCGGACGTAATTTAGAGAGCCATAATAAAAATTTAATAGATATTTTTTTACGACTCCGTAAGGTAAACCTTAAATTAAATCCATTAAAGTGCAACTTTCTCCAAAAAGAGCTTTTATATTTAGGACATGTTGTAACACCTGAAGGTATTAAACCAGATCCAAAAAAAAAATAATAGCAATAAAATTTACCCAGTGCCAAAAACCACTGATGAGGTCAGAAGGTTTGTAGCTTTTGCTAATTATTATAGAAAATTTATACCAAATTTTTCTGAAATAGCACAGCCACTAAATAGTATATTAAAAAAGAATGTAATATACGAATGGGGAAAGGAATGTTCTACTTCGTTTGAAAAATTTAGGCACTCTATGAGCACTCCACCTGTACTACAATATCCGAATTTTTCTAAAGAAAATTAATTCATCATTCATACTGACGCTTCAGGAATAGCTATAGGATGTGTCTTATCAAACGGAAACGGCTTGCCAGTAGCCTATGCAAGTCGACCCCTTAATAAAGCTGAAAAGAACTACCCTACTGTGGAAAAGGAACTATTAGCATCCGTTTGGGCAGTAAAATATTTTCACCCTTACCTTTTTATGATATGGAAGAAAGTTCAAGATAATAACGGATCACCGACCATTAGTCTATTTATTTAAAATGAATAACCCATCCAGTAGACTTACAAAATTCCGACTATGTTTAGAAGAATATGACTTCACTGTAACGTACTTGAAAAGAAGAGATAATGTAGCTGCGGACGCATTGTCTCGAATAGAAATTACGAGTGAGGAATTAAAAACTATGAGTCAGCACATTATGTCGGTGATGACAAGAGCTCAAAATAAACGACTAAAAGAGCAAGAAAAACCATCTAGCTCAAGAGAAGAAACCTCAAAACATGATTGGACTGGCCATCCAAAAATAATTGAGATAATTAAAAAACCGAAGTATTTACCGGAATTAAACTATGATGAAAAACAATATAAATGCATGATAAAAACAAATAATTATGAAACAAGTGAAAATAAAATATTCATTTATTCGCCTGAAACTAATACAATGTGTGTCAACCCTAATTTACGAGCACGTAGTAATCGAGCATTCTTCGTGAGTGAATTAGACGCATTTTGCAGGACACTATGTATAGAGGAATTGTGCATAATACGCAATAATGACACGGTTAATGAAATAAAAGAGTTAACTCAATATATTAAAATGTGTAAAAATAGGTCCGGACCCCGTTTATGCATATTAAAAGGTGTCATAAAAATAAATAATAAAGACGACAGGCGCGTCATATTAAATAATTTTCACATATTACCCACTAGTGGCCATGCAGGCATTCGAAGGATGACGAATAATATTAAACGTCACTATTATTGGCCTGGCATGAGTAAAGACATATACGAATTTGTGACAACTTGTGATAAGTGCCAGAAACAGAAATATGCGAAAAATATTCGGCAACCGATGTGTATCACAAGCACGGCTACTACAGCCCTAGATAAAATATTCTTAGACCTTGTAGGTCCCTTAACTAAGGATGTAAATGGATATTGCTATATATTAACACTACAGTGTGAACTTACCAAGTATGTCGAAGCATATCCACTGCTAAATAAGGAAACGGAGACAGTAAGCACGCGCTCTCGTAGATAATTCTATACTACGATACGGAATACCTCTTAAAATAGGGACAGATAGAGGTACCGAATTTATTTCATCAACTATGCGTGATGTTTGTAAAATCTTAAATATAAAACAAATACAATCTACGGCTTACCATCATGAAAGTCTAGGCTCGCTAGAAAATTCTCATAAAACGTTAGGAGCATTTTTGAGGATACAAACAGACAACCAAGCTCATAAGTGGAGCGATTGGTTACAATATTGGTGTTTCTCATATAATACATCGGTGCACACTTCAACAAAATATACACCGTATGAACTTGTGTTTGGGAAAAGCTGTAGATTACCTAGCAATATAATTAATCATAATATAGATCCGGTATATAATTACGACTCATATCCATAAGAATTAAAATATAGATTACAAAAATCCCAAGAGGATGCTAGGAATAATTTACTTTTATCTAAGGAAAATAGAAAAATCATATATGATACAAAATGTAATTAAATTAACTATAAATTAGGAGATTTAATATTAATTAAGAAACAAAATAGAGAAAAATTAGATCCAATCTATTCAGGACCCTACTCAGTAATAAAAGATCTAGGCGAAAATGTAAAAATTTTAATTAGTAAAAAAGATTACCTTATACATAAAAATAATACTACTCTATATAAGGAATAAACAAAAAAAAAAACGCACAATATCACACACAGTCCAGGAGGTCCGAAAATTCTATCTCGAAGGGTAAACACTCCCACTCGACCCACCAAAATAGACCGCTGGGAGACTTCTTTATATTGACACTCAGGCCATCCGAGTGTAAGGCCGTCAGCACCTCCACATAGGTGCTGAGATTCATCTCTTGTTCTGGGCATAGGAAGGGATGTCCCAAGGGCGCATCTATGCACGCTCTATATATGATCCGACTGGGTTCCTCCTCCCAAAACGTAGTATAAAAATGTTGCACGCCGTAATGCGCGCAAATGCCCTCCACAATTAGTCGCAAAAGGATAGCGACAGCCTGTGGATCCATTGGATTCAAAAAGAATAAGAAATAATAATAAACAAAAAAAGGCGTTACTTGTCCAAAGACTGGAGACGTAATGGTAAAGGAATTAATAAGCTATCCCTAATTTGGAAATGCATCTTCATATTACTTATTGCAACAAGTTGAAATAGGAAGATCTGTGACGTATAAATCTTGTAATACGTACTCAGCATTCATCTGACTACTATGTATAATGTATTTGTAACATCCTAATATTATAGTCATCAATAGATAAGAAATTGTATAAAGATTTGTTTTTTTTTTCTCTATAATAGTTATAAGTAATAATTAAAGGCATTGTAATCCAATACACTTTTAGAGATATTTTATCATTACGTATTAAAATTATGATAGAAATAAGATATAACTTATGTATGCTTATTATTGTATAATGTATCATAAGAAAAAAAAAATAACAAAACAAAAACAAAAGGAGCTGGTTCTATTCAAAATATGTACTTATAAATACTAAAGTTGCTTTGTGATTCCTTAATATTGTACTTAAAAAAAAAAAGGAAGGAAGGTGTACTAAGTAAACTTAAGATAAATAGGCAAAAGATTCATAAATTTTGTCTACAAAATTTAAAAGGAGGAAGGTGTAGTGTGTGACGACACGCAACTATCACAGCTACGATCACTTCGATCCTCCTACATAGTGCATGACGTAGCACGTGACGTCACGCGTCACTATGTAGCCAGCGAAACTGGAGTACTGCTGCGTCATCTTGTGGTGGTGAGCACAGTTACTCTAGTGTTTTATGTGGGGGCGCGGGCTGCGAGCAGCCCGCGAGGTGGTCGCGGTCCTTTCAGTCGTAGATGCGTCAGATGACTTGTGGAGGTTGAAAAAGCCGTATTTAAGATTGACATAATGTCACTAACCACAATGAGTTTTATATTTTCGCGTTAGCCCCGGTACCCACAACACTAACAATGTCCGAAACAAATGACGTGGTTTAATTTAGCAATAACTATATTCCATGCAGGTGATAATTTGTATCTACCTTCCCTGTAGAAAGTCTTGTAGTGCTATTTTTGAAATGATGCCGTTGTAACCGAGCGATTTTTCCCAGACAAAAATCGCTCGAAGACGAGTGTCACTCTTTCAAAAATAGTACACCAGAAATTCATTTTGTAAAGGGGGTATTATACCATCCTGAATATCGGACCCGATGGGAGGGACGCCGCTATACGTTAGACAGGATACGAGAATCTCCAATCGTATCGCACGTATTGCGGCGATTCAGGATAGTTTAATACCCCGTTTAGTGTTGTGTGTACTGGGCTAATGAGAAAAATATATAAAATTAATTGTGGGTAGGACCATTATTAGTGCCCACAACCACAAGATGACGTCGCAGTACTCCAGTCTCGCAGCGACCACGATGGACGTAACTCCATAGAAACGTCAGCGAAAATAAATAAATAAAAGGTTCGTGTCAAGTCCCGTTAATACTAATGACTATACATTTCGCACGGAACAAAAACAAAGTGTTTATGTATAAGAAGGATTTCCTCATTCTCTCTATGTACATGACGCGACGGTGAGCTATAACACCATGCATGATATGTTGATTGCAGGTTGTACATGTAGGTGTGAAGACATCATCAGGTGACAATCTAGTTCGAAACCATCAAGAGAAAAACACCCACTATTTTCTACGTAGTATGTTTTTTCTCTTGATGGTTCATATGTGTAGCTGACGTAACGGATCCTTTTTCGATGGCAGCTTAGCGGTATCACGACAGATCGACGTTTCGTTCCAAGTTCGGAATTTTGAGAATTTTCCAAAAAAGCCGAATCGAGAAAAAAGTCTATGCTATTATCAAATCTACTCACAAAAGTTCATAAAAATTGGTTGAGAAATGCGATCTATTTTAGAGAAGAACAACCAGACAACGGGACATACAAACGGTTTTTTGCCTAAGCTGAAACGGGGACGCTTTGATCGCGCTTCGCGCTCGCTTGATTAACGAGAAACGCCTTTTATTTCGGCATTGTATTAGTTCTCTGTCTGGCAAGTCTGACTCACTCTTGGCCGTTTTACAGAAGGAAAAAAAACGCAAGCAGTCTTCCGGCTCCCCTCAAAGCGACGAGTTGTTCGACGTCAACATCCTAAACAACATCAAGACAGAAAGACTAACCGATGACGAGAAAAGGATGGAGTTCTCCCCCCGGCGGCAAGGCGAGAAACCGAGGGAAATTATCAACGTGAAGGAACTACAGGTAAACCAGTCCTTCACTTAACGTTTAGTTACCGTTTTTAGGGTTCCATAGCCGAATGGCAAAAACGGAACTTTCATTAGATTCGTGATGTCCATCTGTAAGTGACATACACTTTATTTCTAAACTATTACTATACATTTATGAGGGCATTGATAGTGAGAAAAATTACTGTGCATATTTCATTTCCTAATAATCTTTCTTCGAGAGCTGTTTGGCAATCAAATGACTATTGTATCCTGAAATAGGTTTTATTGTTTCAGAATGACTTTGTCGGCAACAACATTCACATAAAACAGGAGAGAGTGGAAGAGGAGAAAGAAATAACTCCCGAACTGGAGCTGCCTACTGAGAAACCAGAGGAACAGAGTCAAATTGAGTTTAAGGTAGAGTTTACTGTAGACGCAGGTCAAGGGAATTCTTTTATTTTATTTTATTTTATTTATTTGTAACAACAACAGCCATTCTTATAACTAAAAATACAATTTAACAATGATATGATACATATCCGGCCAAAAAGTTGTCAACAGTAAATTAATACATAATACGCCTTTGCAGCAAACATATTTACATTTTACATATATTCTTCAGGAAGTAATTAAAAATTTTATTGAGATCTTTCCTCTTGATTTGCCCTAAAAAATTATAACATACAATACATACATGAAGTCCTATAGATACACATACATACATACAATATAAATATATAACAATAAAACACATATGCTTAAAAAAAAAAAAGATTAGATATTAATCAAAATAATACTAATTAATATAAAATGGATTTAATTTTATTTAGGAAACTAATCTTGTCTCCAACAAAAGGGTCAACCTCACTAAAGTACTCATTGTAGCCTTCAGCAATCCGTGACATAACCGCATTCCCTGCGTAATTGGTGCTATGAGATGGGACTGCAAATAGGTGAGTATGCCGTGTACGACGCGACGGAACCCTGAACTTAATAAGTTCCAGGAGTTCCGAGCAGTTCAGGCGTCCATTAAGCACATCGTACAACAAACCCATATCCATAACTAAACGGCGTTCCTCCAGCGTTAGAAGCTTAAACTCCCGACAGTTTTCTTGGTAAGTGCCTCTATCGCGATTAAATTTAAAGATCATGTGCTTAATAAATTTTCTTTGAATATTTTCTAATCTACTTTTATGCACTGCGTATATAGGTGACCAAATGGGACAGGCATATTCTAGTAGACTACGAACGTAAGCATAATATATTATCTTTAGACTAATGATAGATGTAAAAGGTCTACAAGTGCGCATTACAAAACCCAAACTTCGGAAGGCTCTATTCGTTACATCATCCATATGTAGTGAGAATGTCATTTTGGAATCAAGAATGATACCCAGATCACGTACCGATTCGACTCGGTCTAGTTCAATACCATTTAGTTTATATCTAAATATGAGAGGCTTACGCTTCCTTGTAAAACTTATGCAATGACATTTAGGGATACTGACAGTGATATTATTAGCCGCATAGTAAGATATTAGATTATTAAGATCCTCCTGAATTAAGTTACATTCTGATATAGTGTTTACCCTCATGTAGACCTTTTTATCATCAGCGTATAAAATATGTTTAGCACTTTTAAAACAGGTGTAAATGTCGTAAATATATGCATTATAAAATAAAGGACCAACATGTGAGCCTTGGAGAACGCCAGACTTCACAGTGATAAAAAAACTGATCTATAGCCTCCAATGACAACAGCCTGAGAGCGATTCTCGAGGTATGACGTGATCCATCTTAACAGGTCACCATGTATTCCAAGTGATTCAAGTTTCAGCAACAGGATGATGTGATCAACCCGGTCGAAAGCTTTTTCAAAATCCGTGTAGATCACATCAACTTGTCCTCCACTATCCATTTGCTCCAAAACGTAATTAGTAAAGAGACTCAGATTAGAGACTGTAGAACTGTTTCTCAAAAAACCATGCTGCGAGTCAGGTATGCCCTTTATGATTACGGAGTAAATGTGCTCGTAAATCAGTTTTTCGAATATTTTAGCAATTGCATTAAGGATTGAAACTTGCCGATAGTTTGAAATAAGATTCTTTGCGCCTTTCTTATGTACTGGAATAATGTGCGCAGTTTTCCATATGGTCGGACAAACGCACTGAGATAAAGATTTTGTAAAAAGTATAGCTATAGGAAAGGCCAAAGTCTCAGCGCAATTGGATAAGAAAATTGCAGGTATGCCATCAGAACCGGCGCCCTTTGATTTATCCAAACTTTTAAGATTATTTTTTACATCTTCTGGAGAAATACGTATCTTCGAAACAACTTCGTTATTAAGTGGAGCTAACCGAGACGCATGACCATCCACCGAATTAGAATTTGCATTGGAAGGGTTAACAAAAGCACACTTAAAAAACTCGTTGAATGCATTACATATATCCTGACCTTCTGTAAAAGTGTTATTGTTATGAGAGAAAGCCTTAGGGTGATTTGAACCTCCCCTTTTAGATTTTACATAACTCCAAAAATGTTTAGGCGAATTTCGTAAATTCGATTGAGTGCGGTCGATAAAAATCCTAAAACACTCATGTTGAACTCTTTTAAAACGCTCCTTTAACAAAGTGAATTCGTCGTAATCTCTGGGATTTCCGAATCGTTTCCATTTTTTGTGCATTGCATTTTTTTCCCTGTTTATTTTTATCAAAGCTTTACTATACCAGTTAGGGTACTTTGCCCTGGCTTTAGAGGGTTGTAAGAGAGGTATTTAAAGTGCACAGCATTCGTGCAGCTTCTCATAAAAAGCCTTCACGTTCTCATCGATGCACTCATGTGATAAGATTTCAAGACAGTTAATATCGCGTAGGAATGCATTAATGTTCTCATAATTACCTTTATAAAAATGGGATCCCTTTCGTTAGCTTAATGTATTTATTCCTAAAATGGTTTGGCACAATGAATTTGGCATACTTTTTTTTGCATAATTATACTTGGGCATAATTGATTTTTAGCAGCATATGTACTTTGGAATAATTATGTTTAGGTCTAATATATTTATGCATACTTATAATTTGCACAATGTTTTTAGGCATAGTACAGTCGCATAATAGTATATTTTTACTAAAGTTTAATAGGTATGAAGTAATAAAAAATTTAGAAATTTTAGTTTTTTAATGAGTTTCACGCAAATATTATATAGCATATGTATAAATAACAATTCGGTAGGTAACGTATTCTACTTTGTGTAAAATATTAGCAATAGCTTTTAAAAAATCCATTTTTGAACTATATTCATATTGTTTCTTAAAAAAAAAAATTCTATCCACTAGAAAACGAAACGCCATGAAAATCGAGCTGCTACCAGAAAAGTAGGTTAGGTTAAGTTAGAACTGTGACACCACCAGAAAACGAAACACCATTAATAATGAGCTGCTACCAGAAAAGTAGGTTAGGTTAAGTTAGAACTGTGACGCCACCACAAAACGAAACGCCATTAAAAATGAGCTGCTACCAGAAAAGTAGGTTAGGTTAAGTTAGAACTGTGAACCCACTAGAAAATAAACCCCATTAAAAACGAGCTGCTACCAGAAAATTAGGTAAGGTTAAGTTAGAACTATGACCCCACCAGAAAACGAAACGCTATTAAAAATGAGCTGCTACCACAAAAGTAGGTTAGGTTAAGTTAGAACTGTGAACCCACTAGAAAATAAACACCATTAAAAACGAGCTGCTACCAGAAAATTAGGTTAGGTTAAGTTAGAACTGTGACCCCACCAGAAAACGAAACGCTATTAAAAATGAGCTGCTACCACAAAAGTAGGTTAGGTTAAGTTAGAACTGTGAACCCACTAGAAAATAAACACCATTAAAAACGAGCTGCTACCAGAAAATTAGGTTAGGTTAAGTTAGAACTGTGACCCCACCAGAAAACGAAACGCTATTAAAAACGAGCTTCTACCAGAAAAGTAGGTTAGGTTAGGTTTGAACTGCGACCCCAGCAGAGTTACTTATTCTGGGTAAGATGATTTTGACTATGTTCATTATTATTTGATACTATTATGCTTTTATAAATTTATGCATAAAAATGTTATGCTGAAATATGATTATGCTAATTTTATTTATGATTAAGACAATTATGCTACATTTGTTATGGAAAAAAAAAATATGCATAATTATCATTAGTCTAATTTACCATATGCCAATATATTTTATGGTTATTATTTTTATGCAAATGGATAGTGAACCTATAAAAATTATAACGTGCCTCACATTTCTCATTGAACCTAACACAATTTAAGTCGAACATATTAATAATAAATGATGTATGAGAAACATTTTCCTGTATTATGGGTTGCTGTGAACGATTGACCTCTAAATCAAGATTACTAAAACACAAATCCAAAATGTTATTATTTGCATTAGGAAAATAATTATATTGTTTAAACCCTAAGAAATTAACGCAATCCAACAATAAAATTGCACTATTTTGTTTATCCTTGGGACCCTGCTGCAATATTGAACATCTATCTTTATCCCAGCTAAAGCACGGCAAATTAAAATCGCCAATTAACAAGAAGTCACAATCAGGATTAAGATCATTTAGTCTGGAAATATTATTGATTATGTTCTCCATACGAGATAAAAAGCCAGATACCTCAGGCGGCGTGTAAACTAAAACTATGAGTAAGTCATTTTGTGATGATAGTACCCGCCCGGGGACGCGCACACAAAGGGACTTAGCAGTATCGCTTACACACTTATTCACTAGAGATGCCTCTAGCTCCCTCCGCGCACAGATCATAACACCCCCTCCCTGCGACTTGTTACACAATGTCAGGTTCCTGTCGCAACGGAACACGTCATACCGCGTATCACACAACTCTGAATCTAATATATCATTCTGAAGCCAGGTTTCAGTGAATAAAAGTATATTGAAATTTTGACTCAGAATTCCATTATAAAGATTCAAACATTTAGTTCTCAATCCTTGAACATTCTGATAGTACATTAATAATTCATCATAAATCATCTTTAAAAAAGTAAACAGTTTCCATACATAAATCCATCATATATTTAACTTTGCATAAATAAAAAGCATAAATGTTATATATGTGTGTGAAAAATATATGTAATAAAAATATAAAAGTTGGAGTTTTCTTATTTAATAAATAAATAAGTGATTTTAAACCGAGTTCTATTACTAGTTTAACAGAGGAAAAGTGTAACAAGAGTAACCTAGTAGTCATTATTTTTTTATGATTATAACTTTTTAAAATTAATGTAATCTCAGAAAGATGGTTAACAGATTTTAAAAACTCTAAGACGCAATAAAAATACCAACGTAGGTTAAAAATAGCTAAAATAAAATAAACAAAATCCTTATGTAAAATAGACAGTATACAATAAAAGTGCATATAAGTTTGCAAATAATCATAGTTAATGAATAAGAGAATGTACACTAAAGTGCAGCAATTACGCCTAAGTTTCTGAAAGTAAGCTAATATATGGTATCGAAAATGCCAATACATTCTTAAAATTACTAAAGAATAGTAAACAAGCCTCAATTTATAAGACGAATCTATAGTAAAGTATGATATCCAATATTTAAAATTAATCTCTAAAATACACAACAAATACTGTATATGTTCCCTTACAAAAAAATTTACTCTGTAACTTTTCCTACCAAAATATTCGTAGATAATTTCTAAAGATAACATTATAAAAAAACATTGTGTGTATATTAAGTAAAAACCAAAATGTGTAGTAGCGCAAACAAGGAGTCATTGTAAGGACTTCAAAACTTCCTCATTCTTTACCAGAATAGCGTCGGCTTTATCATTTTTTCGCAAATAGATCTGGCCGTATTTTACCCATGAATAGGCGTAGTTATTATTTTTTGCAAATCTTCTGGCTGCCGCGAATAGCATCTTTGCCTCCGGAGACAGGTGTTCACAGACATAAATTTGCCGACTTTCCCCCTTGATTCCCAAATGAAGACTATTCAGCTTCTTATCCAAGTGCTCCTAAAGCGATGAGTTGCAGAAATGATTTCGTCCCGCATTCGCGGAATGAACGAAAATCTAAAGAATCATGATATAATACTACTTGTTTATACTCTTAGCACTTTTTGGAACTCTCCCGCCTGTAGACGTAATTCTCTTGTGTCCGCTTCACTGTCCGTGAAACACTGAACCGGACACAAAAGAATCCAATAGTTACAAATGAATTTCAGGAACCAGAACTACAGCCGCCTCAACAAATTCCAGCACCACAAACCATCCCACAACCACAACCGATCCCTCCACCAGAGATCCCCCCACCAGAGATCCCCCCTCCAGAGATCCCCCCTCCAGAGATCCCCCCTCCAGAGATCCCCCCTCCAGAGATCCCCCCTCCAGAGATCCCCCAAGTGGAAGAGACCTCCCAATGCTCCTCCCAAGAGTCCATCTCCAGCAAAGACCACTACGAGAAGGATGACAGCCATCTTCGCCCCTCCTCACAGAATTCTAACTACAGTTTCAACGATGTCATGGCCAGTCATGGATACAAAGGGGATGAGACCAGATACGAGAAAGAGGATCATATTGGATATCCAAAAGGGGGTGAGACTGATCAATATCATAAAGAGGATGTTATAGATCACTATCAGAAAGGAGATGTAATCGGTAATTATGAGAAGGGGGATGAAATGATGGGGGCTAGTGGTTACCAGAAGGACGAGGAGGAGTACGAGCCGGCCAACTATGAGATGTATGAACAGATGGCGATGGCGTACCAAAGCGGGGTGGCCAGTCAGGTAATGAGACTTTATCTTTTATAACATTTTATTTTCATTCACGCCATGATTCTATTTTTATTACATTACTAGCTTTCGCCCGCGGCTCCGCCCGCGTCAATGTCGATCCCTCGGGAATAGTACTTTTCCCGGGATAAAAGGTAGCCTATGACCTTCACCGCACTCCAGAGAACATGTATGCAAAATTTTATCGTTATAAAAAAATCATTCTTACATATTATACTAGCTGTCCCTGTGGAATAGCATGTAACGACAAAGAATAATGTAAGTTAAATATATTGTCAAGATTAAAATGAGAAAGATATAAAATTAGTGCAGTCAATGAAGGTTTTCACCACTGTTTTCGTTGAATCTCCATCGATTTTCATGAAAATTGGTGAGGATACCTTAAGAAACAAAAGTGACATAGTGCCAACTTGCGCTATTGCCCTGGGGATGGATGCCACCCCTTCTTAGGGGTGAAAATTCTTTTAATAAAAATTACCCCAGGTAATCGATAAAGAGATAAATTCTAAGTAAAATTTGTTATATAAAGGTTTTGGAATAAATCAATACTTTCTGAGTTATTAAAGATCAAAGATTGTAATTTTTCGTCATAAAAATACATGTTTTAAAGCGGTTTTTCATAAATAACTCAAGAACTATGAGTTTTTACAAAAAATGTGTAATTAATAAAATTGAAGCTATTAAAAAAATAAACAAATCCCTATTTTGAAAAACCTTTTAATATTAATTCAAATTGAGCTATAGGTAATTTTATGTATATTTTTTTTCGGCGAGTACTTCAATCTTAGTATTCAAACTTAAATAACGGGAAACCGGGAAATTTTATGCCATATACTTCCGAACACTTTTTAAAGTATCTTAAAATACCTTTCTAATGAGCACTGTACAAACTTAATAGCATCAAAATTGAGCAAGTTATGATAAAAATAAGATGACACTTTCAATTTTTTTTGGAGAAAACGAAAATAAAACTTTCACCATTTCAACAAAAATTCAAATTTATGAATATCCCTAAAGGACTTTCTTTTTTTTTAGCTTAAGTGATGACCTCAAAAAATTTTCCTGATTTAGAGTGCTTATTTTCGAAAAAAAAGTATGATTTATTAAAATCCAAATTTTTAAAATTTTCGTAAATGTCATTTTCTTTTGAAAATAACTTTAAAAATATTGGATATCCGTAAAAAATTATAAGGAACGAAATTTGAGTTGTTTTTAAAGAAAGACTTTGGTTTCTTTTTTATTTTTATAGGATGGAAAATAACCGAGATAGAGATGCTCAAAGCTAAACTTTTACTGCGAGAACCATGTAACCGCTACCCTTTAACCCTTTATCTTTTTAAGAATAAGGACTTTATTTTTTTTCAATTTAAGATGATCTGCTAGCTCTTAAAATTACCTTTCAAATGGTTTTTAGATGAACTTGATATCTTAAAAATTAACGGAGTTATGGTAAAAAAACAAATTATAATTATTTGGAAAAAAAATTGGAGCAGAGATTTGGTATGCATTTATTATAGGGAAACTACATTTATGGGTATTTGTATATGTATTTTGAAGGAAGAGAAAGTAAAAGAAAAGTTTAAAATAAATTAATAAAAGCTAGCTGTTGCCCGCGACTTCGTCCGAGGCAATTTCTGTTATTGTGATCAATTAGTATAGATGAATAATTTTCCCCGTTTTCAAAACATTATTTATTGATGCTTTGCTCCTATTACTCGCAGCGTGATGTTTTATAGCTTAAAGCCTTCCTTAATAAATGGACTATCCAACACAAAAAGAATTTACCAATTTGAACCAGTAGTTCCTGAGATTAGCGCGTTTAAACAAACTCTTGAGCTATATAATATTATAGTATAGATTTATCTTATCTATTAAAAACGATTCTAATTAAAGCTGATAAAAAAATATTCCTTTGTTATTATGATAAGGGGTAGTTTTCAAGGGTGAAAAATAATGCAATAAATAAATAAATATTTTAAATCTCAGTAAATAAGATTTCACTTCAGTAATACTATTTAATAGGTTGAAGTTATTGAAACCAATTTTTACACTGATTCTGCAGTATGGGGGTAGTTTTTAAGGGATGAAATTTCACGATCAACCAAAAATTATATCATATAAACAAATTGTTTGTGTAATGTTAATATGCGATTTTAGAACTCAGAAATACAAAAAAATATTTTAGGTTTAAGGGGTGGTTGCTAAAAGGGTTGAAAAATTAATTAAAATCATGCATATAAATATTAAAACACATGTATTTTATCTAATTAAACACAATTACTTAAGTCGGAATGGTTAAATCTTTATTTTTCCCATTTTTAACCATAGGGGTGAATTTCACCCCTAAAATGCAAAAAGCGCAAGACGAGCATATGTCACTTTTGAAGTAGAGGGTAAAACATACTCAATCCCAAATTTTTATCCAAATCTATGGAGGTTAAACGAAATCGGAGGTTGTGGCTGATTTTTGCCTTCATTGACTGTACTAAATATGTTAAAACAGTTATTTAGTATTAGACTAGGATAGATAGGATTATATTATAATTATGTTAAACTTATTTTATTTCAAACACAATGTATATTGTTATTGAATAAATGAACTATGAACTAACTATGAACTATGAACGTTATTGACGAAAAGGTGTCACAGTAAAAAAAAAAAAAATTTACCGGCTTCTGCCCTGCTGTCGATCCCTCGGAAACTGTAAGGGAAGAATGATTTACAACAGATATGTGACCGTCTAGTCTGGTCATAGCTAGTGGACTGTGTCGAAGTCTAAAGTCTCAGTAAAAAATAGTCTTTTGTCTTGTTCTATGTCATTTTGACAGTCTGTTTTGCTCGTCGAGTCATAGAGCAAAATAGGTCCGGCTTTGTGTCTAAAAGGAGTCTAGAACGCCCCAACAGATAGTACGAATAAGCTACAACGCCAACCAGCGGCCGTACCAATCAATCAGGTAGGTTATCGCACGTATTATTACACCACATTCATTACGTGGTCATAACAGTCTCATTATCACAAATGTAAGACTACGCGCAATGTGATACGTCCACTCATTTGGTTACATTTTTATAGCAAAGTAACTGACATTATAACTAATGTCTTAAAACACAATATTATGATACTTGCTTATGGTAAGTGATACCATAAGCATGATATTTCAGACTTTTTATTGGAACTTATGCACATACACTTCAGACTGACTGCGTTTTAGAGAAATATAGTCAAAGTCAAAGATTTTTATTCAAAATTGGATACATGTATCTCTTTTTGAACGTCATATTTTTATTTCTTATATATTTTTTAATATATGCAAAATTGAAATACTACTAGCGTTTCGGAACGACCACTGGTGAGAAGAATACGCCGAAAGAAACTCAATCCAGACTTGGTCCCTACGTGCCTGAAGGGCTCTGAATACATTGTTAACATTAAACACGATTTTTCATACTATAGATTAAATTGTTAACATTAAATAAATTTATATAAATTTCCACGCATTTTTATCAGTTATATAATCATCAATGCAGTAATAAGCCTTTTTTATTAACTGGTTTTTTACAATCGTTTTGCTTTTAAGGAAAGGCAGACCTAATATTTCTGCAGGAATTTTATTACAGAAGCGTACTCCTAGACCCAAAAATGAATTCATAGTTTTCTGCAATCGCAATACTGGTGTAGCTAATTTATTTTTATTTCTCGTGTTTCGGTCATGGATATCACTATTTTTCTTATATAAATCAAGATTATAGCGCACAAACATAATATTCGCAAATATGTACTGAGAAGGTAAAGTTAAAATATTTATATCTTTAAACAATTCTCTAAGAGATTCTCTAGCACCAAGTTTATATATAGATCTAATAGCGCGTTTCTGCAGGACAAATATGGTGTTTACTTCTGCAGCGTTACCCCATAGTAAAATCGCATAAGACATAACACTATGAAAGTAACTAAAATATACCAAACGCGCAGTATCAACATCAGTCAGTTGTCTAATTCTCCTGACAGCATAAGCTGCAGAACTAAGTTTACCCGCTAACGTAGTAATATGGGCACCCCATTGAAGCCCGGCATCAAGAGTTATTCCAACAAATGTTGTTTTATCAGTTAAATCTAGTGGTTCATTATCCATTACTATTTGTGTTGGAATTTTTGTAACATTTGGTAAGCAAAATTTAATACATTTCGTTTTCTTAGCGTTCAACAATAGATTGTTCGCTGTAAACCAATCCAACACTTGAGCTAAAGTACTATTAACCACGTCAAAAGAATTAGTTTGTCTATCAATTTTGAAGACAAGAGAAGTGTCATCGGCAAATAGTACAGCCTTACATGTATTGACACAGTAAGGTAGGTCATTGATGTAAATGAGGAATAACAGAGGCCCTAGGATAGAGCCCTGGGGTACGCCCATCTTAACCGATGATCCGGAGGATTGTACCCTATCTAATCTAACTTTTTGAGTTCGGCCACTTAAATAAGATTCAAGTAAATCGCGAGATTTATCTTTTATTCCATAGAGCTCCAGCTTGGAGAGAAGGGTATTGTGGTCTACGCCATCAAAGGCTTTGGAAAGATCACAAAAAACACCAATAGCATTTTGTTTTCCCTCCCAAGCATCATATATGTATTTCAACAGAGCTACACCCGCGTCTGTAGTTGACCGACCCTTTGTAAATCCATACTGTTCACGATGGAAAAGGCTATTTATGTTAAAAAAAGCTAATAACTGATTAAAAATAATTTTTTCAAATATTTTACTAAGCGCTGGCAGAATAGAAATGGGACGGTAATTAGTGGGATCATTTTTATCGCCAGATTTGTACAAAGGAATGACTTTACTTAACTTCATCAAGTCAGGAAATGTCCCAGTATCTACACACTTATTAAATATAGAAGCTAAATATGGTGCAATTGCTTCAATGATGTTACTAATGACAGCTACAGAGATATCCCACAAATCTCCAGTTTTCTTATTGTTCAAACCCTTAAATGTATCAATGATTATTTGAGTTGTTACATGTTGAAATATTAAATGATTGTTACATTCTGGTATACAGCTTGTTAATAGTTTTTTAGATTCCTCAGTTGATGAACGTAAGGAGGCAGTAGTATTTACGGGAATGTTAGTAAAGAAATCTTCGAAATATTTTGCGACGTCTTCATTAGTACTGAGGATCTTATTATCTACTTTTAATTCTATTTTGTTGTCACGATTTTTAGTTTTCTCGGTTTCCATGTTAATAATTTTCCAAGTGGTCTTTATCTTATCATGAGAATCTAGAATAGCTTTTCTTGTATATAAAGATTTTGCGCACAGGCACGCCTTTTTAAAAACCTTAGAATAAGTTCTAACATAATTAATAAATTCAGTATTTTTATTGTAAGCTTTCATAGCTAATAATTCGTTTAACCTGTTTCTACTAACGTAAATACCAGTTGTAGCCCATTCACTAAATTTTTTACCGATACGTTTAGTACATTTTTTAATTTTGAATGTATTGTTGAATTCCGATTCAATAACACCAAACATTTTATTATATAGAGCATCCGGATCATCTCTAGTTTCTTCAATTAGGGGCAAAATGCCCCTAATCAGATATTTTTTTCTTAAATACATTTATTTTAGCTTTGGTTATAGATCTAAAGGTTACTTTTGGTAAGTCTACTTCTACATCATTTATAAGTTTTACAAACTGACCATAGTGATCCGAGGTTAGATTTTTAGTTATATATTTGTCAACAGCAGTGCAATTGCAGTAAACATTATCTATGCACGTTGCAGAATCTTCAGTAACTCTAGTTGGTTCCAAAAACAAATGAAAAACAAATCAAATGATTTAAAGACATTTAAAAATCGAACACTTTCAGTTGTTGTTACTAACAAATCAACATTAAAGTCACCGCACACTATAATATTTTTGCGACAACAACATAATTTTCTCAAGACATCTTCAATAACTGATTCTAAAGTATTATAATCTGATCTTGGGGGTCTGTATACACATACTATAATATAATTCCCTAGTTCGATACATGACAGCTCAACATTACAATCTACCGAAAGACTAACAATATCCTTACGTTCCTTACATTTTACGTCACTTCGAGTTAGAATTAAGCTACCGCCTTTCTCTTTAGTCTCTCGGGTGTAAGAGCTTGTCAATAAATAATTTTCTACATTGAACTGTTGCTGGTGCGACTGCATAAAATGTTCAGTCACACAAACTACATGTAAATCTTTACTGTTTATAAACAACTCTAATTCTAACAATTTGCTAGTCAGGCCTTGGACATTCTGATGAAAAATATTTAATGCTTTAGCCT
Source organism: Elegia similella (assembly GCA_947532085.1). NCBI lineage: Eukaryota > Metazoa > Arthropoda > Insecta > Lepidoptera > Pyralidae > Elegia > Elegia similella. The sequence continues at coordinate 11,675,079 of OX383949.1, forward strand.
TGACTGTTGTCTTATTAATTAGTTTAAATCAGACTGAGGATTTTGTATTTTAGGTATATCATTAGTTGCAATACCTGTGTCAAATTTAAAATTATTTGCAGTTGTACTACATACAACAGAAGTTTGTAAATTAAAAGCTATTACTGTAGCTATTTGTCTTTTAAAATTAAAAGGAAGATACATAGTATCGTTAGTCAACTTAAATCTACTTTTAAACTTATTTATATCTAAATAAAAAATAAAATCGCCATGACGATACGTCATGTTGTACATATGTACATTTAAATTGTGTATGTGCTCGTTTCTTTTTCTATCTAAAGATTCCGAGGCACATATCATAAATTTTACATTGTGTTCTTTCATTTATATTAATTAATTTGTCCATACTTTGTTTAATATTCCTTTTTGATACAGAGGAACTGTCACCACATAATATTAATATTGTACAGTTTTCATCAAGACTGTCACAAGTAATGCTGTTTACCAGGTCTAAATAAGAAGCGCCGGGTGTACATGTGTTGTATACAGAACAGTTATGGTTGAGGTGACTCAAAATTATGCTACTAAGACCTTGACCTAATTTATCAGAGTATATTAATAATTTGTTACAAAAACTTTTTTTATTAAAACTATTATCTATCGTACCTATCCTTGATTCTAAGTTACATTTTCCAGTATCACATTCTCTAGAGTCGGGAACAATAGCTATTACAGGTGACATTGTAATTGCCGTTTCAGGAGCACTATAGCACTGCTGCTTTTGTAAGAGAGCATCATACTGCTCTTTATTATAGTGAGCTTCAGCCACAAATTTTTTGGCCTCTAAAATATATTTACTTATATCTTTTTGGGACAATTCATACATTTTAGATAAATTATTTAAGGACTGTTGCAATTCCGAGACCTGTGACTGCAACTCATGAATCTCGTTGTCATATATACGGCTAGCCATATATAGGTCATCTTCACATGATGTTAGTTCCTTAGACAAACACAGTTTTTCCGTGCTTAACTGCGCTAAAGATTTACATTTTTTTTGTTTAGATAATACTTTCTTAGTGCGTTTTATTATTCTATTAATTTTTACATATTTTTTAATTATATTATGACTATTTAAGATAAAATACTGTGACTGCGGAGTACTCGCAGGTATTTCCATGACCGGTCACGAGCCACACTCCATGAGTTCGCTGTACAAATGAAGCGTTTTGTTACATATTTCGGCATCTTTTTGATCTTGTATCTCTAATGCAGATTTTTGTGCATCGTATAAGCTTTGTTCTAACTCATTTATGCGACATAGAGCCCGTTCATGTACCATACGGCACTCGTTAGCTTGCTCTAAACATTCTTTCAACCTAAGGTTTTCTTCCAACAATTCTGTACTGTTATTGTGAAGACTTATACATTCATTTTTTAATTGACTATGGCGATCATTTATTTTCTGAAATTCTTCTTCAGATTCCTCCCGTTCTTGTAACAGTTGTGCCTTATCCTCACGACACGCTTTAAGGTCAAACAGGGCTTGCCTCAGCTTCATGGTTAGGTCTTTGATAGTGGCCTTCCGTGTCATCATAGTGAATGAGGTGGTCAGTAACTGAAAATATATTTAATTATGTAAGTAAAGGTAAAATATACTTTAAGAACTCGGAGGGCAATTTTTTGTACTTTTTAAGATATCTAATTGTTCAGTGAAAAACAAACAACATCGGATGTACACAAGTGTTATAGGTAAATTGCAAATCAGACTTAACTTAAATAAAAGTTAATAAGACAATTTTATTATATTATTGAGAAGTTAATAAGACAATTTTATTATATTATTGAGAATAACTACGTAGATATTTAAAGCATCATCATCATCATCATCAGGTCTTTTTTAGTCTCCACTACAGGAGCACGACCCTCCGACGACAATTTAAAGCATAAATGAAATAAATTAGCTGTATTCTTGCTTTAACTATTGTTTTATAGTCATCAACTCAGCTTTCACAAGCTTAGCGAGACCTCAAAAACAGAGTGATTTTTATGTTATATTAAAGGGGTAAGTAAGTAGAAATTAGAGTTTTATTGTATATCAAAATCAAAATATAGTTCACAGCTATTGCTACTTTGAAATTAAGTTTATACTGATTATTGTTTTTGAAGATGCACTGCCTATCATGAAATTATGAAACAATATACTCTCCCGGTTTAAATTGATGATGATCCACGAATTTCCTTTGTTTGGTTTGACAGCTGAACAAATCCAACCGCCCCGGCGCCGATCTTCTAGTTTTTAACGTTCATTCACGTTACTATTTCACAATAACTTGTTGCTTCCATATAACTATTGCCTTATTTTACGTAATTAATTTAGTTTTACACACAATTGTTCACAAATAATACACAAAAATTATTTAAATTACGGAACAGATGATTTTGACATGTCACCCGGGCGCGTTCCGTTTCACAGCCGTAGTCAGTTTGATTATACCGCGTTCGCACTTGCCACGCCCCGAGCCCAATTTATACTTTATTGAGACAGATTGTAGTGTCTCGATAAGGAAATAAATATCTACTTACCCTCATTCATAATCATATCTATGCCAATGTGACGCCGACGCCACTGGGCTCTTGTGTACTTTTTAACCAATTTAAAAAAAAAAAGAGGAGGTTATCAATTCGGGTGTCTCATCTCATCATCAGGTCTATTTAGCCTCCACTGCACCGGTAGTACAAAGAGTCGTAGCCATACTTGGCCAGAGCAGACAGAGGATTTGGCCTACACTCTCCTCGCTGGCCAGACGGGTTGGAGAGGTCTCATTGATGTTTATGAGCTTGGTTTAGCTTGTATTTCCAAAGTCGTCTCTTACGTCATCCATGGGAAGATTAGGAGTTTTCCTATTCTACTCTGCCGGAAACCACACGGCTAATTCGGGTGTATGTTTTATTTCTTTTTAAATGTTTGTTACCTCAGAACTCCGTCAATTATAAACGGTATGCTTTAAAGTAATCCCATTTAAATTTTATCAAAATCGGTTTAGTAGTTAAATTGAATTAGGTTTTTTAGGTGAAAGATTATTGATTACAATCTTAATTGCATTGTATTAAATATCTTTTGAATAAACACATCAACAAGTCAAATTGATGCTATTACATTCAAATGCTTCCTGTACAGGAAAAGTTTCCTTGTGTAAAAACTTTTATTTTGTAGCTTATTTAAGCCAGTGTCTAGTTAATCTTCGAGTTATTCTTGTGTATCAATGAAATTATGCTGTTTCTCGGTGCCCCTGGCGACAATTACCACGAATCCACTGGTTTCATCATATAGAACGCAGCAGGGCGAGCAAACAGCAGCCCGCTAAGTAAATTTCACTACAGCCGCACCAAATTACACCGATTTCACGTTATAAACTACACTAGAAACAATTTGCAAAAAAATCCAAAACAAAAGCCGTTCAGTCCGTCGAAACTCCCGCCAAGAACCGTGTAATAACTTGTAACTATAAGTTTTCATGTTGTGTTAATATTTCCCAGCAAAGCAGCCTGTCCATGGAGTTGTGTGGGGGCGGCAGCTTGGACTCGCAGCGCATCGAGACGGTGGTGGGCGGGCGCCGCGGCGAGATCAAGTGCGACTGGCGCGCCGGCGACCCCGAAGCCCGCGCGCCCGCCATAAGACCCTCGCGCTGGGGTGAGCGATCACGATCTTGAAGTTTCGTGTGACGTCATAGTTTGCTAAAATTTTTAGCAAACTTTGACGTCACGAGCCCCCACTCCTGAACTTTGACGCGCTTTATCTTTATTATTTATTTGACGAAAGAAAAAATACGTGTCCGATATTTTTTGATTATCTAACTGACGGACTAATTGTTATGTTAACTAGCCTATTAGATCGTGCAGTTCCTGTGCGCACTCACCGAAATGCAGCCTGTAAAAGACACATAGACTAGCTACTAATCGGCGGTGTTCGAGGCTCTGGAGTCGCTCTACCGTAAGCATCTCATCATCGATGAGTCTTCTGGCACGTCTGTCGATAGTTTCCGGGGCTTCGAGCTGGTAGCGGGCGGATTCATCCCACAGATGGGAACAATACAGGAGCGGACTTGAGCTGTGTAAAGGCTCAATAGCTGGCATGAAGAAAAATACTGTTGGACCTTGAAAAGGATGCCCAGTTTTTTTGAAGCAATCTGAGCCCTGGATTCGATATAGCTACCGAAGTTAAGGTTGGAGGATAGGTCAATACCAAGAAGTTCGAGATGATGTTTTATTCCAGGGTTGAAGCCAGGCGAAGTGAACATCGTGTTGACTGGCGGCGACCAGTACCAACCGGCCCGAGGCGGCGCCGCGACGGTCCGCACCGTCGTGGAACTCGTTCGCAGCGCGGAGCCCGGGGCTCGCGGACAACATGCGGAGCCCGGCGTTCGCGGACCACATGCGGAGCCCGGGGCGCGCGGACAACATGCCGAGCCCGTGTACAAGATCGAGAGCATTGCAAACCGCAGCGCTGATTCCAACACAAGCATGAGGTATCGTGTTCATCATCATCTCTTTCTGTTTATGAAGTATGTATGTTTGTGCATAAGCATAAAACACTATTTAAAACGGCTAAAGATTTATAAAGAAATACGAATAAGCTGGTATTAAATGTTACTCCTGTGTATACAAATATTTAATAAATTGCCAGAAGAATTAAAGATATTAAATGCTGTGTTCTTTAAAAATATGTATAAAATGGCTTGTTGACAAAAACTTTTATAGCCTTAGATATTTCTTAGACCACTAATATTTGCATGTTATTTACTTTTAGCAAAACATATCTGTTGCTTGTATATTTGTTACATCATATAATATTATGCTTTTGAGCAAATAAAGATAAGCTGGACAAAGGCCCAAGTATTCTTCTTTCCATGGGAGAATATTGCCATACTCACCTTGCTTGCACACACTTGGCAGGCGGTTTGGCGAGTGCAGGTTCTTTGGCTTCTTGTTCTTCCGACGCTGCTGCCCATCGGTAGCATTTTTAAGCTGGGGAAGGATAGGAATTTGTTCGATTTGGGGATGGCAAAAAAGTACAGGGATAGTTCTCAATCGGATGAATCAAGGGGGTTAAGCAAGTAGCAGATCAGGAGGCTGGGCGCGTGTACCCTATGCCACTCCTGACCATGTCTCGTGTTACATCAGTCCAATATGATGTTACTTCTAAAATTTGTTGTAATACGTATCTTAGTCGGAAATGCCGACCAGTTTTAGCCTTTTAATAACGGTTATCTTTAAAGTGTGTCTCAAATATGACGTAGGAACGGTTACCCCTTAACCAAAAGGTTAAAAACCCAATACCAAGCAAAGTAATGACTGCAGAAATAAAATGTATGTACATATTTTTTATTTTCTTGGTTTCTGTGCATTGAATTAGAAAACTATGGAAGCGTAATTCTCATACAACTAATGATTTAATATTAGTCCCATTTACGCAAGCAAACTTTACTCATATCACAACGAAAAACTTACGTACTCATAGACGAAGCAAGTTTGCGATTGGCCGCGTCAAGGTCACGGGGCGGTGTCAACATTCTATGAACGCTATGGTGTTAACATAGCGGAAGTAGGTAGGCTACAGTTTGCCTCGTTCGCTATGATAAGTTACACCAGTGTCACTTTTCCGTCTTTCCTTGCGTTTTCTGCACCACTTTACTACACAAAAAGTAATTTTTTTTCTTAATTCCTTAAGATTTCGCCGATGTTCACAAAAAATATGTCGTTAAATGCCTTTATCGACGCGTCCTTCCACGGAGCGTGTGGCAGACTATGTAGTTCGCGAAAAGATATACTTTCTAAGCCCCTACCGCTTTGATCTACTTTGCGTGGTGGCAGTGTTTTTGTGGTATCTTATAGGCATTGTTGTGTATATTTTAATATTTTAACTCAGCTATGATGAAGCCTACATGGACATGTACGGCGCCTCAGACCGCCTGCAGTACGGCGACTGCTTCTCCAACGCCACGGCGGCGTCCGTGTCCGCGCCACACACGCCGCTCACGCCGAACGCGCCGAACACGCCGCTCGCGCAGACCACGCCGGCCCCAAGAACCAGCGACCCGAGACGCAGCACGCTGGATGCTAGGATTGACTTGGCGCTCAAAAACACTGGTAACTTACTTTTTCTGATCATAGTTACAATCTACACCAATATATATATATAAACTTGGTGCTAGAGAATCTCTTAGAATTGTTTAAAGATATAAAATTATTTTAACATTACCTTCTCAGTACATATTTGCGAATATTATGTTTGTGCGGTATAATCTTAACTTAACACAAAAATAAAAAAAAATTTGCTGCACTACTTTTGCGATTGCAGAAAATTATGGATTCATTTCACACTTATGACTAGCTCCGTGGCGCAGCGGTCAACACGCCTGCCTGCGACACGGAGTGACCGGGTTCGATCCCCGGCCAGGGCAAGATGAAAAATTATCTTTTTCAGATTGGTTTGGGTCTTGGATGTGTATCTATATATGTATTTGTTATAAAATATAGTATCGTTGAGTTAGTATCCCATAACACAAGTCTCGAACTTACTTTGGGGCTAGCTCAATCTGTGTTATTTGTCCGTAAAAAACAAAAAATACTTTATATAAAACATTTTTTTAGATATTTTATACAAATTGACAATTTCAAATTCTGTATATAGTGTAATTCCAATGTAATTACATGTCGAGGTATTCCTTTACAGAATTATAATTAATTTTTAATACATTTTAATAATTTTAAATAAATTTACAGTTATATATTTTTACAGTTCTCGGCGTAGTGGCGAAAGACCCTAAAGAGGAAAAAGATACACCAGAAAAGGGAATTCTCATCAAGTTAGTATTTTTAATGGTTTTTATAATTCTTATGAAATATGTGTGGTATTCTTTTAATTTTTAATGTTGATTTAATGAATTATATAAATAAATTATTGAAACAGAACCATTCAATAATATAATTGAAGTTATTTGAAAGTTGCATTCGTTTTCGAGAGAGGTTTGTAAAGATCGTAGCAAGTGGAGGTCCCTGGTCTCTGCCTACCCCCATGGGAAACAGGCGTGATAGTATGTGTGTGTGTGTGTGTGCATTCGTTTTTGATTTTTTAGACGGTTTTGATTTGTTCTGGCCTAGGTCTACGTACGACCTGCGCTCTGCCATCTGACTACCGCACAATTCAATCTCGGCGCCGAAATTCTTACTAATACGTATAAGGGGAAATGGGATATGGTGGAGAATTTCGGCGCCGAGATTGAATTGTGCGGTAGCTCAGAAGGTAGAGCATAGGTGATACATAGACCTAGGTCGCCAGTTCAAGTCCCGCCCGCATGAAATTTTTTCACCATATTTTATTTCTTAATTTATTAAGAGTGATATAAATATCATTATCATTATATAAGTGGCAGTACTGTATGTGTGTGTGTTTGTTGCGCAGTACCGCGGCCCCCGCCCCTCGCGCCGCGAAGCGCGTGAGCTTCGCGGACGGCTACGCGCCCGGACAGGACTCTGACGTCGAAGCGCCGCCTGAGAAGGTACGCACCACACGGCCCCACATTCTATTTGTAAGGGGTTATTCAAATGCTACGTAAAGGAAAGGCAGGTTGAGGTCATTTTAGATGATGTATAGGCCGGGAAGATGATTAAATAACCGGCCAAGTGCGAGTCGGACTCGCGCACGAAGGGTTCTGTACCGTAATGTATAAAAACGGCAAAAATCATTTCTGTTGTTTGAGAGCATCCCTTTAATATAAATTTTATTTATTTTTAAAGTGAATATATAACGAAATATTCTGTGAATATCACAAGCGTCTCTCATGTCGTTATCAATATCGAGGAAAAACAAGCAAAAAAATCACGTTTATTGTATGGGAGCCCCCTTAAAAAAATATTGTATTATATTTTTTAGTATTTGTTGTTAAAGTGGCAACAGAAATACATCATCTATGAAAATTTTAACTGTCTTACTATCACGGTTCACTAGATACATCCTGGTGACAGATGGACATACAGACAGACAGACGGACAGCGGAGCGATATTAATAGCGTCCCGTTTTAACCCATTGGGTACGGAACTCTATAAAGAAGGGCAGTTGGGTTTTACATTTTACAAACTTGTTGTTTCGGCAGAGTAGAAAAGGACCACTCCAAGTCTTCCCATGGAGGTCGTAAGAGGCCACTTAGGAAATACAAGCTTAACAAAGCTCATAAACATCAATGAGATCTCTCCAACCCGTCTACTACACGGCTACACTGACCAGCGAGGAGAGTGTAGGCCAAATCCTTTGTCGGCTCTGGCCAAGTATAGCTCCGGTAGTACAGAGAGGGTCATGCTCCTGCAGTGGAGACTAAAAGGACATGCTGACGATGACGACGGCACGTCGCATCTCATACCGCACGTTAGTTGATACCTAAAAACGTCATACTGCGCATAGATCAACTTATGTGCCGGAGATTGTACAATGTACATGTCTATCCATTCATCATTTCGAGAAGGTGTAACGGTCAATCGACCATGCACACCCTAGTGTTAGAGTTCTTCGGAACCGCCTCTCGGCCTCTGACGTGGTTCATTTAACGACTACCAGATGGCAGCCGGGACCACCGGCTTAACGTACCTTCCGAAGCACAGAATCATCTTTATTATCAGACAATCAGGTGATTCAAGCAATGTTTTAACCAAACTGGAAACAACTAAACATAGTATGCTCCCGGTGAGAATCGAACCCACGACCCCAGGGTCAACAGGCAAACGCCTTAACCGCTGGCTTAGGAGGCTGTTGCTGCTGTGAGGCCTATCCATGTATGTATAACGAGGCACGTCCTCTGCAGAAGAAGAAGGTGCGTCGCTACGGCTGCGCGTGGCCGTGTCCGGCGGAGCACGCGGACCACGTGCCGCTGTGGGACGCGCTGCCGCCGCCCCCCCCGCCCGCCTCCCCGCCGCCCCCCGCGCCCCCGCACCCGCCCCCCGCCGCGCTGCTGGCCGCGCTGCGCCGCCCCCCGCCGCCGCTGCTCGCTGACCCCCTGCTGCACCAGCACCACCTCAAGTTTGGTGAGCTTTCCATCAGATAAATAAAGTAAAGATAATGAGACAGAAAATTTATTAATGTTCTAAGGAAATAATTTGGTATAACTATGCTGTTTTTTTTTTTATTAAAAAATAAATAAATATAAATATATACGGACAAATCACACAGATTGAGCTAGCCCCAAGGTAAGTTCGAGACTTGTGTTATGGGATACTGACTCGACGATACTATATTTTATAACAAATACATATATAGATAAACATCCAAGACCCAGGCCAATCTGGAAAAGATTATTTTCCATCTTGACCTGGCCGGGGATCGAACTCGGTCACTTCGTGTCGCAGGCTGGCGTGTTGACCGCTGCGCCACGGAGCTAGTCAGATGAGCCGTATGCCTGTTTGCTTACTTAGTAGTATAAAAAAAAAACGAAACTTACTTGATCTGGACTCTCCTTCTTCTATCGAGTCGTAAGTCGCTTTGCGTTTAAGACGAGGCCTCAAATGTTTGGTACCATCGCTCGGCAAAGGACTGATCAAGTGCGCGCAAGGGATAGCGCTTGGCGGTTTAGCCCGTGAATGATGAGATAGGAGATAGTCTCGAGTCGCTCAAAAAAAAAAACGTAAGCGCCAAATTCGTTATTTCTATTTTATATAAAATCAGACCGGTTAATTGTATTTTCATATTTACATTTTGATGAATTACTAATAACCTATCTTTTAGTCTAAAAATCATTATTTCATTCGTCGCATTTGAGCTACAATAACAAAAACTCTGCGAACGAAGACCATTTTTCAAAAAATATTTCTATCAAGAAGATTTTATCAAAACGTGTTTTCATCTTCAATTTTTGGAGATGAAATAGTCAAAAATCATATTACTTAGATTTGAAACTCCTAATTTAAGTATTTTGCGAGATAAATAATGTTCAGAACGACCTTATTTACAGTGGTATCGCCTTAATTAAATGTTTCGACAAATTAAACAGGTGTACATAGACCTAAGCAAAGCACTTACTCGTATCAAGTCTCTTCGCATCTGGCATCGATAGACTTACAATTGTACCTTCTTTCGACATATACCTGCGTCGCCAGAAATAAATAAATGAATAAAATATAAATTATCTGTACTTAGGAACACACATCGTCTTTTGTTATGATTTTTAGAAGCTGATGTTAGATGCCTTTAGGCAGCTTTAAAGTCTGTCACTAATGAGACAAGCACATATTTGAGTATTTAACATGTACTTTTGTATATTTCAGATCCAAACTCGTCGATGCCTCCCTTCATGCCGCCGGAGCCGCCGCCCGGCATGATCAACTTCCATATGAACAACTAGTTGTAAGACATTGACATACATACAGTGCGTATTGCTATCTTTTATCACTTGACATGTAAATATGCGAAAATATATCCAATGCTATTAAGTGGTATTTTATTTATTGACGTTCATAGCGCATCATAGCATTAGTTTTGTGTAACTACGTCAGATGCTAATAGGCATCTTTACTTTCTATCGACATGTTCCAAGCTGTCTGTACAGCTTTGTAAAACTACCTGTTATGCCCTGACTGAGTCTGGTTGAGTTTCTTTCGGCGTATTATTCTCACCAGTGGTCGTTTCGAAACGCTAGTAGTATTTCGATTTTGCATGTATTAAAAATATTTAAGAAATAAAAATATGACGTATATCTTTGACTTTTGACGTTTATCATCATTATTATTACAGCCACAAAAAGTCCATTGCTGGACACTGGCCTATCCTAAGGATTCTCATCCATGAGAGGATATTGCCATATACTAAAAACGGGTCACTCACGTGCTATTTCGTCGGGATTGCCGACTATTTTCCGGCCTCTTACACAAATAAGGCAGTTGGTTCGCTCTCCGAAGGATAGAGACCCATTAAATGTCTCGGGAGTATACGAAGTCCCTTGTGACTGTGGGAAGAGTTACGTTGGTGAAACTGGCCGCAATGTATCCACCAGGCTGAAGGAGCACATCAGAAGCTTGAAGAATTTGGACAGGAACGGGTCGGCCATCGCCGAATATACTCTGGAAGAGGACGTCACCCATTATATCCGGTTTGACAAGGCCAGAGTCCTTTCTAGAGAAAAGGCATTCGTTCCCCGAAAAATAAGAGAGGCCATAGAAATAAGTCAACGCCCAAATTTCAATCGGGATGTAGGTTGGACTTTACCCGCAACCTGGAAACCGATTCTTCATGGGAATGATACTCGTAACTTAAAGCACACAGAGTCAGTAGAGGCCGATACGATTAGCTCTTTCCACACACACGTACCGTCACCAGACACCGACGAGGAAGAAATGGGATCCACTACCTCCGTGACTACTCATCACCAGGGTCCTGCGACCGACCTGGCTCTCCCCTCCAAAAGGGCGGCACGAGCCGCCGCACGAGCGGTGCGTCGAGAGCAGTTAGTTCGGGACCCTCCGCCGCGCGTCTCGCACTCGCCTTGAAAATGGGCTCCTGACGAGTCCGAAACTATAGTCGGCAATCCCGACGAAATAGCACGTGAGTGACCCGTTTTTAGTACATAATGATATTGCCATACTTACTACCTACGCTTGGCAGGCGGGTTGGCGAGCTCAGTTTCTTTGGCTTCTTGTGCTTCCAATGCTAATGCCCATCGCAAGCATTTTGAAGCTGTGGAAGGATAGGAATTTATTGGGTTTGGGAAGGGAATTAAAGGTTTTGGGATACTAATCACTAGGTCTTTTTTTGGAAGGACTATGTAGCTAGCTCCAAGTGAGCTTTCGCTACTTCACCGGGCGTTTGAGGCGAGGGCAGTGTCCTCAAAAAGCATTATTTTAGGTTAGTATTTGAGGGTTTCGCCCAACACTTGCTCGCTCTGTTTTGGTCACTAGGAAACCTAACCTAACCTACACTGTGGTTTTTTTTTTTAATATGTCGGAGGCTTCGCCTGCGAGCCTCCTTAGAGGGGGGTCTGAGCCCCACAAGATGTTTTTGAAGTCAATGAAGAATCATTTGTTTTATTAAATTTTAATTTTGTAAAGCCAAATTATAACGAGTAATTTAATTAAAAAAATCTAAAATCCCGACTGACCATTGAGCCAGCGCCATCTATTTTGCGAATTAGGAACTAAGTTAATCAATTTGCTATTTATAAATTGGTGCATTTATGTTCGTAAAATTGATGTTTTAGCTGACGTCACATTGCTCTTATGGGAAGAATACAAATCTAATGAGGCCTCATCACGGAGCAGATATAGAGAGGAGTTGCCCTAAGGAATATTTTCTATGAAACAATGCGTGGCACTTACAGGGGGTGAGGGGAGTATTATCTGTCTCACTCTACTTGCTCTGTGTCTCACTCCCTCCTTTATATCCATCTAGCGGCGAATAGCCCAACTACTTAATAAGTTCGATGTTGATCTTTCTTTTTAGTTTATCTATCCGTCACTAGATGTCCCTAACACCTACTGCTACTAAAAGAGAATTATGAAACTACATAAACAAAATCTTTTGTCAAGGTAAAAGTCTTTAGGTATAAATTTAGAACAAATTTCAGTACTTATGGATATTAGTTATTACGATAATTAGCTTTAATATATTTTTATAGTTCTTACGTCCCATTACGCAAAGTGGTGCCATCTAACGATGAGTAGCACGGAACGTCGCCAAAAGATTCTTCTAGAATTATTTAAGTAAATTACGAATTAAAATACTTACAAATGAAATGTGATACCTTCCATAGCATCTGAACGTTTATCGGAGTAGTTTTTACATGATATAATACAACACTTCATGATTTTCTTCGTAAAAAACAAGAAAAGTCCGAAAATCTCACTGTGTGCACAGAACGAACCACGTACGAACATTGACAGCTACAACAGCAGACTAATAGGCCACGCCTACTCTCGATGTTAACGTGATGACGTCAGGACCTAGTTGGAATCACAGTGCACAGTAGCTTACGCCGTCTCCACTCTATATCTGCTCCGTGGGCCTCATTCTTCAAAATTGGTCAAGTCATTGGGGCTACAGGAGTACCAACTCTTAGCAAGTTTTTTCCAGTTTACGAATTGATATTTTACTGACGTGACATCATATGTCACTTTACACTTCAAAATCAGTCAAGCCGTTTAGGCTACAGGAGTGGAAAATGGAACAGACATACTTACAAACATACGCGCGAAAAACATTACCCTTCTCCTGGGTAAGTCAGTCGAGTAAAAAATAATTTTAAAATGACAACTTCGCCATTTAGAAGTGGTGTTATGAAGAAGCAAGTGAGATCTATTAATTCCAATGCGCAGAGTATATAAAATCGTGTGTAAAGCCCACCGAAATGAAGTATTAACCGTGCTGGGGATCGAACCCATAGCCTCTCGGCTACGGCTAATGGAGCAGCAGTAAATTGGGTTTATAAGAATATAGATGTGGCAATTGAACCTCTTCTAAAGAACACTGAATACCTAACTAAATTGCTTAATCGTCAACTTCAAAAGAGATAATTTTATTGATAAGTAATACTAGTTGTGCCCACGACTACGTTCGCGTACATTACGATTTCTAAACTAAGAAAAAATTTAAGTAGCCTATTCTGTGTCCTGTACTTTTAACTGTTTATCTACCAAGTTTCGTTTAAAAGTTATCGAGCAAGTGCAGTTGTATTTTTTCTAATTCTATCTAACAAAGCAAGTATTACATACTCGTATTTCCAATATTACCTATAGCTGCCTTTGGTCTTGCAATAATAGACTTGGTCAATCCCGTTAGGAATCAATACATTATAAAGTATAAGTATAGAGGGAATAAGTAATTCCATTATATAAGGCATATATTTTTCAACTAAAAAAATTTCCAATCGCCTGTACCATCCAATTTAGAATACAATGCCGTCGAATATGGAAGTATATCTAGTAGTATGCCGCAGCCGCTTTCAGATGCACATCAGAACTTGGTCGGGTAATCGGGAAAAATTATCTAGGTTTAGTTTTTAATTATTATTTCTTATATACGAAAGTATATCAGGCTGAAAATTTGTATGTATATTTTTGGTTAAAGTGTCTAATTATTCTTTAAATATGGAATCAGCCAAGTGGAAGGAAAGTATTATTTTCCTCGTTTAAATCGAGAGCCCCAGAATCTGGCTTTCTGGAACCAGTACGTGGGGCGCACTATAAGTTTCCGGAATGAATATGAAAAAATACTATTAAAGGTACAAAATTAATTTATTGTTTTTCAAAATAATCTTCCTTGGCGTCTTTGCACTTTTTCATTCGATGAAACCAGTTTTGAAAACTTTTGTGCCACTCCTCTGTGGTGACCTCTGAAACGTGTTTTTCATACTCCTCGACAGCCTCTTCTGGTGATGAAAATCGTGGACCGCGTAATTGGTTCTTAATTTTTGGGAACAGAAAAAAGTCACAAGGTGCCAGGTCGGGACTGTATGCAGGATGACTCATGAGTTCTACATTTTTGCCTTCAAAAAGTCGTTTGTCTGTCTGGCCGTGTGAGAATTAGCATTGTCGTGGTGCAGGATGATACGGCGTTTACGGTTATTTTTACGGAGTTCGTCAATAACTTCCGGCAAACAAATGGTCGTGTACCAGTCACTATTCACTGTACGACGATTCTCTAAAGCAACAGTAGCCACGTGTCCAGTTTTATTAAAAAAAGAAGCAATCATCCGCTTAGATGCACTTTTCACGCGCGCCACTTTGGTTGGTTTCGGCTCATCTTGAAAGACCCATACGCTCGATTGCTGCTTTGTTTTAGGATCGTAGCAATAAATCCATGTTTCGTCACCTGTTACTATGTCACACACCAAATTTGACGCACCTTCGTTGAATCTGGTAAGTATGGCTATGTACCAAGTGACGCGGTCCGTTTTTTGAGCCTCGGTCAAGTTGTGTGGGATCCACCGCGAGCTCAGCTTTCTCACATCCAAATGTTTGTGTAGGATTAATTGTATTTGACTCATGCCTATTTCTAAGGATGCGCGAATTTCATGGTAGGTCACATGCCTGTCTGTTTCAATCATACGGCGCACAGCATCGATGTTTTTGTTGGTCACAGCGGTGGACGGCCGACCATCGCGAGATTCGTCACTGAGATTGATACGACCACGCTTGAATTCTGCAAACCAGCTATAAACAGTTGTCTTGCATGGTGCTTCATTGCCAAAAGCTATTTCAAGCCGAGCGATGCTCTGTTGAGCTGTCAAATTACACTTAAAATCGTAGAAAATCATACTACGAAAATTTTCCCGAGTTAAATCCATGTTGATGCAGACACACATTTTTTTAAATGGCGCCACAAGGTAATAACAAAAGACAGTCAAATGAAACAAACTGCATTCTACAGCCAAAGAGTTCTATTTTCAAATGTTGCAATAAATTTTTAAATATTGTTTATGTAAGTGGCCAGTTCCGGAAACTTACAGTGCGCCCTATGTATTATCATTATAACTTGCCAATGCTTTGGATTAGGCTGATGAAAGTTTTGATGTTTTGTATGTCTCTATAAGAGGCATCTATTAGGATTAGTTTGAATTTTCAGGGTTCCCTCGTTTAATAACTAGAACCGAAAATATGGTTTTAAGAATAATATTTATTACTCGCAAACCATATTATTAATATTTAAGATAACTAGGTGTCAAATGGAGACAAATTCTGTTCTATACGTATAAAAAAAATCATGATTCTGCGTCTTACGGTTTCAGAGATACAGAGATTGACCAAACGTTACCGCAGCAGAAAATGAAATAACTCGAAATCCATAAAGGTGTCAAATTTAATTTTATCGGGGACATTTGAGAGCAAATTCAATCTATCTTTGTGCATACTTTTTATCCAGAAAAACCGACGGGATCAAAAAAAGTCGGCTGGGGTAACGTTACGCCAGCCGAATTTTATTTTCCTCATTATCTCTGAAACGGCGGGGTGTCAAATTATTTACTTTCGGGGACATTTACACGAAGTAATGATCTAATTATTTGCATTTATCAATTCTTAAAAGGAGCACTTAGTCGGCTGGGGTAACGCACTCGACGCTCTACTAGTGTAGCTGTCTCTTTACATCCTAACTAATATTATAAATGCGAAAGTGAGTTTGTTTGTTTGTTTGTTACGCTTTCACGCCGTAACTACTGAACCGATCATCATGAAATTTTGCATGCAAGTTCTCTGGAGTACGGAGAAGGACATAGGCTACCTTTTATCCCGGGAAAAAGTACTATTCCCGAGGGATCGACATTGACGCGGGCGGAGCCGCGGGCGAAATCTAGTTAGGAAATAAATAAAACTACAGTTTAAAAACAATAAAATAGATTTCATTTATTGTGAGACGAAAAATACAACAATGGGACTTATCACCTAAAATGGTTAGTGGCAGACTGTTGTGTCAAAACAATTGTTAGGTAGGGCCGTCGCGGCCGCGGCTGATACACTCCTAATTATGTCTTTCATAGGGAACTGGTAACGAATATCAACGAAATAGTAATATACACAAAACGATACCATGACCTCTCTAATTCACTGAAATCATAACTTATTATTATTTATTTAAACGTGTGAAGTTTCAATAGTTTCATTTTTAACTAATTTTTTAAAAAGGCTTTATTGATTTGAAGCTAATACTTAATTACTTACAAGATTGTTTAATAGTTTTAGTAGTTGTCGCGCCCGTTCGTACGTCGCCGCATCCTGCGGGCCGGACACAGCTTACGAACGACCCCGCAAATAAAACGTAACAACTTCTCAATACCGCTACTATGAAACGTTCTATACAAAATTGAACATCGCCGATGCGCTAGATCGTCTTGATTTATTTATTACTAAAACAAGTGGGCGGCGAGCGGTGGTCCGCTCCGTGCGGTCTCCATTCAACCCGTCGCTAAGTCGATTAAGTACATGTCTTACGTTATAAGTTGAAAATGCCACTGCTGCGATCCTACGTCGCCTATATCTGCGGCGCGCGCGTCTACACGCAGCGTGCGACCGCCCGCGCGCGCCGGCCTATTGCTCATAGAGAAAAAATTCCAAAATCAATTCGTTACATATATCTTGTTTAATAAACTTGAAGTATTTATCAATAATCAATAAGTACATTATAATAATTGAATAATTAGTATTTTGTTTTCATAAGAGACTAGCATTACAAATAAATATGTACCTTCAGCTATACAATTTAATGTTTATTTCTATTTTAAACATTTGAAGATGTTTAAAGTGGACTACGTCGGTTTTTACACAAGAATGCGCTGTTTTCGGTTCTTGTATAGAAACTTTTCAGTTGATGCGTCTACGCTTCGAGATATGACTTAAATGTATACTTAGATTTAGGGGAAAAAGGTTGTAAAAACAAAAAAAAAAGTTATTGAAATTTATAACAAACACCTTAACTAATACTTCCATAATTTAGTTCAAGTATATAACGCGGTGGCTGGCGGGCGCGTCGGGGCTAATATCACTCGGCGAACGTACAAACATGATGCTGCGCTACAAATGAAACAACTTTATACAAAAGGATGAGTCGCGCCGCCGCGCCCATAGCCACCCCCACAACATGTCTTTGACAAAAGCAATATAAAACATTTCATTCCGTGTAAGAGATGACACGATGGTATGCGAAAACTTTTATTTTCAAAAAACACACGTCCATTCGCTCGTCCTTGCGCTTAAATCTAAAATTAATAATTAGACAATATTTTTATTTGTTCAACAGACGCGCGCGGTACGACGCGCGCGTATAATAATAAAATATTTTCAAAACAATCGAATAATTAAACACACTAGTTAACAATATAACTTATGCTCAAATACACCGGTGGAGCGAGCACGCCTCAACCGTACATGTTCAAAATCAAATACGAAACTTCATCCTCGTTATTTTAAAAATATGATTTTATACACGCACGTTTTAGCTATAATATAATTAGAGCGATGGCAGCGTCGGTTCGAAACGTCCGTGCGCCGTCCGCGCCGGCGTAATACTGATATTAATCGCTAAATTATTGCATCGGTGAGCTGCGGCTGGCGCTAGCACTGCGGACCCGAGGACTGTACAGCGTGGGGGGAGGGTGGGGGCTGGGGGGGGCGTTAGACGGCCGTCTCGGTGTGGCTGTGGCTCGAGAGCCGCTCCACGTCGATGTCATGCGGCGCCAGCGTGTCGCGCGCTGCGTCGGCGTAATCGATGCTGGACGAGTGCGAGAACCGCTTGGACAGCGCCGTCTGCTTGCGCAGCGCCTCGGCCAGCGCCGCGTCCGCCAGCGAGCCCCGCGAGTCCAGCCCCTGCCGGAACGCGTTCACCACGCGGATCTGCGGGACACAGCTGCCTCAGTGCCGGCCCGCGCGCATCCGTGACGCTCTGACGCGCTGGTATCCATGCCTGTCCGGCCAAGTGGCTCGTGTCCCGTCGCGAAGCAGACTTCTAAACCATATATACTACGAAACAATCGTTGCTTATGTATTGAAACTGTCATGTTATTATGAACTGCATCGAGTTCGTAGAATGTTTCGTGCAACATTTTTGTGCGAATCGTTCCTGCAGCAACATGAACGAACATACTTTAATGTTTAATAAAATTGTTGCGTAGTGAGTTGACTTTCTTGTTTCCATCGCCTTTACAAATATATTGCCATAACATGCATGACGGTATCGAGCGCATGTGTGCGATTGAGATGGCAATACATTCAGGAATAAGTGACAGAGACAAATATAATGCTAGCAGCATTATATTTGTCTGCTGTCTAAATATAATGCTGCTAAGCGACAGGGCTTTTGTTTTAAAACTTTTCCAGTCATTATTTATTTTAAAATTTAAATTAGAGAGCCACTTGACCTGACAGATTTGTGTTAGTTTGTCACATGTTCAGCGTTTCCTTACCATCGAAACGATGAACAGGTGTGAGGTTAGTTCAATACATTTCTACTACTAATGAATACCAGCCTATAATTATTCTTTTACTTGCTTGTAAAAACTGATCCATTATCAAGATCAGCAAAGAATAGTTTTAAATCAGAGCGACACAAATGCCAACAGTTGCCAGCACTCGTTCCAGCTACTGGCGCCAGCGACTGGCGCCGCGAGCCAGTCGACCAGCGCATGTTAAATATAAAAAGTATCGTTACATGAACATAAATGGAAGCACACCGAGCCATAAAAAAGAGGCGAGAAAGCGTAGGTAACTCGAAATCTCAGTCACAGATTGTCCGGGAGGCCGCATGCCATGCAGTGGGCTCCCGAGACCCGGCGAGCATCCTCAGCTCTGAATACAGACATCTCTGTGCAGTGTCGGTGAGGGATTACGTGAGCATGCATTCTGTGACTGCGTTTAAATTCACCTCCAATGTGAGCTACGCGGTATGCTCTATGTCCTATGGTACACAGACTTGGCACATACGAAGCAACATCGATCGCTCTTCATGTCCTATATCCGAACATTTCCGAAGCAAGCTCGTCCCCGTAGTCCCAAGACAAAAACTGAAGCGCTCCTATGATTAAAAAACTAGAAGCTGATTTTTGATGCACATTTCTGTATGAGTCAAAGCTTCGAACCCCTGAGTCTACCAACCCCACGATCGGATTGAACTGTGCAGAATGTGAGGCAAAGAATAATACAACAGCTACGATGCTATGAGTCATGGGGCGAACTGAAAATAATGTATAAGCTAGTCTGGGAGTACGTCACTGTGAGTTTTGGCCGCAATGTTATCCGCAAAGCCGCAAACTAGTTAGATTTTGTTCAGTCGTTAGAAGGAAATAGATATATTAATACGATGGTATATCGTCGGTTCAACGCAATATTTACAGTATAAACACTTGCAAATGGGTCAATTTGATACAAAAATGAATAAAACCATACCCAGATATGTGATACATATTTACATCCAAAATGTTCAAATATAATCGACTTCAATATGTTTAAAGCTATAACTTTTAAAAGAACCATTTAAAACCAATTTATATATTTATTTTATATAGCGTTAGATTAATAAATAAATTGTTATTAATTTTAGTATTGAAGTTTGAAGTCGATTCAATGCAATAGCATAGTGGGTAATAATTATAATATGATAATAAATTATTCTTATTTACATATGTATGAATAACACAGCGCATGCGTCAGGATTCATGCAATATGATAAGAACATGCACAAAGCACACGGACCTTTTCATTTTAAAACATTAAAATATGTGATACAGCGTGAGACATAGAAAGATATATATGTGGAATACTTATAAAATTGTATTACACTTTCCAGGACGGAATAACTATTGTCCTTTCTAAGGCGTCTAGTTGAACGTCCGTAAAAGTGTTAGTATCTAATACAAATCAAAAGGCCAGTGCGATATAGACAAGAGGCGATGGGATACAAAGAATGGATATAGTTGTAGGTAGATAGATAGGGTACAGTATTGACAGTTGAACATATAAAACCAAAAAAATCCAACATAAAAATAGTAAAGAGATGTGAGTGAAACAGCAGGCTTGCTCCACAATAATCTTACAGCTTGGTCGGTAGACGTCTTGCTGTAGGGGACCGGTATCAAGCGCTCTTGTAACTCGCCACCTATGACCTTCCGTGTGCAATTGGGTTTTCATGGAAAAGAAAATAAAAACGAGAACATGAAGTAAGAGTCACGACACTAAAGAGACAGGACATCGTCCGGCCGAGAGGTGGTATATATAGATACATCGGCGGTGTACGGTCCAGCGCGCTTCTAAACTTTGCCACAGATTATATCCCTACACATATACGACACTCTACAGCGAGTAAATGTACGCCCGGCATATCCTTGGTGGGACGACTCCGGTGTTGAATATGAACAACTTTTCCTATGAAACAATCACTGGAAACTTGGTCGTATGACGATAACGAATTTATGTTTAGTCCCCAACATTCGTCCCATACGAATTGATGGGCTTAGTCGCCCCTGAAAGTTGTGTCAAGTTAAAGCGTACATTAACACCAATTATGCGTTAAAGCAACACCCATATAGAACGTTATATGTAGACACACACAAAGTTGCTATATGTGTATTGCTAAAACGCATTACGCAGAATTTCGTATACATAGGTATCTGGTTTGTGCTTTAATGAAGTATGGGTATACATTTTCTGTATATAGTTTAAAAAAAGTAGCATTTTTTGCAAGTTTAGAAGCGCGTTGCACAGATTAGCAGTGGAAGTATCGTCACGAACAAAGTGTACCAGAAGTAGAAGTTTATCAGGGACTGACGAAGCAGTGCGCCTCGCGAAGCGATGAGATTGTAGGAAGAAGATTGAATAAATACAGAGTGAACAGAAAATAACGCAGGGTCTTCCTATTACCTTAATAAGCACATTCATGGGTTGTGCACTTAAAACTATTCTTTATTTTAATTACATTTTCCATCCAGGGCGCCGTTACATCCATTTTTTATAACAACTTATACAAAAACTAAAATAAATAAAAATAATGCTAATTAAACATTGATATATGGACATCGAACATATATTGTTGTTTCCGTCAAGCGTGTTTCATATCAATGTTTTTTTTATTGTTTTAAATCATGTTTATGTGCGTGTGTGTGTTGAGTTCGTCCAATACGTCACTCGTGTATGTTGGAGTTTATGT
The DNA here is from genome assembly GCA_947532085.1 of Elegia similella. Classification (NCBI taxonomy): domain Eukaryota; kingdom Metazoa; phylum Arthropoda; class Insecta; order Lepidoptera; family Pyralidae; genus Elegia; species Elegia similella. The sequence continues at coordinate 11,696,723 of OX383949.1, forward strand.
TCTCATGCGAACTATATGAACTAGTGAAGCACACATTTATATCCACGTCGTTGCTCACATACCAGATATCTATCGATGTAAATATCGACATTACAGTCCTTCTGTAACTATATTCTACACACTAACATCTATAATACAAAAGCATATATGGACATAGTGATTTTGCAAATAAATATGACTGAAAAGTACCTACGTTTGGGTTTTTAACTTTTGTGATTTTTGCGTATCCTAAGTGAACTATTTATGTACATACTTCATATCAGCGTGGCTAAGAGTTTAAGCAAGGCGTTCTATACATAGCCTAATACGTCAATGCATACACGAAGTTCAAGTCACTCAGTGTATGCAATGTCGCAGATCTATTCGTAGACTACTTTGGTGATGCTACTTGTCTACAGAACATTCGAGAACGTGAAGCGCTAAGCGAGATCTAACATCGACTAAGACCGTACGACAAACATCGGCCAATGTTGGCCACAGCCGACAGCAAACATTTGGACCAACATCGACACATCAAAACCACTTCCCGTGACGGCCAGTTACCTTAGTACGCAGCTCTCCGCAACGTGGCACAGTTGGTTGAAATGAAAGTTACTTTGGAGTACATATACTTTATTACTTTACTTTAATAAGAGACAAGAAGCGTTAGAAGTAACCAATAGACAGTACCAGTTTAGTTAGGTAGGTATATCAGGAAATCATGCTCGCTATAATCTTGCTTTAGTGTTTTTAAATTTCTATTTGGCGTGAAGGAACCCACTATAAGCATAGTATTAAATTTTTGAAAAATGTTTAGTATATATCAATTTGGTGTACACCAAGACACGAATTATCAATTTATATTTTAAATATAACAATTTATACTATCTCTATATATCTTAACATTCATGTAGCAGGCGATGACTCAAATTCACTACACGATGTGCAAACGACGTTGACGAATCAATACATAATTTTAATATAATTTTATATAGATGCTATATACTTAACATATAAACGTATTTCACTAATATCCAAAAGAATACTCGATGGATAGTTAAATTTGCTTGACATCCGATACCTTGAGTGAATGAAATGAAAATAAAATAAGAACGAAAAGAGGAAAGAAGATGGAAGACCAGAGAGTAGTGGATAGTTGTGTATAGTGTATAAAGAAGGTCACAGTGCATATGATGGTGATGGGCCGTACAAAAAGACAGCGCCACGACCAAGATAGCCAAGAAAATAGATTAGTCAGGTATCTTATTGCTCGTTTTCAATTCCCATGCATTCCGTTGTTTCCGTGCGAGCTACGCATTCAGTCTGCAGTTCACTACTGTTTTACTATTGAAAATAAAATACAAAAGGGGGCACAGCGCAGCGTTGGTGTCTGTATTCGACAAAGGATACGGCACACACTACGGGGCACAATAGGAGCACACAACGACTAGAAAACATATAACCAGTTCTCGGAATAAGGTTTTACTTAAGTCGGCGAAGAGATGTAACATGGAGATGTTAAAACCACCAAATAATAATTTATTATTTTCGATTAACACATTGATGCGTGCTGCGATCATAGTATTGGGTTTCGTTGAAATTTATATATTTTGCCTTAGATTTCATAAAAAAAATCTCGACTCTTTGGTATTTTGTCCAAATTAAAATGATTAATATTTCAAACTTTTTTTTTTGTTTTAAACGATGTTCTAATATAGGTTCTACTGTCGAGCCAAACATGACTCTGCGAAAATTCAAAAGAATAAATGTATATTTTGGGCAATTATAACAAGTTCGTGCTACATCTCGTGGCAAACTTAGGTAAATAAACACCCAATTCCGATTACTACAAATCTAACACTGAGACAAGATCATTTCACGGTATCCACATCTAAAAACTGCATTCATTTAAAAAATAAATAATCGATAACAAGCAAATTTAAATATCATCCTAGATTAAAACGTTCATAAAAGCACTTGAGTAGCACAATTTTGATTTGTTATAGTTTAACTTTATATAAAAATGGCACATTCATTTTTAGTATTATATATTTTTTTATAACTTTACGACGAATACAAATATTTAAATTTAATTACAAAAGAGCTGAAAGTATTCCAGAAAAATATGTATTTACATAAATTATTTCATCTGAATATATTTCTAGCAAAAATTAAATATATTAGACAAGTATTATTTTTATATATTTTATTTAACATCGGTAACCAAACAGATGCTTCTGCTAGGAATCAACATACCCGATCTAAATAATGGTGCACCATAGTTACATATAAATCTAATTAGTAATTTTGCAAATTCACTAATATATTCTTAAATCTAATATTTAGTAGACAGTTATCAATTCTTACTCTTCTACTGCTTTACAGTTAAGGAGATATTAAAATGTCTTTTATTTTGAAAATTTTAAGAAGATTAATTTTAGAATATAATTTTGTCGTATAATATTGTTTAAATGGCAGTAGTTTTATTTATTTATTTTTTGTTAACCTGTACAGGGTCGTTGTAAATTGTATTAATTTTTGGTACAAAAGGCCCGGGGGTACTTTGAGTGGGTTTATGAATTTTGGGGTGTTTAATCATCGCTTTGATGCGATGTGGGGCTGAGCGCAGGCAGGGAGCTGCCGCCGGACTGAACGCTGATCCTCCGATGCTCTGCCAAATAATTATTGACAAATATCCTGCGGCCGGCCAATATATCCGCCTTTTGCTGCAAAACAATGACGGACGTGTCAGTAGACGTCCGGTCCCGCATCTACGAACTACACACCATAGCCGTAACCAAACTGCTTTGTTGCCAATCCAAAATAAAAGTGGAATAGGGAAACTTGGCACTCCAAAACCAAATTAAACAAAAATAATAATCGCAGCTCTATATAATTCCTTCAATATAAAAATGTAAATTTGGCTTTAGAATCTCAATGCGAGGAGAAGTGAAGAGATTAGAACTATAAGATTTTAGAAAGCAGTTTCGTTAATATTATGTGCCTAACTTTAACTAGGATAGGGGGCATTCACACTAGCTGGGTCGGGGCAGTCGAGGGCATCCAGTAGCAGATACTATAAAAGGAATCAAAGATCGTGTCGAAGCTACTACTACGCAGATCCGGTATGTGAGCTAGCGCACTGTATGCTGAGCGGACTGTGTCGGGGAAATGAAATATCCTTGTTCGAATAAATACTTTATTACGATGGTTGTTTAAAGTGCCGGTTAAGTATGTAATATTTAACAATAAAAGTAAAAATTACATAAAATTAAAAAATAAATTACGAAACCAACTTATTATAAGTACATACACAACCGAGTTAACGATAAAAATAAGGGAAAATAAAATTTAAACGATGTTTTAATTTTATTTGTTTCTTATTTTACTACTTTTGGTGTAGTGGAGATATAATTTAGTTATGTATTTTATTTTAACTAGGTTTCTTTTTTAAATATTTAAAGGCCTAATACTACAATGTTAGAAGTTTGGTAAGTTATTATGTCTACAATATTGAACAATATTACGAAAAAAATAAAATTCGGATATAAAACCCTTAAGCAAGATTCCAATAACAATGAAATAACAATATTAATTTATCGTTGTTATCAAAATCTCAATACAAACATCAAAAAAAGAAAAAAAATATACAAATTGTGCATACTCACAGACATCTGTATACATGCAAAACACTGTAACATAAGCATGAACACACTATAAATGCGAAGCATAATTAAAAAAATATGTAAAAGAAACAACATTTTGTACCAAAAAATACATTTCTTCAATATATACTCAGAATACTTAAAACTACCGAGCGGCCATTTTGTGAACGCGCGCAAAATGGCGGCTGTCAACTCACGAATGTGGTTGCGAAGCATGGCTGGTTGAACGTGTTCAAGCAGCCCCGAGTATGTACCGAAGCCGCGCGCCGTGCACACAAACCCATGCGCTACACAATGAGTCTCGTCAGTAGGTACCTACATGTTCAGCCTCGCCGGCCTCTGTACTTACAACGTGGCCCCTATGCGTGCCAGACCTACACTTACCGTCAACATCTGAAATAGAGCGATTTTGCTAAAACTGGGCGGCCCCCACCATAACTATACGAGTGGCGAAAAAAAATGCTATGGAATTTGCTTGAAAATTTATTCATTCAATGTAAATAGACCTCGTAACATTCGCAAAATCAAGTTAACTTTAGATAATACAGACTCTTGTTATAGCTCTTTTTAGTAAAGCGTGACGTGTCTCATTCATACTAAACTTTAGGCATCGTATAATTATAATATTCGACAGAGTAACACGCGGTAAAGATAGAATATTCGATTCGAAAATATCATAAATAGTATATAAGATCTAATTACAGATCTAACGTCTCCAGCTTCTAGTCAGAAACGGGTCAAAAGTGGTCCCAAAATTTACTATGAAACAAACACACGAGCTGCCGAGAAAAGATTGTATGATCTCTTTTATAATAAATATATACTCGTAACAAACTACTTACACAAAAAGCTAGTGAAAATTGAAAATTTCGAAAGAGTTTTTTTTTAGTAAAATTTCAAAGTCTATTTTTAAAAAGTTTACAATATATTTTTAAATGGAGTTTTCCACAATTTGTTTTGTTTTTATATAGCTACCTATACAAAATATCACTGCTCCGATATACATGATAATAAGACGTCAAAGAACCTCTAGTTATGTACAAATACGATCGTCTCTAAAATAGCAGTGTTCAGTGATGACGGGCAGACAGACGTACAACCTACGTATATAAAAGGGGTCCCGAGCTAGATATGATCGTCGACGTCCCGCGGACATCAACAGTGAACAACAGATACAACATGAATTGAAAACGTACAGCTGCGCGCGCGGCGCCGCAACAGGCACAAATCGGTTTATGAGCCTACGGGCCTCTAATCGTCTATTAGTTTATTGCTATCGACTACCTAGTACTAACGTTCAACACTTAATAAAATCCTTAACGCACTAAATTAAGACTCGATAATATAATCGTTAAAGCGTACGTCGGAGTCACGCGTTAAGTACGGCGCATCGCGACCGGCGCAAACAAACATAAGGAAAGGAGAAAACAATCGTCGTGCGGTGGCGGGTGGCGGGAGTGTGTGTGGTGCGCTCAGAAAATGGTGGTCTCGGCGCGGGCGGGCGGCGCGTCGTCGTCGATGTAGGCCAGGTCCGGGGGAGCCCTGAGCCGCTCGCGCAGCCCTGAGCGGAGCCCCGCGGCCGAGTGCGCCGACAGCCGCTCCTCCAGGTCCTCCAGCGTCGACTTGAACGCGCGCACCACGCGCAGCTGCAAGACACAACAGCTGAGCGCGCCCCCCCACAAGCACCGATAGCTCACATTAACGAGTGTGGTGTGGATGTTCTCTCGCGCTGTCTGTATTCAGAGTCCCGTGACGTGGACGCTCTACGCTAGTCATGCACTATCGACACCTGTGCCCGGCTACGACACGTCTACTCAACCTCGACTCTAGATGGAACACCAAGCGATGGGACGACGGGAGGGGCACATCGAGGGCCGGACGGGGTGCTACGTGTGTGACGGATGACAGACAACGGGAGGTGTCGCCGATGAACAACGAAAGACGTGGGATGCATACAGACGCAAACAGAACTAGAGCGAGCGGCGAGCCAACGACACTTCAGCTGAACTATTTGGAAAAATCGACCTTTACTTTTGAACCCGAACACTCATTCTCATTGACATTGACTTAATTATTACAACTTTGATCAAATTTTACAACAGAATCATTTTACTTTAACCCCAAATCTTTGTATCCAAAATTCAACGCTGGCAATACTTTACCCCGTAAATTAAATATCAAAAATGCAAATTTATTCTGTGACTCTTGACATTTGCATTGTACAATGTTTTTATTACCATTTGAATATGTAACATGGCTTATAAATTCATTAAACTGCATTGTGTATTAAATGGTACAAGAGCTGGCGATAAATACTGCAAATCTAACTAAAAAGAATACAGATTATAGACTATTTTACTGGTTTGTCGCTATCGCCAGACGATAATACTCCATGTGATAGAGACGAGTTTCTACAAAGTCGAAAATAGCCAAATATGTATCTTCCTCATTAGTTCGATATACAGAATTGATCGTCAGCTCTTATACATTAAGTTGTACACGGCAAATGTCAAAAGTAATATTCTTCTCAGGTAGTCTATAGTCACTAATATATCATCAATATAAATATATTTTAACAACCGTTATCGAACAAGGATCACGCGTGCGTGCCGGCGATCCTGAACGCGTATCGCCGTCGCGCCTACACAGCCTTTAAGCCTACACATCCCAACCACAAACGCTGGCTTTTCATACAATGCCGGTTCTATAAATTCAGACTTATAAAAACTGCAATGTATGTCAAAAGCATTGGCGATGTGTGCCTCACTGGCTGCGTAGACGCGATAAGATTTCGTCGCCGGGACCGGCCAATCAGTACGAGTCGTCGGAGTCGTCAGAAGCTGGTGTCGTTGGTTGTCGTCGCGGAGCTAGCCTAGGCGTGTACCGTCAGCGTCCGTCGCAAGCAGCGCGCGCCCAGCCGCCGCGGCCGCCACTACACCTCCGTTTCCAGCACGGGGCGCGCTTGCCAACAACACCGCTCGGCCGCGCGCGCCTCCGGGCCCCATTCGACACCGTCCTACGTGCGCACCAGCTTAGTGCCGACCACCGGACAGATATGGGACGGGTGCCGGACAATCGCCGGCACAGTGTTATGTGTTTTAACAAAAGTTTATTCTGTCATTTATTTATTAACAAACTTTAGTTATTTGTCAGATTTAAATATTAACATTTGTCTACTTTAATGATTCTTATACAAAAAAAAAATAGCAGCTCATGTGATAATTCAGATTAAAATATTTAAAATGTAAAAATTAAAAACCCCCAAACTCAAAATTAGAAAAAGATAAAAGAATAAACACAGTCTAAATTGTTGTAAATGTCAAAAATTATACTATTTTTATGTTTTTATCTATTCACATATAAACTTGGTCCCATATCTGACCTAGCCACAAGCAGGCCAACACGGACAATCAGACCCTTTTGTATAAAAAAAGAAAATTGAATAATGTGTATCGTGTCGTTTGATGAGTGTATGCGGGCCGGCGGCCAGTGTCGGGTGATACAAATATGACTCGGAAGAGTGACAACCGAACTCAAAAGAAAAACTCATATAAAAGGAAAGAAAAAAAAACGGGGATCGAATCGAGAGGCCTTAGCTACCCTGAAGATCGACCGACTACCGCTAGACCTACACAACGCAGGGTGTCTCCTATAGGGGATCGAGGGTGCACTAATATCGCCGTAACACCTAGTTCGTATGCCACAGTATAATGGCTCCCAATAAAATATATCATTTATATATTTTATATTAATTTTATCCAAATTCCATTTGCTCTATGGTGGTGGCTCGCATTTCGGACATATACGTGTGACATTACAATAGGTTATTTCTTAGACTAACAACTACCATGCCATGTTATTTTTTTATTAAAACACGAAACTCGGGAGCCAAGGAGGAACAAACAATAAATTTTTAGGTTTTGTTAATGACTTCCTGCAATCGTGGAATTATTAAATGTATACTTATATTATAAGTAAATACAATAACGTAGTAAATATAGGAAGTATATAAATACAAATAAATGTTATAAATTGACAATTTAGATATAATGTACGTACATATTATACTTGAATAGGCAAGAGTATGCGATACAATTATTAAAAATCTTTAAACAAATAATATTTGTTTTTTTTAATGAAATAAATATATCAATATTTCCACAACTGCAACGTGTCATTGTTAATCGCTGGACAGAACTCTGTTAATTTTGGTTTTAATAAAGAAACACTCGTTACTCATCTAAATACTATACTTACCCGTAGCTGCTCGCCTACGAAGTACCTCTATATACATAACATATTACGGACACTACATCAAGCCTAACAAAACGCAAAATAACACAATGAAGGCAACTTTTCAACGGCAAGGCATAGGCAACTACAGGTCAACTGGCCAGCTAGACGCTTTCACCCACCTGGTGACATCACACCCCGCCTTAGCTAAGGGACATTCACAAATAAACAAAAACAAAACAAAGTTAACAAAAACAAAAGGAACACAAACATCGACAGTAACAACGGCAAAGGAAAGAGGTTCCACCGTACTGTTAGTATAGCGAGCACACTGCGTCGTATGACATGCTCTGCCACGTGTGTAACACTAACTCGGCAATTTATCAGAAAAATCCACTCCACACTCAAATTAACGTTCCTTTAACAGCAGTAACTGAACACAACTCGGCAACAAATCAAAAATTAAAACTCTCAAAATAATTATAATTGTGAAAAGATATACATGAATCGGATTGTTACTGCTAGTAATATAGTATCGGTAACGCTTGTTAGTGGTCGCGGGCTCGCTCACAGCCGGGCTGGGTTGCGAGGATCAGTAGCGAGGATCGGGTTGTCACAAGCAAAAAAACACTATCTTCAAAAATAAAACTTAAAAACAGACACAACTCAAAATAAAAATAGTAAAAATAAAATCAAACAGTCAGTATGACTCAGAGTAAATAAAAGACAGATAGAGAAAGAGACAGTCATATTCATACCGCGATGTGGTAATGTTGAGTGATTCATTGATTATACTGGGGTATATGAAGTCATAGTAACTGTTTGAGGGTTGAGGGATAAGTAACATCGTCACAGCTACATAGATAGCATGCCAATAGGGTGGGTTCAGTCAACTCAGGGTGGGTACAACTAAAAAGGATGGGAAGCGTCGAGCTGTCGCGGCATGCTGGCGACGCTCCCTGGCGGCGGGGAACGTCTTCAAACCAGGCTCTAACAACTCAATGAAGTTTAAAACAAAATCTAGTAAGAATAGCTTTGCTCGGTTGCCAATTTTGATGTTACATTATATAAATAAATAAATAATTTTGAATAAATTTTGTCACAAAATTAGAGACCGAACAATTGTGATCTACGTTAAGTATGGGCCAAAAATAATATAGCGTCTACTTTTTTACTTTGTTAAGTGTTTCTCTGTGTAGGTATAAATTAACAAGAACAGAAGTATAGGAGATTGAAACGAAAATACGAGACGAAAATAAACTGAAAAATGGAAAAGAAAGTAAAATAAAAAAAAAAGAAAACTTCGAAAGTTTTGATTATCGTCGAAAAATTATTCAGTGTATATTTTTTTTCTTTTAACAAATCCGGCTTACTGTACGAAATCAAAAGTGTAATAAAATGAACGGCGTTCTCTATTGACTATGGCGATATAACTCTATAATATGGATGCATAGTATATTGAAAATGGTGGATATTCGTTTTGTATGCAAAAATAGTAAAAGTATATATAAATGGACAATAATATCGAGAACTTAGCGTTAGGATGCCCAAGGTATCCGCAGTGTTGACCTGTTGATTTTGCTGTATATATTTTATATATTAGCTGTAAACTAAAAACTTATCCCTCTTTCGTTAAGCACGAACATGTTTCTGCCACTCCTATATATTTTTTATTTTTTTTTAATTAAGGTTTTTTTTAATTCCTTTTTTAAAGTCACGTTGTTGTTGGAAGGATTTGTTTGGACCTCTTTCGAGCAACAGAATGACTTTCTTAGTTTAAGTCATAGTATTTCATCATGAAGTTTTAATTCAGTCTTTATCACAGCCAATAAGTTCATGATGCCATCTATGAGAAAAGCTGACGGCCTATAGTTATTTTAACTTACAAAGACTTAATCACTTTAGGCGATTTTTTAAATCTTATCTTAGATGAGTATACGCCATAAAAATAGCTGCTAATTTAACAATTTCAGGTTGATTCAAAGGCCGTTCACTTTTATATAAATTTTAAATAAATGTCACTATAAAATGCCAGTTTTGCTTACTTATCATTTAATTCTAATGCTCGCGACTCAGATTGTTCACAATGTTGGTGAGAAAGTATGAATCAAGTCTAAAGAAGGCCATTGTACTCCTCATAACGAACAACTTGTACCTACGCAAAACTTATTATTGTTGTCACGGTTTAACAAGTTTTACTGATACACATTGTTTGTATTTAATGAGTACATTGGCCTTTTTGCATAACATTTCTTACATAAAATGAATGCATAAACATTTTTCAAGTCCTGCTTCTATTATTAAAGACTCTTGATATTTTCAAAAAGATTGTCCAATAAAAGACGCACTTAGTGACATTTATTTCAACAAAAATAATAGAAAATATTCAAAACCAGGAATATTTTCTAATACAGTATTCAATAACGTTTTGTCGAGCCCCCAAAAAACCCGGCAAACATCATCCCACATCAACTCGCCTATTCATATTATATGCCTTATAAACAGTGGCCTAAACTAAAAACATCAAACTAAATTGCACTCTATTAAATGCGGTTAGAGCACCATTTAGCCTGTTTTCATGATGTAGTTCAAAGATTTAGGCCCCAGACATATAACATGAAGCGAGAAGTCATAACCGCGCAATTTCATACGTCGCAAAAGACAGCACTTATGCAAATGACTGTTTTGGCCAATACGGATATAAATAAATATAAAATCTACAAAAACAATATCAGCCTTATTATAAAACGAAGACTAACTTTAGTACCTGGTTTAAACCATTATCCACCCAAAACAAATTGACAATGACAGTTGACCAAATGTCAAAGTGATAAATGTCGACTATCTTTGGTCGGATAATGGTTTAAACCAGGGACTAAAATTAGTCCTCGTTTTATAATAAGACGGTATATTTTTAAATTGAAAATTTCTTTAGCGTTGTGCATTTTTGGGATGGGTAAAAAATGTTAAACTCGCGTCAGGACACGTGACCTGATTAAAAATTCGTAGAAGGACACGTCTTGAGACCGCCGGCGCGGCGTAGGAGAGGAAGTAATTTCCCCCTCTCTTTCTACCGCGCGGAGTTTTTACTTCTGCTGAGATTAATTTGATTATTTACGCGGTTCATCAAGATTTCATTCATAAACTTGAATTGTTATTTGTATTAAAATGATGTCGCTTTCACGAACGCTCTTTAATGAGTTTTTATTTTATTGGACATGGCAGTCAAATTCAAATATTAAAAACGTCTTTTTAATATAGGTTTCTTTGAACACTTTGATATTTCAACAATTGTTGGCAGTAAATCTATATTCTATGTACTTCGTTACGTAAAGATCTAAGTACATTTTTTTATGCAAAGTAAAATTTACTTATTTGGTGTCACTAAACGCGTAATTTATTTATTATTATATTTATAAGATTATAGAGATATAAGACATAATACTTATTTAAAAACGAAGGATTATAGAGATAGGTTTCTTCGTTTTTAAAATCAGCAATGCCGAAAATATTGTTACTTGAGTTTTGGATTCGGCTAGTCAAAGGAAAAGTTAGCTTAGGGAATTGCAAAATGAATAGTAGTTACAATTTCGGCGTCCAAAGTGTTACTCATAATAATCAAACGATAGACACATTTTTAGTATTTGCTGCGATATTATATATAATTTACCGTTGTGTACTATATGCTCTTTGTCCTCAATTTTTTTTTTTTATAAATTTGTCGTATGATGCGTTTTTAAGGATTCATTTTGCTGTATCCTATTTGACAGATTATTTCTAGTTATTCTCACTACCATTTCAAATTAAAAATAACTTATGTAAACATTAAATAGCCACTATTCTTACCAATAAAAATGGCTATCACGCTTTATACCCGCATTGGCCCAGTACCCCACGTAAAGCCCCCCTTTCCCCCACCCCCCATTACTGTGGTTGCGTACCTGCGTCTGCAGGCGCGTGAGCCCCCGGATCCAGAGGATCTGTCCGGCGCGCGGCTTCTTGTCGAGGTCGTTGTCGTAGTCGGGGCCTGGCTGGATGGTCTCGTGGTCAGCCTGGCCTCGGCCCCAGCTGCACCCACAACAACATTACAATGCTGAATAGCTCTCCTAACTTTACTAGTATTCCAAACTTAGACATACTACAAACGGAGTCTAGCACGAGCCCAAATTCGCCATTAAAATAGATGTCTTTGACTACTCAAAGCGGTGTAATTCCTACTATCATCATCATAACAGCTGCAAGAAGTCCACAGCTAGACATAAACCCCCCCAAAAGATTTACAATATGGCCTGTTGGAAGCTGTCTGCATCCAGGACCTTCCGACATTGGGCAGGTCGTTTGACCACCTGGTCTGTGGATGTCCGACGCTAGGCTTGACGGTACGTGGTCACCATTCGTGAACCCTTCTACCCCATCGGCCATCGGTTCTACGCGCTATATGTCATAATATCTATATATTATTTCCAATATACCTAATATCAATAATCAAAATCGACGACATAACATCTTATGAAATACTCTGAAAAGATAAAACTGCTCTTTCACTTTCAATTACATTTATCTATTGCTTATCTTAAACCAACAACCGATCTGCTGGTGTTCTCACTACGCTACTTTAAAGGACCAAAAATTAACCCTATTAAATATGGTTTCGATATATATGTACTGTCGTCAAAACTATACAGCGTGATTTTGTATCTATGAACTAAATTAAAATATATACTATACCTTTTCTTCTTATAATTCTGTACCCAATTAGGGATTTTAATATAGTTCATTGGTCCAAAATCACGGGGTATGTATGACGTTCCACGGGTACCTTATGGACACAGGCACATACGACCTTGTGTTAATTTAAGAAGTAAAATTGTATGAATTGTTTTTCTGAACGTCTTAAGCGCTAGGCGCCAGCGACCATAAGGTACCTTTATCCGTAGAACGTCACATATAACTACTTACGTAAGTGGACCGACTTTGGATTCTTGCGCGTCTTGGACATCAGTATCATTTATTACCAGCTGTTCTCTACCCGAGGGTCCCGGCTCCGAAGCGTCAGTTTCACAGTCGCAGGTCCGGCAACATCTTGACATGCTAAACGCCAAGAGTTCGTCAGGCACATATGCGATGAGCCTACTACGCAAGCTACCTACCTGTTTGTTGTTTTTCGGATGTGTAAGTGGCCAACACTAGTTTTCAAGCGGCTAATGGGTAGTGTTAAATTATATCGTGTGTAGGATAACTATGAAAGAAAGCGTTGACGGACAGCGACTTGTCTACTAGTGTTTAAGCGAGCTGTTAATGTGATTCTGTGTTAACAAATATAACAAATAGATCAGAAGAAAAGACAACTAAATTCTCCTTGATTTGGAAACACAATGTCCTAAGGAGACTAAATACCCTTGGCAGAGATGCCAAGAGAAAGAGGCATGACAATATGTTGTGTGTAATATCATCGGCTCAATCTGAGAGTAGTTGAAAACGAAATCCTTCAAGGCTACCAGTTAAGAGGGTGTCTATGACAAAGGACCCCGATCAAATAGGTGCCAATGCCTAGCAAATGGCAGCAGTCTGCTAAAAATAATTACTTACCTATTAACTCCATCTGATATGTGCCATTAACCTGCGGCAGGTGTCGAGTTAACTATGATGATAGTTTATCTCCCTTCATCAAGTAAGGCTTTAGTGCTAACAAGGTCACTCACGTAAGGGTCTTGGGAATCTTGCGCGTGGGTACGGTGGTGACGAGCTGTCCCCACACGAGCGTGCCGGCGCCGAAGAACAGACACCACAACCACTGGTCAAGCGAGAGCCCCGCCGTGCTGAACGCCATGCCGCCAAACTGGATGATGATCACCTGCAACGCGGCGGCCAACAACCTTAGTTGATCAGTACATCTGTTCATTTGGCGACCTCCGTGGAGCAGTGGTTAACACGCCAGCCTGCGACATGAGGTCCCCGGTCAGGTCATGATGGAAAACGATCTTTTCCAGATTGACCTGTGTCTTGAATGTTTATCTATATAAGAATCTATTATAAAATAATGTATCGTTGAGTTAGTATCCTACGACTCAAGTTCACAACTTACTGTGGGGCTAGCTCAATTTGTGTGATATGTCCTGATATATTTATTTACATGAAATAGCTTAATGAAGCTATGGTTTATTTCCCCAAATAGCTGCCGTCACTAACAGGACAGGTCCACTTTCCCCAGCTCCTTCCATGGGCCAGCCAAACTTTCGGTTATTGGGCCCGAAACGGATGTACAAATTGTTTTTACTAGAGAACTGTCCTTCATCCCTTGCCAGCAGCGAAGCATGGCATTAATGTCTGCTATGCAATGGGCAAAAACAGCACAATGACGTTGGCTATACTCTCAGCCGCCCGATGAAACGGCGGTCGCACTCCGCTGCACAGTCCTCTTCTCCTCGTCTTATTTCTTCCCGTGACAGGACAGGCCTATGTACGTAAACGGGTTTCTCACTCTGTGTATGTATGTCCTGTCACTGGTGTCCGAGACGGCGATCGTTTAAGAGGAAGCCATAGCATTAGGGCGATGCCACACAAGTATTGCGTTGCCGCAGCACATTAACGCTCGCTGCTTTTCCGACGCTCTCGCTTTCCGCGTCGAACGACACAACGCATCTATCTGTTCCATCTAGTTTATGAGTAAAAATAGCGTCAAGTTGAGGACCTTATCTAGACGACATGCTAAGGTCATTTTTATGAAAGACAATTTAGTTTAATTCTTAAGGTGCTCACCTCACCTGTGTTTGTAACTGTTGCAAACAGTTTTGTTTTGTCTCCAAATGATATTAAATGTTTCGTTTATATTTATAAACGAAACATTTAATATCATTTGGAGACAAAAAAAAACATTTCTGAATACACGTCTGAAAACATTTGTTTTCAGACGTGTATTCAGAAATGTTTTCAGAATCCATAAAATGGCGGATTTGTTTTGGTTTGTATCTGAACCGTCTCCAAATGTTTATAAACCTTTCCACACCGGATGTTTATAATTGTTTGGAAACGTTTCTAAACACCGGTATAGGAGCACATTTAGAAAACGAAATTCTTCTACAAGTTTAGATGGATGGACTGACTGACCTGCGAGAACGCAGTACCGATCCAGATGCCGTAGAAGATAGGGTTGGTGAAGAGTCCTTGGAACACATTCCGTTGGCCGTGGATTTTGCGCGCGTTGATCTCGTTGAACAGGGTCATCATCACGAACGTGTTGAAGATGATGGTGAAGTGCTGGCTGGGCTCCGCGCCGAGCGCCTGGCCTCGGCCCGAAGGGATGTTCAGAAGTACGTCACCTGGAACACGCATCCCCCATGTACTGGATCCCGAACGTAATAGAAATTCGTCAATAAACAAAAGGATATTATTTCTTAGGATGATGATGGTAAACGAGGAGTGGAATCGTATTATGAATATGTGAGGACATAGTTTTTGCAGTGACGCAAATGACAAGTTGGTTTCTAAAGTATCAGTTCAGCTTTGATTGAGCAGAAGATAATCAGCAGAAGGAACTTAACTCTATGACGCCAAAGATACTACCTACTTGCGTTTTGTAGGCTCTTTGAATAGTAAATAAAATAAATTGTTTAAATTAACCTACTTCAATAATTAATAATTAATAAAACGCTGAGAGTTGCAGTATAGTGTTATATAAATGATCATCATCACCAGGCCTTTTAACTGCAGGAGCATGACCCTCTATGTACTACCGGGTTTGGCCTACACTCTCTACGCTGGCCATTTTTTCATGGTTGGAATTTCCTAAGTCGCCTCTTACGACCTCCGTGGAAAGACTAGGAGGGGTCCTATACATATAGTTTGTACTCACTCCTTACAATTAAATTTGTTAATCATAAAATAGGATATTTTCAAAAAAAAAGTGCTTTCCATAATTGCCAACTTCTGATCTTTAGGTAAATATGCACTAGAATATCCGATCTCTGATAATTACAGAAGAATGCTTTTTTGTACGCCAATGTAAGAGGACCACTTAATCCTTACCAATGAAGAGCAGAGAGAAGATAATGAAGAGCTGGTAGATGGCCTGCCCGAGGATGTTCTTCATCATGGTGCGAGAGATGAGAGCCTTGGTGCGGCCGTAGGGCTTGCGCTGCAGTAGGTCAGGCGTGGGCATCTCCGTGGCCAGCGCCAGGGACGCCAGCGTGTCCATGATCAGATTCACCCACAACATTTGTACGGCCTGCAACCGAGAGGGTATGTCTGAAATGCTAGTTTGAACGGATGGGATGATGACTTGGATCATCATTTTGAGTAGGTGATACGGCCAATCGACCATGTACACCCTGGTGTCAGAGTTATTTGGAACCGCCTCTCGGCCTCTGACGTGGTTCCTTTAACGACTACCAGATGGCAGCCGGGACCAACGGCTTACCGTGCCTTCCGAAGCACGGAATCATCAATGAAACAATGTGCAAATTTCCTATATTGCCAACGGCACATCACTATTCATGCTACTAGCAAAAATTAAGTTTGCCAGTAGCGTGGCTCTACCACAGTAAAGTTAGCGTCGGTAAAGTGACCTTGAGCGGGCTGTCCTGGATGGCGCAGGCGCCGATGAAGGCCACGACCACGGCCACCACGTTGACGGTGAGCTGGAACTGCAGGAACTTGGCGATGGAGTCGTACACATTGCGGCCCCACATAACCGCCTTCACGATGGACGAGAAGTTGTCGTCCGTCAGGATGATGTCCGACGCCTCTTTGGCCACGTCTGTACCCGCGATACCCTGTTGGCAACCACCAGATTAAGCATGTTAAGCAACCCCGGGCGCGGTCCCCACTGGGATGGGTGACCGCATGTTTCCGCCGCAATGACCGCAAGTTTGAAATTCGTGTGTGTAAGTGGCCAACATATTCACTAGTGATGGCAGATTTTTTAAGCTGCTGTCAGGCATCTGACCTTCCGAAGCACGGAGAAGCTCGAGATATTTTTATACCAACACTGGTGAATTTTGGCCACTTACACACACGAAAAACAAACAAACAATCACCATTGTGACTGAGATTACATTAATTCACTTGACATGTTCAAAACCCTTTCAATCCCAAAAATTAAAGTCTTACAAAACAAAAGGTTATTTAAAATTTCACGCTTCAATTAACAATAAAAAATATTATAAACTATCCGCAATAAAAAATCCTAACCGAATAAGCGCTCGCTAGACATTTACACACATATTTTCCGTTTAAATTTGAATGTTGAATTCTGCCCACGGTCAGCTTTCGAAATCACAGTTTATGGCATGCAAGCAAGGTTGGTTTTGCATTGATGTAGGCTTATAACATAGCAATATCTACTTATAAATAATTCTACACAGAATTGTGTCATTTTTGTTACTATATCTGTCGGGATTAGTATCATCAATAGAACTACCAAACAGTTTGTATGTTAGCGGATTATATGACGTATCAATTATAAAGTACCATAGTGTTGAAAATGAAACGTCATATAAGGTTGCCATTTTAGATTTTGCGGTAGTTAGAGGACCACATTGTTATAACTTTTGAAACCTATAGATATAGTAATGTCAGCTCACCATAGCAAAGCCGACATCAGCCTTCTTGAGCGCTGGACCGTCGTTGGTGCCGTCTCCCGTCACCGCCACCACCTCGCGGGTGTCGAATGCCTTGGATTCTATCATTCCTTTCACCAGTGTGTATTTGTCTGTGGGCGACGAACGCGCTAACACGCGCAGCTTCGGCCATACTTTATCTAGAAGGTGTTGTTGGACCTGTGAAAAGAAAATTATGACAAGATAATATCTTATTTTAAATTTTGACACTTAAATCATGTTATAGACAAAAATAAAGTAACATAATTCACTTGGAGCCATTATCAGAATAATACACTGTAATCGATGATCCCTTTTAATATTCGACAGTATTACTTTGCGATTACCGATTTCTGAATTGCTTAAGTTTTCGACCTTTTTATTGAAGATCGTTAGTGTTCGATTACTCACCTCTCCATTAGAATCTCTGATCCGCCTGTTGAACTCCTTGCCTTCGAGGATGAGGAAATCGTCTGTAGGCTTGAGAATACCACACTTAACAGCAATAGATCGGGCAGTGTTTACGTTGTCTCCGGTAACCATGCGGACTGTGATACCAGCCTTCTGGCACTTGCGGATGGCTTCGGGCACCTGTGGATAGGATTGTGCATTTAAGTCAACTTTCGATGTTATAATGAGGATCCGTATTGTGTGAAAAGTGAAACTACATACGAATCATCCAAGATGCAAAGAAGATTCACGCTATTTTCAAACAAAATCTACGCTACTTTATGAAAGAAAAGGAAAGATAGAAAGATACACATATAATCCTGTTTAGTTTCGACCTATAACTATTTTGAAAAACGAGTCAAAAAGCATTGAAAGATTTAAATTAATTTATGACTTCGTATTTCTAGGCATCTTGCATTAATATGATCGTATAAAAAATCGTCTCAAAATAACAAATTTTTGCAGCTGAAAACATGATAAAATAATTTAAAACTTACCTCTGGTCTGACCGGGTCCTCGATACCAACGACGCACAAGCATGTCAGATTATTCACAATGTTGTCTTCGTCGTCCCAGTTTGGTTCTTGGTCTATGTGCACCTGAACATACAAATATACTTCAGTACACAATGTAAGTCGCAGATATTTTTAAGAACAGTAGAAAGCAAGCGCATCGAAAACAAACCCTTAATACGGGTATGTTCGCCTGATGTACTGGTAAATATTTAAAAGAAGCGTATGGTAACAGTAAAGAAAGAATTTTACATTCACATGTAACAAAGACACTTGATGGTTTGTCTTCGATTACTTCCGACCTTGAATTACTCAAAAATATTTAAACATTTTAGTAGTTCGAAAAAGAGATAAAGAATTTCCAATTGCATCGGTAGTGTAAACAGGGTGATCGAATTCTAACCTGGTTGATCTCCGCCTTGCCAGGAACAAAATCTCTGTACGCGACGGATATGGTCCTAAGACCGTCGCAGGCCATGGGTTCGATGACCTGTCTCACTAGCCTTTCTTGCATGTCCCGTGTGAACTTTTCTAGGCGACCTTCATGACCGTAGATGAATGCGCATCTGTTGGTGAAAGAGTAATAGCATTTTAAAATAATGTACACTGACATTTAGCATTCAGATCATTAAAAAGACGAGAAACAATCAATTGGCATTAAGGGGCTTAGATAAGTAAAACTAGCGCCACCCCTCTTTTTATTCTTTTACTGTTATATAAGCTTAAATTTTAAAAAATAATTAGGATTACTAGTAGAGAATTATTGCTTAACGCCAAAATGTATTGGGATACTTCTCAGTGATACTTCTGAGGGAAAAGCAAAAAGCAGCCCGGGAGGGCCGCGCGTAGCCGATGTCATACTTGCTTGAGGATGACACCCCTGACCTAAGTGTGACATTTCTAATCTAAGTATGACACCCGTAACCTAAGTATGATACCCCTGTACTCAGTATGACACCCCTGTACTAAGTATGACACCCCTACTTAAGTTTGACACCCTTGTACTACGTATGACACCCCTACCTAAGTTTGACATGCATGACATAAGTATGACACCCCTGTACTAAGTATGACACCCCTATCTAAGTATTACACCCGTAACCTAAGTATAACTCCCTACCTAAGTTCGACATGCCTGATCTAAGGATGGCACCATTTCCATCAGTTCTAAATAGAGGCAATTAAATAGTAAAAACAGAACTCACTTCTTGAGCACAATCTCGGAGGCACCCTTGGTGTAGAGCCGGTAGCCGCCCTTGTAGGGGATGACGGTGGACATGCTCTTGCGCACGGAGTTGAAGGTGTACACCCGGGTGAAGGACTCTTCAGTGTGCCGCTCGCGAACAGCTTCGTAGCTCTGCCCCAGCGCCACCACGAACCCGAGGAGGGCGCACTCTGTCTTGTTACCCACTTGCATGGGCGGGCCCGTGGGGTCCAGTGATGGCTGTCGAACGGTTACCAGTACATTAGATCTAACGGTGGAGGAGCCCGATGGCTTAGTGGAGCCAGTTTAGAGGAGCCCGGCGAACAAGTGGATGTGAACATAATTAGCGCTTACGCCTTCGATCAAATATAATGGTAGATTTAGCAGCTCTGCCTAGCCAGTTTAGCAACTCTGGACGCAGTCTCCACTGGGATGGGTAACCGCAAGTGGCATATCAAAATCTCGTGCTCCTCCGTGCTTCGTGCACGTTAAGCCGTTGGTCCCGGCTGTCATCATTGATGGCAGTCGTTAAGCTACGTCAGATGTCTTTAGGGAGTTCGAAAAATCTGACACTAGTGTTGGCCACTTAAACCAAAAAAAGGTCTAAAGATGCCGTCATTCGTTGGATACCAGCCAGCCTATTTGCTAACTCAGCGTACAACGTTTTGATAGTCATTTCAAAATACATTGTGGCTTTCGAATATTTGACTATTTTCATTTAAGATATATAAAACGTAATGTATTATGAAGTGACTATCAAAACGTACACTAAGTTAGCAAATAGGCCGGCAGGACTAGGAATTGATTGATTGACGATCTTTGTGGCAGTATCCCATAACACAAGTCTCTAACTTACTTTAGGGCTAGCTCAATCTGTGTGATTTGCCCATAGTATAAAAAATATAGACTTTTTCTTAGACCGAACGAGTTTTTGTCGTCGTTTCACTTAAATCCCCGATTTAGATCCACAAGGGGATTTAAAAGAAGTCGCTTTAACATCCTGATCGCCAAATTCGGGGATTTAATTTAATACTATAAGTGTGATCAATTGATCTCGAATCGCGATAGGTAGCGAGTTAAGTCTTGCAAGAGCATGCGGTATCAAGAGAATGAGAGTTAGAAATTTGGGACAGTAGGTACTATACACAATAATGAATGAAATTTAGTATAATATAGTGATTACTATATCAAATCCACATTGGATCGTTGTTACGAGGACATGAATTGGCAAATCATTCAGATTTTTTCCTAAGCTGTGATAACTGGTTATCTGGTACTCAAAACAGAATGTGGATGAATTCAGGCAATAGGTACTTTACGAACACACACATGATATATCATTTTAGAATAAACAGAATACGTCCTGACGAATATAGTCTACAGACGTTTCTGTCAAGTCAGGAATACCCGAAACCGGGGAGCATGCATGAAAAGAGTCATAGATGTAGATGAGCGAGAGAGGTCTGTAAGGATCGTAGCAAGTGGAGGTCCTAATAGGCTAGTTTCCTGGGTCGTAATAATAACATAACAATTAGTCCGTCAGTTAGATAATCAAAAAATATTAGACACGTATTTTTTCTTTTGTCAAATAAACAATAAATAATAAAGATTAAGCGCGTCAAAGTTCAGGAGTGGGGGCTCGTGACGTCAAAGTTTGCTAAAAATTGTAGCAAACTATGACGTCACACGGAACTTCAATGGGCTATATCTTTATCATTTTTTGTTTAATCGACAAAAGAAAAAATACGTGTCCAATATTTTTTGAATATCTAACTGACGGACTAATTATATTTTTTTAGGAAACTAGCCTATTCTCCGCCTTCCCAGCCATATTTGGCCAGAGCAGACAGAGGATTTGGCCTACACTCTCCTCGCTGGCCAGACGGGTTGGAGAGGTCTCATTGATGTTTATGAGCTTTGTTTAGCTTGTATTTCCTAAGTCGCCTCTTACTACCTCCATGGGATGACTAGGAGTGGTCCTATTCTACCCTGCCGGGAACCACACGGCACTACTACTAGTCCAGTATGTCCAGTACTACCACTTTAATAAGTTACACCCACTTACACCGATGTACCTACACAGAAATCAAAAATTCTCATAGCGTGAAAATATCCGTCCGCTATTGGCTGATGCGTTCGCGCCATGTCTGGAGTTCACGGTAGCGCCGCGCAGTACGAGTATTATGACCGAGCGAGCTAGCATTAGTCCTGTTGTTTTAGGATTTTAAATCTTATGTAGGAGGAAAAGTTCTTTTTTTTAATGTTTTCATTCATTGTTATTCTGAGCCATCGAACAATGCCGAGGCGACTTATGAAAGTGGTACTATTGTATGTATGAACTAGCTTTTGTCCGCGGTTTCGCTCGCGTTAAGAAGTATACAAACTTTCATCCCCTATTTTATCCCCTTGGGGGTAGAATTGACCAAATGCTGATGCGGATGCCTACGTCAAAACATCTACCTGCATGCCAAATTTCAGCCCGATCCGTCTAGTGCTTTGGGCTGTGCGTTGATAGATCACTATATCAGTCAGTCAGTCACCTTTGAGTTATACACGGTGAAATTTTGATCGTTCTGGACCCTTAAAGGGATGATTCAGCCCGTTGATATAAACAAGTTTTCCTATGGGACCAATGCTGAGAACTAAAAATTTTTTTTGACGTTCCCATACTAATTAACCCGGCGGCCGAATTTTTTTGTATGGAACTGCCCATTTTTTTTTTTGAGTTCCTAGCATTGTTCCCATAGGAAAAGTTGTTCATATCGACGGGCTGAATCACTCCTATAAGGGTCCAGAACGATCAAAATTTCACCGTGTATCTATTTATATATAGACTTACCATTATCCTAGAAGTAAAGGCGCTGTTGACCGCGATGCCCTCCACCATGGTCTCGGCGACCTCCGGCGGGATGTCCCGGTAGTTGGGTGTGACCTTGCACAGCTTCTCACAAATGTACGACTGCACGACTGTCATTCTGTTCGTGGTGAGAGTTCCCGTCTTGTCGGAGCAGATGGCGGTAGCGTTGCCCATGGTCTCGCAAGCGTCTAAGTGACGCACCAAGTTGTTGTCTTTCATCATTTTCTGGAAAGGTATTGAGGTGATGTAGTTTATATATATATGTATGTATAAATATCCTATCGAAAGGAGTTCGTCGCTATAATAGTTGCCAGTTAGTTTGTCAACAGAGCTAGGTGCCGTTTTTCAGTGACAATCTTTTTCATTGCGGTGATAACTAATCCTTGACAAAATTTTTGTCGTTTCCTAACTGTCCACAACAGGCCAACAGCGTGGCCAAGTATTGGTCAAAAGACATCTAAAAGAAATCATTTCGACTCGACAAGAAGACGGAGTTTGTCAATTACATTTGTTTAGAGTTGAAGGTCCACATCGTGAGATGACCTACACACTAGTGGATTGTTCACTAGTGTGTAAGAGAAAGCAATAGGAAACCTCTTCATTATTTCCTGCCAAAAATACACAATGATACCGCGTAGCGCTTAAATATCAGAGAAGTAGGTATTTTTTGAAGACTTTCAAAACAAAGGGCTCTACACCCCTTGTTTTGAAAATCTCAAAACATATTTGAAAACAATTAAGGAATTATGGTTGTGAGCTTTTCAACACAGGGTACCTCGGTCGGTAGCGTGTTTTTGAAAATTTCAATAGTTATACTAGACGGATCGGGCTCAAAATCGATATGAAATCATGGTTGTGTTGTCTGCTTCTGCGTTAAGTAAATGACGATTTTTATCATATGGAGTTTGAACCAGCTGGTGTGAACTGTAATTCCCGGACGTCATTAATACTTTTAAAACGGAGAGGCGAGCCATTCTGTTTTGAAAGTATGACAAACAACCATAATTTCATTTCCTTTATTGAGACTAAAACAATGGGTCGACTGAGGCCCCTTGTTTTGAAAGTCTCAATAAATACCTACTCAGAGAGTATTTTTTCCTCTATGTCATTGTATAGTCTATGACTCTGTCTACGTATATCTATCTCAGTCTCACCTTGACAGAATAAGCGAGCGAGAGCGTGACAGCGAGCGGCAGGCCCTCAGGCACGGCCACCACCAGCACCGTGACTCCGATGATAAGGTGCTTCACCAGGTTGTTGACGTACACCGCGCTCCACGGCTTCTTCTCGATAGCGAACTTGTGCACGCAGAACTGGATCACCAGGATGATGACCGTCAGCACCGCGATTGTTGAACCTGCGTAACCGATCTGTGGAGGAAGAGTTTTGATATATAGTAGCAGCTTCAGTTAAAGAAATCGGCGAAGAAATCATTAGTGGATGCAAAGTTGTACTAGGATGAAGTTTTATATGTTCAAGACTCCGATGGTAAGCCGAAGTGGTCTAGAGAGAATAAATAGTGAAGGCTGTATTCTCATAGGTGCGAGCGACAGCCGGGGCCGTACCTTACCATTAGGCACAACCCCTTATTGTTCCAACATATCACTGTTGTGAGAGGACATGGTTAGCTCCGTGGCGCAGTGGTTAACACGCCAGCCTACGAGACGGGGTGCCCGGATTCGATCCCCGGTCAGGTCAAAATGGAAAATCATCTTTTTCAGATTGGCCTGGGTCTTGGATGTGTATATTTATATGTATTTGTTATAAAATATAGTATCGTTGAGTTAGTATCCCATAACACAAGTTTCGAACTTACTTTGGGGCTTGCTCAATCTGTGTGATTTGTCTGTATATATTTATTCATTTATTATTATAAAAACAGGCCTATTAATATCGCTCCGCTGTCCGCCTGTCTGTCTGTCTGTCTGTCACTAGGCTGTATTTCATGAACCGTGATAGTTAGACAGTTAAAATTTTCACAGATGATGTATTTTATTGCCGCTATAACAACTTATACTAAAAAATAGAATAAAATAAATATTTGAGGGGGCTCTCATAATAAAAATTTTTCAAAAATTCCATAGATAACGGTACGGAACCCTTCGTGCGTGAGTCCGACTTGCACTCGGTTTTTATTAAAAGTGTTCTTTTTTTTTTTTACTAAATGTTGGATAAAGCATTTGTCTCCCATCTCACCTGATGGTGAGTGACGATGAAGACGAGGATGTTACATGCCTATCCAAGAGATACCCATTTATACTTTTCTGTACCTGAATGGCCAGTTTGGTGAGCTTGGCCTGCAGTACGGACTTCTCTTTCTTGTGCGAGGCCTCTGGCGCAGGCTTGTCGCTGGCGGGCGCGGGAACGTGGTTATCATCGGGCCGCGCGTGGTTCGCGCCGTGGCTGTTGCCCGACGCTGGCAGTGTGGCATCTTCATCACCTGGGATGGACGTTGACGTAATGTTGTGTGGTGGGAACAAGTTTGGCACGGATATGTTTTGTCTGCCTCTAGACATCAATTCAATTCATAACCTTTATTCAATATAGGTCATTTGGACACTTATTGTCATATATTTTCAACTGGGAATTGTTGACGTCAGTAATTTACTTTTCATCATCATCATGATCTGGTCTTTTTAGTCTCCAATGCAGGAGCATGACGCTCTCTGTACTACCGGAGCCATACTTGGCCAGAGCAGACAGAGGGTAATTTACTTATGGCTAAGTTTAATACCGCTTCCAAAGCGGAGTGCAGAAGAAGCGGCATCTAAACCTATAAAGGGAATACTTAATGCGATTCCCAGTATTTTCATCGTTTGTATCATTCAGTCTTCAAAAGCGAAGTTTCTTTCGAATAAAATGCATCATGCATAAGATTAGATAACATTCTTTTTAGCCTATTTGTAAGCAACTGCTGGTTCATTTCAAAAATATGCCATCATTTTTTGATTCAATTTGAACATGACATTTGAATAAACCAATGTATACTCAGTTCACATACCTAGTTTCTAAGGTTTTCAAAAATTGTGAGTTGACGTCCTTTGGAGAAAATACGCTGTGAGAGTGAGCAGTTTGTTGCCGCTTCTTCTGCACTCCGCTTTGAAAGCGGCATTAAACTTAATCATAATTAAATTTTTGACGTCAACAATTGTTGAGAAGTGAAATATGACGATTAATAAGTGTTCAGAGAAACCTATATTGAATTGAAACGTTTTGAATTGAAAAAAAAGCCTACTTACATACTTCAAGATTAAGGGCAGCTTGCTGTAATCACCGTAACAAACCTCTATGCTTTGACCCTTGTTCTTAGTGAAGGTAAGGCTTAGGGTGAGTACCTATTTGATGTTAAGAATTTTTATTGTCACGCCTTGTACTTACTTCAGTCTCTGACCTTAGAGATATAATTTTTGTTATAGACGGACATTTCTGTGACAAGGTGGAGGCAAATTCGGCATATAATCCACATATCCGTACCAAAGAAAATTACAAAAAGTAATACACTTCAGGGCAAAATTATTGGTTTCAAAATTAAATAGAGTAAGTAAAGGTGCAAGAATACTTTATAGATTCGTGAATTTAGATTACAAGTTCTCAGTAACTCAAACTACACTTTATTATTACTTCACTGGAGTAATTAAATTTCAACATATTTTAAGGAGAAAGTATAAATAAATAATATTACTTAATATTAGTCAAAAGTACACTACAGTGATTCTAAGTATGTAGAATGCAATCTAAAATGTATCAAATGAAGTGTCGATCTTTATTATTTAAAATATGTATATAGATATAAAGTGCTGTATTTAGTTGGTTAGTCGATCAAAACTACAGCATCACCACGTTACTGGGTTATCTAAAACACTAGGGTAGTAAATGTAAGGGTTGTTTCATCATTAACTCAAGTACACTTAAGGACAGACGTAAATATCCCTCCACAGAAGCTTTAAGCTGAGACGTAAGCACAAACATTTACCCAATTGAAAACTATAACGAATGTACCTGATCCTACATAAAGTGGAGCAAAATTAACATAACTATTTAAAGTGTACTCTCGGTACATGTTAAGGAACATTTTCGCGGAAGAAAGAATAGCGAAATATGAAAAAATATACACAAGAATCTCGATCAGTGAATCAGTGTGATCGGGCAATATTTATTTTTATATTTCGCTATAGTTTCCTTACGGGAAGTTGTTCTAAACGGAGTGAAGGTACATTTCAAAGAAGTAAAGTTAATTTTGTGAGAGTTTACAAAATGTTTCTGGCCCTGAGTGTACGAGGGATATCGTCAAGCGGGGTCATAGCAAAGGAAGTACTTACCGGGCAGACTCTTGCGCTGAGTTCCTTTTCTTTGCTGCTTTTTAGCTTCTACTTTCATCAGTTCCGTATCCGTTGGATTTATTTTCGATAATATATAAGCATACACATTTATAACAACGATTTCATGTATGTTTATCATCATGCAGTCAACACGACATTTACACGATGCAGTATCAATGTGTATGTTTTTTTTATTTATTCATGTTTATTTTATTTATTTATTTTCATCGGCGACATGGAGGTGGGGCGTGCAGCAGGCCGGGGTCGGGGGTGGAGAAAAAAAAAGTTGGATGTCATTGAACGGATCACACTAGAATGTTGGTGGCGCTAATTCTAAGGGAAATCATGTCAAACAAATTAAGCGCTTGTGACTTACATTTTCATAGAATTCGTGTTTAATTCTCCGTAGCCACGAGTGCTTAAGTGTCATCTAATTGCATTTACAAATGTTTGCTTTAAGGGTATCATTTTAAGTACATGTTTATGGAATTTTTCAAAAGAGATTATTTATTTTATTGATGTAATACCTAGAAACATCTATAAACAAAAAAGTGGTATAAAGATATAAATTTGTAC
Source organism: Elegia similella (assembly GCA_947532085.1). Taxonomy (NCBI): domain Eukaryota; kingdom Metazoa; phylum Arthropoda; class Insecta; order Lepidoptera; family Pyralidae; genus Elegia; species Elegia similella. The sequence continues at coordinate 11,724,114 of OX383949.1, forward strand.
GTTTCTCATGCTCCGACAAGACAATTCAGGCTATTAGTCAAAACACATATATGGACAACATTTAACAATACAGTAGTTTGAATGTAACCATAACCTTACATGTAATATGGACTTCACAATCATCAATAAATAAAATAATCTCAGTTGATGGAAGAAATTAGAACTGTGAAACTCTGTATATTAACTATGATTGAAAAATTACTTCCAAAAGTTAAAATAATACGAGCGATGTCAATAGCTTTACTATTTATTATCTTTGCGTAAATACAAAATTATAAAAAATATATATATTTTATTAACAAATGCTTATGTACAGTCAGATATCTGACCAGGCCCTCTACCTCTATCTTGAATTTTCTCTTAAACCAAAAATATTATTAAATTAAAAATCAGAAATATTTTAATGAAGACTTTCATATTAATTTTATTCATATTAATATTATTTTTAGTTGAAGAGAAAATTCAAGATATACTTAAGTAAAGGGGCCAGGCCAGGTACCTTAGTATCTGACTGTACATGTCACTTAAAAATTGTGCTTTATTTTTTGCACTCAAGTGTACAATTATTTTTTATTATTTGGTTCTAATTTCTTCCTTTATATTAATTACCTCAAAACGGGAAGGGGTGCGGTGATTCGAATGGTAATGGTAGGGGTAATTTCATACGTCACTGTGGGTACACTAAGTATGCAACGAAGCATAGGAGTGTCTATGCTCATTTAGTCTATGGCAAGCTGATTATTTCAGTAAAACCGACTCTAAGGCGACGTTGTAAAGTCGATTTTTATCTATCAAGCAAGCTGGTATATTTTTGCAAGCTTCATCTAGGGTATTATCACGGCTGTACAACCAAACTCACTTTAAAGGTGATAATTACATCATTTGACAGCTGTCAGTTTAATCTCAAAAGTTATTTTGAACTTCTGTCATTCCGACATTTAATCACCTTTAAACCTTATTGCATGGTCACACGGTTAATATCTAAATGAGCAAATACACAATGATAACTATTGTTGCAGGGTTTTTGCTGGAATGAACAGGTTGACTGCGACTTTCGACAAAACTTAAAATTAATAATTGGCATACTAATTTACGATTACTTCTACGTAATTTATTCGATGGTCTATCTGTAGTAAATAATGAAAGAAGTACCCTCATTCTGAATAAAACTAATTAAAAAATATTGAATGTACCTATAGTGTAGAGTAAAACCTAGCTACTTATTCTTATTTCTATAAGTGATTATCTTGCATATATTTTTATATAATTATATAAGTTCCTTATAGGTTAACTTCATATTATATCAATGTGAATTGTGTGTTTTCGATGGTGAATAAAGATATTATCTATCTATCTGTCTATCTATTCTCAATGCTGATTCAGAAGTAATGACATAATGACGTGTCGTTAGTTGGTTAGTTACAAACACAATTTAATTATTCAAAAACATAATCCCCAAAACGTCATTTAATCTAAAATTTAGAATGCCAATAATCCTTAGAGCTCGACCAAAAAGGCAATGGACTATGTGAAATATAAAAAAAAAATCCGTTCCTTTACTCGTATAGTCCTTCTACTCTAATCATTTACTACTCCCTATCACCCACAACAAAATGGCAGAATCGATCGCGTCAACCAGCTCATTCATCAATACGGGACAAGACTACCGCAACCAACACAGCGAGCGTGCACTGACCTTTCTTCATCTGCTTGATCTCCTTGTCCTGCTTCTCCACGGCCGCGCCCAGCAGCGTAAAGATGATGCCGGCTTGCGAGTTGACTCCGACGGCTGTTACTAACATTTTGCCGGAGCCTGGAAAGTTGGGTAGTTATATATTAGGTTAGAAACGACGATTTAGTAATTACAAACATTCATGTATTTTGCTGTCACGAATTGCTAGTCAAATTTTACAGCCTAGGTGCGTCAATAAATATTTTACATCAAAGATATGAAATTGAAGATGTCTATGACGATATCAGTGGTTTATGTAGTATGATATTTTTCGAAACATCTGCTAAGGAAACAGCCCCCGTAGCATGGCCCGCGCGACAACCTCTACTATCGCCATCTTGTTTTCTGTAATACCAAACAGCGAGACGTGGATAGCTTATCGTGCGATATAAATGGCGTCGCGGGTGCCATGTTGCGGGTGCTGCTCTTTCATTGTACGAGGCCAATCAATCTCATTTTATTGAAATGGCCTAGTCTTCACCTAAGGCATGTTTTATTTAGCTTGATTATCAATATTATTAGTGCAGGCTCATAGAACTGTAGCGTTTGAGGGGAGTTTCCGCTAACAGGCAACGAAGTGTTGGAACGATATTCCACCGCCGATAAGACTTTTAAATTCAATATTCACATTTAAGAAGCAGCTTAAATCCTTGTTTCTTCAACACCAAGTAAACGGCATTCCTAAGCGTTGCCGGTAGGGGTTCTTTTCTTGATCGTTTTGTCTGGCTGGCACTGTACATAACACCTAGGTATACTATTGACTGAGTTTTTCCTTATGAATCTTTCCTTTAGGACTAAATTAATTCTTTTAATATTGATAATGACTTTAAAATATCTATGCTGTTTCTTCTATAAATTTCACTATTTTTATAAATGTGTACACGTATTTAATGCAATTATTTATTTACTTTCTGCGCCCGCACCTACGTTGACGGCGATAACTGAAAATCAGTGTTTTGTGCCTCGGTGCAAAAGAATCGCTGAGTTATGGCCTTTTTGCCTTGCTGCAGCACACAAATACAATATTTGATCGTGTTTAGATATAAGATTGTTGCATGTTAATTTTTTGTGTGTTTGTGGCAAACCAAATAAACAAGTTATCTATCTATCATCAATAAATTGCTACCAACCTTCCATAACGTGAGTACCGGATAGCACCATGGGATCAAATGATTCGCCTTTCTTCACGTGATCTGACTCGCCCGTTAGCGAAGACTCGTCGACCTGTAACAACATATGGACATTATTAAATGTTTTATTATTTATTTCGTTCGTCTTACAATAAAATTTAAAAAAAATTGCCCGTACTAAAGTAGTACCACCGTTATTTTCCCCCGTAGTAATAAGGTAAATCGGTAGTACCACGCGCAACACGCATTAAATGGCGTTTCTTTGCGTCATCTATTTTGTTTCCAGTTTTTTTTAATTCATTATCTAAGTCAACGATTTGCCATCACCTGTTAGCCACCGACATGAAAAGAAGTAGAAGAACGATTTGCCAGTGCAACCGAACTAGGGTAGGAGGAATTATTGGATTTTTCTAATAGGTATGTAATATATCTCTTCCATGCTGGTCTGGGAGAAAAGAAAACAATGTAGAATGTGCCAGCTGCTTTTTATCCCACGCAGACCGTAGAAGCCGGTCAAGGGAATGAAAATCTAAAGAATAATGACAATTGGTGATGCGGCCTAGAAAGTTTAAAGTAAAGTTTTGTTTGTAGTAGTAATAGGCATAAAATATATTACTCCGCTTGTATGAAGCGCCATACCTGTGCCATAGTTTCCTTGTTTTTTTTTATACTACTAAGTAGGCAAACAGGCGTACGGCCCACCTGATGGAAAGCGGTTACCGTAACCTTTAGACGCCTGCAACACCAGGAGTGCCACTCGTTACTATCAAGTGGGCCACATGGCCTACTATAGGTATTATAGGCATATATCTATTACGTAGTTATTAGTATAAATAAATCTGTAACTTTATAGTGATATATTGTTTGCAACACTATCCTATCAAATTATTACTTATACTTGAGGATTAAAACCCAACGTTTGTGTAACTCTCGATAAAAATAAACGTAGATAAAAATACCGCATTGGCCATTAAATAAAGTAATTGTTACGCTATCTAAGACGCGATAATTTATGTGTTACTATGTGACGCACAATTGATATCGCAACTGATTTCTACAATTAAGATAGTAGACATATTTACAGGTATAGATATGATAAGAAGGAAAAAGGTTGGCCGAGAAGAGGGATATAGTATAGTAGAATAGCTACCACAATAGCGAGACAGAAACACCATGTCAAAGACAACATACAAACTTTATTTTACTTTATATTTTACTTTTAAACGAAACAATTTTTTTTTAATCTTTTTTTTTAAGATTAGCTCAGATACGTTTAAAACCCGCCCTGTAAAGTTTCTGGCGCAAAGGTGCCCAAAATGCTGGCTGCATCGCCGCGCTGTATATGCTATGGCCATCCTTTTATACCAAAAACGTGCCAGAGCGAGAGTTACCATTCGTTTCCCCTATTTCCCTAATTCCCTAAAAAGACGCTTTGCGTCCGTGCCCCGAAATAAATTGTTTTATAACACTTATAAAAAAATTTATACTAGCTTTTGCCTGCGGCTCCGCCCGCGTCAATGTCGATCCCTCGGGAATAGTACTATTTCCCGGGATAAAAGGTAGCCTATGTCCTTCTCCGTACTCCAAAGGACTTGTATGCAAAATTTCATGATGATCGGTTCAGTAGTTACGGCGTGAAAGCGAAACAAACAAACTCACTTTCGTATTTATAATATTAGTAAGAAAGTAAGGATAAGGATAAGGATTTTACTCAGCTACAGGTATTTCTAGACTAGATGTTCCGTGGAGAATTTGTAGACCATGTTTTAAACTAAATCTTAAAACCTATTTACAATTGGTTCGTAAACATACCGCATAATTCACTCTGTACATAAATTAGATACTGTCCAATTTGTATAGCGACAAAGGCAAATAATTACCAGTACATGGAAAAAAATGACATGCTGTGGAAATGGGACACCGGAAATAGCGATAAAAGATGTAGATATGGTTTGGTTACCGCACCCTCTTTCACTGGACGCAAACCACGATAATTTGGTAGTTACGATACCTAAGGGAATTATATTTCACGTGTTTCGCGTGCAATGCGGGGGTAGATATATCAACGTTAAATTAGTTTGTACATGTTGTGTGTGATGACCAAGTATCACTTCACTATATTGTAAAAAACAGTCTGTCTGTCTATCTCTATGTATAAGAATAAGATATTGTTTATGCGACAAAAAGCTCATACACAAATCAGAACAGATATATGTATGCTTAGATCTTAAAGCAACGGTTATTTTGATGCGGTTTATTTAATAGAGAGAGAATGATTTAAGGGTCCGTACTACCTCACACTGCTTTGCATGATTGACTGTTATATCAATAATAATTAAATACTCAAGTTGAAATAAAACTGCAGCAAAGTTCAGGACTAACTCTGGTAACTATATGACTCAAAAACACGATTGCGTTAAATTTTCTCGATAGAAAAAAATTGCAAAGTTGCCTCCAAATCACGTCTAATTTACTCGGTATATAGTATTATTCACCAAATACATTAAAATTAACCTTGAAACTTTTGTTTATTATTGCATTACAGATAAGGCAGCCATCATATGTTTTTCTTTTTCGAATAACCCTTGAATATACCTAAAAAACGAAAATATCCAAAGAAGCCAACGCGTTTAGACCATCCGCGTTTGTATCGCCACGCCGCCTGGCATATGGCGGGCTCTTAAGAGTAAGGTTTTTTTTACAAATTGTACACATATTGTAGTGCCCGCGACTTCGTTCGCGTACTTTTTATGTTATGTTTGTATGGAGACCACGTCTTATCATGACAGGAGAAAAAAATAAGTAGCCTATCTTGTGTCCTGTACGCCTAAATGTATATCTACGAAGTTTCATAAAATTCAGTTAATTCGTTTAAGAGTTATGGTGGAACATACATACATACAGAAAAAACAATCCTCAATTTAGTTTCAGTATCATGTATAGAGCTTATAAACACGAAGTAACTTATTCCATGACCAACCCTTACAGATTTATTATTAGTATTGATTGATGTATCGCACCCGTGCGAAGCCGGGGCGGGTCGCTAGTCTATAATAAACCGAAAAGTACTTCTAAACAAGGGCACTTGTTATTAGTTAACGCACAAACCTTTGTACAGTACACTAATTAGTACAGTTTCAGTATTTTTTTGATTCTGTACCCAAAGGGTAAAAGCGGGACCCTATAAATACCGTCCGTCTGTCTGTCTGTCCGTCAGTTACCAGGCTGTATCTCATGAACCGTGATATTTAAACTGTTGAAATTTTCACACATTGTTATACTTTTCATGCTGTAAAAAGTTTCGGTTTAGCTTTTTATTAGCATTTTATATACAGGGTGTATTTCAATTGAAATCATCATCCTATTAAATATAGACTATACCCATGAATCAAAGTAATTTAAGACTACCTTTAAATAAATAAAAAAAGAACAATCTCACATTTAAGAAAAGCTGAAAATGTACCTCAAGCTTTAATACAGGCTACTATTTCGGAAAAAACCATGAACCGAATTACTCAAAACTCAAAAAAAATCACTCATTCATTCAATTCATGTCGTGTGTAATATACGTGCATAGAACAATATTACTCCTAGCGAAGCGAGAGTGGGTCGCGTTGCTACTTTTTGTAGGCGACCGCAATGATTGAATACTTGTTATTTTTTTAAAATTTTTGGTATTTTTTAATTAGAGTCTTAATTGAAATTTTATCCTATTCATAAATAAATAAATATATACGGACAAATCACACAGATTGAGCTAGCCCCAAAGTAAGTTCGAGACTTGTGTTATGGGATACTAACTCAACGATACTATATTTTATAACAAATACATATAAGATAAACATCCAAGACCTAGGCCAATCTGAAATATCATTTTTCATCTTGACCTGACAGGGTTTCGAACCCGGGCCCCCTCGTGTCGCAGGCTGGCGTGTTAACCACTGAGCCACGGAGCTGTCAAATGTTAGTTATTTTTTTTCTCACAAATATCCTTAACATGAGTACACAAACAAGCGAAATTGATGCTACTGAATATAATTTTTCACTATAGTTGTCAAAGTTTCGACATCCTAATTCCTATCTATATCGCGCGACCTCGAACCCGTGAATTTAATAATACCTGCACAGGTAGCAATCATTTGTACGCCCTTATCAGATTTGTATGGCGTGCGTCATAAATAATCATCATAATCAGGTGATAGTGATAAGTTATTGGGTTATCGGAGCACGTGTGGTTGTATTGTGGCGGGCGGCGTTTCTGATGTCAAATTCGCTGCTTTTTGCATGTTTGTTATAATTTAAATTAATTTGAGGGTCCTGTGACATTAAAACATACATACAATGATATCTTTTTCCGTCGCGGGGTAGGCAGAGCCTATCTCTTAAAAACTGCTTTTAGGGCGTTAGGTAGAAAATAGAAAAAAATTATGGGTTGCTAGCCGCATCGCCTAGTAATATGATTTGTCAGATCTTCGCCCACTCCTCGACCGGCTATTACGATCTGCGCGGGAAGAGAAGCAGCTGGTGAATTCTAGGTTTTTCCTTTTCTTTCAGACCAGCATGGAAGGATTATACATTAATGATGTCCTTTATGGAAGCAGGCAAACTGTATGTATCTTTACAGGTATTTGTCTAGGGTTTTGTTTGATGTCTGGGGTTACGGAGAAGAATATATATTTTTCCTTTCATCCCAGATAAGTACTTTTTCCGAGTGGTCGACATTAACGCGAGCGAAGCCGCAGTCTAGAAGGACACTTTTTGGGACGGACTTGCGTACTTAAGAACCGATATAAATAATGTTATGTATATTATGATAACAGATGTCAGAAATACGAGTAGCATCCTATTTTGACATCTTTTCCATATTGCGGATCGATGTCAGAAGTGGGATGTCAGTTTGCCTTCATCATTTCGAGTAGGTGTCACGGTCAATCGACCATGCACACCCTGGTGTCAGAGTTCTTCGGAACCGCCTCTCGACCTCTGACGTGGTTCCTTTAACGACTACCAGATGGCAGCCGGGACCAACAGCTTAACGTGCCTTCCGAAGCACGGAATCATCTTTATTATCAGACAATCAGGTGATTCAAGCCTGCAATGTCCTAACCAGACTGGAAACAAAGTTTACCTTAAGGTCATTGCTCTGCAACAGGATCCCGTCAGCCGGCAGCAAGTCTCCATACTTTATCTGGCAGATGTCTCCAACAACTATCTCGCTGATAGGAACTTGTTTAACTTCATTGCCTCGAATTACGGCGAACTTGTGCTCGCCTTCTATCCGCGACTGTAGTCCTCTGAAAATTAAATAAATAAATATATAAAGATAAAGTTTCATTGTATTTTTCACATAGGCATGGATGATCAGGGGTGTCATTAACATTTGCTTGTCCAGTGGTTACAGGTATCGCATCGGGTACACACGCCCGGCCTTCCTAGCTGCGACTTACTTTCCCCCCATTCGTCCGAGTGAGTAGTAACACATCCCAACACCTTTATTTCCTTCCCAGATCCAACAAATTCCTATCCTTCCCCAGCTTAAAAATGCTTTCGATGGGCGACAGCGTCGGAAGCACAAGAAATCAAAGAAGCCGCGCTCTCTAACCCAAGTGCCAAGCGTGGTGACTATGGCAATATCCTCCCATGGAACGAAGAATCTTTGGGAGAGGACCTTGCCCAGCAATGAACTTCTTATGTTGAAATTATGACATAGGTTGTCATATATTACAAATATTCCAATTTCTCCACAGACACACTTATTAATAATCTTAGTGTTTCATATTTGGATTTATTTCTCTCATTAATGTGTATTTATTAGATTTCTTCTTCGCTAACTTTTTATTTTTTCTGTACCCTTAACATATTTCGAATAACTTATTTCTCTCTTTACTTTTTACTCAGATTAAACGTCCAATCTTTTCACTTCTTCCTATTCTATATGCTAAATATAGGCATTCGTCTCCCATCAGGTGAGATGGAAGACAAATGCCTATTCCAACATTAAGTAAAAAAATAAAAAAATAAAGATGTTAAAGTGACATACCTGAATTGCCTCTCTTTCGTGTAATCGTTAAACGCTGTGACTATAACAACGACTATGACAGATATTAAGATCGCCAACCCCTCAATCCATTGGTAGTGGCCTTCCTCCTCGTCCAGATGACCTGTAAACATACGATTACTCATTTAGTAATTATATATTATAACTCTATGTATAGTGTGTTTAGGTGGAGGGATCGAGGCAGCGATAGTTTAATTTCACGTTCTCAATCAATACGATGAATTTTTTTATATCTGTAAAATCTATTTTTCCAAAGTAAATTTAATATCTCTCGAATTAAAATGTATGGAGCAGCTTCTTTCGATTTCTTGGTTGCTCACATAGTAAAAGATGTTTGTATCGATGATGAGAACTTGAATTTAAATTATCGTAAGCTATATTCCAAATACATTGTGTTAAGCGAAGGGATAACTAAACTACGCGTGAAATGACTGTTAATTTGTATAATTAAATATGAACAAGTAATTTAAAAAAAATGCTTCTACAACTTGACAATTTCGTGTCGTGTTTTTAACGACAATATGTCTTAAAGTTTACATTCATACTAATAAAATTTCGACATTGTGGCCCATACAAAACATAGCTAGAATTATATTTTGGTCAATTTATTACAGAAGTAAATATTTTTAGGTCTTGTATCTAAATAATACTTTATTGAAGTAAAGATTAAAAAATCTGAAAACTACAGAGTTAGAAACGGCTGTAAGGTTCTGTTAAATAAGTCAGATTAATAAAAGATTTAAAATTGAGCAAAATAAAATCATTGTACGAATTGTATAGGGCTATGTTTGTATGTAGGTAAAAACAGGGGCGGTCAAGTGACATTCAAGTATACCATTTCACATGGACAGGGGAACAAGCGTGCATACTCAATTACGTAATAATTAAGCGTATCATGGTGAAAATTAACCTGTTGTAGGATATTCGAGTTCAATTAGCCCCTTTAACTCGATTGCGGCTACGTTAATGTAACGCAAATGGACATTCCGGTGACCGGAATTTTAATTCAATAATGCTTTCGGAGCCGATAGTTCTGCTCACGTAGGGTTGTCGCCTTTTCATTATAATAAGTTTATCTGGCTTGAACCAGGGCAAAAATTAAGTATATACAAATCTTTATTGTTTGAATACTCTCCAAAAAGTGAGGTGTTATGTCAGGTTCTTTATTTGACCATTACTTCTCAATGCCTTCATAGATTTCGACGGATAGTATCGTTAGATTCCTTCCGCTCTCCAGAGTGACACAGGCTTTTGTAACAGGGCAGTCAGGTTTTATTTTTCATTGAAAAAACTTGTTTTCCATATTTCATATTATCCATGTTGTATGTTCCAATATTTCTTAGTATTATGCATGCAGAGCCTTCCATTTGAACAATATTTTTTAATAGTGTTATTTTAAAACAAAGATATATGAAAAATAGATTTACTTGAAAATAAACTCGGATCACTTAATCGATCAACACATGGCTAAGTATATATTCTATAGCTATCTATAATAATATTTTAAAGCTGAAGAGTTTGTTTGATTGTTTGTTTGAACGAGCTAATCTCAGGAACTACTGGTTCAAATTGGAAAATTCTGTGTTGGATAGTCCACCTATTCAGGAAGGTAGGCTATAAAAAATCACGCTGCGACCAATAGGAGCGAAGCATCAATAAAAATGTTTTAAACACGGAGGAAAATTATTAATCTATTTATCAGATGAAAAGAATCATAATAACAGAAATTACCGCGGACGAAGCCGCGGGCTAGTTTTGATATATAACGCTTTTCGTTACAACGGTTAATATTACTAGCAATATTCAATCAAATTTGTTACAACATGTCACGGGTGACAACCCTAAATGGTAACTGGTGCGAGTGAAAGAGACAGAGAGAGGATTACCACGTGCAGTTAAGTAGCCGTATCTGGTAGAACAGTCGCTCTATATTGGCATTGAATTAAACAGCGCCGTGTTAGGTAATGCCTTGACTAGGAATCAATTTAGGCTAACTGAACCATTGTGACGGATGAATTTGTCGCTTAAATTTAGATCTTTTATCATTTCAATATTTCATTTTAATTTCAAGATATATTTATTCTTCATTCAACAAGTCTATACATACATAGTATCACGTCTTTTTCCCATGCGGTTTAGACAGAGACTAGGTCTATAAGACCTTATGACCACATTTAGCATGTTGAAAGGCATGTAGATGGAAAACAGAATCAAAATAGTGATGGGTATACAATCCAACCAACAGTGTGTGTAAAACCACAGATTGAAAACATGTTTAAACTTTCCTCCACAGCCCCCTTAAGCGCAAAATACAGAAGTGACGTAAGATTTGGATACGATCTGGATCTGATTTGTTGGCCCTTCAAATCTTGTTCGTACAAAATGTATTCAGAAGGAGATACGTCGTAAATTACACAAAATGGATACGGCGTACGTCGATTCTGTGTATTTCGCGCTTTATAGGTATCTCGACTGTGTGGCGGAAGTGTGGTAGTAGCTCCACCGTGCCCACACTTCCGGTAATATGGCGTGGAGAGGGCAATCATGTGGTTTTTAGCGGGTGCGAGTTCCGTATAACTGTTCTGTACCCCCGTAGTAGATCAGTACGCATAACTCATTTATATAAATAAATATATACGGACAAATCACACAGATTGAGCTAGCCCCAAAGTAAGTTTGAGACTTGTGTTATGGGATACAAATTCAACGATACTATATTTTATAACAAATACATATATATATAAACATCCAAGACCCAGGCCAATCTGGAAAATATCATTTTCCATCTTGAACTGGCCGGGGATCGAACCCGGTCACTCCGTGTCGCAGGCTGGCGTGTTGACCGCTGCGCCACGGAGCTAGTCAAATTTCCACATGTAAAAAAAGGTATGACGCCTGTCCATCAGAATCGTACAAATGTTATTCGTTATTTCCAGTAGTTATTCCCAACTAAACCTAAGCATAACCCAATTACAATCTGTTACAGGCGACCGGGTACATGTTGGTCCGTCCAGTTCAGTGATTCCGTACGATCTGATTGTGACCTGTTATGTTGTATGATGTGATTATCGCGGCTCGGTTCATTTCGGGAATATTATCAGATTTGGCAACACGTTGTTGGAAGTGCACAAAATTATTGGCGTGATAATTAAATTATATTTTATACAATACGGTTTGCGACAGACACGAGTACGTCAGAAACTTATACCGAGTTATTATTTTTCCTATACGAGGCACTGCTTCGTTTTCTTTAGCTGTATCATAATATAAATTGAACCGATCAGCTGATCCGAGTTTCTCTATAAGAAGCAACATTTCTCTATAATAAGCACTACTAACAATTTGAGTCTGTGTTACTTGAAAATAAATGTTTATTATTATTATTATTTCTCTTATATCGATTTGTCCTCTAGATTGGTTAGTATCTTCGACAGAATGAACCTTTAAAGGTCATAAATATTTTTGTTTACTCCACGTAAACTCATTGTAGGCAAAAAAAAACGTAATAAGTCACATTTTTCTTTCCTTTACGCCCATTTTTTGTGGGGTCGGCACAGTATGTCAGTTTTCACCATTTTGATTAGTTATTATTCACATGTTATCTCATAATGATATCTCTTTATTTTTATGGATTTCACTATAAATGTTTTCCGTAAAGTGACGATAACACACAATGATCAAGATAATAAAACATTTCATAACAGATTTAATGATTACGATAAGAATCACGGAACAAGCACAGATACTACTAAAATAGACATCGAACTCAAGGACAGTACGGTTCTACAATTCCAATGACTCTAATTCCTTTGCAACTAAATCATCATCAACATTTTCAATATTGGTATCAATCTACGATCCAGTGACGTAACAATAGGCAGAGAGGATAAAATGTCATGACCCCTGTTGAAACTGCATCGAGCACAAATTAAAATGACTAATTTAGTACTTGATCAATAGGTAAAGTTAGGTCAATGAATGAACACATGTGTTAAAAGTATGATATTGCTCAATTTTAGGCAAATTTATTTTTGGTAGGCAGCAATTGTTGCCAGGAAGGTTCCATCATTTCCCACGGGTCCTTGATGGTGTAGTTACGCCAATCCAAGCCAATCTTTCGAAAGCTTTTTGGAAACCAAAAATCGATGACCATATACAATTTTGAAATAAAACGCCGTATTTAGGATTTAGTTGCAAACAAAGCTACTATATCTACTGTCACTATCCTAAAATCAACTAACATAACAAAATCGAGCTGCGTTTATAATTATTTCTTACCAGGATCGTCTAATGTTTCCAAATTGTTATTGAAAAGAGAAAATACAGTCATTAATCACAGTGTCGACACACGGTTACATGCTAAGTCTTATTACTTAGAGCTTCTAGGAACAATTCGCAACGAAGCTGATCTATGTCTATTTTCGTGACGTACATTAATGACGACACATAAAGCCAAATACATTCAACATTTGTGACTATACATGGCAGAAGATACGACTTTGTCGATAATTAAGTTATTTTATTTCCAACTTCATACATTGTGATACCTATATAAATTAATCTAAATAATCTACAAAGTTGTACCTTCACTAAATCCATTCACATTTTATGAAACATAAAAATACTGAGGCATATTTTCAATCTCAATTTTTACGAGTACCAATATTGTTTTATTCTCTACAATCTGTCTACTTTTTCAAATACGTTCTTTCGCTTCTACGCTACTTTTTCAAATATCTTCAAATTGAAAGGGACACATCTACCATATTAAAATCTCGTTTTTCCTATAATAGTTCTTAGAATTACAATGAAAAAGACATATAGCGTCGTCCTCAAAGAGGAATAGAAGAATTTCTGTAATAGAACTACCTATAGAAGTGACGTTGTTCTAGAACATATAGAAATGATTGATAAAAGAGGATTTTGTAAAGCTAAATGTGACCATATTGAAGGGTCCAATTATGTAACATTTATTGAATCGAGATTCGTTATACACAAACCCACAAATAATGAAGCGATTCATGACCGGATTCGGGTCGGCTGCAGAATTACAGGCGACCACTGACTGGGCAGTAATCTTTCACTTCGGACGTGAGTTGCAAGCTGATTAGTCGTGGATGGATTTGATACCAAATCCAAATGTGTACGTAAACTGAAAATCTATACTCATTAAAAGATTGGGGATAATTCGACAAAAGATGAAAAAAAAATAGTCATGAATCACAGAAAGGGTACTCGTAGAAGTCGTAAGAAATTATCTCCAATAGAAGACCTGAAGTGGGTCGTCTGGTATGAAACGCCTGTACTATTGATATATTACATAAAACAAGGTGATATTAAATGAAGAAAGCGCACTTGTCAGAACAGGTTACTTGAATGAAATGCATGATATGGAACTATACAAATAGTAAATCATTCAAGATATTACGTAACTCCACTATGAAACGTCGATAAGCGATTGTATATTCATTAAATACACTATCACGTTATTTAATTGAAAGGTTTTAGCTTTTCAGTCATGACATCGTTGATTAGATGTTAGGTTTCATTACGCTTTGTCACAATTATAAGACCTGATAAATGCGAATTTATCAGTACAAACCAAAGGAGTGATGACGAAGAGAATTATATTAAATTCAATTTCAATTACTTTAAGTGCAGTCTACCATTATCATCTTTCGTGTGGCAAGAAGCTTATTATAACGATAAACTAATCTTCAAATTCACTCCGTTGCTTTGCGCTGACCCGTATCCTTCTCCGTGAAACTATGATCATCTATATCAACATTTACATCAAACTCCTTACCAGGGTCTGTCGCGTCATCGGACGGCTTGTAGAAACTCAACCCTAGGGAGACGACGGCAGCCACCTCCAGAATAATGAGCGTAACGTCCTGCAGTGCCTCCCATACTAACGTGAGAAAGGTCTTGGGGGGCTTGGGAGGGATAAGGTTAGAGCCGAACACCTCGCGCCGATGCTGCAGGTCCGTTTTCGAACCGCTAAGACCTGGAGACAAAGAAAATGCAGTGTTAAACATGGAAATCAACATAATTGAACATATTTGAAAGTATTCTTAAATTAGTCTAGTCGTATTATCGCTAAAAAATGTATAGTATAGACAGCACGAATTCTCAAATGTAGTCCAAATGCTTTCGAGAATTCAGGAAGGAGTCAGAGCTTTCAACAGCAAAGAGTGAACAGTAACAATCGTATCCTGGTGATAAAGTTCATAGTTTAAGAAAACCTTATCCTCCGGTTGCTGCGTTGTTAGAATACAATCGTAAAGCCCATGCTAGATACTTATAATCAGCTTGGACCTGGAAGACCTGGTTGATTAGTCTTCTTCTTCTTATCGTATCGGTGGCTCTAAACATTTAAACATATAATATATTTTGTCCCTCCAGCCAATATGTTGCGACAGCCACGCCACTCGCTGAGGCAGAGTTGAGGTCGTACTTTGTGCAGAATGGATATGACAAAAGGTGTTACATGGTCTAATCTCCATTGGTTGATTAGTACGAACCACCAACACATGATAACGGAAATAATAGGCAGTAAATTTACCGTATACATTCCCTTGAAGGGGTGACTCAGCCTATCAATCTGAACATTTTACCTATAAAGCCACGCTGAGAAATAAAAAAAAAACCGAATTTCCTTCTCGAAATGCTCGATCGGCAGAACAGTTTTGTGTGAGAATCTTGAGTTTTTAAGTTCCCAGCTTTGGTCCTATGGGATAAGCTGTTCCATTTGACGGTCTGAATCATCCCCCGAGAGTAAATATACACGTAGTATGTATTAAATATTTGATTTGGGTAATAAAACCTTATAAACCAAACAAGAATAATAAAACGCGAAAAGTTCATTGCCAAATCGAGTATCGTCAATAAAGACATTACTGGCTCAACTTCTCAAGCCATCCGTTTCTATGTGAAATTACACAAACAAACACTAAAACTACTTCAAATGCGTTTGAAGTCCCTCCCCCTTGCTTTGAACTTCTAAATTCGTATTCTCCTATATAAGCTTTTTAGGGTTCCATTCACAAAGGGTAAAAATGGGATCGTATTATTAAGACTCCACTGTCTGTCTATCACCCGGCTGTATCTTATGAAGCGTGATACCTATCAGTTGACATTTTCACAGATGAGGTATTTCTGTCTGTTATCGCTATAACAAAAAATACTAAAAACAGAATAAAATACATATTTAAGTAGGGGCTTTTTTAACATTGATTTTTATAATATATCTAGTGTATAATATTGTATAGATAATGGTACGGAACACTTCGCGCGCGAGTCCGACTTGCATTTAAAATAGATTCAGAAACGGTATCACGTCTTTATCTCTTGCGGGATGGACTAACCATCATGTTTACCAATATAGTAGATAGCGGACTTAAATGTAGAAAATGGAAAGTATCTCAAGAATAAAGCATGGCCAGTATGGTAATTTCCTTCCACGGAACAAATGATCCCTGTGAGAGGCTTCTGTCCAGCAGTGGACGTTTTACGGCTGAAATGACGATCATTATGATGACAAAGTCACAGGTTAAATCTAAACCATAAATAGACAGTACGAAATAAAATTATTACTCGAAGCGTAGTCATAAAGTTTATGGGAGCATCGAGCGCGCCGTGTTCCTTTCCATTCATAATAGATGAACATGAACGGTTCAGTGATAAAATAATACGCACGGCCATCCGTGAAACGGAACGGTAAAGTTTACAGCGCCAATGAAATGGTCAAATGGTGGTTTAGTAAGAGTTTCTGGCTCATTTGGCTGCTTACACTGAGGTTAACGTCTAAGGTGGATCATAAATTTGAACTCGTACTCCTGATCTGACTGTTTTCCTTAGCCATAGTGCGCCGGAGCCTGAGATCAGCCATAATGACAGCATTCAGGCTGTAATATGATTTGACCAAATACTTACTGCCGGCCGCCTGCCTTACACCAACTTAGCTTACGGCTTAAGAACTTTATAAATCTACACAAAATGTTAATTAGTATCGTGTCGATTCTGGTAGTTACCTCAAATTGCTTTTAACAGTTTGAAGAATCTGATAAAACAATATACAATATGTAAAGAAAACCCTGTCCGATCCTTGAAAGGGTGACTCAGCTCGTCGATATGAACAACTTTTCCTATGAGACCAATGCTCGGAAATTACATTTTGGGTTTTCTATACATATCGTATCTAAAAATAGATACGTTTTTAGCATATGTTTGAAGAAAATTTTAAAAACTTGTTAGTATCATTTGTATCTATAACTGACAGAACTTTCATATATATTGGAAAAAAAAGAGCGACAAATTCGGAACAACTTTTTCGTTGATGATCTTCTGGCTAGACGAGAAAACAAAATAAAGACTTAACAGATACGATATATACCTAGCATTTACTGCGTAGCCGAATCACCTATAGAAATGATCGTTAAGATTTTTCACGATCCCTCAGCAGGCTTGTACTGTCTGCGCGGGAAGAGAAGCAGCTGGTGCATTCTACGTTTTGACGTGATAACGTCTTATATATCGATGAACGCCGGCTGCACGCACAAAAACGTGTCACGTTCCGTGTGCAAGTGAGAACGTGAAACAAGCTATAGAGGCACAATTGGCCTAAGCGTTCGGCTTGTGACGCATCTATTCTCTCTTCCATCATTTACACGTAAAATTATCGTCCGTAAACCGACTTTGAAGACAACCAATTTTTTTCTTTTCTCTCAGACTAGCATGGTAGAGCAGCAGATTAAAATAGTACAGGTTTAATACATTTCACATAAATAAAATTGTATCTTCCCTCCAGCATAATATCTATTTAAGTAAGTTAATCCGCAATATTTTTCCAGACATGACCTTTTTTCACAGACGGGTAACCTGTACAGAAAGTTTTATTTTCTGCTCCAATTGGCAGGGGACAGGGGAAAAACGTATGCTCAAAGCTTTCTATAATAAATGCCCGACTATCAGCACCTGAGCTTCGGATAGGCTTTACGCCACTAATGTAGAATCAGGGATGGGGAAAATGATCAGTTACAAACATTGAATTAGTCTTAAATCTATTTATTTTAGAAAATTAGTAAGTTGTAAATAAAACGCATAGAGAGAGACACGTTATTAAAAATCCTTAAAGATAGAATAAATTAGGAATATTAAGATAACGAAGTGATTTAAATATAGATTATTTATATTCTCTGTAAAACTAAAACTTTGTAAATACAATTTTATGATATTATTTAAAATTTAATATTACACTTCTACTTCTAAACTAATACAATTACAAAGAGGAAAGATTTGATTGTTTGTTTGTTTGCATTGAATAGGCTCCGTAACTACTGGACCGATTTGGAAAATTCTTTCACCAATAAAATACTACATTATCCCTTTGAACATAGACTATAGAATTCAGTACATATATCTAAGTGGTAGAATCGTCGTGCGAAGCTGGGGCGGGCCGCTAGTAAGTTGTAAAGCTGAGAGTACAGTACAGACTAATTAACACTTTCCGGGACATCCCACCTGTAGACGTAAACTTCTATTGTTATGTCTATTGTGTCTGCTTCAGTTTCCGTGAATAAGTTAAGCTATCAAATTGATTTACAAGACGAAAAGTGAAAATACCAAGAAGCCATAATAGAAAAAAAGTTATACAATTCAAATAAATTATTGTTAACCCTAATGTTACCTTATTCACGTTTCAAAGCTTTCTGTGCGTATAAACCACGGAGCGTATAAACAAATCTTCTATATTGTCAGCTCGTTGGAATGATCTGCTGAAAGTTTTTAGCGGCTCTTGCGAAACATTTTGTTTCAGTGAGTCATCTACGATTTACTATTTATCTTTGATGTTACGCATATTGTAGATACTTAATCTACTGCGTTGCCTTTTCTATTTCTTTGTAAATTAATAAAATGTTCATTATTTATTTCTTTAAATTTATCTAACAGTCCTTTAATTATCATTATCATTACAGCCACAAACATAATTCCACTGCTGGACAAAGGTCTCTCCCAACTTTAAAAATGATAAATCTTACACCCTAGTGTTACATTACTCACGTTTCAAACCACGGTGTGTATAAACAAATCTTCTATATTGTCAGCTTGTTGGAATGACCTGCTAAATTTTTTTAACGGCTTTTGCGAAACATTTTTACTACTTACCTTCGATGTTACGTAAATTGTAAATACTTAATTGATTGCCTTCTTTCTATTTCTGGCTAGATTAATAATAAATTTTGAAATGTTAATGACTTATCCATACTTCCAAATTAATATTATAAGCATTTAAAATATATAACTTACTTTTACGCATGTAAAAGTAAGCTCTGTCTAACTGTCACCTTTTCACTCTTCAACCAATGAACCGATTTGAATGAAATTTGGCCTCAAATTACTTGTTTAAGGCCCGGGGAAGGGCATAGAACTTTTATTCCGGTAAATTCTACTGTTCCCGAGGGTTCCAGGATGAAGGCTGATAAAATGTTTTTTTTAGGTCAAAGACACAATTTATATAAGTATGTACAAGGTTCAGAACGGAAACTTGCAGCGTCCCCCGCAACATGGCGGCCCCGCACCACTCCCCCGATCTCGGGTGTTTTTGTTTGCTTTGAAAAACAGGATTAGCTGCTACTGTTGTAAGTCGCACATTCGCGACGTCTCTTATACGTACCCTAATTGTTAACTCACACCATTGACGTGTGCACAGATGTAAAGTTTTGTTTGTAATAGTCATAGGCATTAATATTACACCTATTCGAAATGATGATGATGATGATTACACCGCTTGTATGAAGTGAAGCGCTATACCTATTAGGTAGCTGAGTGAATCAACACGAAGAATTTTTCTACTTTGTGTAGAAAAGAATCCTTGTGTTGATTTACAATTAACGTCATGTTCTAATGTGTAAAGTATCAATTTAGTCATTTCAGTTATTTTAGAATAAAATAAACAAATTAACGTTTTCTGTCATTGAATTTAAAATATATTTCCGATGTAAATTGAATAAACGATCGCTAACCGTCGAATTTTCCGCGTTATTTGAAATGTTCCGACATTAACGCGTCATTATCGATTAGACCTGTGAGCGATTTAGCCCTGGGCATAACAGAAATCCCGTTTAATAACGCACATATACTGTACCACGTCGGTGACTCTTACGGGTTAGAGATTGTGCTTAGCCGATATAATCATATTAAACTCGTATAGCAATTTAGCCCGAAGAAATTGGATTTTCTTACTTGATTTATGTTATCTAGACGGAAGAACATCGCAACCAGATAAATTCATTTGGACTTTACGGTGTATTGGTGGAATAACATATAATACATTACTCATTCAGAAATGTATAAAAGTTAAATGATTTTTTACTACTACGATTAATTTATTGAATAATGTTTAAACATATGCCATTTTCATTTAGTATTTGGAAGTTTTGTAAGCCTCAATCATCATAATAGCTGTTGAAGCAGTCTAAATAAAACTTGTTATGGATTTTTAAAGACATATTTTGTATATTTGAGTAATTTCTCTTCTTACAGATGTATACTAAATATTCCTTATTCAAATGAACCTGGAGATTTTATTACATTTAGATTAATAATATAACACGTACTGTAACATTATACCTAGAATGGTATCAGTCTATATTAACTAGAGCCTGACTCCCATACCACAGGGAAACATATCATGAAAGGCAGAACAACAAAAAAACTTTAACACCTTGTACTAATAAATAATTTTTCATTAATTATTAAAAATGCATGAATTTATACCTCAAGCACTAAACCAATTTGAATGCGGACTTTTCCCGGTCTCCCGATATTTTAGTAACTTTAACGTTAGGAAATCTTTAAAAGAGCAATTCTACTTCCGAACATGAAAACTTGCACCTAAATATTTAGCAGAACGTAACTCCTTTTTCTATGGAAATAAAAACCGTCGCCTATACCGGCAGCCTCTATGAATATTTATCATCTCATGAAGATCGAATCGATCTTAGGTTTTATGCGATCTTTTTTTATTCAAATTCCCTTTGATATTATGAATGAGGTTGGAGGCTGCACGCTCCGTGTTTATGCATTAAACTAAGATATTACTTTCCATCTCTTCAAACTGGATCTTAGCATTGAAAAGAGGAATTTCTCTTTTGAAACTATTGAGAATTTTTACACATATTGTTGTTGCTAAGGCATGTTTTGATAGTGTAATTCCTCGTGTTTGTTAGTGGCTAGCATGATTTTTTAAGCCCTCTTATTTTATGAATTATATTCTAGCCGTGTGGTTTCGAGCAGAGTAGAATAGGACCACTCCTAGTCTCCCCATGGAGTACGTAAGAGGCGACTTAGGAAATACAAGCTAAACAAAGCTCATAAACATCAATGAGACCTCTCCAACCCGTCTGGCCAGAATGGAAAGCTGGTGAAGATTTTTAGAGCTAATTTAGTTGTTTCATTTTTCATCCCTTACATATTATGCACATACAGTTTCTTCACGAAGTTTTCCATCATCAGTTGTAAGTTGTGGTCGAAGAAAATGACATTACATGATTAAAACTAAAGTACAATTATCGGTGAATTAGGAACATTTACATCAGATAAAAGTGGATAGTGTGTTAGGAAGGATATAGATAAACTGATTGTGACAAACGAGTTGACAATGAATCGACCGAAGAGAATGCTGAAACCAAAAACGAACCTACGTTTGGGTCACAGTTACGGACGAATCCGAAAGCTATTTGATTGTGTGAATAAAAACAATCACGAATATTATTATGTACTAAAATCCACTATATTTAACACATGTATACAGAAAGATAAATCGTGTTAATAAAGAAATTGACAAAGTCAATATTTTCACGTAAAGTATACCAATTACTAGTCTGGGCTGACTATTGATGTGTGTCGTGTCGCGACACCGATTCACTCGAACACGATAGTTTTAGCGAGACCTAAGGTTCGGCCGATTTTTCGCCGAAACGGAAACTGATGCCGAAACTCTATTTTTCTTAAACTTGACGAAACTGAAATGGAACTTTCAATCCGTCACTACTACCTATGCACCACGACTCAATGGCCATATAGAAACACACGGCAGTTCTATACTTACATACATAACTTTCCAAGTCATCTGAATTAGAGTAACACATTCTGTAACCTCTTGAACTTTCGACACAGATAATGGAGTTGTCAAATAATAATGAAACATAAAAGGAGATGCTCTTTCCTCGAGGTGTTTACTGAATTGAATCTGATAATTTGTCAAATAAATTCAATGTAATGCCGGAAGCGGAAGCCGTTAAGGACGAGAAAAAAGGAGCAATTTGTTTTAACGCAACGTCTCCATAAACGTAAGGAACCCCCTGAATGTATGAAAGGGAGATTAGATTAGGGTCTTGTCAAAATTACTATGTCTGAAATTTTGTGAATATATTCTTGTTGACTACATAGAAAAGAATGATAGACTCTGCGCATCTTAATCCGCGTGGTTCTCGGTTTTATCACACAGTTTCACCAGTACCCAGGCCGACCCCCGGGTCCGGTAATTTACGTAAATATATTCTATTCGGAATTATCTCAGGTGAGGATGTACCTGGGAACACGCTTAGATGATAGGGCCATAAATTAATCACACAGTCTATCCGGGCGCCCGGGTCCAACCTTGTTTTCATGCCATAAAGTTGAAATTTCGAAAGCTGACCGTTTTCGGAATTCAAAATTCAAATTACAAAACAAAAACGGAAAATATCTTTATTGCGGATGGTGTATCTAGTTTTTTTATACTTTGCAAAATGCTCATACATTAAAATAACGAGCAAGCTTGTCATGCAATAAACACCTGTAAAAGTACAGAAAAGTAAATTATAATTGAGTGAAATATGAGTGTAGTGCATACATTTATAAATAACTAAACATGGCTCGTGATATTTATGTCGGCTTTCACGCAAATTATGAACAACGGAAATTGCGTGTCTAACTGAGATTTATAAAGAAATAATGAGTAGATATAATCTAGAAATTGTCAGATCCTAGCCAATATAATAAACGCAAATTGAACACGTTTGCCTACAAATTTATGTACCGGTAATGATAAATTCATTCATTAATTTCGGCATTCGTTTCAATTTCAGTACTTATTGTGAGAAACATGCGGAATCCAGAATCAGAAGTACTAAAAATCGAAAAACACATTTTATAAATATCTTCCTTTGTATTTAATGTTGAACATTTTTTTTTCTGTTTTTAGAACTTTAATCTATTTAAATTGTTTAACATATTCAATATATTTAATCATGATATCACTCAGGTAAAAAATTTCGACTCTTAGAAGTATTTTTTATGAATGAAAACGGGTGACTCACGGGCTATTTACTACTACGAATCCAAAACTATAGTGGGCAATCCCGCCAAACTCCGACCCGTTTTTATTCATAATGTCTTTATCTCACGTTAGTTTCAATGATTTTTAATATCAACCAGATAAACAAAGCGGAATAAACCGACGTATAGCAATAAAATTCATCCCACAATGTTAGCAGCGTGAGTCACGGCCGAAAGTAATGCATAAATAACACTACCTGCCCAGTATCGCATCTCTTGCGTAACTTACTAGTTTACGTTGGAGCTAGGGATTCCAATCCCGGTATCGGTAACTACGGGATTGCACAATTCTTATTTTGACGTGATATCGTCTTATAAATCTATGAACGCCGGCTGCACGCACGAAAAAGTGTCACGTTCCGTGTGCAAGCGGGAGCGCGGAACAAGCGATAAAGCACTATCGGCCTAAGCGTTCGGATTGTGACGCATCTATCTTTCTTCCACCGTTATTACGAAAAAATATCGTCCGTAAACCGACTTTACTGACAATTTTTTTAGCAGTGGCTCTGTGAGCTGTAGACCTCGCAAGTATTACTTATATGACCGCGAACTCACTACGGTCCTAAACGCCATATACTCCAAGGGCGGTTAGGTAATCTGCCATTAAAAAAAAAAAAAAACAAAATCTGTATGTACCTATCAAAAAAATATTTGCAATTATTGAAGCGTCTTACAAAATTTCACGAGAATCGGTTGAGAAATTCCACCTATAGAGGAGAACAACCAGACAGCGAAAAATACCGAATCCCGCAAGATCCCGACAAACGAGATTAAAGTCGCGGAGCTCCAGAATACCGAAATCTCGGAATAACGGGATTGGAATTTGGAAGCCCCGGTTGGAGCGGTTAGAACGCGAGTTCATCGCGGTATCGGTTTCGCGGTTCGACATCACCCAGTATAGTACCATCGTTTTTGTGTTGTTTATGTGATTACTAAGGGTAAATGTCTATAGGAGCATCCATAAATATCCGCAAATGCCTTAAATTTTGAGTTCGTTTATCGCCAATGTACGGGAATGGGTCGGGGAAGAACTCTTTTTTTAACCGACTTCGAAAAAATCCTCCTTTTTTCGAAGTCGGTTCTCATTTACGAACCGATTTTAAAAATACTTTTTTTTATTTCAAGTAAGTGTTTCTCAGATCGGTTTTGATAAAATTTAAAACAAACTTCAATCAAACTACAGAACTACTTGTAGTAAAATAAAAATGGAACCAACTTGAAATCATCATACCCTTTAAAACAAAAATAAAATTAAATCGGCTCATAAATTACTAAGTTCTGATGTAATACACATTATACAAAATAAAACAACATTGATAAGATAACCTCCACCTTTTTTTTAAAGTCGGTTAAAAAGATTCACGATCCAGGAGATTCCGCCGTAATTGTTATTATTACAAATATAGAGTAGTTTTGTTTATTGCAGCTTCGAAACTTCCATTTTTCATTGAGAACCGCCTTATCCAAACGACGCTGTAATAAATCGCTCGCGCAATCGATATTATAAACAATTCATCGGTGCCGGTGACTCAGAATAACTTTAAATGAAATTTTAGGGTTCCGTACCCAAATAGCGTTAAAGAGACCCTCATCATTTCAGCCATAAGAAGTCCACAGCTAGTAAAAGGCCTTTCCCAAGGAGTCTTTGTTTCATCATCATCATCAGGTCCTTTTTAATCTCCACTACAGGAGCACGACCCTCTCTGTACTACTAGGGCCATACTTGGCCAGAGCAGCCAGAGGACTTGGCCTACACTCTCCACGCTGGCCAGACGGGTTGGAGAGGTCTCTTAGATGTTTATAAGCTTTGTTTAGCTTGTATTTCCTAAGTCGCCTTCTACGACATCCACGGGAAGACTTGGAGTGGTCCTATTCTACTCTGCCGGATACCACACGGCTAATTCTACTCTACCGGATACCACACGGCTACGAGTCTTTGTTTCATGAGAAGAAATTGCCAACTCACCACGCTTGGCAGCTGGTTTGGCGAGCGCAGTTTCTTTTGTGCTTCCGATTCTGCAGCCCATCGCAGCATTTTTAAGCTCGGAAATGATAGGAATTTGGATTTGGGATGGGAATGAAAGCGTTGTGTTACTACTCATTCAGGTGAAAGGATTGACCTACACTCTCCTCGCTGGCCAGACGGGTTGGAGAGGTCTCTTAGATGTTTATAAGCTTTGTTTAGCTTGTATTTCCTTAGTCGCCTACGATATTCAAGGGAAGACTTGGAGTGGGGTCCTATTCTACTTTGCCGGATACCACACGGCGAATGGTGTATACACATCGGTTCATGTCAATGTGATAAAGTCTAAAATGGAATACAATTGTTTATAGGTATATCAATGCAATGGACTGTACATGAGCGAGAAGTTCCTGAGAGCCACATGCAAATCGTTTACATAAACGTATCCGAGCATCCAGGCATCCGCGTCTGCGCAAATGCAAAGAAGCCCTCTTTGCATTCGCGCAGACGCGGGTGCCTGCGCTTTTTCAAAGTATAATCTTTACTTTGCACATTTTTATGATCTTGCGTAAGAAATAGCAAGACCTCTCCCTCGTTCTTGACAAAAAAATAAGACATGACACACCTTCCCTTCTCCCTTCCTTAATAAATAAATGGGCCCCTTATTGGGTAGATGAACTAGGGTCTACTAAGGTCGCGAGACCAAAACAAACTGGCACGTTGAAATATAGAAAATGGCAGTCGAAAATAATTTACGATTTTACGTACCATCTACACACATACACGGTGAAATTTTGATCGTTCTAGACCCTTAAAAGGATGATTCAGCCCGTCGATATGAACAACTTTTCCTATGGGATCAATGCTGGGAGCTCAACATTTTTTTTGACGTTTCCATACAAATTGCCCGGCGGCCGATTTTTTTTGTATAGAACTGCCCATTTTTTTTAGTTCCCAGAATTGGTCCCATAGGAAAAGTTGTTCATATCGACGGGCTGAATCACCCCTTTAAGGGTCCAGAACGATCAAAATTTCACCGTGTATAAATAAAAGGATATACGGAAATAAATAAATAAAAACTAAGTAAAATTATATCTTATAATAAATGTATGTATGTTATAATAAATATATCTTATAATGTTTAGTCGATGTGGTGGAACCGTAAATCTTTAGTTTGTGAAAAACAACGGGAGTGCCGGCAGAAGTGAAAACTCGCCATTGCGGCGGTCTCAGTTCACGTGTCCGTCTTACGAATTTTCAATCAGGTCACGTGTCCTGACGCGAGTTTAACATTTTTTACCCATCCCAAAAAGTGCACAACGCTAATGAAGCTTTCACTTCAAAAAAGTAGGCAACTGTTTCTTTTCACAGTGACACCGAAAAAGGCATAGATTAAAAAAAAATGCGGAGACTTCATACTTCTATGGAAAAAGGCCCTTAAAAATCTGTCTCGCACTTGGCCGGTATTCGTACCCGACTTTATCGATTAAAGTGTAAACTATTTTTGCGTACACTTCGCGTATAAAAAGCGGTTTATCGTCGATAAATCGCCGTTACGGCTGGAACCGGTAAACGATGGATGTTATAGGACGCGCGAAGAAATAACGTATGTACGTAATAAAATGAAAATAACCCGCGCCAATGGATTGTTACAGTGATTTTTATTTTTCGATTATTTCGAGGAGACAGATGGCCCAGGGCGTCGCATTATTAGCGCTGACGCACCTCGAGCAAACCCGGGCGTGGTCCCTACTGCGATGGGTGACCACAAGTGAATTCCTAGTTGTAATGAGACGCGCGAGAATAACGAATGTACGTATTAAATTAAAATAACGGCCAATGGATTTTCATAGCTTTTTTTTTATTATTCCGACCTTGCGGATTACCGCAAAGGACAAATAGGTGCGTTGCTTGTGTAGAGCAATTTTTTTTATGATAATAAAGAAGTTATGAATGAAAAATATTCATCATCATCATTACAGCCGTAAATAGTCCACTGCTGGACAAAGATCCCTTCCAAGGGTACATCCTTACATGGGAGGATATTGCCATAGCCATACTCACCAAGCTTGGCAGGCGGGTTAGCGAGAGTATTTTGTTTGGCTTCTTGTGCTTCCGACGCTGCTGCCCATCGGAAGCATTTTAAGCTGGGGAAGTATAGGAATTTGTTGGATATGGGAAGGGAATGTAGGTGTTGGGATATTACTCACTCGGATAAATAGGGGGAAAGCATGTTGCAGCTCAGGAGGTGGGCTCGCTTACAGACAGGCAGTTGAAAATCTCGGATTTCTGTGTATCCAGGATCACATGCATCCAGAACATTACAAATACAACATTTAAGTCCATAACTGAATTTTTCGAAGTCCAATGTTGCCACTATTTGAAATAAATTATTTTAAGAAAAACGGAGATATTATTTAAATATATAGTCTTAGTAGTATAGCCTTAGGTAAGTTATTTTATGAACCAGAGATTTTTTTGCAGTTTGCGTATTTTCTTTTAAACGTATGTGTTTAACAATTTAAAAAGACATTCGAGAAAGAAGTGTTGATTTGAATATTGCAATTAATACCAAAGGTTTTGTGAAATGATTTTCTCTAGGTATTAGCAAGATTAATTATTGTTTGATTTTTTCTCTTTAAAATTTACTAATTATCTTGATTTGCAAAATCCGGCCGCAATCCTGAGAAGAGTCCATAAATCCTGAAATATCAGGACAAATCCTAAGATATGGTAACCCTACGCTCTTCGCAACTGCATTCTTCCGATATACCGGTCGTCGCGGCCTCGTTGGCGCACTTCTACGTCGCGTTGCTCACAGTACATTACACAAAGTCATCGAATCCTCCCCCTCCTCCAGTGTCCGATTGCAGACCGTATCTCCACAATACACGTACGAGTAGCATAATGAGTACGGTGTCTTGTCCCTCGGGACGTGCGGGATAAATGTTTGGATAAATGGCTCGCATCGCAATCTGGATTAAAATTTCAGATAGGTTCGCTCGTAATAATGTGATATGACACTATGGTTATATAGTAGAGAGAACTCACGTCTTTATATTTTACGAGATAGGCTTTCCCTCATAATAGCGTAATAGAATTAATAGTACAAAACACATTACACACTTGCGCACTACATCCGATTTGCGTCAAATAAAATTTGCCAGAAAGCACACCCGAATTGATTCTTGCATTGTTTTTTTTTTCCTTTTCTTTAGCCATTTGTGTCTCACTGCTGGGCTAAGGCCTCCCCTCGTTGTTCCCAAAAATAACTTGCATCGTTATTACAAAAAAAAATTGGTTGTTTGTAAAGTCGTTTTCCGGACGATAATTTTACGTAATAACAGTGGACAGAGATGCGTCACAAGCCGAACGCTTAGGCCGATCGTGCCTCTCTATCGCTTGTTCCGCGCTCTCGCTTGCACACGGAACGAGACACTTTGTCGTGCGTGCAGCAAACGTTCATCGATTTATAAAACGTTATCACGTCATAATACTAATTAGTTTAGGCAAGTTCTGATTGATTGATTGAAGAGTCGGAGGTAAACAAAGACACAAAGACCCAAGCATAAAAACATGTAATGAAGATGGTGAAGGAGTGGTGATATGATCAATGACGGCGCAAAATAGTACCATTGCCTTACTGTGAAAATGAAGAACAAGTATTTGTGGTAGAGCCACGCTACCGGCAAAATTAATTTTTGCTTGTGGCTTGAATAGGCCGTCTCGTACGGAGAAGTACCACACTCTCACAGAAAATCGACGTTTGAGTAGAAACTTTATCGCTCCTATGTTTCGTTCGGTGAGTCATAGAGCCGGAGGACCATTCTCTTCCGTTCCTGATTTCCTCCCTCAACTCCTTGAATGGCCGGCAAGCTCCTGTCACACCTTGGGGGTGCAGTTGTCCATGGGCAGCAGTGATCACTTACCATCCAGTGACTCGCTTGGTCGTTTTTCGTCCTCTATCATAAAAAAAAAGAATTCGGCTACGCCGGGAAACAAACCCCGTGCCTATGCTCTGGCGTTAACAGCGCCACCGAGTCCGTCCAATAACAAAAAGCCTATCATCCACAAACGTAAATTATTTACAATGTAACCAACGCTACACCTGGAACTGTTCTAACAAATAGACATAGTGTCCTTGACCCCAGTTATTGACCTTCGGCCAACAGAGCCGAGGTCATCACAGCAAATGAAATGGAACCAAAAGTATACCTATTTGGTTTAAAACGTATGTTAGCTGTGGTAACCAAATAGCGTGTAATCTAACCAACGACGCGACGTTCCCGTGAAGGGGTGACTCAGCCCGTCGAACTGAACAACTTTTCCTATGGGATCAATGCTGGGAACCCGAAATAAGAAACAGAAAAAGATAGAATTGACATTTTCATTCAAGAGTTCGGCCGGCCCGGCAATTTGTAAGAAAAAATGTAAAAAAAAATTGAGTTGCCTGCATTGTTCCCATATAAAAAGTTGTTCATTGTAACGGGCTTAGTCGCCCCTTCACGGGAATGTCGTGCGTTATGTTACACGCATGTATGAATGAGAGGTTTGTTATCAAGCTGGCAGCTGCCCCTAACTTTTAACAATATGAAATACTGTAAATGAACTTGCTACTTTAATTATGTATTTAAACGGTACTTAGTTTTCCACCTACACACCCACCAACATACTAAACGTGGCTTTAAGGGCGCATAGACCTAGGCTCTGTCTACCCTGCAAGAGAAAAAGACGTAATAGTATGTATTCACTTTAAACCTAGAGTTACCGCTTTTCATATATACGTAATCCGCCATCAATATGGCCGCGCCCAGTGACACTCCATCAGTTATTCAGCCGCTATTGTCCGTGTGTCTGCTCGCATGATTCAGGCCCAGGTAGATATAGTGTTGTAAAAAACTCGAGTCCGGGAGACTACATTTGCAAACTTGACTAATTTGCATACTTGGTAGACTAAGACATTTATCAGTCAGAGTCGACTCGAGAAGTCGACTTGAGTCGCAGAAACAACTCGAGTTCCAAACTCAAAACAAACTCTCCAGTACAACAAATTATATTGAAACGTTTATTTTATATTAATGATGAGTACGTTACACCATAAATAACTACATTTCACACCACCCTTTAATAGCTACTTACTAGACTCGAGCGCGACTCTGCGCGACTCAGTCCATAATCAGACTCGGAGTCTATTACGGGAGTTTGAGTATAACTAACACACCGAGCAGTGGATTCTATTTATGAGTCGAGTTTTTTGGTTTACAGTCGAGTCAGAATATTTAGACTCCCGGACTCGAGTTTTTACAACACTAGGTAGATATCGATCACTGAGGCTCCGTTCAGAAATAGCACAACTGTAAGCCTCACAATGTATTGCGGTTGTAGTTTCCATGCGGTTCCCGCCTTAGAATCAGAGGCGGCTCTAGCCCTTGTGGCGCCCGTGTGCATCCAGTACCCTGGCGCTCTAGTAGGAGCTGGATCAAAATGGAATACTCACAGTTATATTTTCCACAATTCGGCATGTATTCAAACGAATCAACACAGGTGCCGGCACGCGCCTTTGGTAGCCACGCGACACTACGCCAATATATTAACACGGGCGCAGAGTCTTTAGCAAGAAACTAACAGATGGAGGCGCGCCACACGCACTACAAAAATCAACTTTATGCTAAGTACTATTAAGGTTAATATTCTGTTGTTTTGACTCTGCGCCTCTTGTGGCACGCCTCCGCCTCACTGCATCTGTTAGTTTCTTGCTTTTTAGAGCGTCGGTGCCGCGAGCGACGCATCTTTGGAGGTGTTGCATACGAGGGCGCTCGGCGCACCCTTAGACCCGGCGCCCGTGTGCGTCGCACACCCTGCACTATAGGTAAAGCCGCCTCTGCTTAGAATACCATTTCGTCCCGTGCAAATAGCCAAGAGCCTACCAAAGGTGGGTTGGTGTTAAGCAAGCAGTAAAATCTTTGATCATTTTACGTCATGAACAGTAATAATTATATGTATATGTTAACGGAAACGTATGTAATCCGTCATTGTATACAATTCCTAGGAAATATATAAAATTCCTAAAATCGCCCGGAAATATTTGAAATAAATTATATTAGACACATTTCCTAAATAGCACTCGGAAATGTATTTTTGTTAGCAAAAAAATGTAATCGGTCAGCTAAAATTGCTAGATGGGCAGCAATTCATGGTCAGCAAAACTTCTTTTCTGCCCGCAGTCGTTCCAGGTGGTCATAAAAAAAAATTACCTGAACCTAGCTTCTTTTCTGCCCTTAGTCGTTCCAGGTGGTACATTTCCTAATACAATATAGGAATTTTATACAATATGTGTGTAATAAAAACATTTAGAAACAATATTTTATACATTTCCTAAATAAGCCAGGAATTCTATAGATTTCCTACAACATATATACTCTTTGATTAATTATACTATCTTTCTTTATGAACATACAGACGGTCATGGCTAAACATTTTTTTAAAGTATTGAATTTGGAATTTGTCTCCCATATCACCTGATGGTAAGTGACGATGAAGACGAGGATGTTACATGCCTATCCAAGAGATACCCATTCATTCTCTACTTTTGAATGTCCCGGGACTGTACTTGTCTGGGAATATAGAAGCAGGCTTATTCCACACATGCTATTAGAACCAAAAAGGAACTGTCGAAGTGTTTAGTTCGTCGCTTTGGTATTAAAACTATAAGCGTCTCTTGTTGACTACCCTAAAAAGATTCTATTATATCAAAATACGCCGTGTGGTTTCCGGCAGAGTAGAATAGGACCACTCCCAGTCTTCCAATGGATGTCGTAAGAGCCGACTTAGGAAATACAAGCTAAACAAAGCTCCTATCCAACCCGTCTGGCCAGCAAGGAGAGTGTAGGCCAAATCCTCTGTCTACTCTGGCCAAGTATGCCTCCGGTAGTACAGAGAGGGTCATGCTCCTGCAGTGGAGACTAAAACGACCTAATGATGATGATGATGATATCAAAATATATTCCACAAAACACTGTCCAAATAGGATTATCGTGCAATGACCCTCCATGTGGTTAAACGGCTCGTGACTACGACAACCACACGATACGTGTTATACCGATCGCCTAATTACATGTTTAGTTAACTAGATAATAGTAATTCATACGATACACACAAATTACATGACATTGAATACCAGGAATCGTGTTCGAGTAGCTGGGCACGGCTTGGCAATTTCAGGGTCAATTTCGATGACTAAAGGTGGATAGACGTTCGATTTGCTTACGATTTCAGTGTTACCCTTAAAACCCTTAAAAAAATAAAAAACTCTTATCTATCTATACTAATACCAAATTGCAAGATTCTGAGTTCACGGGAAGTACCCTGTAGGTTTTGATTCACTTGCGAGTGTCTTAAAATTAATTAAAATATTTTTATTATTAGATGATGTAAGAAAAAATTTATGCTTTTCGCAATTTTTTCTTTATCTATGCTATAAGACGTTGCTTCGTATCAAATTTCAAGATTTTGAGTTCATGGGAAGTACCCTGTAGGTTTTGATTCCCTTGGAAATGTCGAAAAAAACACGAAAATTTGCGGCATAACCAGCTGTATATTTTCATTGCGTTGGCTTAGAAGTTTAATTTTTACCTAGCTCCAAGGGGTAGTAGACCTGAGTATTTGATATGAACTTCAGCTTGCTAACTCTACGCGTTCCTGAGAAAAGGGGTCTTGACAGACAGACAGACAACCAAGTGATCCTATAAGGGTTCCGTTTATTTCCTTTTGAGGTACGGAACCCTAAAAAGGGTACAATTACAAGTAAATAAAGAGATTCCAGCACGTCGCCGCGGGGAAGAGTTCCCAGAAGGTTGGAAACATAAGTCCTCTGCACCGTGATGGAAATCCTCTGCGCAAACTGCCCGCCCTTGGGTCACCAGTTACGTCGCGGAGGCGAGCTGAAATCTCAGTCACCAAAGATTTTGCTTCTGGGCCCCATGGACTCAACGTCTTATAAGATTCTTGTAGTTAGTTTTTCTTCTTTATTTCTAGGTTTGCATGTTAATAGAACTAATAATAGAACTATGCTTCTTACTAATAAATAATCCCACAAATTATTCTATGTTAATATCAATTAAGGACTAAATGAATATGCAGATGTTTTAAAGTTTAAAGTTTTAGCTTCTCGTGAGCAGATTGATTAGAGATCATAATCTTTTTTTTATATACCATGTTTTCTATCAGACCTGTAATAGACTTTCTGTTTATTTGTAGTTTCCTATGTAAATTAGAATAGTTGTTGGTCTACCCAATAAAATAAAATAATAAATACTACGGTTGGTCACGGAGACGGGGGGGTAAAAAGTATAAAGTAGGTCACGATTGGGTACTCCATGCTCGAAATTAGGTATCTAACCTCGATGAGCTTAATCTAACGCGTAAACGCATAAAACCGACAATGCCGACAGATAACGGAGCATTCCAGTTCTGGCACAGCTCCTGCTCGTAAACCTGAACCCTTTACGTAACACGCACAACGGGAACACTTACTGGAGAGATATCGGTAATGGCGAACTGAGAGTAGCCGAATGTACCTATTGGAGAACAGGCAAATGAGGTTTTAGTGCTTATAAATCGATGAACGCCGGCTGCACGCACGAATATGTCACGTTCCGTGTGCAAGCGGGAGCGCGGAACAAAATTACGCGATCAGACGAATGATAAACTTAATACGATAGGTTAAGTTATAACAATATTTACAATTTTATAATAGAAAGTTAACAAAATTTATAAGATTTTACGAGTAGCTACAAAGAATTTGCTCCATTTGGTTTATGTTTGGGAATTTGGGACACACGATAAAGCTTTAAATTAAAAAATTTAAATTGGAAAAATTAGGTGTTTTGGTGGAACAGGTAAGTCCACAAATAGCTAACGCAGGTAAATAAATATATACATACATATATGTAGCCACCGGCAGTTCAAAATAAATAAAGAGAATACGCTCTATGAGTCGACATGAGCTAATTCCAAAGTATAACAGAAACAGAGGCAATAAAAGTGTCTATTCCCAAAAACATGATAGTTTTGCCGCAAATCGCTGAGCAACAAAAAACGTCTAAAATTACGCACAATTAGCCTCCCACTGACGTATTTGTACAAATTGTTCGTGTCCTGTTCATCACGAATTATCATGTTACTGCCCACGCTGTACGTGACTAATAATTTTGTTACAATGGACACCATTTTAATTCATCCAGAGTGTCCGAATATGTTTTCGGTGTTAATGTGGATAATTACAATCTTATTATTAAACGAGGAATAACTTTCGTAACAGGTGAGGACCAGCAAACAAACACAGTGACAGTTGACCAAACATAAAAGTAATAACCTCGTCAGAGTAAAATTTTTCTATGGTGATAACTTGATAAGTGTCAACTTATTTTGGTCAGATAATAGTTTAAACCAGGTACTAAGTTAGTCCTCGTTTTGTAATAAGACGGTTAATTTTATTTGTTAGATCCATTGTGATAAAGAGGAGTAGTCATAGACGTCATACTTATAATTTTTTATTTCCCTGTTGTATATCATAAACCGCGTGCGTCAGTTGAATCTGAAATTACATTTTTTATCATATGTCGTATGGGATGAAGCATTGGTCCGTTGCTGTGAGATGAGAATCATGAATTCTATAAGATTTTAGAACTTTTGTCTTTTAAATGGTAAGGCATAGTGTTACAGGTAAGTATGTATAGAAAATATAATTAATCTTCGGCCAGGCATAATTATATAACTAAGATGGCGCAGCGACCCAAAGTGAGTCTTGGCCTCAGATAATACGCATCTCCACTTCGGTTTGTCCTGCGTCACCTCTTGCCAGTTATCGGCCTTTAGCACGTGCAGGTCCTTCATGACCTCGTCTACGATATTGAGGACGATCGACTGGACGTTAGCTTATATGCATAATAATTATGTACATTTGACCTTACGGTCAAAAAAGTAAAGACAGTACTACTACTGTCTTACAATAAAATATTACTATTAATGAGCACGACAAAACATAAGTAAATATTATTCAGTTGGCCAATTCTATAAATTTTAACGACGCTGGAGCTATGAATGGAGAAGCACATCAATATAAATTCAATAATCGATGAATTATAGATGAGACCTTAGAGCTAGAATTCATAAATAGTCACATACTTCAAGTCCGTTCTATCTCAGAAGTAAATATTGTTGTAAAATTACATGTAAAGATTATTCATTCAGACATTTCATACAATTTAAGTTCGTAACTTACTTCAGGACATTATTGTGTCAGAAAATTGTTGTTATATCACATGTGAAGACGATTTAGTGAGCTCATCCTTTAAAATCTTGTGATTTTCAACTTATGAATGGTACAACTACCTGAATTATAATCAATGAATTATAAATAAGTCCTTAGTGCTAAAATGTATAAATTATAAAGTACTTCAGGGCTTTTTCAGAAATAAATATTGTTGTGTATATAAAGAAAGATTATACGGTCGACCTGTCCTATAATTTTATATTTAACGACTCGTGACCTATGAATGAAGAAGTCTATCAATGTAAATTCAATAATCGATGAATTATAGATGAAGCCTTACAGCAGAACGACGCAAACTAGGCAGCACGCGAGTTTGTAATGAATCCCAGTGGAATAAGACGAGCGGCATAGCTATTTGTTTGAAACGGGTGAATGAAACACAAAATACACATAAATTATATGAACTCAAGCAGATTGTAGCTGTAAAAATGAAAATAGTAAATTGGTCAGTTTACATAAGGTTTATCCATCTTTTTTATCTAGCATGATCCATCAACTTTCTAATTTAGGACAACTACTTTTCGTCTTAAAAAAATGGTCATTTCAATTCAATACTTAATGACACAGAAGATACAAATTAAAATATTTAAAAAGAACCTTGGGCCATTCGATACTGAAGAACTAAAATAGTAATTCCGATCATCAATAATGAAGTGACATTTTGAAAGATAACGGGCAATTCTGCGGTTATTTTTCATTAACGTCGTAACACAATAACAACAGTAGACAGCGGATAAACAAATCTAACATTTCAAGCCCTTCGTAACACGATAGCTGTCAATTTGCCAAAATTTCCATTTCCCTTTTGTCTTTGACAGGCTGATATTTCAGTCGACATTATTTCGAATCAACGAGCATCCAATTGTTCAAGACAATACTTATCAAGTAATGATGAAGCATTTAGATAAAAGTCTTGTTACAAACAAAAGAGGTTGTAATCACTAAATCACCTTAATTTATAAATTAATAATAAGACTGAACAAACTCAATACAGAATTAATTTAGAGCGAAATATTATATTTAGACTATGGTAGCTTCCGCGATCTCGGTCGGTCAAAGTGAACTGACTCGTGTGGTTGCGGTAAGAGAGGTTAAATTCGATTGTTTAGTTGAAGATGGGCAGCTAAGAGGATTATATTCGGCTTCTGTTCAGCACAGGCACGGTTGAAATACACTTGAATGTCTTGAATGGCTCTTTATGCCTCTGACAAAGAACATGATTGTGTTATGTTGAAATGCACGTTATGAATCTGAATATCAAGCGGAACCGAAATATGTATAAAGGCAAGTGTTAACAAGAATACTGATACGTTGTGTAAATACTAAATACAACAGTAATACGAGTATTATGTTAAATATTTAACACAACAAAAGTTCTAGATAATGAATAGAGGAAGACATTACATAAATAGGAACGTAAAACGATTCTAAAAATGCTTTGGTTTTAAAGTTCAAAGACTGATTAAATTAGCTAAATGACCTTCTAGAATCCAAAGCAATGCACGTTATTTTGGCAACAATTAAGTTGGACATTTGCATATCCTTCCGATGTTCGTGAAATGTTGTGCTAGAGGTCATCTTTGTATAT
Source organism: Elegia similella (assembly GCA_947532085.1). Taxonomy (NCBI): domain Eukaryota; kingdom Metazoa; phylum Arthropoda; class Insecta; order Lepidoptera; family Pyralidae; genus Elegia; species Elegia similella. The sequence goes on from OX383949.1 coordinate 11,761,300, forward strand.
ACGATAAGAATTTGCTTGTATGCATACCATTTTATATTATTTATACGGAAACCGACGTAGAAACTTCACTTGATATGTAATTCTTTTTTCTTCACTTTTTATGAATTATTCCTCAGATAAATGTTCCCCTCGTAAAGACATTTTTAATAAAACTGCGCTTTATTCATGTAAGATACAATTTTTTAATTCTATTTGAAGTCTTGCCTTCGAAACTAATTCATACTAGATAAACTGCTAAAATACATCATTAGCATTATCCTCAAAAACAAACGATTACCAATAGTATTACTTTCAAATAAATATTTACAAATATTACGAATCGAATATCAGATAATCCTACTACTATTATTAATGTGACAGTTTGTGAGTACTATGAGTGAACCTGTTAACCAAAACAATCCACCAAAATACCAATTTTCAGGAAAATATAAAGTAGGCGTAGCGGCCCTCCCGAGCTTCGAACCGGTAGATGTAGGTGTTTTATTATATATCTTATGTTTGTCAGGGATAATGAAGGATTCTAATGGTGAAAGATTTTTTTTTAAATCGTTGTAGTATTTTCGGAGACTATTCAATGCAAACAAATAATCAAATCTTTCTTCTTTATAATATTAGTTATAGTTACTGAAGTATCGATTAGTATATATGTAGATTGGACCTGACTTACTCGTATCAGAATAGCACAAAGGCTGTAAATTATCAAGATAAACTCGCGAGAAAAACTGGTATTATTAAACCCAGAGAAAACCAGATCTCCAATCTAACGCTAAGCGTGCACTCGCTCCTAACCTGAGAATTTAAAATAACGAGCACATCCCTTATCTCAATCGCAGCTCGTCCCCGACCGCAGCCCACAATCCTATCTGCTCCAGCTGATCCAATCTAGGGAACGAGCGTCGTATCTACATGACGGGAACCTGTGCCCGAATTGGCTGTGGAGACTACAATTTTCGACTCGATTTGGTACGATTTTGATTGTAAATGGAACTAGCTTATTTATTATATACAGTATTCAAACTTACGAGAGCTAAATTGATTATAAAAACACGGTTCACTCACTCTCAGTGCTTTGTGGGAAGCGCAACCGCCGTGTCGCCACCCCTAACACTCGCCCTGATGATGTTCTTCGTAACAGACCGAATCTAGTTGGCGATTCCAACTGAATAAACGTGAGTGAAACCGTGTTTTTATAATCAACCAGCACTGTTGATCCCGACAAAATAGCACGTGAGTGACCTGTTTTCAAAACATACTGTTGATTCCGTTTTCCTATTCACCCTGCATCCAGCATCAACTAAACGTGTCTTTTAGGTCTTACTTCCGGAAAATCTATCTTATTCGTAAGAATTAGCCTGTATGTATGTAAATACAATTCCCCAATCCTATCTGCATCAGCTGATCCAATATTGGAAATGAGTTGTATGTACCTGACGGGAACCTGTGCCCGGATTGTTTCCAATTTGGTAGTGGTGACTACGATTTATGACTCGATGAGGCAAGATAGCGATTGTTTATCTTAATCCTAACTACTCGTATATCAATTTAAATCATCATCATCATTTCGTGTAGGTGTCATGTTAAATCGTCCATGCACACCATGGTGTCAGAGTTCTTTGGAACCGCCTCTCGGTCTATGACGTGGTTCCTTTAACGACTATTAGATAACAATTTAAATGGAAATTACAGTTTCACAATACTGCACCGTTCGTCGTGAAATTTTACATACACGTTGTCAGATGCACGTAGAAGGATATTTTAATAAGAAGGTTCCCGAACAATTAAGATTGACACGAGCGGAGCCATGGGCAAACGCTATGAACCTTTATTGACACTATAAATATTCTTTTCTTTTCATGAATTTATGCATACCCTTTTTAGGATTACAGAAAATGACTCTCATACAGACACCGCGAGCCACAACACAAGGCTTGTAGTTAAAATGATCTTTGCTTTTTATCCCTTTATACTCATTTAATTCTAGTTGCAGAGGCATTTTACGAAAAGAATTTACAAGCCACATTATCTTAATGCATCACGTAAAATAATAAAATTCCTAACATACTACATTCACAGAATCCCAACAATATATCAAAACTTTCATCTAAAAGCGTTATCGCTAAAATATAACAAAAATAGCGCATTAACATGGAAAACCATTCCCAGGCGGTGCGAGCGAAAATAAACACAGATATATCCACGTCACAGGTATAAATAACAGGTATTCTATTAGTTATTGTTAGGAGAATGTTAGCGAGACACGTCTGGACTCTAACGTCACTGCGGTCGCATTGACGTCCGCAAACGTCAAAACAGCAACGTCAGACGACGATACGTTGGCAGGGTTACTCAATTTTCGCCACAAGGGCTGCAAAGTTATATTTAAAACAGCACGTGGACGAAAATTTAAATTGTTTATCGTGTGCCGATATTAACGAGCTTTTTATTGTTAAGCTCTGGCGTTCGGGGCATTATTATTCGGATTTTGTTCGTTAACGCGCGGCTGGAAAAACAGCTAAAAAGTATGTTAAATATTGCGTAAGTTAATTAAATTGGAATGTGTTTGAGGATGTTTAATTAGAGGAACTGTTTACACAGTGTATTTTAGAAAGCAAACGTAGCATAAAAAGTAAAAGTTACGTTTAACTTGGAGAACACAACATAATGTAGTAATAATTACTTTTCAAAATAAACTGAAATATTAAATGATATAAGTACAGATATAATATACAATACAAGTGTCCTACTTCGTTAAAGAATGCTTAGATGATAGAAATTATAAGAATAATTTGACATTCGTTTTTATACTATGAACGATTGTAATTTTGACTTAATTACCTATTTGTGTGTTATTAATGTGTCACCATGAATTCAACGTTCGTATTTTTAATATCGTAACCGCCCAACAGGTATAAAATACATGTGCAATACATGTGCGTGTGTATAATCTTGTGTATTTTATTGTAATTGTGTGAAGTGGTAAACAAATGCAAAATATATTGACACACTAGAAGATGACTGAAGGTACAAAGTTAATAAACAAGATGAACTGCAGCAAAAAGCTCTTACCATTAAGCCACAGGATTTTCTATTCTACTTTCGACTCTAGTCTTGTCAAGATAGAAAATGGTCATATGTAGGTTAAAATTAGTTTCTTATAATAAAAGTTTGCCGCTTACGTCGTGTGTTAGGACTAGTCTGTGTTATTTGTATTAAGTCTAGTGAATTTGTCAAAAAGGTGTCGGTATTTAGATAGCAACTCACGTAAATCTTCAAGAAAACCTATTTAATATCGTGGGTACTTGTCCTATTGGTGTTATCGGAGTTCGTCGACCCGTAGCCCTACTAAGGAGTCACCTTCACGATGTCAGTCCTATGAACCCAATTAACTATAGCAATTACTAGCCTTGTACGTTAAACGTGAGGCAACAACTAGAATCTTCGTACGCAGGTACTGGAGTTATGAATAGCGTCTTTAATTACCAAAGTAATGAATGTGGGTAGATTACCAACGTACTTCATAAAAATAAAACAGCTACTGTGTTATTCTAGGAAGCGATTTTTGGCCATTATTAAGATTTTTAAATGTAGGAAGCATTTTCTGTGAAGGGAAATAACACGAAGACAAAATATAATATAATGTCTATGTTGAGACAAAATATTTGTGCCTATTATTATATATTGTATCTTTACTGCTCAAGGGTTACATGTGAAACTTCAATCTTCAGAAATAATACTACCAAGAAGACATTGAGGCATGACCTAATTATGAATATTGACGTTACACCTAAGACGTTACATAATGTTTATAATTAAGTACGAACCGAAATACCGAGGTTTAATTAAAGTAACAACTGTGTGAAAGCTTTGGCACTCCTCGACTGAGGACGTAGGCAAATTATTTATCAATATACCGTGCTTAGTTGTAGAGATAGCAACAGCAACGCGAGTAACAAAACATTAATCGCGCGAGGCAGACGTCGCGAGCGTGCCAACAACTACAAGACCAGTATATAAAGATCTTCCTCAACCCCCTCTATCAGAAATGAAAAAGATGGAACAGATGAATGCCAATGAACTGACGGAGATCTAGGTAGGCTGGACGCTGCACTGGCACAAGGCGCCTGCCAAAGGGCGCACGAGGCTCCGATATGTACTACACTACATATACGAATATGACGCTTGAAAGAACTGACGTTTGGCAACCTACGTACAGTTGATTCTTTTTATTTGATTTATTATGAAGCAAATATTTCAGGCACGTCGAGCTAACAGTGTTTGAATTCACGAGAGTGAGATATTGGAAACAGATCATGAGAATTTCGATAAAGTCGCAGTGGGACAAACGTCTCCAAACAAATGTCAATTTAGGGTCGAAGGATAAGTAAGTTTGATTCAATAAATTGTGCGTACAATTTACGGCTTTAAGCAATAAACATTTAGTTTCTGAAAGACACATATTTATTTTCTGAAAGAAGGTCCGAAAAATGTCAGCTAGAAAAAATACCTAAATTCAGGAAAATAAGGCACGTGTACTAAATAGACAACAGCGACACTTCTGATCGTGTCAGTGGCAAACCTTCCTTATTTAACTGACTTCAAAAAAGAAGACTGTTCAGTTCAACTTTTTTAATCATTTCTTATTACCTACAAATTCGCATTATTTAATAACCAATTTGAAAAATTATTTTTTTTGGAAAGGGTATGCTCTCTAATTGGTCTTATTTACATTTTATCAAAATAGGTCCACTGGTTTAATTGAAGTTGGTTTTTTATATGAAAGGTTATTCGAGTTAATTCACTGAGTGAAGATGTTGAAAAGGTATGTCATAATCATGAGTATATAAACGAAAAGAACAATGTAAAACCACGAAAAAGCAGTTCACTGCTGAAACAGACAACTTGGACGGACATATAAATAAAACATACGTGGAGAACACGCGAAGCGGCCACTAGAGAATGTTGTAAGCCTTAAATGTAGTTCGTTTAGATATTAATTCCCGGGAGACGCCAGAAAAATCGCCCGTCTGGGAGAAAAGCCATCTACTAGTGTTATCTGCAAACCCGACAAGCAGCTGTTAAAAATAGAGAAAATCCGATTGTGAATCGATGGGCCAATTCCACCGAAACCAACTTCAAATTAATGTGGCCAAGAGAATTGGAGATGTTTAGCCTTAAATACAGCCATTTCTTTAGCGTCAATGAGATTACCCCGGGGATTACAAAGGCATGGCAATTACGACGACGACGTCTGAGGCCGCAACTAAATGGCGAACAGTTTATTATATCGAGCTCCGTACATCGGGTAAATGTACTCGAGTAATACAATTTGTTACATAACCAAAGTAACTGTTATGGAAACAATCCACTGATTGCTTATTGCACTGCAGAGTAACAATGTGAGAGTGTTATTGCTCTATTTACGTAGTAACCGCAATCATACGCTAGTGGGGATAGGTCTGCAGCTATTCATAAATCTGGATGTGGATATTAACTCCGACATAATTGCATGAGATGAATCGGTGCATTGATAAAGTTAATGTTTAAAAATATATAATTTTTTATATCGCGATTCTCCGACAGTGACCTCGCGGTGGCTTTCGATAGCGTGAACCGTCTGTTTCGGACGCTCCCGACCTATTTCAGTCCACTGGCCAACGGAGCTACGCTTTGAAACAATGAACCGAGTGCGTGGGAATGAGACAGGCCCATGTCCAGCTTGTAAGACGGAGCGAGACAGATTTTCAAGCCGGCGTCACACAGGGAGCACGCATAGTACCCGCTGCGTTCTATTTCTGCACGTCGCAAAACATGTCTCGGAATTCGTTTCTATATGTCTGGTAACATCAGAAATCATGTGACTAATGATCCACGAGCTAAAACAGTATGGATTAACGCGTGGTATTTCACAAATACCGGCATTTCGGTTGGGGGTCGCAACTCGCTAATTGCAGGCGCATGGCCATTACGAGCGCGGCTCGAATTTAAAAATGACGTGTTCATGCTGTATAAAAACACCGAGCTCGTCGGCTATTCCTATTAAGCGTTATGACATGACATAAGATAATGAATTCAGGGCTATTACCTTGAATGACATCAGGCATTATGTAACTTATGTTGTTAAAATAATTGCCGTTTGCCAAGTTTGATAAAGATGTTGGAGTGTTTGTCAACAATATACCTAGAGATTCAAGTGGATTTATAAGAGCAATTTAGAAACCTTACATAAACAAACGTGGTGATGATAATTTCAGATAATTTGAACCTGCAGTGGCATATAACTCCAGTTTGTGTATTTTTATATTGCTGGCCGACCCCATAACTCGCCATGTAAACAGGGTTAAAATAGCTCTATTGTTTCGTATAGTTTACTGCAAGGCACCACATTAACTTGTAAGTGCGGTAAATAAAATGATGTACCACCTCTAAAACGGGCACTCGCCTGTGCCGAGCAAATTGGTTATTTGTATTACGGCTTGTAAGCTGGTCGTCCGTCTTTCGTTACGATAAGGTTTATTTTAATCTGTGTATTAATATTAGAGACGAAAATACCTGGGAGTGTTCAATCATAACTTTGTACCTGGTTTGTTTCTGTTGCGCACGGTTAGTTGTGCTTTAAATGTTTAGGTATACGTTTAGCGCGTGGTTTCCGCCGTGGTGTTGCCTAATGGCTTCGTAGCTCTCCGCACGCAGCATAGTATAAAGTTACAGTGCTGATAATGGACGTTTGTTGTAAGATTTCTTTTGTTTTTGCGGAAATAGAACGGAAAATAGCTCTCCGTCCACCTTTACGTCTATTTTGCGCTTTGGAAAACATTATTATAAAATATTTGTATGATTGAAAAAATTCATATAATCTTTTTTTGTAAATAAAGTAATTGATAGTATAAAAAGCAAGAGGAGATAAGCATATAGCAGCAAAATTTTATCCATTAGCGCTGCGAACCGCAATAACCTGGTTGTCAAGTAATTCCTGATAAGATAGCACTGGAAAAATTCGCAAACATTATTGCACGACTTAGTCTGCGCTGAAAGAGGAACAATTGTATGTAAGATGAAACGGGACGTACGCAAGGAGAGGAAATAGCCGTATCCCTGTTCCTAAGGGGCGCGATGTTAGCTAGAGGGGCGTGGAGGCAGGGCGGGGTAGCGGTGACGTCATCGTGGAAATTGATTCGAGGGCGAAAAACGAGGCCGCAACAAAACCGGCGCCGCGTCCGCCGACGAAGCATAAATTACTGGTTTATTTGCTAAGTCGGATGGGCACCCCGTCTTTTATTCTACGTAATGGACTTGTAGATACATGCCAATAGCTTATGATGTAACTGTATCGGCCAAAGACCTTTCCAAGATAATCATGGCGGCCTTCATTTTATTGCAGCATCCGAGATTTCTGATATTCGAGCGTGACTCATCGATGCGGATAGATAAATATTATACTGCAAATTGATAAACTTAAATTGTTATGGTAATCTTTCTAACATCATTCCAAAACAGGCTACTCTTTTCGACATTTCATTGCAATAGTTATAGTTAATTTAATATTTTTAAATGTGAATGATTTAATAACAGACTATGAAAATTAGAACTGAAGGATTTAAAAAAAATATCCTCTATGGAAATAAAATTAATTGGTCAAAAACAAGGTTCGTTAAATTTATAATTTGAAGCCATTCCGTTTATGCAAGAGCGTTATAAAAATGTACCCACACCATGCGGACGTAGTGATAAAGCCAATTATCTCTTTGCTGAAAATAATTCAAACGATATTGGGCTCTGCCCACAACTCTCTCGTAGTGTACTATATTCATTTTGTATGGTGACTGGTAAGACATTTGACATATTGATACTAAGTTACTGATTATTCGATTCTATTTTCAAATATGTAAAACAGTGCTATAATTTTTTTATAATTATCCCGTATAACAATAAGTGTGGAGTGGACACTCTCGCCCCGAGCGCATCACGTGGTAAGAATAGTACCTCCCTACTTTAGCGACGTGCGAGGTCGTGCGGTGTAAACCAAGAAATTGACACTCACGTCGATTTATAATGAAAAGTCACGTCCGACATCTTAGATTATATAACTGACGTCATTTTCGAGATATGCACCTCTACACCCCAAGAACCTAGAAAACGACACTCATGTTGGTTTATCATGAAAAGTCGCGCCTGCCATCTTGGATTACATAACTAAAGTAAAAACCCAAAAAACGACCCCTTTGCAGGTTGCAGGTTTTTCATGAAAAGTCGCGTCCGCCATATTGGATTCCAAAAATTACATAATTTTCAAGATCTCTACCCTAAAATAGACACTTACATATTTTCATGCCTGTTCCCATGGTGGTAATCTCGAGGCCTTTTTAATCAAAGTATTAAAAAGGCCTCATCACAAGAGGCCTTCTTGATGGTGATGACGATTCTATAATTTTGCCATTTTATAATAATAGCAGGTGTCCAATCCAGGCAAACCTAGCACAAGTCCAGCTACATTTCAATCCCATAAATTTGTCTTTCATAATGCAATAGTTTCTGCTCCAGCCTAGACCTGTTCAAGGACATATCATACATTGGTATTTCCAAAAACAAGTTCTGGCTGGAGACCAACTTTACATCAACTTCTCCAAAGGGCCTCTTCATGTTGGATTTATATCTCCACGCAAGCCTCCAAAGGACCCGGGTAACACCCGTGAAACCAAAGTAGATACAAATAATAATACTAATAACGTTTTATTTTAGAAATACATTTCTATAACATAGGTTAGTACCAAAAATAAGCTTATAAACTAGGGTTAGTAAAGTGAGCCAAATAAAAATATTAAAAACTAAAGTTGTAACAAAATGTAAAATACATTGACACGAGCAAGTCTCGAGTCAACGTAGACTCTGTTCCAGTAGCTCAAGATAGGGCAGCAATAGCGACTCCCTTTCGCTGCCGAGAGGCTGTTCTCTCACTCTTTTAACTTTGTTTATTAAGAGTACAGATTAAGAGGTAATTATTGTTGTCAGTTTCTTTAAAACAAGTACCTACCCTTGTTTGTGTGATCTGAGACAAGCACTGTTATATGTGTCATATCTTACGAATAAGTAGTATCGTCGTCATATCATATTCTTAATAAATACCTACTGGACTAATAACTTTGGGTTTTTTTATAACTTTTACCAATGTGTGTAGTGAATTATTAATAATAACTACCAAAAGTAATTAATTTCAGTTTTTTATTCACATTTACCAAAACACGAGGTTATTATTAATAATGTTATAAAATTATTAATAATTTTCGATTAATCAAATTTACCGTAACATATACACTTTTCGAGTCCTTAGCACATTAATTAATTATTGATTTCTCTGTAGTTTATTATTATTCTTATAACTACGTTACATGTGGCCAAAACGATCATGTCCTTGAATACGTAAAGTGTTCAACCTAAAGGTTCAACATATCAGCCTGTATATGCAAGTTATTTAGAATCTACTGATGAAGACTTTAGAGGATTTATCTACTATTGAATTACAGATGAGTCAGAATACTCGTAAATCCTTCTTTTATATCGTCTAGATTTTTAGTCCCCAATATTTATAGTGTCAAGTGACTTATTTTCTACTAGCTGTCGCCCGCGGCTCCGCCCCCGTCAATGTCGATCCCTCGGGAACAGTATTTTTTTCCCGGGATAAAATGTACCCTATGTCCTTCTCCGTACCCCAGATAACGTACATGTATAACGCGTACACAAAATTTCATGATGATCGGTTCAGTAGTTACAACGTGAAAGCGTAACAAACTCATTTTCTCATTTATAATATTAGTTAGGATTAGGATGAGCGATTTACCATACGTTTTGAAACGTAAACATTTATTTGGTGATCATAACTACTCTTTAACTTAATTTACCATTTCTCTAAACGCGGGCTTTGAATCTTTTCATAGGTTTTTCCAACCCCGTGAAGGACACAGATGTGGTCACTGTATTTTTATCGTCATCTATGGTGCTTTTATAACATAAAGTCATTTTATCTACCAATGTCAACGGGAGATTGTCGTGTATGTTAATTACCACATATTTTAGTTTCTAGGAATCATATGCGTGCAGGTAATGTAGTGAGAGAACACAGGTATTCTTGGAAATGACTAACATGACATTTGTTTTTGTAAACAAATGAGTGAATCACATTTACTTCATTTACATGCAAATCGAATTTTACACAGTGCTCTGTCTATATTTTGCATTGCAGCTTTCATTAAGGATTTTGCGCACAAATATAAATGCAAAATCTCGTTGTATTTTGCTTTGTAATCTGACTGCAGTGGAATTAAAATCTCCAGGAATACAATCTGCGTTTTAAAATTAATATCTAGAGATATTACTTCTACATTGCTATCGATAATTTAATTTAAAACATCGATAGCAATATTATCGGAATTTTATGAAACTATCAACATTTTCCTAAACAAAATTCATTTGTGTCATTGACAATTGTAGTTTTACTTAAACAATTTGATTGGAAACTTCTCAATTTGCATTGTATTAAAGCCAGTCACACACATCCTGAAATGACATCATCTGTACGTCATTAACGTATTCTAGTCACAACTGTTTGTGTGTACTCACTTCGCTTATGACCTTAGAATGACGTAAGATCGAATGACTACAGAGTGATAATGTTCCTAATTATAATTTTATCTTTTTAGTGTCAAGCACATAAAATAGTGTCATTTAGTAAAAATCCTACTTGAAATACTGTACATAAATATTTTTATCACGTAGAATTTGGCATCCGTGTAAAAAATACTAAAGGCTTGCTTGATTTGCGTTTCATATGTGTAAGTGCCAACACTGGTGTAATTTTTCAAGCCGCCTAAAGACATCTGACATAGCTTAAAGATTAAATTTATCAATCATCTTTCAACTTATCAGCCAAACACTATCTAATATAAAAACTAATATAAACGTTTTATGATCCTGTTTAAGATGATTCTCAGAATAGATTAATGCAGTTTACCTTGCTCTTTTATCACATCTTTTTTCAAAATAGATAAGACATTTTACTACAAGACACTTAATGACATCATCTCGGCATCTAGTTGATGATTGAGTGTATAAATCATGTCAACGCGGTGCACCTCTTTACACGTTATATTAATAGGCCATGACACACTGAAGTTAATGACTCAACTTGAACTCGATTTTGTATGCTTTTTAAAATATTTTTTTAACGTCTCCCCACATGTTTAAGTCTCATCTATGAATATAGTTGCTTTATTTTTCAGGTAATGCATACTTGCAAATATTTCTTGGATCGTATTGACTGTTGCCGTAGTTTCCCCTTCCAAATTTTTTTTTAATGTGTTTATTTGGAGAATCACATTCTAAGATGTTTATATTTAAGTTGTTGCATTTTATCACAAATCTCCGTGGTTTTTTCTGAAATGTGTTTATATTCTGTTGTATGTACGTGGTTTTGAAATATAATAATTAAATAAAAGCCATAGATAGTATGTATACAGCCATAGAAAGTACGAAAGACTGGATTCATAATAACTACATAAGTTTGTATATGACAAAAATTTGAGAAAATGCAATGTGAAAATGTTAATGTAGCGCTACGAATGAGTAATGTAGCGCTATAGACTATTAGCCATATTGCTACTATTATATATAATAATAATAAGCTATTAGCCATATTACTACTATTATATATAATAATAATAAGCGAGATGGAGCTAGTCTATTGCTTGAGATAAATTACATATTGAGATAAATTATGTCGATGACTATCTCTGTAGCTATGAGTTAGTAGAATTTTGGTTAAAAGACGTTAAAAATAGACGTTTTCTTATCCAAGTATTAAAAGTACCAACAAATACGACATGAACAATAAAAGTTCCAATATCGACACAGGGCAGGCCTTAGCTTTCAAACAAACCGTGTGAAGTTTGTTTGTGCGAAACTAAAATAGCTGCAATCAATATGCTGCAGACAGTCAGTGATGTCATTCAGGTCGCAAGTTCACTTACATTGACGACTTTATAATCATCGGTAACGGGTTAGACAAGTTCAAGCGTTTAACTGTTAATCATATAGTAGTTAAATCTAATACGTCTCTCGTCAAATATTCATTAATATTGATTATTTATTTATATTATGGTTTGTCTTGTTTTTTATTTTGTCGACGTCTACGTTACGATAAAGATTTGATTATAGTTTAGAATTTGTCTAAGTTGTTTAGCATCTATAATCCCCTAATCCCTGAAAATATTTCTGTTTATTTTTTTAATTCACTGATTTAAAATTATGTTTCACTCCAGACATACCATTGACATTCAAATACATACATACAGCAGATCCATATCTTGATGATGAAGTTAGAAGAAACGGTCATTGTTCAAAATATGGGCGGTGGCTCACAAAAGTGTGAAGCAAGAAGGACCTAGAGCGTTATGTCCTAAACCATGTATTTGTCCGGAAAATCCTTCCTCAGCTGCCAACTGGCAAGGGCAAGAAAAAGTGACAAGAAAAGTTAACTGTTTGTTCCTCTTTCTTCTTAAGAAGAAAGAGGAACAAATCGTCTTTTCCGTTAATAATAAAAATATAGGCAATAGTTTTACCTTCCTCACCTACTAAATTTGAAGGGCAAGAAAATGTGACAAGCACAGTTAAGAAGAAAGAAAATAATTCATCTTTACTGTTAAAAATATAGGCAATAGTTTCGGGAATTTGTAGTTTATAATACATGAGTGTCAGGTTTTCAGTTAAACTGATTCAATTTCATATAAGATTGACAATAAAATAGATAACACTGCGATGTTAGTATTTAATAAGATTCAATACATCGTTCCATTACTCAGTTATTTATTACTCACAACTGAGCTATTCTGTATAAAAATAAATTATTAGTCATTGACAACAGATTATTCAGTTCTGTTTCGATGTAATTTTATACTCGTTTTGCGTATCAGGTTCATGTCAATGCCTTGATACGTAAACAAATTGGTGAATTATTTTTATTGTACGAATCTATCTATCCTAGTAATCTATCTATATTATCATTTGACAGAGAAAAGTTTAAGGTTTAATTCGTCTACTCTCTATTAAATTTGATAATTTGTTTTTGTCAATTTTCTGTTTTGTGAGAGTAGCTCCGTAATGATACAAATTGTATTAATTTTTTATGTATGTCATGGGCGTTCAAATATTAAAACAAGCTAAGTCAAAGATCCAACGTTAATAATTGGGCCCTTAATCAGTGCGATAATGGACCAACAGAACTTTATTGTAAATCAATTAGACTAAGTCGCTCAATAGACTGCGAACCCAGGTGGGTCGCTGTAAGGACAATCGGTCCAGGTGGAGAACAATCGACAGTTCGTAGAACTAGTGCGAGTGTGGCTTCTCCCCTCAGACTATGGCGCATCTTATGTCATGTCCTAGGTGACCAACTCTGTATCTTGGATAACTTCTATTTCGCCTCCGAAAGAGGTATGATGAACAAACTCACCTTCGCATTTATAATATTAGTTAGGATAAGGATTTTATCGGCCCAATGGAGCCAAGGGAGCCACTCCTATAGGAATGGTCATTATAAACCATTACCATTGAAGCGGGCGGAGCCGCGTAAGCTAGTTTAACATAAAATCCATCGATACAATAAGAAAAAGACTTTAATTCCAGATTTCATAAATATGATACATAAGCACTGACTTTGTGAAAGCTGGTCATAAACCCTAAATGCACAATATTATGTGGATGACCGTGTCACGAGCAGCGTTTACTATAAATCGTTTTATTAATAAACACCTAACATATAATTAGCAAACAGTAAACAATGTATTGTTATGTTCCATAATTGCACTATTCAGTGGCTGGGCGTAAATATTACCCTCACGCTATAGTTTGCACAAGGTTCACTGATTTCATTTGATAAAAATATATTGGGCATCTTATTTATGACTACACTCTCTAACATTAAAAAGTTCTTAGTGTCATAGTGTGACAAGAATCACACAGTGACTACCTTATATCTAACTAGCTATCGCCCGCGGCTTTATCCGCCCGCCTTAGTGTCGATCTTTCTGGAACAGACGAATTTCCCGGAATATAAAGATACCCTATGTCTTTCCCGTCCCGTGAAAAGAATTGTTTCGTATTTATAATATTAGTATGGATGGATATGGATGAATTTTCTACTTAAGATACGTATGTTTGTTTTGGACGGTAAACCATGATGTTTGTAAAGATAAAATTGCATTGAAGTATCCAATGTTGCATCCCACAGGCCACTGCAAAGCAGTGGAGATAGCTGACTTGTCGTCAAGAAAATATTTTCCAGAACTTCTTTCAGCCAGATATTTATTCCATATTTTAGTTAAATTAAACTCATTTCAAAAGAATATAATTTTGCCTGAACCTAAAAAGCTGATATCAGCAGACTTGGAACAGGTTTCTTTTTATTTTATTACAGCACAGTACAAAACCATAATTAATGATTGTAATTCTAAGGTACCATGACTTATTGGCGCCATAGAACGCTTTTAATAATGGTTGTGTAATAACAAAATTCAAAGGCCGTTTAAAACAAAGGAGAAATGGGTTGCCGTCATTTTTTATGAGCTGTCAATACCACACGTATGAGGGGAGATTGAAGAGCATCGATGACGTCATGAGGGTAGCGCGAGGGTTAATCCCTAGCACATTCTTGATTTGCCATGCGCAAATGCAACATACATGTATGAAAAATAATGTTTTTTAAGCAACATATGTACGTCACTTCGGTTCCAATTCCAATATCTTAACCTTAAAATGAATGTTCCAGTTTATTATTTTTAATGAATTTGTTATGAATAATTTGAGTGCGTTTGACCTCTATCTTGCCTGATGGAAAGCATAGATGAGGTCTAGGGTGGTACTCGCAAACTCAAATAATGCCTATTCACTCTTGCTTTGAAAATCCCTAAATTGAACGAGTCCGGAAACAGCGACTCAGGGAGGGAATTCCATTCCTTCGCGGTTCGCATAATGACGGAGCAGTTGCATGGTTGTTACCATGCAACTGCTCCGTTATATATATCGTAGAACTGTTGTTCTACGGGAGGCATTGAGATGGTCGGTAAATAGTCGATGTAACACGAATTAGTTAGAGAGAGATCGTTAATTTAAAAGAATCTCTTAGTCAATAGTCCAAAGATCATACTTAATTTTTATTTTCAAATTAAATGACTTAATTCGGTTTTATAGCATGTATTACATTATTATTATATAACGTTTCGACAACATTACAATTTTCATGTTCGCACGCAGACTTAGTTGACATTTGACTATTGTGTTATAAGAACTATGCAAAATTATCAAAATTTATTAATAACATCCCCGATGAATATCCCCAGTATTGGCTCACAGTGTCTGAGGGCCCTGCAATCTTCTGCTGAGCTTTAGATTTTATTAAATTGATGACCAGATCCCAACCTGTACCAACAGCTTCCATGTCTTATTTTCAATATCCTCGAGAAGCATCCTTCGAATGCATGTTTTCTTTTACAAATACTTGAGGATTAACGAAACGCGTAAAATAGTTGGGTTTGTCCAGAACATGCTTATTTTGGCCTGTTATCTGGTAGTTCTTGATCAAAATGGATACAAAACGCCAAGTGCCTCATTTGGTTTGTAAATTAGCAATACCCGTTATAATAACATTCTCCTTTTCGATGATTTTATTCCATGGTGGTCTGGGAGAAAAGAAAACGCGTAGAATGTACCAGCTTCTTCTCTTCCCGCGCAGATATAAAATCGAAGGAATCATATCTGTAGGTGAAGTGGTTAGCAACCCCTATCACTATTTTGATTCCGTCTTCAACCTTAACTCACAGTTTCACTCACCTTTCAGTCTTAGGGCCCTAGGCTCTGTGTACCCCGTGTTTGGGATAAAAACATGATGATATGACGTGATTCATCGAGAAAATTCGTGATGTATAATGATTTTTGTTTCACGGCTGCAGTTGTTGCGGCTTACCCCACCGACCCTCGATTACAGCTAATGCGATTTGCCTTGCCTTGCCGTGCTGATCCATACCAGTTCACGCGGGTTGATGACGCGCTAAAGATAGATTGATTCAAGGAAATGTTACAGGGTGAAAGTTTAAATGCTCAACCTATGATATAACCTATGAACGGTCTGGCTAAACCAATTATTAATTTTAATTATTTGACTGTGCCTACAAATATGAAAAATGTAAACCTCTAAGTTAAAAAAACAATGAAAATAAGTTCGTTAAAATGTTACCGTCAGTTCAGATCACCAAATATAAAAGTTATTAGTTACACATAGAAAAGTAACCTACAAAAAAAACAAGTTTGTTTTTGCAAATAACACATTTATGTGATAAGCTCTTATTTTAAACGAATCCACACTGTAAAGTGTAAAATGGTTTCCAACACAAATCAAATTAGCCCAACACGATTGGTAAACCTTGTTTAGATTAAGAGTTCCTATGGCCACCTTCCGACTCCGTAACCAGACCAGCGCAACGATTCCATAATATTGTATCGTCATCAGATTTACACATGCATGCAAAATTTCAGCTCAATCGGTAACCGGGAATGATCAACAGACAAAAATCGGTACAGGTGAAACTAAATAAAAGCTTGTAATATGTATTGCCTTTCTAACACCGCACCGCTCCCCACAGGAGTAAAGTCCATCCCCACATCCTTGACACTTGGGTCACAGTGTCAAGGATGTGGGGATGGACAGCGTCACGTGGTCTTTTTTCCTCGTGCAGCAGAATTGTGGACCGGACGTCCCGAGGTTTTCCCTGTGTGCTATGACTCGGGGACATGTATCTTAAGAGTCAGCAACGCATCAGCACCTCTGGTGTTGCAGATGTCCATGGGCGACGGTGACCACTTTCCATCAGGTGGCTCGTCTGCTCGTTTGCCATCAAATATACATAAAAAAAAAAGAATTCCTTAAGGAACAATTTTTGTAACTAATGGTCACACGAATTCGACATTATTCGAAATCAAACAGAAACACTAAAAGCTCTATAAATATATTTTGCACCTTGAAATAACTGTAGCGTTATCAGATATTACAATTTCGTTGCTGAGAAAGTAGCGTGTTTCCGGATTCCCAGCGCTATTTCATTAGAATGTATTTCTAAAAGTATAATAAAGGAGCTATTACTGTCCTCATGGTTACTCGTTTTTTAGGGTTCCGTACACAAAGGTGCTAAAAGGGTCTCTATGCCTCTGACTGTCTCAGGGCTGTGTCTATTGAACCGTAATAGGTAGAGACTTGAAATTTTCACAAAATGTGTGTATCTTTTGCCGCTATGAATTATTAAATTAAATTGTTGTTAAACAATTTAATTTAATAATTCATACCTGGGAACACTTTTTGTTTATCTTCGAACGAAAATATTTCATGGCGATAGATCCAATTATTAAGTGATACACGTTGATGCTTAATACAAACTTTGGTGACAAAAAATATAGTCCCCGTTTCTTATTTATCACTGAGACGTCAAACCACAGGTACTTAAGAACAATAGTGTTCGTGCTGTAAAGCATGGCAAGAGTTTGGTTAACCTCATAAGAAAAGTCACTTGGAAGTGATTTTAATCGTACTTATACATCAGAGTGCATACAAGGAACGTATTTTTTGTAAATATATATTTTTTCTGTGGTACGGAACCCTTAGTATTAATGCGACTCACGCTTTCCCAGTTATGTTGAACGTTTAATATGATGAATGCAAACGCATGTATATGAAAGATAAATTCCAAACGATTAAATTCGGAACACAATATTTCAAACCATGCACCTGTTACCCCAATAATGACTAATTTAGTTATCAAAAGAAAGTCTATACAACATATCACAATGTTATAGTTGTCTTGGCACTACTCCACACGTTTTAAAATTTCAAACGGCCATTTAATTTTGTTGAATGCTCAAGTGTTTTAAGGCAGAGATGAGTAATAAGACGTTTTGCGCTAGATAAAGATGTTATACCGCTGGCGGAGCGTTGGATATCATTTTTCGTTGCCGAGCTCGGTGAACAGTCGACAGAGCCCATCTATTACACCCGAGGCAGAGAAATAACGAGTTTCTGTCTCAAAACATAGAGCAGACATTGCATAAAGCTACCTTTTTAGCAATTGCCTTGAATTCTTTTGGAAGAGCTGTAAAAGGTTGTGCACTTGCGCATTTATTGCGGTTTGTTTTATATGAGACTTTCTGTTTTGTTTTGAGACTTTCTGAGGTGAATGTACAATGTTGTGTTTCTAGACAGATAATATACATTTTATAATTATTTGTGTTTTGGAAGTAAGAACTTATTTAGTGGCGTTGTGCACTTTTTGGGATGGGTAAAAAATGTTAAATTCGCGTCAGGACACATGTCCTGATCGAAAATTCGTAAGACGGACACGTGACCGAGATCTCCGCCCGGCGCGGCGTAGATAAGGAAGTAATATCTCTCTCTCTACCGGGCGGAGTTTTTACTACTGCCGGCACTCTCGAAGTGCAACCCGTTGTTTTTTTTTTTTACTTAATAATATATTTACCTTGACTAATATTATCAACTTCCTTGTCCATGAATGACACACAATAGTAAAACAATTGAAATGTTCACATACGATATGAAACATGACTCATGCATGGAACAGGGAAGTTAATAATAATAATAAATAATTTTTTTTTATGTTATAGGACGGCAAACGAGCAAGCGAGTCACTTGATGGTAAGCGATATACGCTGCCTATGGACAACTGCAACACCAGGGTGTAACAGGAGCGTTGTCGGCGTTTAAAGGAGTTGGGGAAAGGACACGGGGGGATGAAATGAGGGAAGGACGGGCCTCCGGCTCTCTCACTCACCAAACGAAGCATAGAAGCGGTAAAGCTTCCACTCAAAAGTGTGGTACACGTACTTCCCCGGACGAGCCGGCCCATTCATGCTACTAGCAAAAAATACTTTCGTCCGTAGCGTGGCTCTACTACCACTAAAGTTTATTTCGAATTTTTCCATATTACAAAACATAGTTAACATAATTTAATGCGACCCCCTATTGCCACCAACATGCAGTTATTCAGAATGGGGCAGTCGGGACGCGAAGATATCTTCCTTTGGATGCTGTTGTTGCTTTTCTGCAGACGGTGCAACAGAGAGGTGGCCTTTTTCCGTACTATCGCATGAAAGCCATACATCGTTATGAACAAATTAAAAAAATACTGAACTGATTTAAAAAGTACTTGAGCGGAGGCTACATTATCAGCAAGAAACATAGGCTATAATATTTTTTCAAAGGAATTAGGGATCCGTACAAAAATTGCATTAATCTAACTTATAGAATCAAAAATTTGCCTGTAATCGACATTATTGGGCGAATGCTACAAATTATTGATGTCTTTGTCATCAAAGTATGTTCTCGTTTACATTCTCACCTGATATGCTTTGAACCCGGGTCCGCGGGCCGGGGGTCAGCCCGGGAGCCCGGAAAGACTGTGTGTATAATTAATATAA
This sequence comes from Elegia similella, assembly GCA_947532085.1. Lineage (NCBI taxonomy): Eukaryota > Metazoa > Arthropoda > Insecta > Lepidoptera > Pyralidae > Elegia > Elegia similella. The sequence goes on from OX383949.1 coordinate 11,780,821, forward strand.
AGAATAACTTTATCGGTTATAGACCCTTAAATTTTATCACATTAATCAATACATGACGCCAGAAATAGCTGTTGTTAATTTATTGCTATAGACCTTATAAATAAGGAGTCAGAGACCAGAACTGCGTGACTCTGAACACGAATAACGGAATAACGTTTCATTTCGAAATGAATTTATCTTTCGTTATTAGCTCATTAGTGACAGACATTTCATCTATTTTCCCAGAAAAAGGATCAGATCTCACGAAGGTGTGGGTACGAATACAAAAGCTGTTGTTAAAATATTATTTCCATACTTTCGCAGCGAGTAAAGTTCACAGTTCACAGTGGGCGGACCTTCAGAGTATCGACCACTCCTAGTTCAACGAACTTGGAGTTCAAACCATATATTTTATTCGGCTACTGAAACGAATTGCTTAGGTGGAATAAATGGGTCTTGTAATGCACTCTTTTGGTCCACGTTGCGTCAAGAAATTGCGATTTTATTTTCTTGCACTAGATGGAGCATTTCACGGACGTACATGAGTCATACATGAGAAAATTACGTCTATCCCTTACGGAGTATAGTATATAGAGCATCTAACTTCATGTTTATAGGTAGGTGCAGTGGGTACAAAGGTCGCATCCTACGATCTTTATTAGAAGAGATGTTTTAATTTTTTATTTGCCCCTTTACCATCTTTTCTATGCAAATTGAAGTTTTGCTTTGATGAAAGTTGGCGATCTTATCATTTTCCAAGTGGAACCTTGAAGACCAAGGGTTCGTATTCAAAGGTTACTGTTTCAATAGCCGAAAGGTCGTTCTGTCAATAAATAACTGAGCTGTCCTCGAAACCAACATTGTTGTCCAACATTCGTTCAACTCCGCCGTTGGCCTTTGTTTGATACAGAGTACATAATTTCCCAACAAAAAGAGATGTCAGCATCGTAAAACATAGCTAAGCAAGGCGTGACCTCATTAACGATCCAGTAGGTGTTACGAGGGTCGTAAAAATCCCTACTAAATTCCTGTATTAAGCCTCCTTTGAGTGTCTGTCATATCCATTTATATATTAGGCGAGACGAGACGCCGCCCGATGGAGTAACCGTCTCGAAAAGAAAATGGATCTTTGTAATGGCGTCGACGCTTGACTCACGATGTATTTTAGTTGGCGCTAATTACTTTTTGATGAGAGAATTGTGAGTAACAAGATTATGATGCATTAATGTGACGCGCAAGAATTCTTCCCTCAAACTTTCAACGTAAATCTCTGGTAAGAGTTTGTCTTACAATTTACGCTTAGTTAACACATTCAATCTTGTGCCATCTCTTCTTGTCTTGCTTAGTTAGCGAAAGCATGAGATTTGTAATGTGATGACGTCTTACAGTTGGTATCATTTTTTTATCTGACAATAGTATTACCAATTGACCAGCTGGACAAAGGCCTTTTCCATAGATTCTTAGTTCCATGGAAGGAGATTGCCCTACTCACCACGCTTTGCAGGTGGATTTGCGAGCGCAGTTTCTTTGGCTTCGTGTGCTTCCGACGCTACTGCCCATCGGAAGCAAAAAATAATCCAGATATTTATATGACAATGATTATCATTATTTAAGACATAAAAGTGAAAAAATTACTAAATGTGTGCAAGCAAATCTTCTTTTAAAATTCGTTTAACAATACCCCTTCCGGCTATGTGTCTAAATTGAAAAAGTATATTTAAATGTGAATAACCTGTTTTATGAAATTTCTTAGAGGTTATTTTCAGCTTCAGTTTAAAAAGGCTTTCGTTGCTGGCGGCTTTTCTTTGATCGCTCTTCAAATAAATTCAGCCGAGGCAAATATGATCGTAATCCGGGTCCCTTTATAGGTATGTTGCGTTTAAATATATGAAACATGTTAATATTCAGTAATTTCTTAAATTAAAAGGTGCTCTTTTTAACTGCAAGGTGGAGTTTCTAAATTGATCGCGTATATTTGTAACAAGCTTTTATTTAACTTGCGATGTTATTATGTTGTCTGTGTCCGTCAAATCTTGGAAGCTAATTTAGATACCTGACATTAATTTGGACTTTGCACATTTGCATATTTATGTTAGTCAGATGATAATATTATGCAACTATTCTGATGATGGAGTCGGAAAGTGGCCAAAAGAAGTATTAAATTAAACTTATTAAACCTTACTAATCAAAAAAAAAATTATTTACTTTTATATTACTGTGCTTCCTCTTACCAGATTACTAATCTAAAATTATAAAGTACGTAGTGTTAAAGCAAATAATTCAATAACTATAATTGTTTAGGCGAGCTCCGTGGCGCGTCAACACGCCAGCCTGCGACACAAGGGTACCCGTGTTCGATCCCCGGCCAGGTCAAGATGGAAAATGATCTTTTTCAGATTGGCCTGTGTCTTGGATGTTTATCTATATATGTATTTGTTATAAATTATAGTATCGTTGAGTTAGTATCCCATAACACTAGTCTCGAACTTACTTTAGAGCTAGCTCAATCTGTGTGATTTGTCCGTATAGATATTTTTTCCGTATATATTTATGATATACAATAATCTAATCCCGATAAGCGGCACAAATAACACTAAATTGCTCAGAAGCAAAACGAAACTTTCTGAGCAATCTCATTTCGTCTCGAATTCAACCGCAAACGGGCCAGAGTTGACACGGGTCGTCCCCGGAGAACGCCCTATGCACCCGGCATACCCCAAACCCTTCCGCCCTGCCCACAAATTGGATACTTACAGAAATGACACTCCTTACAAAATTCATGTGAGTGCTATTATTGAACGGGCGACCTTCACCTAGTTAAGTCATCTGTGTACCTATCTAAATACCTGACCAGGCTCTCTTTTTATGACAAAGAATAGCAAACGAGAATGTGAGTCATCTGATTGTAAGTGACCACCGCTGCCTATGGACAACTGCAACACCAGGGGTGTGACAAGGGCGATGCCTGCCTTTTAAGAAAACATAGACTCGTTTTTTGAAGGTTCCAATGTCGTTTTACCATGAAAAATTATATTCAGAAAGACTTCATTAAAGTCTACATTTTCTTGCTGATATTATTTATAGTTTAAGAGCAAATTCAAGATATAGATACAGGGTATATATACCTGGTCAGGTATCAAGGTACACTAGCAACTTATGTCTCGTGACTCCATGCCATGAGTGTCGTTTCTCTCTCCATCTCTCATTTAAGCGTGTTCGTAGTGGCGTCATCGGCTGAGGAGCTCAGGACCCGATATCGTTGACAGTGCTTGTTCTTTAGCCGGCTTTTGAAGATATGTTAGAAGAGATAGGGCTCTCTTAACTTATCCTGTTGCCCTGTTTACAGCAGCCTTACCGTGTTGTATAGATTTCGGCTTAAAGCCCGAACTCAGTCACTGATTAGAGGGGACGCCGCAGAACCATACCAGGCCCGTCTCACTCCCTGTGTCAGTTTCAAAAAACCGGGAAAATCCATTAGGAACGACGCGCGTTTGGTTATATGTATTCATCGATTTCAACGAATTATGAAAAAATAAAATTGGCTTGCAGTGAATTCAGTAGGTATCTAAACGAAAAGGTGCTGCGTTCTGACGCGAGCTAAGTTACACCGTATCGTTAATAACATTGAGCTGATATTACAATGAACCTTTGCAGAGTGCGACTTCTGTACGTAAGTACTAATACTTATTCTGTGGCAGTAACGTTAGACATGATATGAGATAGTCCATTCGTGTTTAACGTACTGCGGCGTCCTTCTCGTCAGTTATTGAATTCAGTGAAATGTGATTGGGTTTTTAGCTGCTTCTGTTATTTTTATTTTGTGCTTGATTGCCTCGGGGGTCCGAAGTGCCCCAACACGTCACAAATCAAGTGTTTTATCTCCGCGATAACCACGCGATACGGTGTTGCTTCTGTGATATTTATTTAGCGAATTAGCCTCAGGCCTACCCCCTTCTGTCCCGGGGGTCCAAAGTGCCCGAACGTGTGACAAGTCACACGTTTTATCTCCGCTCTGATGACGGATATCTATCACTGAATTCCGATGTGATTCCAAGTGTCACGAATGTTTTATGGGGTAATTTGTCGGCGGATTGCCGTCTGGCTCCATATACGAGTATTAGAAAATTGGGGTGCAATATATTATATATTTAATGTTTCTTGGTGATGTTTCAGCGAGATAAAGTTATAGCATTAAGATTATTTGTGGTATTGGTATTATTAATGTGGTTTTGTTTAATCCTTTGCTGTTATCTTATGTAAATACATATAACTCAAAGGTGACTGACTGACATAGTGATCTATCAACGCACAGCCCAAACCACTGGACGGATCGGGCTTAAATTTGGCATGCAGGTAGATGTTATGGCGTAGGCCTCCGCTAAGAAAGGATTTTGATCAATTCTACCCCCAAGGGGATAAATAAGGGGATGAAAGTTTGTATGAAACTTAGTCAATTATAAACCGATCGGGATGAGACTTCGCATGCATAAAGCTACTATGACGTAGGCATCCTCTAAGAAAGGATTTTGATAAATTCCACCCCTAAGGGGATAAAATAGGTGATGAAAATTTGTATAAATCTACTTCTTAACGCGAGCGAAGCCGCGGGCAAAAGCTAGTCTATATATAAATCTCGTGTCACCATAGGATCATTCTCAGTAATTCTATTGGCAAATAGTTACATGGAACTAGTGAGAATATTTTTTCTCAGTAGTTCCATTGATATTATAAAGTCAATGGAACTACTGAGAAAAATAATTTTCACTAGTGCCATGGAACTATTTGCCGATTTAACTAATGAGATTGATCCTTACCATGTATGTTCGGGATAATCGCTGAAACTACTGAACCGTTTTTGACCAAACTTCGCACCTATCTGTAATTTGGTCCAACTTAAAAGATAGGATAGTTTCGTAATATATAAAATCGGTTCATAAGACATAAATGATGGAGTAATGAAGAAACATACGTATTTAAAACATATAGCATTGTAACATAATGAGGGCCTCTTTCTTTTTCAAAGTCGGTTAAAAAGACTAGAATATTGGTTTCAAAGTAATATAACAAATTACACCCATTAAGTTTAATAACGAAATCTATAAAACAAGTATCATTACAAACTACCCCTATAGCCATTGGCCTTCATATCACCGTCGACGCTATCGCTACATCGACAGCTGCTGTCATGTCTACACCGATAGCCATCACATTGACTCTATAAGTAGTCAAGAAGCACGGTAATATTGGTTTCAAAAAAATGAAACAATTCCATTAACCCGAAAAAGAAAATCTATAAAACAAGTATTATTACAAACTACCCCTATAGCCATCGGCCTTCATATCACTGTCGACGCTATCGCTACATCGACAGCTGCAGTCATGTCTATACCGATACCTATCACATTGACTCTATAAGTAGTCAAGAAACACAATAATATCGGATTAACACAAATAAAATATACAATTATCCTAATGGAGTTTTATGACAAAATCTATAAAACAAGTATCATTACAAACTGCGTCTATTGCTAGGTATCGGCTTTCATATCACCGATGACACTATCGCTACATCGACAGCCGCTGTTAATTCTACACCGATACCTATCATTTTTTGTTGATTCTGAACCCACTGGCAATATAAATATCTCGGTATCCCTTCAGAATTGCAAGAATCAAAGGCAAAAAGATTACAAAAAACATATTTAAATCCGTTAGCCGTTTTGACATGATGTACTAGTCCAAACATACTTTGTATTAGTGGCATGCGAAAATGTTCAGATGATTTATCCATATTTTTGAAATAATTATCACTATATTTACTGCCTCGTAGAAGTTAATAACACGACAAGATAAAACATCCAGTAAGAGTTCATAGACCTGGTGTAATAAGCTTTAGTTTTAAACTTCTACGAAACAATTTAGAACACAAAACATAATAATCCCTTGAGGGAAAAAGTTATCTCAAATTTTAGTTTGAAGCGACTATGATAATTTAAGTATAACAAAGAATGTGTGTTGGAAATATAGCTATGAATAAAATCGGCATCACAAAAAGGGGTTTTTTTTTCACCAAAGAAGCTTCCGTGAAAATTGCAATATCGCTTGCGCTACAACTTTTTAACGATGATATATTTCATAGGGGTCCATATTGGCTCACATAAAAATCGTATTCATATTTTTTTCTACCGATTTGTGTTCATAACACTCACTCTTTTTCCTAATACTTTTTTATTCATAAATTTTTATTACTAGCATCGGAACTTATAAGTTCATAACAGACAGTTAATTTTTTTATTAATACTGTCATTACTAAGAACATGTTTTAACACATACTTCTTGTTAACAGAACTTTTGAATTTCTAAGTCAGTGTTTTTTTTTATTAATACTTGCGAGCGTACTTCAACTCATAATGTTGTTAGAGTTGAAGTACGCTTAGAAAAGTTTCCTTCATAACAGACAATTATATTGGGGTCGTTTAACCTAACCATCTTTCCGGCAGCAGCTCGTTTCTGATGGCTATACGTTTTCTGGTAGGTTGCAGTTCTACTAACTACTACTTATTTAATTTTACTACTACCTTTTATTCTTGTTGTCTCTTGCGAGTTTCCGTTACTCTCGACTATAATTGTTACCTATACAGTTTCATTTGTGCATTAACATTATGAATTTAAATAATGCGGACAAATAACACTTATGATTAAGAAATACAGGAAAACAAATATTGTAATGCATGAATGAATTATCGGTTACGTCACAGCGGCGAGCCAACGAAGCCTACGCATCACTGCCCCGCGCGCCCGCGCAAGCCCCGCCGTCATCTGCCCTCCAGCCATCGCCGGCGGCCATTGTTCGCGATCCCTATATAAGGCTGAGCGCGCAGTCATTCTACGTTGTCTATACAGGTTGAGGGCACTCTGCCCTCACCTCAAACGCCCGGTGAAGTAGCGAAAGCTCACTTGGAGCTAGCTACATAGTCCTTTCAAAAAAAAAAAAAAAAAAAAAAAAAAAAAAAAAAAAAAAAAAAAAAAATCATTCTACGTTCCCACCAGGCATACTGGCGACTAGCCAGAAGCCTCAAGACCGACACGGTTGCGGCCACTCCCCCCCTCACGCGTCCAGACGGCTCCATCGCCTTCGATGATGATGAAAAAGCTGAATGCCTAGCAGACAGCCTGGAGAGCCAATGCTCCCCTAGTCGTGAGCCAGTAGACCCCGATCACCTTCGCGAGGTGGAATCGCACGTAGAACGCTTCGTGGCTTCTAAGACGATCCCACCGAATACCCCCCTCGCCCCGACGACACTTGACGAAGTGAAGTCAATCACCCGCGATCTCAAACCCCGAAAAGCGCCCGGCGCTGACGGACTCTCGAACGGAGTGCTCAAATGCCTCCCACAGACCCTCCTCCTCCTGCTCGTAAGCATCTTCAATGCTTGTCTTGCAAATTGCACTTTTCCAGCCGCCTGGAAAGAAGCAATCGTGATCGGGATCCCTAAACCAGGCAAAGACCTGAAGAACCCCTCCTCCTACCGGCCTATGAGTCTTTTGAACTGTATAGGCAAGATCTACGAACGGATCATCCTCAAAAGACTCAAGGACTACGTAGAGTCCAAAAGTCTCATCCCCGACGAACAGTTTGGATTCCGGGCCAAACACGCGTGTCACCACCAACTGCACCGCCTCACGGAGCATATTCTCAAGTTGAGAAATTGGGGACGTCCTACGGGAGCACTCTTCTTCGATGTAGCGAAAGCCTTCGACAAAGTCTGGCATTCGGGCTTGATATCCAAGTTGACCAACTTGGGCCTGCCGGATAGTCTCGTGCACATCATACGAGACTTTTTGTCGAATCGGTCTTTTCGGTACAGAGTAGAGGGATGCCTCTCGAGGCCCCGTCCCATTAGAGCCGGCGTCCCGCAAGGCGCTGTTCTCTCGCCCCTCCTTTATTCGCTGTACACAAGCGATATCCCAAAGACCCCAGATGTAGAAGTGGCACTATTCGCCGACGATACGGCCCTCTACACGTCCCATCACCTTAAAACGGTCATCGTGAATCGTCTTCAGTCCGCCGTGGACGCTCTCGGCGGGTGGTTCAAGAGGTGGCGCATCGAAGTTAATCCGGAGAAAAGCACAGCTGTGTTTTTCTCAAAGGATAACCAAGCTGTGTCACGTCGAAAAATCACCATGTCCGGAGCAGAACTCCCCTCGTTAGGATCAGTATCGTTGTACGGAAAGCCCATTCAGTGGGCAGGCAAGGCTAAATACCTTGGAGTCGTACTCGATAGCGCGATGACCTTCGGCCCCCACATCACCAAAGTCCGCAACCATGCCGCCTTCGTATTAGGCCGTCTCCACCCCATGATAGGCAATGCTAAGATGTCACTTAGAAATAAGTTGACACTCTATAAGCTTTGCGTCCGCCCTATCATGACCTACGCCGGCGTAGTCTTCTCCCATATCGCGCCCTCCCACATCGATCGGCTGCAACGATTGCAGAACCGCTTCGTCACCCGTGCCACGAATACGAGTCACCACCGGTACTTGCGCATGACAGACTTACACCGTGACCTAGATCTCCCATCCATTCGCGGCTATCTCAAAAACGCCTCCAAGCGTTACTTTGAGAAAACCGCACGCCACCCCAACCCGTTAGTAGTGCAAGCTGCTAACTACTCCCCCAACTTACACGATACGACCTTACGTCGTAGACGTCCTAGGAACGTACTTGACGATCTCGATGATCCTATTGACATCGCACAAGCCCGCTCCGACCCCTCTTCGGCTCCGAATAGCCAGAGGAATCCCACTATCCGACCCCGTCGCACTCGCCACCGGAATAGAGTGCGTAGAGTAGGATTAGCTCCGATTACTGGTGACCGCCCGGCGGTCCCGGGTGACTTGCACCCAGGATAGGCCCTTCTGGCAACGTAGCTTTCGGCCCATAAGGCAAAAGATGAGAGTTGCTGCTCTCTAAAGGCTTATGCCATTGTTTCTCAGATTGGCCCTTCAGGCTTGCATGCACGCATACGCGGCCCATCAGGCAATACGAGAGTTTGCTGTCTCTCCAAGCCTTGCGCACACAGGCAACGCCCAAAGCCGAGGTCCGTCCCTCCTGGGGGCCCTTTGGTGATGTTGTCTATAAAGGTTGAGGGCACTCTGCCCTCGCCTCAAACGCCCGGTGAAGTAGCGAAAGATCACTTGGAGCTAGGTACAGTCATTTAAAAAAAAAAAAAAAAAAAACATTCTACGTAGTCCGGACGTTCGATCAACAACTGATTTCGCACAAGCTGCTGGAACAGTGCACTGATAGGACGCACGGTCTTACGCTTGCGACGACATATATTTATAGATAAGAGTTCGTAGCACGGACCTAGTCTAGAATCTATGTTGTTGTATCTAAAGCGGGAGTCCGTAGCACGGACCTTGCCTTATCATTTTCTTAATACATCAAACTGTACTCTGCTATCTAATTAGTGTACCTAGCTTGCTTTCGCGCCTAGATGCTAGCCTACCTATAGTGTTAAAAACGTTATGTTTTTTTAGTGCATAAGACTTTTGTATCGCGCTCGTATCACCTCGCTTAAATAAAATAGCACGCCTCGCCTATTTATCTGCTTATGCACTGTGTTTAACATTTTCACTCATAGCCGTTAGCTATTTCATAATTGTTCATATACCTAAGTCCTAAGACCTAAGTCTAGATCTTTTATACCTATGTATTGATAAATAGATACATTAGCATTAGCTTTCTTTACTATAATATTATATCATTTAGTACTCAAAGTACCTCTTCTCTGAATTAAGTCTGAAACTTAGTCTTAGTCTAGGAAACCTGTATTACCTAGATCTGTGACATAAATACATTGTACTTTCACGTATTACATAATAACGTGTTGTATTGTTTAACCTTACAAATTATACATAGATATATTTCTTGTTACCTAGTGGTTAAGATCTTTTAATAAGTACCCACTTGCATAAATAAATAAAGCATTTTATGTGATATATCGTAAGTAGTACCAATCGGGTGGACTGTAGTCGGATAGGTTTAACATAAATAAATTTGTTATGTACTTTGTTTGCGGTCTTGGTCTTTCCTTCAACCTCCTTAGTCAAATACCTAAAGTACTAAATAGTTAGGTTCTCATGCAAAACTAGCAAATAGATACTTTGATAGGTAGAATAGGTACCCATTCACTATCTGAAATCGATAGGTAGTCTTGTCCCTTACGGAATCTGTCCCATGTCTATGCCTCATTAAGGGCTATGGGTAGAAATCCGTATTAAGGAGTTAGCTCCATTTCGGAGTCTGTAGGATCTGTGTTACAATATTAGTTTAAACCAGGCGTATTATAAGTGATATTATGAATTCTGATGATAACGAGTTTCGACCATTAGTATTAAATACTTAATGAAGAGTGATCATCATGATCTAAAATGGTATGAAAAATAATTATGGACTTCCGATAACAGGACTTAAAAAGTTACGTCAAAAAATGCGCAGCTAATTTCTAAAATGGTTAAACATTTCTAAAAAGAGGCACCAAATCTAATATACATTATACAATCTAAATTGAGACGTTGTTTCAATCGGAGGTAATCCAGAATGAGCGTTTGAAGACAAAAGGCCGTCAAAGCACACAGACGGGGTGAAACTTTTCATTGTGCCGGGACGAGCCCCGGACAGATTAGCAATTGTAAACTTGCTTCTGGAGGCTTAATCAGCCTTCGATACTTACCGCAGAATTGTTATCAGGACTGCCTTAATCTGTTGTCGGCAACTGTTCCGTATCTACTATTATCGAACGGGTGAACGGAATGGTACGAACGGTTCATAATGCTCGACCTGAATTTGGAGGGGCAGGTTCGCATTGCACTCGGGCCTATTTCATTGTTACCTTACGTTATTACAATAAAAGAAGTAGAATGTTTACAGAGTGAATGTATTTAATTTTACTTTTTTTACTCAACCTTCCAATATCTTATCAGATTTGACATTTACATAATATATTAAATATTCTGAGTGACACTGATTACGAGTCTTTTGACAGGTCATTATTGTTTTTCACTTCACATGGAAAAAATAATTAATCTGACTCGTAAACGGTCACTATAGTCGATTACTGGCTTTAGTCAAAAGAAAACCTTATTTAGTCGAACTATGTTTTAAAGAAAAAGTTGTACTGTTGACACAGTACACTTTTTCTTTAAAGAAGAGAGAGAAGGGAGAAAAGAGAAAGAATTCCTGTAAACTACGCAACTGTTTGAAAACAATACATTGTATTTTTGTATGTACAATAATTTTTACTAGCAAATATGTATGGCACGTTATTTGCATGGAGTAGGTATCTAATATTCTGCCATCTGGTAGTCGTTAAAGGATCCAGTCAGAGGCCGAGAGGCGGTTCCGAAGAACTCTGACACCAGGGTGTGCATGGTCGAGTGACCGTGACACCTACTCGAAATGATGATGATGATGAGGTATCTAATTCTATGGTATTATTGTCCTAGTTAGGGCAAATAAATCCCTATATGGTCGTCGCAGACGCGCGTACAGAGCAGACGTGTTTACAATTTTTCTACGCAAATATTCAAAGTAGCTACACGCAATTTTATTCTTTACTGTGGAGTTAATTAGCTCGCAAATCGATCGATGTGCATAAAGTGACATAGGACCTCATCGAATAACAAGATAGTTTAGCGACGGCGACAACACCGTGCGAGACAAGGACAGGTATCTTATCTCACTTCCGACTTAGTGCCGGCAGGCCGATGCATGCGCCTCACTGACGAGAGCAATTACGACTCGAGTAAACAACACAGATCAACATGAGTGTACAGCGATCTCCAACTGGAAGTGGCCTGCATTCTGGCCGAAGTGGTTCATTTCCTGAACTATCTACCGCAAACCAATCTTCCGATTCAACATCCATTATTTTCCGTAACAAACGAAAATTGCCATGCGAATGCGATGACTGGGCCCCATCAATGAACACGGAACTTTCTGAAATGAGGAAACAAATGTCGGAGATGCAGTTACAAATGAAAGATATGATGTCATATATGGTGACTAACAACAATTTGCAGATAGATAACTTTAATAAATTATGCGAAGATATATCAGTTATAAAAGAGCAAGCCAGCAGTATGAAAATAACTGCAGAGAGTTTGATCCAAGAGCAAAATAAAATAAAATCTGATATTGAAGATTTAAAAAATTTGCACATCAAAGGTGAAGAGAGGTTGGCAGTGGTCGAGTGCGGCCTCAAACAAGTCAATCTATCAGCATCAACCAACATTATTCAAGAACAAGAAAATCTTGTGGCGGAACTAAATGAACGCAGCACTAGATGCAAAAATATCTTAATCTCTGGCGTACCCGAACCCACATCTTCACTTACTAAGGAAAGACAGGACCATGATAGAAATATTGTCTCTAACATTATAAAATCCATATCTTCCGATTGCCCAGAACCAGCGAAAGTTTTTCGGATAGGAAAATACTGCCCGGATAAAAAACGACTTCTTAAAATCATTTTCAATTCCCAAGAAAGCGCTAAGACAATTCTGCGTTCCAAACAAAACCTCAATAAGGATGGTATCAAAATATTTTCCGATCAGACGCCACAACAAAAAGCCTATATGAAAATGATAAAAGAAGAATTTTATCATCGGACAAAGAATGGTGAGAAAAATCTTAGCATCAAATATATTAGGGGCGTGCCCAAAATTATTGTTTCTACTCCAAAAAACTCCCAGCAGTAGCTGCTGTCAACGCGAGCAGCTCTTTAACCAGCAATGACAGCTACAATACTACGTATCAAATTACCACCAACTATCAAGATATAACAATGAACAAAAAGTCCCTTAAGTTCCTGTATGCTAATGCTTGCAGTATAATGAAGGCTGGTAAAATGGACGAATTGAAGTGTATACTGCAGACATTTGACACGATTGTGCACATCATAATTATATCTGAGACCTGGATAAAGTCTGACGAAGATGCTAAAATAATGCAAATACCTGGGTATACTCACTATTATGAACACAGACAGAACGTCAAAGGTGGAGGAGTGTCTATTTTTGCCCACAACACTATGAAACATAGCCTCATCGAACAAAAATCCATTGACGAAAACCACTATCTATGGATACACATCGACAAATTTTCCCTAGATATAGGTGCTGTATATAAACCTGGTCGGACAAATAGTAAAAATTTTCTGAACGAATACACAAAGCAGTTGGAAGATCGAAAACGAGGAGTAGTTTTTGGAGACTTCAATTACGACTTGTTGGTCCCGGAAAAATCTGCCGATTACAAAGATGCAGTCAAAGAAAGTGGTTTTCTAATACTGAATAAAGTAGATCAACAATACTGCACCCGTGAAAAAAAATCAACTAAATCAATACTAGATCACGTAAGCACAAATATAAAACAGAGCAATTTTCATCTTGCTATTGTGGATTCCAGCATGTCAGATCACAAGCAAATATTTCTAGAAATTGTAAAATTTAAACCAGAGCCTTCTAAACCAATCCAGTATGAAGCAATAAATTACAAAAAGTTATACGAAGAAATGAAATTGAATACTGGCGAAATTATGGATTCAGAATATTTAATCTTAGAACAGAGACTGGTTTCTGCCTTAAGAAAATCAAAAATGACTAAGACCAAAACGGTAAATCCACCGAAGCAAGACTGGATAAACAAAGACATTATACACCTAATTAACAAAAGAAATGAAATAGGCCTTATGTGCAGAAGATACCCGACAGACAAAAATATAGAAGAAAATCTAAGAAAAGAAAGAAAACATGTTGGTTGTGAAATACAAAAAACCAAAGCTGACTACTATCACAATGCTTTCAAAAAATGTGAAAATAAACCGGAAAAAATGTGGTCCCTAATAAATAGCCTATACCAAAATAAAGTTAAAATTACATCTTCACCAGCTAAACTTGAGACTGCCGAGGGTGATATCACGGATGACGCTCAAATTAGTGAGTACTTCAACAACTTTTTTGCAACGATCGGGGAAACACTGGCAAATGCAATACCGCAGAAATACCACAAAGACAACACCTTTATTGCTGCAACCTGTGAATCTCAATCGCAATTACCTGATCTCGCAGAGTTAACGCCCGCGACAGTTGCAGAGGTTGGAGAAATAATTGATAACTTGAAGTGTAACACTGCGTCGGGCATAGATGGCATAACTGCTAGGGCTATAAAGTGTATAAAAAATTTGATAGTTGAGGACTTGACCAGATGTATCAACAAATGTTTGGAGCTGGGTATCTTTCCGGACTGTCTAAAACTTGCTAGAGTCACTCCAATCTTTAAATCAGGAAAGAAATCTGATCCCGGTAATTACCGACCCATTTCGGTCCTGCCAATTATATCAAAAATATTCGAAAAAATTCTATATATCCGCATTGAGTCACATCTCGTATTAAACAATATAATTTCCAGTAAACAATACGGTTTCAGGCCTAAATCGAATACACTTTCGGCAACAATTGACATCATTACTAAAATTAAAACAAATATAGATAAAAAACAAATAGCGCTAGGCGTCTTCATAGACCTGAAAAAGGCCTTCGATACCGTAAGCCATAAAATACTACTGAATAAGTTATCTAACATAGGCATAAGTGGGATCGCGCTCGAGATGTTCAGATCTTACCTTTCAAACCGAAAACAAATCGTCAGAATCGGTAACCACCAAAGTCAACCTAAGCTCATCTCTTTTGGGGTTCCCCAGGGATCCATTTTAGGACCCCTTTTGTTTCTCATCTACATTAACAACGTACATGACATAGGTCTTAAGGGTGATGTTACACTCTACGCTGATGATACGAGTTTATTCTATTTCGGAAATTCAATAGAGAAGGTAATATCAGATGCCCAGAGTGATCTTAACCTGTTAAATCAATGGTTCATGTATAACCTTTTAACAATCAATGTTTCTAAAACAAACTACATCATATTTAAAGCTAAAAATAAAAAAATTTCATGCTATGAAACACTAAAAATAAATGGGCAAAACATTAGTATAACAAAAGAACAAAAATATTTGGGCATTATCCTTGATAGTCAGCTTACATGGCTTCCACATCTCAGAAAAATAAGATCGAAACTGTCATCACTAACTGGTGCTTTGCGTGGTATTGTGCGTTTTCTTCCAAAAAAGACACGTTACCTCATTTATAATTCTCTCGTCAAATCACATGTTGACTACCTCATACAAATTTGGGGTACGGCAGCTAAAACTAACTTAAATACTATCCAAAGAGCACAAAATAAATTAATCAAAGTTCTGTTTAACTATCCATTTTTAACGTCTACGGAAAAAATCTACAATGAGACCAAAATATTAAATATCAAACAGACATATGTGTACTTCACATGTATTTTAATACGTAAAATACTTACAAAAGAAATCCATTCCCAAATAACGTTTACAAAAAAGAGCAGTGTGCACAAAATGACCCTTCGTAATTCAAACAACCTAATTTTGAGACAGCCAAGAACAAATTATGGACACAAAACTATTCTTTTTGAGGGTGCTCAACTTTACAATAAACTTCCGAAAAACATAAAAGAATGCAAATCTCTTTATTCTTTCAAAAATCTCTTAAAACCACATATTATGAAATTCCATAAATAATAAAAACTTTAATATCTATGAGTAAATAAATAAAACAAATATACACTTGCACAAAATAATAATAAAATAAATACATTTTCCAAGTAAATAAATAAAACATATACTTACACAACCTGTGAGTATATGTAATTAATACCCATAAAATTATCTACATCCAGATACAAATAATAATAAAATTATAAATAACATTAATCTAAATTAGCAATATGTCAAAATAACAATATAATCATGCATCTGAAAACATAAAATAATTAGATAATATACATAAAATAAAAAAATAAAAAAATACTTACCTTGTTCCCTACTCGATGTCGCTTCCTGTACCGGTGTGTATCCTTGTTGTCGGCGAACGGCCATCTACGCTCGGAGCTAGTGACTCATATTTTTGTTAATATTGTAAGGTATCTGTGTATTGTGTGTGATACTTTGCTTAATTATGAACATTGTACGCGTAACTGTTTTAAAACTTATAGTGTGTGTTCTCATGTCAAGTGAAATGTAATATTTCTTTATGAGAATAAATATCTTAAACCTGATATTAGGTAGTGCAAATAACCTTGATATATCCGCTCTATGCGTGCAGAACTCTTTGGTTTTCCGCAAAGGAAGGCGAGTACTCAGAATGATGGAATCTTACTTGTGCCATAGAATAATAATGTCATCGAAAGGACAACGTTCGCCGTCACCCATTGTCCCAAATAAGGGCATAGCGCGATTTGAATTAGTGATGAAGTAACGGTTGTTAAGTCGTCTTGGTGACATAAAACTGTTTACTGTTAAAACATACTGTTGTGGCGAGCAACACATCACTATTTGATTCCGTTTTCCATCTATACGCTTTTCAACATCTCCAACATGCTAAATGTGGCCATTTTTTTTTTTTTTTTTTACAAAATTTGAATTAGGCATTTGTCTCCCATCTCACCTGATGGTAAGTGACGATGAAGACGAGGATGTTACATGCCTATCCAAGAGATACCCATTTATTCTACTTTTGAATGTCCCGGGACTGTACTTGTTTGGGAATATAGACGCAGGCAGTTCATTCCACACCTTAGCTACTCGAACCAAAAAGGAACTGTCAAAGCGTTTAGTTCGACTCTTTGGTATTCCAACGATAAAAGGGTGAAATTTCAGTCTGCGCCTCGTAGTCCGATGGAGGAATGGTGAGGGTTCAACTAGCTCAAAGAGGCCATAAGGTCTTATATATAGACCTTGGCTCTGTCTACCCCGCAAGGGAAAAAGACGTGATGCTACATACTGTTTATTTACTGACGTGTCAATGGCACTCTGTTACTATATCTCCGCTACTCGTTTGTCTACCTACGGGCTAATCTCATGAACTTAATTTTACATTTTTGCAAATTAGCTATTGCGTTCCTTCTGTGTGTATTTGATTTTCAAGACAGTTTTTGTAATTAAACTACATAAGTGCCTATTCAAACAGCACACAATCGATCTGATGAAAAGCGGATATGAATAGTTGTCAAACCTGAAAAAATATTTGACTTTTCTTTTTGATAGATCTCAAGCTGAATATTTTTGCGTAAACATATCTTACTAAATATTCTTTTTAATTATAATAATTTAAAAAAATATTTAGTATAATATTATCCTATCGGAAAGACTGGACTTCAGTAGCACTCGACCGGAATAGTTGGAATAAACAAGGGAGGCATTTGCCCTGCAGTGGGACAGTATAGTCTAGAAATAGAAATAGAATAATAATTATGAGAAATGACAAATTGGCTTTCACGTTGATTTAAAACAATATATATTGTGTAAAATGTATATAACCTTTTCTCTCGTTTTAACCACAGACAAAAAATGCAATAGGTACAATTCATTAAATTCAGTAAGTTTATTATTTATATATAGTTTTATTGTTAGTTACGCATTCACGTCAAAAAATTTCGTTTTCTAGGGTACGTTGAAGGAGAAGGACCATACGATCGACGTTGATGCGAACGGAGCCGCGGGCATAAGTTAGGCGTTAGACCAAGCAGTTAAACTTAAAAATTAAGCATCGAGCAGTTAACACGCAACGATCAAGTTAAACCATCCAAGGCACGTTCAACAGCAGCAATTAATAAAAGTGTTTTAACTACACCGGCAAAGTAAAATTCAAAACTTTCGATTGAAGTATTTGTTGAGCGGAAAAAATGTGGGAGTGGCGCTTTTGTTTGTAAATTATCGTAAGTAAAGCCTTATCCACGCACGAGTCACCTCGCACCCTTCCATCAGGTTGACATATATGTGTCTACTTAGGTAGGAAATGCACTTTAAACCTTTGGTCATTTAGACGCCTTCAGGCTTGAATAACTTAACACCCCCGAAAAGAAAGAAGAAATACCGATTAAGAATCCAAATCAAGCTATAGGCTAGATTATGATTTGGTCTGATCTTCCATTCGACGATCAGACCTTGGAAATAATGCTTGTTAAATAAAAAGAAATACTTCAACATCATATATTTAAAATCATTATTCCAAATTACATTTATAAAAATTTCACTTCTCGCTGAAATATTTAATTAGATGATCTCGTTTCCGATGCTCAGAGTAGTCTAATTTCCACCAACTATCGCAAAAAATTCTTAAATGCATTATAAATAGGATATATTAACTACTAAAAGGGAATATAAACAGCTTTATGATTGAATAGGGAAAATCATAAAAGATGTTTACACTGAAACATCGCCTCCTGCCGCGAGCGTCATGCAGCAGCGAAGGTCGACGAGGTAAACATGGTAAACATGTCGAAATGCAATATCAACTGGCACGCGCTATAATATTCAGCGGGATTAATCAAATTATGTAAAGAGCATCGAAATCAGGACCAATGGAAAAATTACACTGCATATACCAATTTTTGTACTTCAATTAATCAAATATCCTATATAATGCTGATTTGACAAGTCTAGATAAAAGGGGTATGTGAGGAAGCATGGAAGGTCGTTGGGGTAAACATGTCAAATTCAATATCAATTGGGACGCGCTATTGCAGTGGTATTCATGATGTGATGATAATCAATTTTTTATTTTGATATCAGAACCAACGGAAATTTAACGTTAACGGAGAGTTGATATACCAATATTTGTACTCAAATTATACGTATGTCTGCTAATTTAGCAAGCCTAGAAAAAAAATTGAAGAGGTATATGAGTAATAATAAGAAAAAAAAATGCAAGGGAAAGTGATATATTGTACAAGTACATATTTGCAAATAATCTAGTAGTCGGGTTTGTTGTATTTGTTATCACCCCAAATAGCAGAATTAGTTCAAATTTTAATAAATAAAATTAAAAACGTTAATTTCTTAAAATTTACGATAAAATAATAATAGCGAAACGAAGTTCGCCAGGACTGCTAGTAGAAAATAAAACCAACATTAAGAAGATTAATTCATTCATGACGACGAATGAAAGAAGAAAATAAAAAAGTGAAGAATCAGGTATGTTAAAATGTAAATACGCCAAATCTTAAAAGTATATATTTGCATTTAAAAGAATAATGAAAACATGAGTTGAAAATTATCTAAATTGTATGAATTTGATGACTGAATGTAATGTAATAAGCGGTGAATCGTTCATAAGTCGTTAACATCTTCAGATGAGATTTTAAATCGACATGTTAGCCTAAGCAGGCAATCCAATTTTAGTATTGTAGACAAATCAATGAATAAGTCATACGATATGAACATCTAGGCTAAAAGTGGCTACCGATCTTGTCATTTGGAGCGTTTCGGTATAACGAGCATGAAATTTTAATGTCTCTAACATTAGACGCCGAAGAATGATACCTTACGCGTATTATTTATGGATATAAGTAAAAATATTTTCAAATACCATATAAAACTTAAATAGTGATTTCAATATTAGCACAAATAGCAAATAGCTTGATTAGGGGAATGAAAAAATAAAGGAGGCATCGTAAATGATTTGATTCGGATATTTTGTGACTTAATAATTAATACGGTTGTAATAGCTTTAGAATTGTTCTAGAGACCCAAATTAAAACTAAGGATAATTTACACAGCGGGAATTTCTCTGGCGAGACTTTAATGAAAAGGTACACTAGAACCTACAATGACTGGGACAGAAGTTCGTGGGTATTTCCACAACGATGGTGTCAAATAACAGCATTTATTCTCTTCCCCGAAGTTTACTCAGGCTTTCAAACTCATCTAAATGTAACAATAAAAAAGAGACATACCATCTGTGGGCGATGTGTACAGCTTCTTGCAAATTTCCTGAGGACCACCGAGCGCGTTGATCTTGGCCAGCCCCTCGGCGCCCCGCGATTCCATCAGCTCGCGCAGCTGCCGCAGGGAGACGCCATATTGCGCCGGCCGCCCTTCCACCGTCGCCATGGTGCCGGGCTCGCGGCCGCCGCCCGCACCACGCCCGACAACCCTCTAGCTCTAGAACAACAAGAAAAGATATATTAGACACTAGTTTTAGTGGTGGCAGGTCTGTCTCACTCCCCGTGTCGATATTAACTACCCTTTGGAGGTGAAAACCGAACAAATCCGGTAGGAACAACGCGCGTTTGGTCATAAGTGTTCAGCAACTTCAACGAATTATGAATCGTTTCTTCAGAGCCATAAGTATAAAAGTTGATGTGGGTATCTAAATTAAAAGGTGCTGCATTCTGACGCGAGCTAAATTACATCGTATCGCTAACTACATTGAGTTGATATTTCTCTGAATACCTTAGCAGAGTGCGAATTCTGTACGTAAGTAGTACTTATTCTTTGGTGGTGGATGTAGTGGTTAGCGGTCTGGAATACAATCGAGGTAAGTTTTACATGAGAGATAGAGAATGATAAGTTTTAGTTCAATTAAGAATTCAGTAAGAATAGAGAGAGCAAAGAGAAATCAGACTTTTCTCAAAGACTACATTGGAGTTATTTTCAAGAGAGTACCACAGATATAACTTATGTGACAAATTAATCAATCATTGATGTCAGCAAGAGTTCAACCACGATGAAACTACTAAACCTAAACAAAACAGCTGCTTTTAGCCATAATCATAAATGGCTTAGTAACTTATTCACACAACTCCAAATCGAGACAGCTAACTTGTCTCTTTGTCACGATTCTGAACGTCCATGTATATTGTAGCACCACAACTTATGCACTATTTACGGGCCATAAAACTTCCCGCCGGATGCACTTTACTGTCTAGTGGTGCATAATTAAACAAGGCTCACACCTACACGGGAAGGGGTAGAAAATAGGGCTGCCAATCCAGGTTTGGTGGAGATGGTTTCTATGTCCGGTACACGGCCGGTCCTACTTATGTACGAGTGCAGCGTAGCTTTTAGGCGAATTATATGTGCTAGCCACATAATTACGAAGGAAAAGATTGCATAAGTCTGACGGGTTACTATAACTTACGCCAGTAGGTGCAGGGGCAGGATGTTTGGGTGTGAAGTCGGCGCATAGAGCGCCAAGATACAATCTTGCTGCACCATAATTGAGTGTTTACCGAACCAAGACTTACCAAGCCAACACTGGTTCAGGATTATGTGCTTACCCATAGTCCTGAACCAGCGTCATTAATCTCGGGGTACGATCAAGCAATGAGAGGCAGTCCGGCCTCAGAATGTGCATAAATGGCCGATTTTATAGTTGTCTATTTCTCTATATCATACTAAAATTTTAAGATACTGATCATACTGATGTTTTTGCATTTTTGTTTACTTCATATCATTAATAATAATAATACCTGTCAATTGTAATATTTTCTTCAGCTCTTTATAGGCCGCCTGGAAGATTGCTTTTAGTGATAAGGCCGCCAAATTTTACACGAAAAAACTAAAAGAACTAAGTATTTCTAATAGGATGCAATAAAGAATTTTTGTATTTCCCGTGGGACTAGAAATATTTCGGTTTACTAAGTTATTAAAGCTTGCTTTAAACATGATTATGATAATAGTACAAAGCAACCCATTACTATTTTGGTTTAGTTTTACATCTAATGCCCGCCAACATGTTGTTGTTAACGATTGAATAAATATAATATTTAATTGTCTTTGGTGTCCCTAGGTGTGAATAGTCCTACATAATTAAGTGCAAAAGGCTTGCAGATATTTTTTGCGTGGGTGGCTCGGACGAGAAATGTCAATTATGCATTTAATAGCTTTAAATATTGGACGTGGAATCCTTATTTTCAGCGTCATATTTGCGATTGCTTCATTTTCAGATTCGAATATTCGAGTGTCGGTTAAAATTGACGAGTGATTTATTAATATATGTTTTTTTTTTCATATTAATAATTTTCTTCCATATTTATACTTGTAATCCGTCGGTGTGCAACAATGACGGGGATAAATTGGATATATCCCTCCACATCTAGTCCTCCTGAGTGTGGAGGGAGTTTCATTAAAAATAGCTTTTTACGGGAATTTATTACAAACATGTAGGGTTTCGGGCTTATTATAGTAGATTTCAAATGTTCAGAGAACATCTTCTACCTTCGAGTAGTTTTGGTTATGTTTATTTTACTAATGATCATATTAAATTGTTTAAGAACTAAACGATTGCTAAACTCCATAAATTTTGCAATCATGGTTATACACCGTAAATCCAATTAAAGGTAGCATAAACGTAAACGTGCACGCTTTCGATGGATTACCGCTTCGAATTACGTCTATAAGGGATGTTTATTCAGCCCCTGATCCAGCGTTTGTGTCATTAACATTATGGTAATCTAGCATACACTATTCAGGGACACGGTAATCAGAATTGACGGGCAAACCGGGATAGTTGGCAACTTCGACGCTATATGATATAGAATATAATATATTCTAAAGATAAGTTTGAAGGAAAACTGGGATCTAGAATTTGATGCAAGTTGCGGGAAGTTAAACACGAATTTATTTGAATAGAACTTAAGTTAGGTGCAAATAATTTGGATTTACATTTAGTAGTTGAAATAGTCGACAAGTTAAGCTAATTTTTAAAGTTTATCACAGGAGATCCGCTGCTGCATTTTCGATTAAATCTGTGACGTCAATTCAGAAACCTATTCTTTTAAAGATCTTTTTAAGCAAATTGTTAATAAATCTTCGTTTCAAACACTTATTACTTAAGAACGGGTGAACTAAGATTTATAATCTTTGATTCTATTGATTTCCCATTAACAGAATAACTAAACAAATATTTATTTACATTATGAAATAATACCAAACCGAAGTTCGTCGGGACAGCTAATTATATATTTATATTACGATCATTCAAGCTACATACCACTATAATACTAAAGTAGTATAAGTTATAGTGATAGTTAACAAAGACAGCCAGTATTAGCAAGTGACCAGAAAATCTAAGATGCTGATGTGGTAGGACGAAGTAAAGCAAAAAAACACTCTTCAAATCACAATGAACGAATGACTCAGTTGAAATAACAACAGATATTGACCCAACACCTGCGTAACAGCACTGTTTACGAGGCTATAAAATCATCTGCCGCCTTATTGCAATATTATGCATAATTTCGAGGGCCGTTGGGAGTAAATAAATGTGATTTCATGGCTTTGTTTGTTCGTATTACATCAATACATTTACGCCTTCGTTCGACTTGTTAATTTTAAACGGATTCTGTTTTAGGCGAGTCGATAATAATAAAAACTTCGCCGACGTCTACTACATTACGAGTATCTCATTCTTCATCTTTGATGAACTAGCTTTCGTCCCCGCCTTCATTCCTCTACGTGAATTCAATTCTTCAGTGTGAGTGTTGGGAATGCTTATCACTGATGTAAGTGCTGTGAATGGTTATGATAAGAAACGTCGGCTATGGAACTGTTATTGGATAATATTCGATAATGGCGATAACTGTCCATTGATCTCAAATAACAGCTGATTGAACACGACATTTCTGTATTCAGATCCCTCACAAACTAATTAAAGACATTTCACTAAATAGTAATCGTTTTGTAAATATTATATTACCTTATATATCGTATCGTATAAAACTGATACTATTTAAAATCGAAAATATGTAATGAAAAAATTTCGCCATAGGTAGGATTTGAACCTACAACCTTCGACATCTAGCCCGTCGATGCTCTCAACCACTGAGGTGCCGTAGCTTCAAATCACCGCGGCGAATTTGTTCATCACATATTATAGGTACACGCATTCGAAATTTTTTTTCATCACATATTTACGATTTTAATATTAAACCGAGCATTGTAATGCTATTAATATAATTAACTGATACTATTTAGGCTAAGGTTCAACTATATTATTGAGCGACTGGTGGTTCAGTCAACTTATTTAATTAATCATTTGCCACTTAATGTTTCTTTTAGTAAAGACCTTACCTGTCACTGTGTCGTGCACGTAACTTTTAGAATACCATTATTAAAAGAAAACTACCGATGTTAATATTGTGACAAAAACGTTTTTATAAGTACTTTTTCTTGACGGTCAATATTTTACCTAAATTAGTATATATATAATTTTGATTACTATGAGAAATGAGCGCTTATGAAGTATCATCACTTATTTGGATGTTTATCTATATATGTCATCATCACCATCATTACAGCCATAAATAGTCCACAGCTGGACAAAGGCCTCTCCCAAGAATTTTTCGTTCCATGGGAGGATTGCCAAACTCACCAAGCTTGGCAGGCGGGTTGGCGAGCGCAGTTTCTTTGGCTTCTTGTGCTTCCGACGCTGCTGCCCATCGGAAGCATTATTTTATTAAGCGGGGAAAGGACAGGAATTTGTTGGATTTGGGTTGGAAATGGGATACTACTCACTTGGAAGAATGAGGGAAAGCAAGTAGCAGCTCGGGAGGTAAGGCGTGCATACCCGACCTGCAAAAACAGGACCGGCAGTTGAGGATCTTTTGTTCGGCATAGGACAGATGCTTGAGACCCCTGATCATCTATGTATTTGTTATAGAATATAGTATCGTTAAGTTAGTATCCCATAACACATATATATATAGTATATTTTACATTCAATTATTACAATTACAATAAACTTTAGGGTTACATCAGGTTATGGGCCCAGTTATGCCTATTTTTCATTCTTATATCGTTAAGCTCTGCTTGCAAGTAGCTCTTGCGTCATAAGCTTACAAGTACAAAGTAAGGCCTGCCAAAAGTAAGGGGTTAAGTATCCCATAAAGCGAACAGAATACACAACGCAAGGGAAGGACTTGGCGTGGGGAGGGGAGGGAATATTTTATGAGCAACATTTTGAGCATTTCAGGCGGAAATTATGTTCTCTGTAGCGACATGTACTTAAACTCTAGATCTTGGCAGATGGTTTATATATGCAGACATAATCTAGTCTTTTTGGTGGAGATACAGCAAATAGAATCAAGGGCCATACTTAGTGAGGTGATGAAATTTGACATTGGGCATTTACGCACATAAACACATCGCGTTGTTCGAAAAAATCCCAAATTTACTACTACTCGTACCTTTTTCCTGTGCATTTTTCCCTGTATTTTTTCTCTGTGCTATTAACCGATATAAATGAGAGCAATAAATTCCTATCATTATTAGCCAAAGGCAATAATAATGTAACTAGACATAGCATATGACACAAGAACAAATAATTTTTTTGAAAAGAAATACAACAAAACCGTACGAATGATTTGTTTTCTTATTAACACTACACGGACATACAAACTTTATACCAATGTTTTTACGTTCATGCTAAAGATAAAGTGTCGGGTAGTACGTGGGCTGAATGGGTAATACTGTTGATGCAATCACGTCGCGGGTCCGGGAGGAGTTGGCCAGGTAGCCCCAGGGAATATTGCTAGATTAAGATTGCTACTTTGACAGTTTGGGTCTAATCAGGATTTTGTATTTAAAGGAAATTAGCTAAGTACCTAATTGGGGTTTCTTAGGAGCGATCGGCGATATTGTGCCCTAGACCCATAAACCTAATCTAGACTAGACCCATAGTCCGTTAGTCCGTCTATCAACGGGCTGTATCGCTTGAACCGTAGAGCAATCATGTTTGAAGATGTAAGTAAATATATATGTATACACATATGATTAGATATACATGCGTAACAAATTCATGAAAACATGATTTATTCAAAGTTAGAATTCGAAAATAAATACAAAGAAAACAATATTTTTTTCATATCTCATATCCATCTGTGTGTTTTTTATATAAAAAAAAAAACACACAGATATGAGTAGCTGGATGACGGACACTTCATATCTCACAGCGAACTGTATAACATAAACGATATAAGTACACTGTTAAAAGTTTCAGATATTGCGAAAAAGCATACGTTATTTTCATGGGGTTTTTTTGCGAATATGTGTCGCACTTGGTCGCTTTATAGGATTACGAATGTTAATAACATACCAACAACGCTTTTCCAAGGACTGTAAAAATTCATGCGATCTAAAATTTATATATTTATTTTAAAAATAGTGATAAGATAAATTCACCATAAAAATTAACGATAATACAAAATTTATCAATTATGAAAACCCATTGAGCTATTGATCTGGCAGCCACCTAGCCTATAGATCCAATACATAAATAATATCGCTAAACGTGGCCTCAGGCTCTGTCTACCAGGTTAGAAAAATAATATAGGTATGTAAGTCCTTCTCCTCATCCAAACATCATAAAAACCGTACAATTCTGACAATATTACATACAAATTGATACCTGATAACCTCCTTTTTTAAATCGGTTAAAAATATATCCCCGCTCCACTGAAAATTGTTATTGTAATGAGGAAAAGTTTAACACATGGCTATTAATCACCCACCACACGTCCCCGCATCAATTAATCGTCGCTGTAACCGATTACGGCATTTTCAATCAAGACAGTTTGCGCGGCTGTGCCAAGTTTGCTCCGATATGCCGTGTTTGACCCGCTTATGCCTTGGTTTCATAGCCCGTTGTTCGACGACCATCGTGACGATGGTCGGTGGACGACTACACTCTGTAGTCGTCGCTCTGTAGTACCGAGTGAGACACTTACAAATTCTCTTTTACATTTTTAAGTCTCTCCCTTCGTTTGGACAGCCAACGGCGAACCATTTTGGAGAAAAGCGCAGTATTAGCTGTGGCGAATGATTTAAAACAATACTTCAACACAACGTAACGTCATTCTAGCCAATTATCAATTACAGATATGTGCTTCCACGTATTCTTATTAAAATAATGCGTAATTCGCTAAAAAGTTAGCTCTCTATTCGACAAAAAACTCGGTTGGATTACCATATTTCAGTTCCATAGTGCCCTTAGTTATGTACATAAAAAACCAGCCACATTATTTCAACGCATATTTAAAATATATTATATAGGACGGGAAACAAGCATGCAGGTCACCTAATGGTCAGTGATCATCGCTGCCCATGGACAACTCGATGGGGTCTGTCCATCCTTTGTCTGTTAAGTATTTGACCAGGCTGGAAATCTAACCCTGAGCGGTTTAGTGTATTAAGAGGCTTTATGAGCGAAACTAGTGCCACACATCATTTATTCCTAAATCAGATCAAATCAAATTAAAACTTTACTTAGGTAATCACTTGTAGTACTTTTGGTATTTTGCATTTGCTAGATTAGGAGAATTATTGATAACCGCCACCTAACCTAACGAAACGAGCTGCTGGGTCCACCAAACATTGTCATTAAAGTGAGGAAAATTGTATTGTACATGGCTATTAATCAACCGACCACGCACGTCCCCGCACCAATAATCGTCGCTGTAACCGATTACGGCACTTTCAATCAAGATTGTTTGCGCTGCTGTGCCAAGTTTGCTCTGAAACACCCTGATTGACCCACTTAGCTTGCTTGCTTTTTGTGTGTGTAAGTGGCCAATACTGCCGACAGATTTTTCTCCTCCATGCATCTGACATAGATTAACGACTGTCATCCGATGATGACTGAAATAAGATCATCGGCTTCACGCGCCTTCCGAAGCACGGAAGGGCACGAAATATTTTTATGCCAATTGTTGTGCCCATCCCAGTTAAGACCACGATCGACGTTCTTAACATGAGTAATCAATCACTAATAATACCTATGCGAACTGGGCTATCGAGCTTCTCAACCACTACTATTTTCCAACTACTAAATATACTTTCTGAACATATTCTTCACTCAATTAGCTGAAAGCAGACCGCCTTTTGCTAAACGACTCTAATAAATTGCCAGTTAGTGACTGATGCCAGCAGTATCTAGTCTGTTGCCAAATCATTGATACTCGTATCCCTGTGATATTGTTCCCTGAGAATGTAACCGAGAACACACGAGTTAGTCCGAGATTTGGCAAAAGCTTTTAGGCGTGGCAGAGCGACGCTACTGGCACAATTCAGTTTTGCTAGTAGCATGAATAGGCCAGCTCTTCCGGGGAAGTACCACACTCTCAGGGAAATTCGACGTTTGTGTGTAGAAGCTTTACCGCTTCTATGCTTCGGTACAAGTTTGCTGAGTTCGTATCCTTTATTTCTCGCTTACATGTACATGATAACAATAGGTGGTGGTAAATATTGTATTATAGCAAGTATATGAATCCTTTCACCCCCATCCCCTCCCCCAACTCCTTGAAAAGCTGGCAACGCTCCTATCACACCCTGGTGTTGTAGTTGTTGATCACTTACCATCAGGCGATTCGCTTGGTCGTTTGTTGTCCTATGTTACAAAAAAACCGTTGGAATCAGGCAGAGACTGGCAATTTATTTGAGTCGTTTAGCAAAAGGCACTTTTTCTGCTAATTGAGTGAAGAAATTGTCAGGCTACAAAGAACTGCGAGTTGGCGTGAACTAGCACCATCTTGCTGATATTTACTACCAGAAAGTACTCGTACATTCAGCGATAATGTATTATTGGAACGACTATCTTTATGTCACATTGCAGTATTTTATATTTTGTTTTCTTCTCTTTTTGTATCTTCGCTTTATATCTTTGACTGCGGTTATAGCTTAACTTCAGTAGGGTTGATTTCAGTATTCCCGAATCGATACGACATTGGAACCTTCAAAACCAGCCTATGTTTCCTTGAAAGGCCGGCAACGCTCTTGTCAAACCCCGAGTGTTGCAGTTGTATATGGGCAGGGCAGCGATAACCACTTAACATCAGGTGATCAGCTTGCTCGTATGTCAACATATGTCATAAAAAAACCGGCCAAGTGCGAATCGGACTCGCGCACGAAGGGTTCCGTACCGTTATCTATAAAAGCGTCAAAAAAAATCATGTCTGTTGTATGGGAGCCCCCTTAAATATTAATTATATTCTATGATTTAGTATTTGTTGATAAAGCGGCAACATAAATACATAATCTGTAAAAATTTCAACTCTCTAGCTATCTCGGTTATTGAGATACAGTCTGGTGACAGACGGACAGACAGACAGACAGACGGACAGCGGAGCGAAATTAATAGGGTTCCGTTTTTACCCTTTGGGTACGGAACCCTAAAAAGTTGATGTCAGGCTGCCACTGCACTCCGGAGCCATTTGCCAGTTATGGATATTGCTACCTATCCCATAATCCCAAAACACGCCTGAAGGTCAAAGCCAGAAAAATTACAGCTTGCCCTATAGCTTTTGACGTATAGTCGGATCGCGTGCCACCGGCGTTTTATCTTGACCGCACCTACCGTTTTGTGTAAGTGGCTAACACCGGTGTCAGATATCCAAGCTGCCTCTTGTGCGGACATGGTGATATAATAGCTTAGTTATGACAACCGGGACTAACTTATGATAGATAGATAGATAATTCGCTTATTTGCTGTCATAACACACATAAAAAAAAAAACACAAAAATAAGATAAAAAGGAAGTACAAGTATTAAATAAAATATATACCTGCCTGCGCAATTTTTAATTTGTGTGCTACAGCAATACAAAAAGGACACAGCTCAGTGGTAATATTGCCCGAGAGCAATACACTGATTTTCAGCTGCGACCTGAAGAAGAGAAACTGAGAACTTCTTAACTAGAAGCAATCAAAACTAATATTTTTATATTACTCGGTCCATCCAAGTGACAACCACACATGGTTGCTTAACATGGTAAGCACTACAATTATGTACGGCTCAACGGGACATCGAGCACCCATAAGAGACCTTGGGTAGATCCAGAACCGCAGAGAAATACCTTTTAAAAATAAGAACAAGTATTTGTCCGCTTCGGAAATCGAACCACGTCCTATGGTGTTGCAGGCTGGCCTGTAAATCCACTGCGCCACGGAGACCGTCATTGGGCTAGAGCTTGTTCAATATATTTGATGTACATTCGAATCGCGTGCTACTAGTATTTTCATCTTGGCCGCGCCTGCCGTTTTGCGGCAGACAGCTCGGCAATTTCGCAATTACTGAACTCATGGAGCTTTTAATTGATGCACTTAGTGTTAGTGCATAAAAGAGCAGGATGATGAAGCGCAGTAGCTCAGATGGCAGAGCGTTAGTCTTACAGACGCCCGCAGAGAAATCTGACCGCTTCTCAGTAGTGTGACACTACTGAGAGGGGTCAGTTAGTGTTCGTGCATAAAAGAGCAGGAATGAAGCGCAGTAGCTCAGATGGCAGAGAGTTAGTCTTACAGACGCCCGCAGAGAAATCTGACCCCTTCTCAGTAGTGTGACACTACTGAGAGGGGTCGGTTATCTCTGCAGGCGTCTGTACCCCTGTGGCTTAGTGGCACCGCAAGTGCCTCTGAATCGCACCCAGGGGACGCAGGAGACATTATGCAAATATTAAATTATCATCAAGATGAATTTGGGTACAAAAAATATTTCAAAATCCTGTTGCAAGATTTGACCCATATTTACTTTACGTAACTCGAATTCTTGTAATAACTACCAAAACTTTATTAAATACTAGCTTTCGCCCGCGGCTCCGCCCGCGTCAAAAACGATCTCTCGGGTATAGTACTTTTTCCCGGGATAAAAGGTAGCCTATGTCCTTCTCCGTACTTCAGAGAACTTGTATGCAAAATTTCATTATGATCGGTTCAGTAGTTACGACGTGAAAGCGTAACAAACAAACAAATAAACAAACAAACAAACTCACTTTCCCATTTATAATATTAGTAAGGATTCAAGGATGTATAATACAATAATATGTACCACCCGTTCGTCCATTGGTAATTATTATCTCTCATATAAAAAAACCAATTTCAACCAAAGAACATTGATATGGGACCAATTGGAAATTGGAAAGCACACGCTTTCAAACAAAAAAGAAATGCATCGGTTTTTAAATAACGGAGTAATGAAGTAACAAACATTACTTACAATTGAGAACCTCCTTTTTTGAAGTCGGTTAATAATCCAATCGAAATTTCTTAAATCACAAATTGGATAGCAATCAAAATGGTTGCCTTTACCATTTATAAATCAAGTTAAATCCTTATCCTGCCTTACTATTACTATATTACTGTAATATTATAATTATAAAAATATTATAAATGCGAAAGTGAGTTTGTTTGTTTGTTACGCTTTCACGCCGTAACTACTGAACCGATCATCATGAAATTTTGCATACAAGTGCTCTGAAGTGCGGAGAAGGACATAGGCTACCTTTTATCCCGGGAAAAAGTACTATTCCCGAGGGATCGACATTGACGCGGGCGGAGCCGCGGGCGAAAGCTAGTAAATAATAAACGAAGTCATGCGAACGTTAAATAATAACAAAGCATTAACAAGAACGCTTTCATTTAGACGTTCGTATTAGTGGGGCCCAATAACATAAACATCTGAAGTACGTGTTGGCTATTAACCCTTGTAAGGGTGGGGATGAGCCTGAGAGCGCCTCAGGGTTGGCACGCCGCGCTGTGTCGAGTGCCGTTGAACGGCCAGCAATTAGGTCGCCCGAGTACACAGATATAGATGTATATAGATGACGCAAGTATCACGATTTGTATGGAAACCAAGTGTGCAGACTTTTTAACACCTACTGTTAAAAAGTATGGTAGGAAATAGGTCCCTCTGGGTGCTTGCAATTTTTGGGCTATTGCAGTTAATTATTTCAAAAGGATATATAGAACTTGATATATGGCACTTTGTTGTCCGACTTGTTGACTTCTTGATTCTTGAGGTACGGAACCCTAAAAACGGCAGAAAATATCAATCAAAGCCATTGTCACTCGAGATATTGTAAGGATTCTAACGAAATTTTCTCAATCTGTACCGATATCCAAATGGAAATTTAGAACTACATTGCAAAAATAGAGTGTACTAGAGTGTAGTCTCGACTCAGCAATCAATATAAATTACACCTAAAGTTCTAATTTTCATATGTTGCGTGAATTCCGTAGATAAGGGTAACCCTTGTTTGTTTGGAGCAGACATTGATGAATGATTGGCTCTGGCTTATAACTTAATGGCTTATGAAACACACCGAACTTTGACAGCAATTATAAATCGACAGAGATCTGCCTTCTTATTATAAAGTTCGTATTTCTAAACCGCATCTGTTTCTGACTAAGTTCTTCTCATTTATTACTGATACGTCAACACAGATTAAAAACCGGCCAAGTGCGAGTCAGACTCGCGCACGAAGGGTTCCGTACCGTTATCTATAAAAACGGCAAAAAAAAGTCGAAAGTTTTATATACAAATTTCATTTTGCTGTTGACTCCGTACATTTTGTTCGGCCGACTGTTGTTTTGTCATGTCGTTTGACATTGAACTTGAAACATAAATTTTTTCACGCTTTTATTTTATGACGCTTATGTATTCTAGAGTTTGAGGCTTTCATAGAGCATATATTTAAAGTGTCCCCGCCCTCCGGACGTGACGTCACTGATGCAGCTATTGACGCTAGGAGTTCGTTACGTCACGTAAAGGTGGCCAAGTTGAGCTTATTGGATAAACGGTTAGATAAACTTATATAAGAGAACTTTATATGTTGAAAAATCTTGGCCCCTTTTTATTAAGGTGTCAGATAAAACTGACACCTCTAACAACAGATTTTAAATTGTAGGGGGTCACTCTGCCCAGACTGTACTTTATTTGTCAGTGCTCGTTCGGAAAAAACGCGATTATTCCTAGTCTTAGCCAGATCGTTTTACCCTTGAAACGCCTTTAAAAAAATAAAAACGAACGTGCCAAAAGTTAGGTAAGATGTTAATGTTAGTGAGTTGAGCTACATACTTATTAAGACCCTTATTGGAATATAAGGGTCTTAATAATATATGAAAAATAAATAAATAGTATGAAAATTGAAAAATAAATAAATAAAATTGTCTGTAAAGTCGGTTTACGTACGATAATTTTACGTGATAGATAACGGTAGAAGAGAGATAGATGAGTCACAAGCCGAATGCTTAGGCCGATCGTGCGTCTCGTTGCACGCGGAACGCGACACTTTATCGTGCGTACAGCCGGACTTCATAGATTTATAAGACGTTATCACGTCAAAAGTGCTGAAGAAAGAGATTTAAACTATAAAATACTAGCTTTCGCCCGCGGCTCCGCCCGCGTCAATGTCGATCCCTCGGGAATAGTACTTTTTCTCGGGATAAAAGGTAGCCTATGTCCTTCTCCGTACTCCAGAGAACTTGTATGCAAAATTTCATGATGATCGGTTCAGTAGTTACGGCGTGAAAGCGTAACAAACAAACAAACTCACTTTCGCATTTATAATATTAGTAAGGATAAGGATAAGGAAGTAAGGATAAGGATAAGGATAAATTAAAACCATAATTTGGAAGCACAGATTATAGTCAGGGATCCAATCGATATTCACTGCACGGAGGCGGATGGAGGTACCTACTACATAGTGCGAGTAGTTTTGTACCCGACGGACGTGACGATACTGATAAAATTCCTTATGAATATGAAATGTTCACGTTATAACTCTATTACCGGCTAATAGTCAAGATGGCGGAGAAGGAATGTAAAAATCTAGACCTGATAGAGGAAGTTATGCCCTGAGGGAGCAGATTTTTTTTATATCCTGCCTTCTTATCAGAATGATTCTCCTGGTTGCGTCCTCAGCTCTGATGCGTTGGAGCCCGGGGTCCGCTGTTTTAACAGCAATTATTCTGTAATACGATTTCGCGAAAGTTTTACGGCGGTTGCCAGGCTGAAGTCAATTCTCCTAGTGTAGCTAGAAGAAATTTGTTATGATGGCATACATGACATATTTCTTGGCGAATACCGCAGTCCCTCAAATGATACCCCCGGGGCCGAACGACACACCGCCCCAAAATATGAAAAAGAAAAACATAATGTAATATCCAGTATTTTGGCGGAACCCTTGCAGAGGTTTCACGGAACCCCAGGGCCCGTAGAGAACACTTTGATAATAAAATAAATAAATGTATAAGGTAAGGACAAATCACACAGATTGAGTTGGTCCCATTACACAAGTCGACTTGTGTTATGGGATACTAACTCAACGATACTATATTTTGTAACAAATACATATATGATGTATTTGTTAAGAGATAGAGAGATGAACATCCATGACCCAGGCCAATCTGAAAAACATCATTTTCCATCTTGACTTGACCGGGGATTGAACTCGGGACCATCGGTGTGGCAACCTGGCTTGATGATCACTACGCCACAGAGCTCGTCAATAGATAATGGTTGCCCAAGCAGTTAATTCGCTTTACGGTTAATCCGACTCTACTTTTGCCTTTAAAGTAGGATAGAGAAGACAGCGAAATCAATAAAGATTTTGTAAGACTAATCAGACATATAAAAATGTCCAGAGAATTCACAGTGCATCCGGTAACTAACATGGAATCAAGACCACAGATTGCTGATTTGTGTAAAAGCGGAGTAAAATTCTAAAACGAAAAGCTAAATTCTAAAATATTCATTTAATTTTATAAAAGCTGCAGAATATACTGCTGCAGAAACGTCTTTGCTGTGACGGTTGAATCCGGAGATTAAATTTTCTCTTGCACTATTTTTAGTCAATAATCCCGTCAAAGCCTTTTCATTTGCGGATGACGTTGCAAACGTACAAATACTGAAGCTGAGAAAAGCACACTTTGATAATATTTGATATGTTTTCTATAATAAATTAAAAACCCAACTGTTGCTCCAAATATTTTGGGGATTTCATTCTTAGAAATACTTTTTATGATTCTTAGCGTATCTAGTAGTGACGCCCTATGTTTAATGTTGTTATTTAACCTGCCCTACTACATTTTGTTAGTGTAGTTTAAAACTCCTATAGTTTTTGCGTAGAATATTGTTTATTGCATCAAACAATAGATAAATTAATTTAAAAGAGAACCAAAAAACAATGTTGGTACAAAGGGGGACTTATCGCCTTACCGAACTCTCCCAGTTGGCGTTGGCGTAGAACAGATGAATGAGAAAACAGGAGGGCGTAATAATTCAATAATATAGGAATAAATACAAATTTGTATTTATTTTATTACAATATTGTAATAAAATAAGTAATGGGGCCCTTAAATCAAGTTTACAATTGCAATTTAGTAATAACATCAACCACATACCTTAAATAGATAGACTAAGGCCAAGAAATTAAAAACTTCAGCGTTTTTGCAGTTCGTCCTTAGACTTCATGATTTAAACTGTCTGTGTTATTTGAAGTTAAATGTAATAAGTATCATAACATGTAGATACTTCAGAACCCGAAGACGTTTTAAACATACGGTCTCTAAGAAATCCGGAAAATCACATGAGTATGCCTAAGTATGTACCAAAAAAGGTTTTTTTCCAAGAAATATAAATATACCTGAGTTGACATAAAAATTTAGCTCTTCTAGTTATGCAAATGATGCCTCAGACATCCAAATCTGTTTAGGCATTTAGTTATGGTGAAATAACAAACTAACATACATGCAAACGCGTAGTAAGAAAACAATCTTTTTATTGGGCTGTCGTGTAAAAAATAAAGCCATTTTCCGAGAGAGTGGTAAAAAATTGGTTGTCTGTAATGTCGTTTTACGCACGATATACGTGATGACGGTGGCCGATTGTGCCTCTCTATCGCTTGTTCCGCGTTCTCGTTTGCACACGGAACGTGACACTATTTCGCGCGTGCAGCCGGTGTTCATCGATTTATAAAACTTTATAACGTCAAAAAAGAAGGACACGTCATACAAGGTCACCTTGCCGAATTGCAGTCACCTTCGAATATATATTCCCGAACACGCACAACACCTAAAAAGGAAATTACATTGACACAGATGTCAAAATGGCGACGGTAGGTCAGATTGATTATTCTGAATTTTAATCGTACTTGACTTTAATCTCTTTTTTCTTAAGTTCCTCGAAACGGATTTTCATTGCTGATGTAATTGCGTTTTACACCTATCTTGCCTAATAGGAAGCAACGATGAGATCTAGAGTAGTACACGCAAACTCAAGTAATACCTATGCACTGTTGACTTGAAAATTCCCAAATTGTACAAGCTGGGAAACAGCGTCAGGGGGAGGGTGTTCCATTCTTTAGCGGTTCGCATAATGAAGGCGGGCGGAGGCGAGGTACGATGAGCAGAAATATCGACCAAATATGAATGGAATTTCTGCCGCCTCGTTCGATGGTGGAATGGCTGCACCATTCCACCATCATACGAGTAGCCATGCGTAGGGGGGACAAAAACATGCAATTTCCGTGCAGTGTGCACCCCAAAATGTAAGGTCAAGTCATAATTTAAATTCAATTGGTAGTATCGAATAATAACGATTGATCAATTAAATTAAGCAAATTTAATGTTACATCAAAATATCTTCAAAATATACCAACTCATGTTATTTTAATATGGGGTCCGCTGATAAGATTCGACAAGATTTTTTTGTCGTTCAGAAAATCATCAGCCTTTTTACAAAATACATGATTTAACATACGCATTAAATTTTTAGGCATACCAAGGAGTGATGCAACTTATTATAATACCTACTGACCGTAGATTCGTTAGTAATAACCTATATCAAAACAAAATAATTTCTAGTAAGTTAAATGAAGCATTCATCGAAGTGTGACCGGCATTGTGATGTCACTAGCTACTAACTGGAGCAGACATCAAACAAAAAGCAAACTCAACAATCACAGACACGACTGAGCTTCAAACAACTCGTAAACCGGACAGAGCTGGCTCATCGGCGATCGTTTTGTGCGAGATATAAGATATTTGTGGCGATTATGCGAATTTCACGTTCGGGTGTCCAAAAGTATTAACATTCATTCAATTGAATATGTATAGCATATCTTTCATCGCGGCAAAAGATACTGTTCACAATGAATTTACATTCACACGATCGGAACCGCGGGCGAAAGCTAATAAATGTAGGCAACAGAATTTCTATTAGTTTAAACGAAGCATTCATCGAAGTGTGATGTTAGTAGCTGATAACTGAAGCAGACATCAAACAAAAAGCAAACTAAACAATCACAGACACGACTGAGCTTCAAACAACTCGTTAACTGGACAGAGCTGGCTCATCGGCGATCGTTTTGTGCGAGATACAAGATATTTGTAGCGATTCTTGGCTTTATGCGCAGAGCTACTCGTATTTACGAATTTCGCGATCGGAAGTCAAATAATATTAAAATTAATACAATTTAAGAAGTATAGGATACCTTTCATCTCGGCAAAATGTATTGTTCGCGATGTATTTATATTCACACGATTGGAACCGCCGGCGAAAGCTAATAGCCTATAAATGTAGACAACAGAATTTCCATTAAGTTAAATGAAGCATTCATCGAAGTGTGACCGGCATTGTGATGTCACCAGCTACTAACTGGAGCAGACATCGAACAAAAAGCAAACTATACAATCTCAGCTACGACTAAGCTTTAAACAACTCGTGAACCGGACACCAAGCTCATCAGCGATCAGTTTGTGCGAGATACAATATATTTGTGATGATTCTTTCTTGGCCTTATTCGTAGAGCTGGTCATATTTGTGAATATCACGACCGTGTGTTAAAATATATGAAATCGTGTTTCATTTAGTGATGCAGATAATGTTCCTTTTACTATCGGGTGTTTCACCTGTCGCATCCTGCCGCAGAGATAATCCAATAGTCTGCACCACCCAAGCGGCCTGCGTGTTCCGCATACACAACAATCGACAGGATGGGAAAGCTACAATGTTAGCAAAAAGTAACGAAGTCACATCACAGCCATCAATAATGAGAAAATACGTTAAGTAAGTGAAATAAATGAGAGAAATACAGGATCGGGTGTGTGGATTCATTGAGAGCGATATCTATTGCCGAAGTGTCCACGAGTTCCGAGTAGACGGACAAACAGAAACCCGAGTATTCTTATACGGGTTCCTATTTACTTTTTATTGTACGGAACTTCAATACTAGCATTTACTTAGATGTCTGAGGTGCCCGATGGTCCAGTGGGCGCCTAAATTATATTAGCTCATGCATGTTGAGCGAAGAGCAGAAAAATATCTCAAGCTAAAGCCGTTGATCCAGGCTGGCATCATTAATGGCAGTTGTTAAAGTTTGTCAGATATCTTAAGGTAGCTTAAAATACTTGGAATACTTGCTATACTTGCAAATTGATGGACATTCAATAAAAAACGGTATAACAAAAGCCGTCTATAAACAAACTTTCTAATCAAATCACATTCCTATTACTCGTCGTGCTTCCTCCTGAGACGTACGCAGAATAGCAATAGCAATCTAAAGTTAAACCATTTAGAATTCACCGGCTTGACGACCGAATGCCTTTCCTCAGCTGCACTAGCATCAGAATTTAAAACTCGCACGACTGCTGACTCAGACTAATCAGGCTTCTGCCTTCAAGGAACCTTGATTAAATTGCTTCAACTCTTAAGTTACGCAAACTGCATTCTCACCCAAAACATTCAGAATTTTAAACTGGATATCAATCTAGATTTAAATCATTTAAATTTACCGGCCTGACGGTTGAATGCTTTTCCTCAGCAGCACCAGCACCAGAATTCAAAGCTCGCGCGAATCCTGCCTGACCTCTAACTAATCAGTCTGCCTTTAAGGAACCATGATTAAATTGTTTTAACTCTTTAGTTATCAAAACTTCCTTCTCACTCAACATTCAGAATTTAAAACTGGATATCAATCTAGAGTTACATCATTTAGAATTTACCGGCTTGACGATTCAATGCATTTCCTTAGAGAAGCCAGCTTCAGAATTCAAAGATCGTGCGACTCCTGACTTCCAACTAATCAGGCCCCTGCCTTCACGGAATCGTGACTAAATTCCTTCAACTCTTTTGTTACGCAAACATGCTCGCTCACCCAATATTTAGAATTTAAAACTGAATATTCATTTAAATTAAAATCGACCTTTGAAGCACAATTCTTAACTTATTATCCCGAAAACAAACTGATAAAGTTAAGATTTCAATTAAACTCACTTTAGATATGGCGCTTCATTAAAAGTTGAACGATCGACATTTCGCTCGGAAATAATACAGAAAAAAATTAACCCCAACGGGGGATTGAAGGAGAGGTAATTAGCTTATTTCCAAACAAAAATTGCTTGTTTTAATTATAATAAATCCTGGATAAATAGCGCGTTTAAGCGAGCAATCCGTGGCCATTCCGCTGGCGTAAATTGCATTTATAGGTTGTTTACAACCTTTTTTATCGTCGATATCAACTACAAAAGGTCCATTGACTTGAGCGGGAGGTAATGAAAGAGTTTTTCTGGACCGACGCTCGAAAAAGAAATCGATGCTTTCAAATGGCTAAGCTATTTATCAATGTCAATAAAGTTGTTTTAAAGGGGCTTCTCCACCGATGGGGCGAGAATTTAAATAATTCTCTCAACTCATGCAATGGTAAAAGTTTGTATTATACTTCTTCTTCCTATTTTAGATCATGTCGGTGGAATGATTTTTAATGTGTATAAATAAATAATGTGTATAAAAATAATTTCTTCATGTAAACTGTCCGCGAAAACAATTACAATGGCAATCGGCAGGCATATTACTAAATTTACAGTTCAATATACCGAAACATGACATACATATTTCAGGGTAAAGTATATTATCAATCAATTTAACTTGCCAGTAGAAAAGTACCAATGCGAATGTTTTGTGGAAATTGGCACAATTGAGGAATTGCAGGGCGCGTTAACTACTGTTGGCACTAACAATTACTGGTACAGCGGCCTACAGCTCAATTTAACCAGCGGAAGCGGCGATCCGTTCAACAAATATGCTAAACGAAAATGTGACACAATGTCAAACCGCTAAATTAATAAATGGTTCGCTTCCTATGAAATTCTCGTTACCATTTTGTAGTTCTATGAAGCAATCGTTTGGTAAGCGCTATAGTAAAATTCCTTTAATAAATAGGACAGGTAATAAAAAGCTTCCTTGAGGTGCTCCTTAACTCTGACATGGGATTCTATATCTAAGTTCATAAATAAAGATGTGATGGAGTCCCCCTCATTTGACCATTTTCCCGACTATATCCTCAGTAGTGACACATCACAGATCCCGAAGCTCGTATTTACGACAACACTCATGCTGTTGTCGAACGTTTGTACGGCCAGCAGCGTGCCTGACATGACCAGTCCTTGTATAACTCCAGAACCGTAGACATACATGTGAAATGAAGGATAAATATTTCCCCGAGCACAAATTACCTAATAAATTACGAAAATAATAGGCAATATGCCGAAAACAGTAAAACTAACACTAAGAGACATAATACTTAAGAAGAGATTAGATTCCAAATAAACTTTGTCACTATTACCGAAAGTGTTAGTAAGCTCATCGAATTTCAAGCGATGAAATATCACATAGCGCCTTTCCCTCGACGAAATTCAGTTCGTTGAACTTTCTAGAAAATCAGTGTACCGTGTCTCTATTGTTGGAAACGTGAATTCCCTTCGTTTCTTGTTATTTTTAATACCATCGTTTTTTGTGGACGATCAAAGCCCTTGATTGTGCCACCAAATTGTGGTAAACTACTTACATTTACCCGTCATTACGGAATCTTAAATCATTCATGTGTAATTCTGTTCTGTATCATGCTTGTCATTAAAGTTCTTTAATAAATGAAGAATTGTAGATTTTTAATGTAATCTTATTCGATAAATTTAACTTTAAAATAGTTATTTTTAAATCTAATTGGATTTAAAAAATAACGGGTTGCACTCTGGGAGTGCCGGCAGAAGTGAAAACTCCGCGCGGTAGAAAGAGAGGGGATATAACTTCCTCTCCTACGCCGCGCCGACGGTCTCAGGTCACGTGTCCGTCTTACGAATTTTCGATCAGGTCGCGTGTCCTCACGCAAGTTTAAAATTTTTTACCCATCCCAAAAAGTTCACAACGCCGCTGACCATAATGAACACGACGTCACTTCGACAATGATTTAAAGATCTAGTGAAATCTTCCATTTCTTTGCATTAAAATTCTATCCAAGAATCTCCAGGAGATGCAATACTCAACAATAGTAAACTCAGTTTGGTTAGTTCTCAATATATAAATCCCAGAACAATTCCCTTTGGAACTAAACTGCATGGCAACCGAGCGACATCCACTTAACACTCGTCACGGAAGTAACGACACTAACTGTAACTATTTCCCATTTGAGCACCGTTTAATTGATCGCAAACTAGTTTATTGGGAACCGCTTCAAAGCCGGAGTATGTCCCACCCATTAGAGACTTGTTGATTACAAGACATGTATTTAGATAATTGTTTTGGATAATAATCTCGAATTAACTAAACAGAAAAAATTATTATCTTTATTAAAGTTTTCGTGTGGACAAGTGGCTTAACGATATCAATAATTACTCTAAATCAAGTACAGACAGATTTGCCACCCATAGGGAATTAAATTTTTGCTGCCTCCTATCAACCATTTGCAACAACAGGGGGGAAGGGTCTTATTTTGTCGGCCTTAGGCTTTCTATTGCCGCCTTCTATCAACCTTGACATACGGCGGCGACGCGCTTTTTAACCTCACGCCCCTAACGTGCCTAGTTTGCCTTAGGGATAATCTGCCACTACTCTAAATAAAACCTCTCCCACCCGTCTGGCCAGCGTGGAGAGTGTAGGCCAAGTCATCTGGCTACTCTGGCCAAGTATGGCTCTAGTAGTACAGAGAGGGTCGTGCTCCAGTAGTGGAGACTAAAAGGACCTGATGATGATGATGATGATGACTCTAAATAAAGCTGAAAAAGCTTCAAGCAGTACGAAGTAATCAACTTCAGAACTAAAAAATACAAACAAACTTCATAGAGAATCGAAACAAATATCGGGGTAGTTAGATAATTTCACAATATCAGAATACGGCACGTACCTAATGAAAGAGAACGCTCGAGGATGGTAGGATACCCGATAGCCTGACGGCGATATGAAAGCTTAATTAGAAATATCGTGGAAAATAAGGATAAATAAGAGAGAGCAAACGGAAAAACAAGCGAATGCTATAGATTGGGAAAACTCCTCAGTAGTTCTCAGGACCAACAAAAATTCCTAGACCCGTTTTCCGTTCTGTTTGCAATTGTTAATGTCTTTTTTTAAACAGAATGTACTCTGAATATGAAATAAGACTGAAATATGAGACGTGATAATAATTAGGTATGTCAGAGAAACTACCACTTAACCTACTCGTAGCATGTTAGGATAGACAGCAGATGAAGCAAATGCTATAGATTGGGAAAACTCCTCAGGACGGACAAGAATTCCTAGACGCCTTTTCCCTTTTCCTTTCTGTTTGCAATTGTTAATGTCTTTTTTTAAACAGAATGTACTCTGAATATGAAATAAAACTGAAATATGAGACGTGATAATAATTAGGTATGTCAGAGAAACTACCACTTAACCTACTCGTAGCATGTTAGGATGGACAGCAGATGAAGCAAATGCTATAGATTGGGAAAACTCCTCAGGACCGACAAGAATTCCTAGACGCCTTTTCCCTTTTCCTTTCTGTTTGCAAATTGTTAATGTCTTTTTTTAAACAGAATGTACTCTGAAGAATATGAAATAAGACTGGAATAAATGGAAGACCAGCGTCGTGGCCATAAAGGCAGGGACACAGTAATCATATTAACACTGTTGTAGCCGACTCTTAGGACAGACAATAGACTTCTGAATTCTGTCGAAAATGCCGAATCAATTTCACAACGCTCCAGGAACGCTCCTTTATGCAACGTCAAGTTAGGGCCCGATCATATAGACTAGCAGATTGGATACATCGTAAATGTTTTAAGTTTAATCCAGCTTTTAAAAAACGTTATTATCAGCCTATATATATTATCTTAATGACAAATAACAAATTGACATTTATTTTTACAAATCTATGATAATCTATAACATAGTAAAGTGTCATCAAAATCTATTGCATAGTTTTTGTGTAAAGGTGTAACAAAGATCTTCACATCATCACATCCATACAAACTGTCACATTTATAATATTAGTAGGATGTCTTTTGTTTGCTCAAAAACATGGCGAAAGTTCAAGTGCTGGAGCGTAAAAGATAGCGCAAATAGGACCCCGCCAACAGCTCTTTATTGAGTATCCTCTTATCACAAAAGATGAAAAAGAGAATAAGTCTTATTTAAAACATACTCTGCTCTCGAATCCCTTTTTAGGTCTTAATTTCATCTACCTTGTTCTTCAACGGTTTGAAAATTTGGTGTTATTCAATCTATTAGTCCCAAAAAACCCTACTTCTTGCTCTCAAAAAGAACTTAATTAACAAACGAACGGGCAATCACAGTAGCAAAGCACTCGTCGAAACATATTTAACATTGAGTATTCAATTGACGACTCGATAGACGAAGAATGGGCTCTTCACTATGGTAATCTATATGACCGGACCCTTACGTCCATTACGAGAGCTGCGTGTATTGTCAGTGCAACCTAAATGGAATCTTCTTGAAACACTATCTCCGGGACCGTAATTCTATTTGCTTAGACTGCGGACGTGATATTCGTGGTTACAGACAGAGCCACATCTTAAGGATTAGTAGGGAATCGTTGTAAAAGAGGTACCTTGTAATATTGTAGATGTCATTCTGCGAAAATGGCATAGTGAGGAAGTGACCTTTTATGAAAGTGACATTTTGCAAAAGTGACAGTGCGAAAGTGAACTTCGTGAAGTGTCGTTCTGCGTAAATGACCAATTTTCGAACGATGACAATAAAAAAGAACTATGTGTTCAGCGCCCGTATATAATGTCGATCCGTTGCTCGCTTCGCCCTCACCGATGTCCGATTCGGAGACACGTTTCATTGGAATTCTATTCTCGCAACTCTTTCTTATCGATTCCAACTCGATTCGAGGTCGCCATTTCGTAACATTCCGAATGCTGTCATTCTGAATTCTGAAACGTTTATGTTGATTAGCACCATTTTACAATACGATCCTATATTTTCATACCTCTTTCTTAAAAATATGAAATACGTAAAAGCACAGATTACTTACTAATGTGGTAAAACATCAAGGGTAACTATTTTTGAAATGGGACATCACAAAGCGATCAAAGTTTATCATACAAAAATGTTCTTTTAGTGACTTTCTTATCTTAAATAGATCTCCAGCATCGATTCAATCGTATTGTATTGCCCTATTGGTATCGCGTTCGCGTATATTGCATATCCAAAATTTCTAGATTTGGGAAGAGTAGATTATTTCAGCCGGAAGTATTTAAATTGTAACTGTTTTAATGACTATACATTGATATGACATTGAGCTAATCATTAATATAAACTACGTGTGCAAATCAACATGAATGTTTCAGAATCTCGTGACCGCCTCGGTCCTCTAGCTCTGCTTAGTGATGTTGCATTCTTTATCGCATATATAATTATGGAAATCTGGACCTTATACTTGCTGCAAAATTTCACTATAGTACCACCCGACATAAATTAAAATTTCATCCCTACCGTCGTTTTAATAGAAACTTCCCGACATGTACGACCGAACTGTGGAATTAACTTTTAATGGCGGTATTTCCGAATCAATACGACATTAGAACCTTCAAAAACGAATCTGTTTTCTTGGAAGGCCGGCAACGCTCTTGTGTGTTGCAGTTGTTCATGGGCAACGGTGATCACTTACCATCAGGTGACCCGCTTGCTCGTTTGCCGTCTTACGTCATAAACAAAACTAATAAATTTCCTAAAACAGTAGTATCTATGAGTTGTCTTAATTTATATGCCTTGGCAAGCATCTCGACATTGTAATAGTCCTCTTTCGCAGGGATTTTTATGGCTCGCATTATGTAAACAAATAGAATCATTTTGGGTCACGAGTGTACATTTGTCGCGTCGAATCCCTCTGCGTGTTATGAATGCTTTGAATGTCTTCAGTGTCGGTCCGGGAGAGAAGGAAAACGTAGAATGTGTACACATTATTTGTAATGTAGGTCGTATTTGTCGATTAAAGGAACGATCGTAAAAGGTGTTCC
Source organism: Elegia similella (assembly GCA_947532085.1). Lineage (NCBI taxonomy): Eukaryota > Metazoa > Arthropoda > Insecta > Lepidoptera > Pyralidae > Elegia > Elegia similella. Next base: position 11,825,798 of record OX383949.1, read on the forward strand.
CCTTAAGAGCCCGACATATGCCAGGCGGCTTGGCCATACAAACGCGGATGGTCTAAACGCGTTGGCTACTTTGGATATTTTCGTTTTTTAGGAATATTCAAGGGTTATTCGAAAAAGAAAAACATATGATGGCTGCCTTATCTGTAATGCAATAATAATCAAAAGTTTCAAGGTTAATTTTATTGTATTTGGTGAATAATACTATATACCGAGTAAATTAGACGTGATTTGGAGGCAACTTTGCAATTTTTTTCTATCGAGAAAATTTAACGCAATCGTGTTTTTGAGTCATATAGTTACCAGAGTTAGTCCTGAACTTTGCTGCATTTTTATTTCAACTTGAGTATTGAATTATTATTGATATAACAGTCAATCATGCAAAGCAGTGTGAGGTAGTATGGACCCTTAATATTAGAAAACTTATTATTTTTACAACCTGTTTTATTATGATTAATTAATAATAAGGCGTTACAACAAAATACCTGTTTATTTGTATTACTCAAGTAATGACTCGCGAATCGACGAGGCGAGAACAACCATATGAATAATAATTTCCGGAACAATAACGTCAATAGCGATTGTGTGACATACAGAGCTTGAAATAGCGCCATTACGTACATTATTAAATATATTATTTGCTATTCACAATTATGTCACCTTCGAATGGAAATAAACGCCAATTAAGTTGGCGAGCTCTGTGGTGCAGTGGTCAACACGTCAGCCTGCGACACGAGGGTGCCCGGGTTCGATCCCCGGTCAGGACATGATGGAAAACGATCTTTTTCAGATTGACCTGGGTCTTGGATGTTTATCTATATAAGTATCTATTATAAAATATAGTATCGTTAAGTTAGTATTTCACAACACAAGTTTATAACTTACTGTGGGGCTAGCTCAATTTGTGTCCCTATATATTTATTTATTTATAGTTGCTTTAAACTTATCACTTATTCGTAGGCTTTAAGTACATAACGTAATACGTGGGACCGATGGCCAATGAGGCGGAAAAGTTCCGGAATGGCGACTACGTACCGGCAAACGCAGTCGAACACTCACCAACAAGATGGTCGGACGACCTGACTAAGATCCCAGGGAAACGCTGGATGCAGGCCGCTTCCAACCGATCATTCTGAAAATCCTATTATATGTCCAGCAGTGGACTTCTTGTGGCTGATATGATGATGATGAACTATGTATCGCATAAACGAAGGCAGCCTCTGTTCAGCTATGTTTTATTAAATACGGATGGACCGACAGACAGACATGACGAATCCTGGGTTCCGTTTTTTGCCATTTTGCTACGGGACCCTAAAAATACTGTGGTTACGAATACATACACTTAGATTTAACCTTAAATTCTTTTTTTTGTCCGGAAGATTTAAGTCTAACGATATCCTTGTTTTTCAGTATATTATCAAAAATATTGAATATCAAAGTGACCTAATAACGAAAATAATCTCGGATGAAAAATAGAGGGCAAGTGATGACTTTCGGAGGTAGAAATGTCACGATATTAGATTTGGGAGGGATCAGTGTAACTAATTCCAGATTAGTCGGATATTATGTCAAGAGAAGCGAGAAGTAATTGAAAACACGGTGTCTGGCGTTTTTGCAAGGAATCATTGATTAATTTCAAATTTACAGATGTAGCGACACGTTTCTTTTCCTTACGGGACTGATAGAGCCTAGGACCAAAGGACACAATCTCACAATCAATTAAAAATACGGTTCCTGGCGCTAGGAGTTACGGTGGCAGGGAATTGATATTATGTTATTCGATTCAGAGAATTTAAATCAAATCACTTTAATACAGTATTATCGCATATATTACATTTTTTTTTTTACTAACCTATCCTAACGATTCGAAAACTGCGCAGTCTACCTGCGACCATGAAAATTGTAAAGTTTACGAAACCTTAGGTGTAAAAATAATTTTGATATACGCGATAATATGTAACAGTCGCGAAAACATTAGTAACCATTAGATTTAGAGAATGTCACGTTTCTACCCCTTACGAGGTACACAGAGATAAAGACGTTTAGCTATACGTCGTCACATACATAGAAAAGGAAAACATAAACAACGAGGCTAAACTATCGCTTTCTGTAAGATAATACCTTTTTATTTCAACATCTGGTTAAACAGAATGACAAGTTCTGCATTGCTCATTGAAAATTAAATTAAGTCCATAAAAGTTATCAATATTAAAGGAATTTTACGAATTAAAACAAAATTGGATGTCTGTAGAGTAGGCGGACGATATCTTTACGCGATACCTAACGGTGGAAGAGAGGTAGATGCGTCACAAGCCGAACGCTTAGGCCGATCGTGCCTCTCTATCGCTTGTTCCGCGCTCTTGCTTGCATAGGGAACGTGACACTCAATCGTGCGTGCAGCCGGCTTTCATCGATTTATAGACGTTATTACGTCAAAAGTTAGTCATTCAAGACAAGGTGCCGATTATGTGAATGAATGTATTAAAGCTTTATTGCACCACAAAACAAAAAGAAAATACATATTTAGAGAAAACAATTGGTAATTTGGTAAAAAGGCGGACTTATCGCTAAGGAACCACGTCGGAGGTCGAGAGGCGGTCCCGAAGAACTCTGACACCAGGTGTGCATGGTTGATTGACCGTGACACCTACACGAAATGATGATGATCGCTACGCTATCTCTTCCAGTCAACCTTAGGGTAGACGGAAAAGAGAAACGTCATTGGCATGGTGTAGCAAACAAAATTATTGCATAATTAAAACATACTATTCAACATTACAAATATACTACATACAAAACTAATTTACATAAATACAGCGTGATTTTGAACCCATGAACTATATCAAAATCCTGGAATCAGAATCCCTAAATGAATACAGAATTGTAAGAAAAAAGGTAAAAACCGAAAAATAAAATTGGGCCTCCCATACAAAATTTTCGATCAGCTGGGCGAATTTATATGGAAAGTCAAATTTTATTTATTAGGGATTGTGATTCCAGGATTTTAATATAGTTCATAGGTATAAAATCACGCGGTATATGACCAAAAATATAAATATATAACTAGAAACTTACATAAACTACAATATATTGATAAGGACATTTCAAGTAAGTTTGGAGATATAATGAGATTTAACGAGGTTATTAAAGTTAGAGATAGTCAGAGCTTTACGGATATCGAGTGAATATATGGCGCATCTAAGGCGACTCTATCATTATCAACACGATAGGAGCCTCCACGCGGCGCATCTGGAAACAGCTGGACTCGGTAACGCAGAGTCCGGGCTGGCCAATCCTGTCATCACGATGGTACCCCCAAACGAGACGCAACGGTTCTTTTCAGAGCCATACCAACAGCCCATATCAGGGTTAATGAGGCGTTCGCTTTCAGTTAAGTACCATCGACACGAAAAGAAGAAGAATCATACCCATGAGATCATGTACCATTTAAATATGATTTCACTCATAGCATACCTATGATATCATTTATGGTGCTTAGTGTTTCCATAAATATTTAGTTTATTGCTGCCCGTCTCTACTAAAGAAGAATAATTTACGATTCACGTAAATAATAAAGAAGTCATTATTTTCCTGATGTATAAACGATTTTCCCCTTCAGTGGAACGTTCTGTGTCATATTAATTGTGCCTCGTAACAATTTTTTATTTCATCACGGTTTACTCTCTCACGCTTATCTATAAATATACTAGCTGTTGCCCGCGACTGCGTCCGTGGCAATTTCTGTTATTATGATTAATTTTTTTTTCTTGATATAGATGAATAAATCCGTTTTCAAAACATTTTTTATTGATGCTTCGCTCCTATTGGTCGCTGCGTGATGTTTTAGAGCCTAAAGCCTTCCTCAATAAATGGACTATCCAACACAAAAAGAATTTTCCAATTTGAACCAGTAGTTCCTGAGATTAGCGTGTTCAAACAAACAAACTCTTCAGCTTTATAATATTATAGTATAGACTAGCTGTTGCCCGCGACTTCGTCCGCGGCAATTTCTGTTATTATGATTAGTTCGTTTATAAAGGAATATATTTTAAAGCGCTTTTCTTGTGGCAGAAGAACAAATTGATTTTCTACGCAACCCGATCTTCACAATGCGACATACATATAGTTGGCCGTGTGAAAAGCAGTCTTGACGTAAATCGATTCCTACGTGTTTAAATGTTTGCCCCTGTGATTTATTAATTGTTACAACAAAAGATAACTTAACTGGAAATTGAATTCTTTTAAAATGAAAGGTACATAATTTTGAATCATTGGGATCTTGCATCATCATTGGGATTCAAAATTATGTATAAGCAGTGTTTGACCAACTGCTGGACCAGTCAAAACTATTGCAACGATCATGTTATTACGGAGGATCGATACATAAATTTGGTGGTTTAAGATTTCTATGTAAAATTATTGGGGCACCTATTTTTGAGACTTGTTTTAGAACTTGAGGGAATATGTTTATTTATTTATTTATTTACTTTAGGTACACCAACAGGTTACATGTTCACATTATCTGATACATTCCAAGGTACTTAATCTAGCATGAAACCCAATTATAGGTGAACACAACATTTTCTAGTTAAAGAACAATCGTTCAAAAAAAAAAAAGACTAATGCAAAAGAAAAGTAGATTAACAAACATATACGTTAATAAAATATTTTTTTAGTATGACAATGATTGTATTTTGTTTTTGAATTTCGGGAGAGAATCGTGGTGGATATCTAAGTCACACTCCTCGTTGAACTTATTATAGGTAGCAAGCAATCTTGTTAAGGGGGCACTTCTTCCGAGGTTCGTTCGCGATCGAGGTAAAAGGAACGTCTTACATAGTTTTCTTCGAGAGTTTGGCCTAGGAACCGCATATTTAAGCGTATCAAGACTATCCTGACAGTCGGCTATGCCATGAATCAACTTGAACAAGAATACCAAATCTATCACTTGGCGACGCTTATCAAGAGACATAAGTTCAAATTTGGATAAACGGTCATTATAATCGCTTCTATGACTGAAGTTTGGTGTTTTGAATGCTAGCTGTCGTGTAAATGCCCTCTGTACACGCTCAATGTTGTCACTGTGTTTTTTATAGTACGGATTCCAAACAACACTAGCGAATTCTAAGTGACTACGCACCAATGCATTGTAAAGAACAATTAGGGTTTTGATATTCTTAAAATCTTTAGTGTTGCGCTTTATGAACCCGAGCATCTGAAAGGATTTAGTTACAATAGCATCGCAATGAGGAATAAAACTCAGCTTACTGTCCAGAGTCACACCCAGGTCACGAATTTGCTCCACCTCTTCCATCACAACATTGTTGACTGTATATGATGATCTTAGCTTATTTTTATTTCTTGTAAACTTGATGTGAAAACATTTGATTGGATTTATAATCATACCATTTTTAGTGCTCCAGTCTCGAACTCGATCCATATCATCCTGTAACTTCTGCTGATCTTGCATAGTAGATATTGTTTTATATACTTTCATGTCGTCAGCAAACAGAGAGCATTCACTATGTTTAATACAGTCAACGATGTCGTTTACAAATACCAGAAATAAAATCGGACCCAGATGCGAACCCTGGGGTACACCAGATGTTGCGACATATGGTTTTGACGAGTAACCGTTTGTTACCACTGTCAACATCCTAGACCGTAGGTATGAAGCTAACCACTCATGCAACGAGCCACATATACCGTAGGCTAACATTTTTATTAACAGAAGTGAGTGATCAACTTTGTCAAAAGCGCTACTAAAGTCAATGTATATAGCGTCTACCTGTGTCCTCATGTCCACTTTCTCAGTCAGATACGATACATATGCCACCAAATTTGTAGAAACCGATTTCCCCTGACGGAAGCCATGTTGCATTGGGTTTAGAAAAGGTGATACATGAAGCGTTAAGACGTCGCAAACTAAGGATTCAAAAAGCTTAGAAAATGTGCTTAATATCGATATAGGTCTGTAATTTTTTACGTTATCTTTATCTCCTTTTTTATGCACTGGAACAATCCTAGCTTCCTTCCATTTAGAAGGAAATACGCCAGTTGCAAGAGAATGATTGAATATAATAAACAATGGATAGGAAAGTTCGTTTGCACATATCTTAGCAAATGCCGGTGGCAATCCATCTGGGCCAGATCCTTTGGTAGAATCAAGTCTCTTTAAAGCCTTAAGTATAGTTTTTTCTGTAACATTAATTCTATTTAAAAGTGAGTCAGACTGTACATTATTAGTTTTATTGTTATTTAATGGACATTTTGGCACAGATTGAACAGTTTGGGCTGAGAAAGTCGAAGAAAAATTCTTAGCGAACAAATTTGCCATATCGCTTCCCGAGTGACTAATGACTTCGTCATATTTCATAGCAGATGGTAGATTATTCGAGTTTTTACGTCTGTCATTTAAAAATTTCCAGAATTTTTTAGGGTTGGTTTGTAATGCGTCTTCAGTTTTTTTTATATAATTTGAATAGCATTCATGCGACAGACGGTTGCAACGATCTCTAAGGATTTTAAACTCAATCTCGTCACGAGGATTTTTAAATTTTTTATATCTACGTCTTAATTTGTCTTTTTCCGCAAAAAGTCTAATAAGAGTGGTGTTAAACCAAGGAGGATATTTTGGTGACCTAGGCTTATGTTTAGGAACATATTTTTCAATTATATTATTTATCTCTGCATAAAATATATCGGTCATATCATCCACATTGTCAGTGTTTGTGAACTTCAGGGGCCAATCAATCTTTGCTAGCTCTTCCCTTATACTAAGATAATCAGCACGGTAAAAATTAAAATTAATTTGCGATTGTCTTTGCAGCAACGATATACTAAGGTCAAGTGAAATAGAAAGTGCAGGATGATGAGGACCTATATTACTTAGAGGAGTTATTGACTTTTGAAGTGATGAATTTTCAACATTAGTTAATACTAAATCCAAGGTTCTATTCAAGCTATTCCGAGTGTAATTTAACTGCTTTAGATAGTTTAAGCTAATAAAGTCTACGAGTGTATATCCAAGTGCGTTTCCATAATTACTAGGTACTGTTGCATTGGTGCTGTCGCCAAGTGACCAAGAGATGTCCTTCAGATTAAAGTCACCTACCACTAGGACATTGTCTAGTGATTGCATTACAGAAGAAACATTAGCACAAAAGCATTCCAAAATATTTTTCTTCGGATATGGCATATAATAACAGCACATACCAAGCCTTTTAACACTGTGATTACGCTCTTTAATATCTAAAATTACCCATATATCTTCATAAATAGTTTCCCAGATTTGAACACGAGACGACGTGAACTTCTTCATAACAGCAATAAGTACACCACCTCCACCGTCGCTAGGTAATCTGTCCCTTCTATACACATTATAACGCTGATCGATGAATTCCGAGTCATGTATTTCTGGCAGCAGCCAGGTTTCAGTAAATATAATTGCGTCGTAATCATGATCATGAATTTCTTGCCTTATTTTGTTGGTCTTTGTACGCATTCCTCCAAGATTTTGGTAATAAATATTGAATTTTGATGTCTGTGTCGATCTAGGCATTTCAAAATTTAACTTGGAGGTTAGCTCATCAGCTTCAAATTGTCGAGACTTCGGATGTACATAGCTTGGCTCGTCTCATCCTTCCGAACATATATCCGCCCATCACGCACCCATACAAAGCTGTAGTGCAACTCCTTAGCTTTTAGTCTGGTAGCTGCGTGCAGTTGCTTGTTTGACGGGCTCAGATGCTCGGATACATAAACAGGTACCCGAGGTCCTCCGCAACCTAAGTGATGGGATCCCAGTTTCTCCTTGGGATTAGCCTTGTTGAATTTGATTACGGCAGCAAGTAGACCATCTCTAATTGAGCGGCTTGAAAACTTAGCGACTACAGCACGAGGACGAGAACTATCTTTGTGTAATTTAGCGATACGGGTGGCCAGAATAATATCACTTCCACTCATTGGATAATCAACAGTTTCAATATGGGGGAAGGCCACTCTGGTTTAAGGTATTAAGAAATTCCTGTGCGTAATGGAGCGCGTCTTCTTGATCCATTACATTATCAATAGATGTGTAGGTAATTATATCTCCTGGAAATTTAGTTAAAATTAGGTCGTTAATTTCGTCACCACTACTGTTTCTTGCCGCCAATATTGCCCTTTGCTTTGATACATCCATTGATGATCTTTTATTTTCTATTTCAACTATATCTATGGGTAAACTTTTGATATTAGATCCTCAATGCTAGTCACTCTTTCACCTTAATCGCGATCAAATTCAATTTTATTTTCTTAATGAGGTACTTTCCCGTCTCCTATTAAAAGTAACTTTGAAGAAAAAATTGTTAATAAATAAATAAAAACTCCCCCAGTGCTCTCATATTCGTAGATAGTTTTAAGGTATGAACAAACTTCCACAATGGGGAACTTATAAGGCATGACTTTACAATGAGTGTTCTAGTTCCTCTTACTATAGGTAGGTAAAGTTTGCCGAAAATCCCCAGCAAAAATAACAGTGTCCCACCCATGATTTTATTACAGCTTCTAATATCTCTGAGAGCCCTATCTAGAGCTTCTACTTGAGCTCTATGAATCATGGTACATTCGTCTTTTTAGGGTTCCGTACCCAAAGGATAAAAACGGGGCCCTATTAATATCGTTCCGATGTCCGTCTGTCTGTCTGTCTTTCTGTCTATCCGTCTGTCACCAGGCTGTATTTCATGAACCGTGACAGTTAGACAGTTAACATTTTCACAGATGATGTATTTATGTTGCCGCTATAACAAAAATACAAAAAAAAAATGAATTAAATAAAAATTTATGGGGGCTCCCACACAATAAACGTGATTTTTTTTTGCTTGTTTGTGCTTGATATTGATAACGGCAACAGGTAGACGCTTTAAATATTCACAGAATATTTCGTTATATATTCACTTCAAAAATAAATAATTAAATAAAAATAAAATTAATCTTAAAGGAGGGCATCCCATACAACAGACATAATTGTTTTGCGTTTGAACAGCGTTTTAGATAACGATCTAAAACGCTGTTATTTAATTATTTTTTTTACGTACGGAACCCTTCGGCGCGAGTCCGACTCGCACTTGGCCGGTTTTTTTAGTTCGTTTAAATAGAAATAATTCTTTAATACACATTTTTTGAGTAACTTGAACCGTTTACGCATTGCACCCGTCGGATGTCCTCAACGATGAATAATTTTTCCCCGATTTCAAAACATTTTTTATTGATGCTTCGCTCCTATTGGTCGCAGTGTGATGTTTTATAGCCTAAAGCCTTCCTCAATAAATGGACTATCCAACACAAAAAGAATTTTCCAATTTGAACCAGTAGTTCCTGAGATTAGCGCGTTCAAACAAACAAACAAACAAACTCTTCAGCTTTATAATATTAGTATAGATACGAGAGTAACTCTGTTAGTCTATCTGCCTGTCACCTTTTCACGCTTCAACTATTGAAACAATTTGGATGAAATTTGATATGAAGGTAGTTTGAAGCCAGGGGAAGGACATACTTTTCATTCCGGGAAAGTGAACTGTATCCGAGGGATCGAAATTAACGCGGGTTAAGCTGCGGGCAAAAGCTAGTGAGGAAATAATTAGAAAACTTGTATCTACTGCTGTGAAAATACCAGTCACCTTTTTAAACTAAAAATTGTCGAAAGCCCAATATGTATGGCATGTGAGGAATCGGAGGAGACAATGAGACACATTTTGTGTATCTGTGACTCGTTAGCTGGTGAGCGTTTGGACCGTTTGGATCAGCTTATCCTAAACTAGAGGACTACAGGCACTACGCACTGGGCGATGTTCTGAAGCTCATGCAGTCCTTCTTCAGAATACACCGTGCGGGTGAGTAAGGCATGGGGTAAGTACAAAATAACCCAAAGGTTAGACGTGCTACCGATTCTGAATCGGCCCAATCGAAGATAAGATCTACTGCTGTTACTATAACCTATAGCTTATAAAGTAAATTCACCTATTTCTAAAAAGCACTCCAAGAGCCACCGTTTTTGCGGCACTACTGCCTGACTTGACTGAGCTAGGTTGAGCAGTTTAGATTATTGACCTGAAACGGCGGCATTTTGATGTACCATCTTACGGTTATTGCAAGCTTGTTTTATTTTATTTTATTTAATTATTTATTTCATAACTTAGTCTATCTTAACAGTTAACCACCAATACGATAAACAAGTACCCTAATTAATATTATTATAATTGTAAGACAACACAAATAATGCTGTTCTTGTGAACTCGCTCAAGGAACAGGAAAAAAGGTCTATGCTCTCCGCCATTAGGTTGAGAGTGCGCAGCGCTCGCGTGAGCGGCGCGCGGTGCTGTAACTCGGTGCGGGCAGCATTTATGATGGAACATATAATATAAACTAGTGTTTTGGATGGGGGCACGGGCTCGCAGCCCGCGAGATGGTCGTGCAGCTGTTCTGAGGAGGGGTCAGGCAGGAGTTGCAGTCTGAAATGGGTCAGGTAACTTGTGGTGGTTGAAAAAGGGTCAATACCCGAATGGCCGCGATTGTTTGACAGTCACTTGAAATTCCATTAAAACTGAGGGTTTGACACTTCAAAATGCAGCCCTTAAAATATTACTGCGCTTAATTATAAATTGACATATATTTATTTATAATAATAAATATGAGTGTACCTACCACGAGTGCGTGTCGCACCCGTCTTTCCGCCGCGGCGTATGGCTCCCTATTATGCTGCAGGTGGCGACCTGGAACAAGGAAAATAATATGTTTATTATACACTTGTTACAAATAAACGTCAACATATAAATAAACATTGAGGATTATCCTGAATAGGCGACGGATTTGCAAAGAACTTGTTTTCTTGATCTCCATCTCAACGTGGTCCAACATTTCTTAAAAGATGTCAAGGCACTTTTATAGATTAAAGAAGAAGATTCGAAGTCACGGTGGTGTAATGGTATCACACTTAGGGCGTAAGTATATAGGACATGTGAGGAATCGGAGGAGACAATGAGACACATTCTGTGTCTTTGTGACTCGTTGGCTGGTAAGCGTTTGGACCTCTTAGGATCAGCTTATCCTGAGCTAGAGGACTACAGGCACTACGCACTGGGCGATGTTCTAAGCTCATGCACTCTTCTTCGGAATACACCGTGTGGGTGAGTACAAAATAACCCAAAGGTTAGACGATCCCGATTCTGAATCGGCCCCATCGAAGATAACATAAGATAGGGCGTAAACCCAAGGGACGTGAGTTCGAATCCTACCTGTGGCCGAGTTCTTTTTCATCACATATTTTCAATTTTAACTAAAAAGAATATAACAGGTACAAAGCGGACTTGTCGCTATGCAATTTCTTCCTTCTTGATTAACAATGGCACTACTATAATAGTAGTTGCCCTGTTGTAAAAAACCTACTTGACTGGAACGAGCCCTATTTCACATTTATGACTGGTCTGTCTGGACTTGTAAAAAATTAAATTAAGTAGAGCACTTGAATGGAAACCCTAATAAAGTACACAATTTTCCATCTAAGAGCCTTGAATTTTTTTCTACACTATCTACACTAATAGAAAGAGAAACGATTTGATTGTTTTATTTGTTTGAATAAGCAATATTGAAAAGGCTACGAAACTACTGGACCGATATTTATTTTATTTTATTTATTAAGCATACAGTTTACAATCTAATACATGTATATAAACTTAACATAGATATTAAATTCTTTCACTATTAAAATTGCACATTATTACTAACTAGCTTTCGCCCGCGGCTCCGCCCGCGTCAGTGTCGATCCCTCGGGAATAGTACTTTTTCTCGGGATAAAAGGTTGCCTATAAAAGGTCCTTCTTCGCACTCCAGAGAACTTGTATGCAAAATTTCATAATGATCGGTTAAGTAGTTACGGCGTGAAAGCGAAACAAACAAACAAACTCACTTTCTCATTTATAATATTAGTAAGGATAAGGATATTCATTTTTTTGTATTTGTTGTTATAGTGGCAACAGAAATACATCATCTGTGAAAATTTCAATGTCTAACTATCAAGGTTCATGAGATACAGCATGGTGACAGACGGCCAGCGGAGCTATATTCACAGAACAGCATTATTTGTGTTGTCATATAATTATAATAATATTAATTAGGGTACTTGTTTATCGTATTGGTGGTTAACTGTTAAGATAGTTATGAAATATAATCACAAGTTATGAATTAAATAAATAAATATTCCCGTTTCCCGGGTCCCGTTTTTACCCTTTGGCTACGGAACCCTAAAAATCAAGATATTGTGAAAAACAGTAACCAAGTGTTTGTTAACTATTTCGGTGGTGAAAATAGTTCTCTAGCCACCGAAATCCAACGAGCAAGCGAGGAACACTAGAGCCGAAGCCTTGGATGTTTATCTATATATGTATTTATTATAAAATATAGTATCGTTGAGTTAGTATCCCATAACACAAGTTTCGAACTTACCTTGGGGCTTGCTCAATCTGTGTGATTTGTCCAAAAAAAAAAAAGGATTTCCGGGCCACGCGCGGCCTGGAGCTCTATTTTTGAACTGGTAGAGTTGTCTAGCTTCCGCATGGTGAATCTTAATTGGCTCTATTTTTGAACCATTATTCGAATGGGTTTTCTGAATAGTCGATGACACCATTCGGACTCAAAAGACGCGTACTATCTAGTACCTTTGAATAGCGTGTATCATCCGGTTGTATAATTACCATCGGATACCACTGCCGATCATTGCGTGCTATCGGATGACACCGGGTATTATCGGGTGCCATCAGATACCATCTAGTATTATTGGGTGCTATCGGTTCAATCGATCCCATTGAGTATTTTCGAGTTCCAATTAAGTACCATCTACTACCATGAACAACCACCAAAAAGTAGAATGTTTAATTTTATTCACATGAGATTCAACGAGAGGCCGATTAATTCTACAAGTTTAACAAGTTTTTTTGCTAGAATTATATTTTTATTATAAACGAATCCACACTTTAAAATGTTTTTCAAAACAAATCAAATGACCCAAACACGATTGTTCTACCTTGTTTACTTTAAGAGTTCCTATGGCCACCTTCCGACTCCATCATCAGACCAGCGCAACGATTCCATAATATTGTATTTTCATGCGATTTACACATGCATGAAAAAAAATTCTGCTCAACCGGTAACCGGGAAGTGGATCAAATGTAAGTTGCAAGAATTCATTACAGACAAACATCGGGACAGGTGGTAAATAAAAGCTTGTAAAAAATTAAGCTCCTGAGGTATTTTCCCTTTATGTCCTTCCTACACACACATCCCATTGGATTGGTCGAGACTTGTTATAGAAACTAATTTAAATATTCATTTGTACAGTCCGCCGTGAGCCGAGCATTATGGATTAGATTTGAACGGTTACCGGGAACCGCGTAACCGTTCAAATCTAATTACTTGGAGTGTTTCGACTAATGGATGACGGGAGCTGTTCAGAAATAACTATGAATCACTGCAACTGTACGGAGCTTTTCGACGAAGCTTTTGTTGTCTTCAGTATCATCAAAAAGAAATTAGGAAGGAATATTTATTTCATCATTACATATAAAAAGAGATGGGATGGAGTCATTTACGCTGTCGTAGTATGAATATGCAAATTTTTTAAATATTTCGGTCTGTTGCATGTTATCTCCAGTTTGTGGTACATGAATATAACAAATACCGTGAAAGTAGATCTTATAAAATGTAATAGTAATTTTCATAGAGCAGCATGATACGGGGTATCATGGTATGCGCGACAACGTTTATCGATTAGCTATCTTGTTTTTCCGCAATATTAAAGAGTGAGATGGGGATAGTTTATCGCGCGATATATACGGCGTCGCAGGTTTTCTCATAACTGCATACAAAATTATATGACGCCTTTTTGTGGAACTTAAATCAAAGTCTTTATTATTCAGTTCATGATACTGTACCATTTGGAGCAAATATAGATTAATATTAATATTTGTTAAAGCTAAATACTAATCTCTTAAGTACAAACAGCCATTATCATCACATTGAAATGTTGGCTGCTATGCTCCTCTCTACGTTTTCGTCAGTGAGACAGAGTGTATAGTAGATTAATTATTAAATCGTTACATTTGGCAGGTACTTCATTAAACGTCACTTAGCAAAGTTAAAGTTCACTTTCGTCTTCATGCTTCGCAGAGCCAACAATAATTAATTTACACGCAAGCCAATAGCTTTTAATAGAACCGAGTAAACCCGCGTAATAACTGGACGCAGATTACTGTAATTTATGTTGTGCCGTGGAAAGAAATTGAAAAACTCAGACTATATATTCTTTTCTACAAATCATTGTAATCGCAGGATTTATTAGTGTAGTAACGATGATTTTGGGTATACTACAACCCGCGTTTACTCTGCACCTCGATGAAATTAGATTTGCTCCGCCAGAACCCAATTAACAGTCACACAATCTGAGGTTCGGCAATTGCCTACTTTGCCCGTTGCATAACCGCCTCTGTGATCGACTGTGAAATGCAATCATTTCGTTTAGGTGACACGGTCAATCGACCATGCACACCCTGGTGTCATTTATTTCTATATTCTGGTGTTCTTCGGAACCGCTTCTCGGCCTCTGACGTAGTTCCTTTAACGACTACCAGATGGTAGCCGGGACCAATGGCTTAAGGTACCGTCCGAAGCAAGGAATCATCTTTATTATGAGACAATCAGTTGATCAAGCATGCAATGTCCTAAGCAAACTAAAAACAATTAAACAAAGTATGCTTTCCGTGGGAATCAAACCCACGACCCCCAGGTCTACAGGCAAACGCCTTAACCAATGGACCACGGAGGCAGACCAAATGCAGTGAAATGCAGAATTATGGCTGTGCTTTGCTCCATTTTATTGTCTTTTAAGGCGCTGTGCATTAGGAGAATACCGTAAAACGTGTATTTTTTCGTCGCGCAGTTAGTCTTATTTTTCAAAGTATACTAGCATGAAAAAAAATATGAAGTACAGTTGAAAGATCAAAATAAATGGTTACATTAAAATATGTTCAAAAAAATATTTAAAACCTAACTAAATAAAATATCAAAAAAGCTATATCCAGAAAAATTTTCGTCGCGAATTTCTTGATATTTTCAGTGACAACTACCAACTTTTATACGGTTATAAAAAGTATAACTAAATGAGCAAGATGGATACCTACAAAAAATACAATATTTAGTTATAATTATTGAATTATTAAATTTAAAGTGAAAATTAACACGAAAATGGCAGACAGGGATTTGAACTGAGACTGACGATAGGTATGACACAAATGTATAAAATATTGCGCGATGCCCGCTACAAACGGTTAAGGAATACAGCGCCTTAATGGAAATGATTACAGAAGGCCTTTGACAATACGCACATGTAACTGATGGATTCCTATGAAGAAGCTGACAGATATATCAGCAAAAAGGGCTTAGAAGAAAGAAAGATCTCACAATCAAGGATGTCAAGAACATGCCAAGTGTAGAAAGGCCGGAAGCCAACCCAGGCATCGTAACGGAAGGTGCAACTGACAACTAGCTTAGATGAGATAAAAATATACATCATAAATAGGTATTATGCCAGCCATTTCTGATCTGATGCTGACAATATCTATTCTATAATTATTCGTAAAGCACAAGACAGACACGGGTAGTATGCATTAAGAGAGACCTATTAGTCCTATAACCCAGTAACAGTAACGGCAGTCGACCGAAAAGCATGTATGAAAAGCGATTGGGATGAAGCGTAAGATGAAGTAAAAGATTATAAGGATATTATACCAAATATGAGAAGAAGAAGAGCATATTTAGAAGAAGTAAAAGAAAAGGCTGTGTCATATGGAGAGGTGAAGAGAATGTCTGAGAACCGAGACACATGGAGAATACTCCACCGACAAGAACACAGTTCTAAAATTATACATAGATAGCAAATATAGATCTGTAGTCTTAATCTGCGTTTGCGGGAAAGAGGACATAAATGTTTAAAGTTCAATAAATACAGCTGCATAAAGAATCTCGATTGCCATAGAGCCAAAGTTGATTATTCTTGAATCGCATAGCAAAACTTCAACGTCTATTCAACTGATAAAAGCCATTAATTTATTACACACAGATGAGATTCATCACCCTAGCTTAACTTTGGTGGAAGGAAAGCCGATCTTAATGAGACTAAAGATAATTACGAATTGGATATTATTTATCGCGAAGCTGTATCGAACATCTTTGCCCGAGTTAAGAGAATGAACCCTTGTAGATCTTATCTTAACGCCCCTGAAGATGCGCGCGACATCTGGGATCGTACAGGGTTGTCAGCCTTCCGTTTAGGACCAACAAAGTTCGTCATTAATTTTTGTTGCCTGCTCGGTGTTCGGTATGACAAAATATGGAAGTATAATATAGTTTTTGAAGTGAAAACTTTTTAGCGGCTTTGTGCACTTTTTGTATGGGTAAAAAATTTTAAACTCGTCAAGACACGTGACCAAAATTCGTAAGACGGACCAATGACCTGAGACCGCCGGCGCGGCGTAGGGGAGTAAGTAATACCCCCCTCTCTTTCTACCGCGCGGAGTTTTCACTTCTGCCGGTACTCCCGGAGTGCAACCAGTTGTTTTTATTATATTGTTGTTTTGATAAAATTTAACATGGATTTAATTAACTATAGTTTTCCCATGAATTTGCGATTCCTTTATTTTCAATCACTCGGAACCATATTTGGATCATCTTCAATATATATATTCTACCAATAACATAATCAGGAGTTCCATTTCTAAACGGCTCGACTACGGTAAACGAGCGCTTTTCCTAGAAACCGTCATTGGTGCTAATATAATAATGTAGGTACAACCGCCATTTTGGCAACCCTGTATTCGAGCACACAAAAGAGTTCAAACAAGCAATTAGGTCAACCTTTAGGATGGATCCTAGAAATATTTGCACACGTCAACATATGCATTAGTGTATTTGCGATGAGATTGGAGATCAAACTCACGATTGGGTTTGAAATGGAATTTCTTGAGGTTTGTCTATATTTAAAAGGAAGGTTTTAAATAATAAAGAACATAAGCTTTTAAAAAAATACAGCTTCATTTTGTATTTTGCTTTTCATATCATTGGTAAAGTTTCAAAATATTTCGCTCAAAACCCGGTTATTTGATTATCTTATATGCGCTATGGGCTTTCTTGACAACAAAAACTCTGTCAATCACAATGGGATTATTAGATGTGAGATGGTGAAACCATCGTACATACTTTCGCAAACACCCCTCCTCTATCGTCATTGTCCCGTTGCTTTTGACATTTCCCGTCACCCACTCAAAGTAATTTCCTTACTAGGTCCTTTGATGTGTTTTATAATGGAGTAATCCAACATTTCCCTCGATCTCGCTTGATACATATAAACGACGGCCACCGATATCCCACTAGTAACTTTCAATCTAACAGCAAAAACTGTTTATATCTATGGTTAAGTCGATCTGACTAACAAAGCCGACCTGATCATGAACATCCTAATAGTTCCTAATCCTTACTAATATTAAAAATGCAAAAGTGATTTTATATGATTGTTTGTTACGCCTTCATGCTCTATTACAGAACCAATCGTCACGGAACTTTGCATACCCGTTGTCTGGTGTGCATTTTATCCCGGGAACTTCCCGAGGGATCGACATTGACGCGGGAGGAGCTGCGGGTGCGAGCTATTGGAATATAAAGCAAATGAAGATGCGACCGTCGATATAGATATACTGGCTTATTAATATAGCTTTTATAAGTTCGATTCCCAATGTTCTGTTGAAATGAATGATGGATGACACAGCAAAAATGAATTGCTAATGAGAACTAGAGTCGATAGGCAAATACAAAAACTGGAAGAACGAGGACAAAGTTGCGTTATTTGAAAAAGAGGATAATACCCGCAAATTAAGAAATAGAAACGTGCAAGCTAACTACCTAATTCCAGAAAGAATTAACATAGTATTTTTTTTTGTAGTAGTAATTTATGTACGACTGTCAGTCGTTTAAATACTACTAAATACGGTAGTCGAATGAATTTTCAAATGTAGTATTCCAAGCGAGGCATAGATAACCTTCATTACGTACAAACGAGGAAACGTGTTTATCGTCTTTAGTATTTATTTACCGCTATGAAACTAAACAATTTAAATTAGTTTCAAGAAGCACTTAAACTTTATTTGCCCAAATAAGTGTATCAAGGAAACTCAAAGTCTTATAAACATGTATCTAAGGACATTTAAATGTGTTTGTTCATATTATTATATCTACTCCTACGTGCTGGCTGTCGCAGAGGAGATAACAGTAAATATTCAACAAATAAGGTTTTACACATATCATAATATTTTCTCAGGTAAATCAGATTCGAAGAAGTAGCAGTAACTTATGGTACTGAATTAGTTTTATATAATGTAATAACACATTATATAGACATAGTCAATTCAGACTACATTAAGCTATGTAAAAAACAAAGGAGGCACAATATTAATGTTACATTATGTTTTCATAATAATTAACGGAATCGTATTTACAACGCACAAAGTATACATTGATAAAATACTGGAATAGCGAAAGGTATTACTTACTGATATCAAATTCAAATAATATGAATGTATGATTTTAAGCTGTCGCGGTCACATTCGCTATTTTCACAATGGAACTTACCGCAAATGGGTTTGAGTATCGTCTAAATATGAATGTGCAGAGAGCAAGACCACGATGAGCTTGTCCTTCTTGGTCACAGATCTCTTGACATCTTTAGTCTTATTGTGTTGTCTTTTAAAAATAAATCAGTTACAATTATGGATCAGCCAGAATTCAAATTTGAATTAATAATTACAGTTATTTGTTATTGCTCTTCTAAGTAAAGAATTTGGACTAAACCCTATGCCAAGCAGTGGAATTTTGAAGATTATGGATAATGAGGGAGGACGAGGTCACATTTGTCAACTGTCATTATGACTAAAAGCTTTTCAATTTATGAATCAGTATAGTCATAATCTTGGATATTACCTGCTAAATGCTTGGGTGGCTGCAATGTGCATTATATATTCTGACTAACAGCTGGGATATTACTGCGAATCTGTAACTGTACGAGAGGAAGTGACTCAGTTCATGAGTGGAGTGCGATATTTATGACTTACTATATGACACCATAACTAATAAAATGACGGCATCGTATAACCTGCTGTTTCCTCCACACAAACTTAGCATTTCGTCATTTTGCAAAGACAACCTGGCGTTATGTAATTAGTGTAGGCGAGAATGTAAGATATACAATTCCAGAACAATGTATGGTATAATTTATTACATCCTGCGTCAAAACCTTGGTATAATCAGGTATTTCTAATTCTGTTGTACGTACCTAATTATATTTCTCTGTTGCTAGCTGAATTGTTGGAGATTGGATCGAAAATCATTTTGCAATCGCGTCTATTTTCAAATGGGCTATAGTAGGCGTTTATCTCACAATACGTTTGTTACTGTTGCGTAAATTACGTCTCTGGTTATGAATATACATTTACTGACACCGACAGTTGCTGGGCGTGTAGCTGCATACATGAATCACGCCTGCAGTCGATGATATCATCGTGACGTCACCAATTAAAAATGTCATGGCAAACCTCTCCGCTATCGACCCAATGATTTATACCGTCCATTACCATCTGAGCGATCGTTCAATGGAACACCACGACAAAAAACAGTAAACTGACGTTCCACAAGAAAAGCGAGAGTATCGTATGACTGCGATTGTTTCAGCAGCTTTTATCGCAAACAATAGGCCGTATTCGATTACTCTCTGACCTTTTCGACAAATAGACGAGATACGATCGATGCCGGAGACGATTCGGGTGAGTCACATCTCCTGAACCGCCCTTGTTGGCTCGGTGTATAATTATTATGTGTCTAGACTCCCGGCGACAGCCTGGCGAAGGCTATGGTAATGTAATGACATTTAGAGTTTCTTACTTGAGACAAATCGTTTTAAATCTGGAATAACCTCAAATGATACGCGTTACGCTGTTACGAAGGAATTTTATCATTAACATACCTGAAGATATATCGATAGCAGTAACAGGGCAAGAGAACACACAGGACGGAAAACACGAAGAGGTGATTTTCCCGGAAAATCTTCTTATCTCCATATCACTTCACACGGGCACTTAATTGTCCTATAAAGAGGGGCTCCTCACACATCGCTAAAAGCGACTTCGATATTCCTTTCAGGCATCGAATTTGTCACCTAATTTATCAGGCACTTGACTCATAATTGGTTGTGAATTTTCGCGCGGCACCAAGGGGGCACACATTATAAGAAATAGTAACGGAGACACGTGCTTTCGGGGCAGAGAGGGACGGATTCACTGAACGTCCTTGGCGAGGGGGCGCGCGGGGCGCCTGCGGCATCAGACGTTTCAATCATCCCCGGGGGGATAGAGACGCGAATACCAGTTTTCGGGGCGCGTGAGCGAGAGGAGCGATGCCGTGCTATTGACCGGCCTGCAGACCACGCCCACCCGGGCGAGACACAGCGCGCTGATGCTCCAAGTGAAAATCGAACGTCGGCCCGGGCAGACGCGGCGGGAGGCCGGCTCAGTTGCACCATCAAGGTTACCTCTACGTACTTACTACTTATGCACTTCCTATCCTCTTTATTGGTCGATTCTTCCTTAATGTTGTCCGAAGTAGGCCCTTTTAGACCCTCGCTCCCATAAAACCTTTAGAAACCTTTAGCAAAACTCTTGATATAAAAAATCTATAAAGCTGACTAGCTTATACGGTTCGATATACAGACTTGGCACGGAAACAATGTAGGTTGACAGAAAAGGACGTCAGCAGACGAAAGAGAGGAACCGAAAGAATAACATATAGTTAGGGCACTCGGCATAGAACTTTTCAGTTTAATTAAAGTCCTAAAGAGCGGGTTGATAGAAAAAAGGCAAGTACGAGGGCGTGAGTTTTATTCCCGTTTATATACGTAAAAAGTTTTAGGTCAGAGATTTGCCGAGTTACATAATCTCTCAATTTGTTTTCAGCTTTACCAGACCAGTTCCACATTATGCTAAATGAGGCATATCTAATGAGGTTCTCGACGATCGTAGTTCCGCGGAACACGAATACTAGCGATTGTAAAATTAATTATGAATTCGGAATATGTACTTCAATCGAGGGATGTCCCACTCTTAGTTCGGAGTAAAGGAGGAAAGATAATTTTATCTTTTAGGATTTAATAAACTTACTGCTTCTTTTTAAATATTGTTATTAATCTATGAATGAGAGTTCTGCCATAAGTTGCAGATGCTAAACGAGCCGAAGGCGTCATTATAGGAAAATAAAGAATATACAAGTTCAAAGTATATTATGCAATCAAATAAGCGATTAGAATCCTATTTCGCATGTGAACCAAGATTCCACAAAAGCGGAAAACAATTTTATAGTCATATCATACCAAGGACTGTGTTGACGTCAACACCGTTTTAATTAATTCCAATATACAAAAGATCGGCAATTTCAGCGTGGATAACTCCATTCCCAACAGAAAGTCGTTCGACGTGAATTTTATTATTACTTCCATGCATGTGAATCCGGAATAACTCGGGTCAAGGCAAACACTGCTTATACCCACCCTTACGGCCTCGGATAAGAAGTGGCTCCATCCATACCAGCGGAATAATAAAAGGGTTGAAAGAAGAGCAGATATTTAAATGAATCGATAAAGAGCCGTTGATATTCATGTCGTTTCTACGAAAGGTCTTATTTAGTGAGTTTCGTGAAAAATTTAATTGTAAATTGGATTAAAATTGTGAGTTCTAAATTGCAGCGATGGTGGAGCTTGTTCAATAATTTGTAAGAGGGCCGCAAGAATGCCTGACTTCAAACGGAATGGAGAATTATTTCATAATTTGTTTTGACCGGTTTATTGGGTTTATGATAAGATAAGCTTCTTTCTATTGTTTCTGTTGCTGTTGGGGATCACGTTGTTAATTATTTTAGTGTCCAGTTCGTAGCATGATTTTTACGACGATCCTACTTGTGGCATTAAAATTATCAAAAGTCAGAAAATCTTGTGACTTTAAGAGGCTTCAAAAATTCCTAAATATGTAATAACATTTCTTTAATATATTTTATAAGCCATTAACGATAGCCAGCTCTTTCATTACCAGGTGGCACGTAAGTTTATAGCATTTTCCAATGATGGCGCCTCTAACTGTCTTCATCAAGGCCAAAACTTTATTTTTAACGCGACAAATAACTGTAATGCCTTCTAAGACAACAGTTTGATAAATAACATCGGGACAATCAATATCTTTGTTTATAACAGTAGCTGTTAATAATTTAATTGCTCTTACGATCCTCTTCTTCTTACTCGTGATAATTTTTCTTACTTTATATTGAATATCCTCGGAGGTTTCGTCATTTCGTATACAGTCCTTAAGTCGCCAACTTTTTAAATTAAGTTTAGTGGTCTCGTAATCTTATTATGTATTTATATAACGATTAGATCGTAATTTTTTATTATATCATATATGTATATTCTTCCCCTAAATGTAATATTATACCTACTTCAAAATGTATCTATTAAATTATCGACACATTTAAAGTAGGTATTTTATAAGATGCAAGAATTTTTATCTCCTTTAAAATTTTTGATTTTGATTATTCTATTAACTACAACTGCAATAAAATTCCTATGATCTCATAGTAACTTGATCTAGTGAACTTTACAACTAAAGCACTCCGTAATTGTGCAGTCGGTTACGTAACCTCCACTGGCTGTGGCAGTAATATCTGTAACTCACGGCACTATCGATTGTGCGAGTCAGGTTTTTTATTCTTAATATAGACAGTAGCTTTTTCTGTGACTTAGTACGCGTAGTTTAGCCTACGGGTAAGTGCGATGTGTCAGCTATAAGATTGTAAAGTTTATTCGAAAACCATCGGGAAGATTTGCGTAAAGGTGTAAAAAAATCTTCACGTCCTCAAATCCACACTTTGTATTTTTAATATTAGTAGGAAAGTAGAATAGCTTAAATCTTACTTTTTGAATCTGACAACGTGTACTTAAATAATGAAAAGTTTCTCAATTCCAAAATTGTTGTGGGATTGGAAGAAGTAACAGCGGGTCAAATTAATAATCATTTACTTATATCGTCGTCTTCAATAATTATTGCGTCTTACATTCTCTGACATGTTCTGTCACAATCTAATCATAGACCAAAACTAAATATTAAAACATCTTCCCACAGTCAGTATGATTTGTTACAATTTTGGTCAAACATCGACTACGTTAGACAGAGTTCACCAATTAGTTAAATTTTACGTCTGATATTTTTTTGATCTATGGTCTACCTAATAAATGAGTAGGCAAAACGAACGGCGCTCATTTACCTAAATAGTCACCTAGATAAGTTATTATTATAAAAATGGATTAAATATTAACACGAAAGGACCCTCTACATGCAATGTACTGAGCCACTTTTTAGAGATCTCTATGATAATTAGTCACATGTCGAATGCAGACTAATTGTTCGCTACAAATTGAAGAACATAACTGACAACTGAAATGATTCTCATGTTTTAGAATCTACAAATGCTGCCATAGTTGCAGGGTTAATCTTAGGATAACATTTACTATGAAAAGATTCGTTGATAAACAGGATTTTCAGATAAAAACAGGAATAAGCAATGAAGAACCAGATAAAAACAATGGAGCAGCGCAAACAACCGTCCTATTATTAAAAAGAACAAACACTGAGCAGAAAAGGTAGTAAGTTGTAAAGCACTTAATCCGATTAACCAAGAAAATTAAAGGAAAAAAGTGGTCTGATTACACACGACATGAATGAAAATGCATAGAATGACGTCAGCATGAGGAACGGCTTGTGTATTAATGCATTCTAATGTACGAGCACATATGGTTTTTGTTGAAACTTTTTCATTAAATAGTAAAGGAATTCTTTCGTGGAAATAATTTCTATTCTCATTGTACTTTAGCTTGGTAAAACTGATATTTATGAAAGAAAAATCTTTCATAAATATCAGTTACTAGCTTTCGCCCGCGTCAATATCGATCCCTCGTTACTCGGGAATGATACTTTTTCCCGGGATAAAATGTACCCTATGTCCTTATCCGTACCCCAATTACGTGTACGCAAAATTTCATGATGATCGGTTCAGTAGTTATCCGTACTCCAGCTAACGTGTATGCAAAATTTCATGATGATCGGTTCATTAGTTACAACGTGAAAACGTAACAAACAAACAAACTCACTTTCGCATTTCTAATATTAGTTAGGATAATATAACTCGGTTAGAATTACTACAAGTGATTTTAACAATTTAGGTCATGTGGTGGCCATCAAAACAATCATTTGCCAGATTGCATAGCTGAATGGTGAAGTTAGGCATCGTAAATACGAGTGTACTATTAGTTGTTGTTACTTGTTACTAAGTTGGTTTTAACTTTAATGTACTTTTGTAATCATCATTGTTGAATTGTACATTTATTTTTTACTTACAGTAGATACAAATTTTGTATTTGACATCAATGGCTGCAATTTTATCTCAAAAACGTGTCGGTTTCATATTATTATCTTGAGTGTTGCATTTACGATACTTACTATCGAGATTTTCATGATAAGGAGCAAAATCAAGCATGCAGTAAAATAAACAAACAAACGAGGTTCCATTGAAATGAGCTGGAATAATAGTTTCAGTTAATATTTGTACCGATTAATGTAAACTTGGCAACGATTTTGCACGGCTGATTTGCTTTAGGGCTATTATTGTTTGCGATAATGCCTTTTGGTTTGGGTTTTGTTATATTCTGTCTATTATTTACTGACACTACAAGGTCCCATCTATTTTGCTCATGACAACCCCTCTCGCTTCTGCAGACCGCGACCCGCGCACGCCTAGCTAATGGGTGATCGCTTGATCGGTCGATTGATGTGTCATCTGCTGAATTGACGCGCGGTTATATTTGTAAATATCCCTTGAAAAGCCGTTATAGATATTACTAGCTGTTGCCCGCGGCTCCGCCCGCGTTAATGTCGTTCCCTTGGGAACAGTAGAAATGATAAAAATTCCATACAAACCCCTGCCCCTTTGCTTTTTCCCCTTAAGGGGGAATTTAATACATTTCACCTGCATAGATCTTTAGCCCTTAAGTAGGGGATTTTGCGCATTTCACCTACACAGATATTTTTTTATTGTAATGGAGAACTTCTTATTGTCATATTTCTAAGTAAATAAAAAAAATCCATACAAACTTTACCTCACCTATTCTACCCCTTCAAGTGGAAATTTCGACCATTTTAACTACACAGATCTTTTTAATTGTAATGTAAACATATATACTTATTTTTATACTTCTATTTCCAGAAATTATAAAAATTTCCATACTATCCCCCCCTTTATCCCTTGAGGGGGAAATTTTGTACATTTCACCTACACAGATCTTTTTTAATTGTAACCTAGAACGTATATACTTATTTTCATACCTCTAAGTCTAGAAATGGAAAAATTCCATACAAACTTTACGCCCTATTTACCCCTTCAAGGGAGAATGTTGTCTGGTTCACCTAAACAGATCTTTTTTAATTTTAATTGAGAACTTGCGTACCTACTTTCAAACTTCTAAGTCCAGAAATGAGAAAATTCCATAAAACTTCAACCCCTTTGATTTTCTAAAAATCCTTTCTTAGTGCTCATTTACATCATAAAAGGAATCCCTGTGCCAAATTTCAAGTTTCTGCGCACAGTAGTTTCGGCTGTGCGTTGATATATAAGTCAGGTTTGCCTTTGGCCCGCGGCTCCGCCCGCGTAAGTGTCGATTTCTCAGGAACAGTAGAATTACTCGGAATACATTAGTTTATGACTTTCAACGAAACACCTTAATATTGAATTTCAATTGAATAACTTCAAAAACGGAAAGTTTTATACTAACTTTGCATCCCCGTTATATCCCCCTTAAGGGATGATTTTTGAGAAAAATGTTTTACTCGTGTTTCATGCCTTTTAGTGAAGAAACTTCATGCTGAATTCGACTAACTTCAAAAATGGCAAAGTTTCATGCTTACTTTGCACCCCTATTTTACCCCCTTAAGGGATGATTTTTGAGTAAAATATTTTACTCGTGTTTCATACCTTTCAGTAAAGAACCTTCATGCTGAATTTCATTCGAATAACTTCAAAAACAACAAAGTTTCATACTAACTTTGCAACCCGTTTTTTCCCCTAAGGAGATGAATTTCCAAAAATCCTTTCTTAGTGCTCCCCTACGTTATAAAAGGAACCCCTGTGAAAAATTTCAAGTTCCTAACCTTTATAGTTTAGGCCCTGCGTTGATATGTCAGTCAGTCAGTCAGCTTCTCCTTTTTTTTTAATATGGATTACTATGGATAGTATGGATAGGTATAATGCTGTCGTATAATGATGATGAATTGACTTTGGATTTTAATTTTCTTATGTCACTTATTATTTTATTTTATTTTTGCTATATGTTTGCAGGCAAACTCATGCCTTGAGTTCATTCAAATGACGATAACTTTTTTTTTATGAACCGAATTTGATGAAACAAACTTTAAATGTTAAACTGAGTTAAAACAAAGCAATTGGTGAAAGTTTGAAGTAAATCGGTTCAGTATTTTCGGAGATAATAGTGATCATACGTACAGACAGACAGACAGACAAGAAATTCAAAAAAATTTTTTTTGCTTTCTATTATTCTTTTTAAGTGTCCCTCTATCCATTTCAGTCAAAAATTCAAAATGTACAGACAAAATAATTTTTCTGTTTTATTATATGTATAGATGGAAAAAAGTTTGGACATTTGATAAATTGAGGATTTCTAAACAATTTTTTACTTCTTTTTTTCCTAGCCTATTGGTGTTGTGTCCCACTGCTGGGCAAAGGCCTCCCTGTGGGTTCTCCACACATGCATTTCCTTCGCTGAATGATGAAGGAGTTGATGAAGAGTAGTCTCCCTCTATCTTTCAAACGGAATCTCCTTGACATGTGTATTCTGCCCATCTTGACCTAATGTGCACAGACATGGTCTTTTACTGAAACTCACTCAAGGTTTGCCAAAGAGCAATGGGGCGCAGCGTGCTATGCATCTAAACAATACTCAATTAAAAATTAAAGTAAGGTTAAAACAACAAGTTAATAATTAATAAAAGACAGGTAAAAAGTAATTGGTTATTCAATAGAAGAAGAACTGGGTCATTTGCTCCTTATTTACTTAACACCGATTGAGCTAGGTTTTTGTCTATTAAGTTACCAATGTTTAGAATAATAAATAACCCACTTTATTTCTGAGAAAAAGAAGACTTCTGCTGATAGGCCAGATTACCTAATATATATAGTAAAGTTAATAAAAATAAGGTTCATGAGATTGAAGTTTTCAAAATTACGTTCATTGGAGTTTATAGGTCTGACATTAAACTGGCGTTCTTAAATACTAATAAAACATGGCGTATGACTAAAATATTTCTCATAAAGAGAATATAATAAGGCGAATAAAACCCGTTAACTCCGAGAACAAGGCGTGATAACGAAATACTTAGCCGACAATTTGCATGTTATGGAGCTAGTGGCAGCGTGATATACTGCATTCGTGCATGGCATCCCTAAATAGCATGCAAAGCGCAATCATTGGTTCGGTGACAATTCAACAAGTACGATTTCCTATTCTCATAGCGTTCCGAATATTCGTTGATAAATTAATATTTGCGTCACGCCTTGTAATTGATTCATGAAAATACGAAAAAAGTGCACTGTTGCGAGGTAGCAGCGAATCAATTTATAAGATGCTGATGTTGACTTGTGTATTCTTACTTCTTTTGACTTGAGGTACTATAACTATTGTGTATTCAATAATAAGATCAAGATCACAACATGTTTGAAATAAATGAGATTTAACGTGTATCAAAAAGTCATATTGTACGTAATCATAATGAACCACATTCAGCCACAGTGCGTGCGTGACCGGAGCCCGCATTGCGATCAGACCACGAAAAACAAATTGCTCATTTACAGGCCAGGTTAAATAAAGGCCATTATCATCCAACAAAAACGTACATTAATATCACCTAGAATATTATTCCGACATGAAAGCCTCATCTATAAGGATGGACTTGAATTCCATTACCTTCAGCGACCTTCTATGCATTACCATAGCAAGAAGATTATAAGATAGTTATAGGTATGTTTATAAACTATTTAAATTATTGTTTTTTTTTTTTCAGAGAAGGGACCGGAACTTACTTCACAAAGCTCCGCCATTATAGAATAAATAAATATATACGAACAAATCACACAGATTGAGCTAGCCCCAAAGTAAGTTCGAGACTTGTGTTATGGGATACTAACTCAACAATACTATATTTTATAACAAATACATATATATATAGATACACATCTAAGACCCAGGCCAATCTGAAAAAGATCATTTTCCATCTTGACCTGGCCGGGGATCGAACCCGGGCACTCTCTTGTCGCAGGCTGGCGTGTAGACCGCTGCGCCACGGAGCTAGCCGTATAGAATTCAAGATATACAATTTGAGAGGCTTACATGAGCCATGAGCCAACTAGCGCCACGCATTATTTTATTTATTTTTCTCATAAATCAGACGAAATCAGAAAAATTTTAAAACTTTACTTAGCTAGTAAATTACTTGTAGTATTTTGACATCTCTTTTCATGATTTTGCAACAATTCAATGAAGGTTTTCTGAAAAGCCTCACACCAGATGGCAGCACTTACAATGAACGGCTGTTATTGAACAATATTTGACATAGTTGCTCACTTACCAGACCCGAAGCCTAAGTGCTGGCGTTTGTCTTTATTATCATATGATGTAAAAGGAATACCAATAATACTACAAGTAATTAACTGCCATATTGAACTGATTTTGTGATTAAAATAAATAAAATTATAGGTGGCGCTAGGTGGCCCATGTTAAAACAAAATACGTACAAAGAAGTACCGAAGAATGATTCGTTCCTCCAGGGCGCTGCGTTTGTTTTTAGCTTACCTGAAATTAATGAAAAATAAATTTGAGTAACACATAAGAGATATATAATATAATAATTATTAATATAAAATAATATATTTATAAATACAGATTAAATATTCCGTCCTTGTTCTTAACAGAGCAGGAAAAGGTCGCGAATCCGTTATGCTTAGCAAAAGTATGAGAAAAAAAGGGAAGAAATTCGGGATAGATTTTTACCCTAGCGCCTACTTAGTCACAAATTTATCTCGCCAAACCCGTTAAAAATATCAAACTGGGGACGAAAAAAGTTAATTTTATTTGGTGAAGACCATTGCCAAGGCAGTTACGAGACCTAATTCAATGTGCGTCGGAAATATCTGAAGAAATCTTCATGAAATATTAACATAGGCTGTCCTTCAAAAGGCTATCGTAAAAATATATTTTCATTAGCATGAAAAACCCGAACGTAATTTTTTTATATCACAGCAGCAGGATGAAATTGTTCAAGTGCTATTTCCCTGGGCGGATAAAATTTACATGAGAAATGTTTGGCACTCCACTAAACAACAATTGGAGGATATTAACTATATTTTGCGTAAGAATTCTAAAGTTTTTGATATCATTTGAGAAGGAACAGCTATCCCTAACTTTCGAGGAGAGGATGAACCTCAAAAAAGTTATCTAAGTAGACCGTATTAAGGAGAAAGTCGGTGTTATGTAATTTGATCTAAGTGACTGTGGGATAGCGGACACTTACTGGAAATTTCACCAATAAAGAAATGATTAGATAAATAATGAATAGTATTTTATTCGTAAATCTTTTTTCCAAGATAAGTGTTAACCAACTTTCCAAATATGTCTAACGTCTCATGTTTTTATCATATTTAATAACCTTAATAGAAATGCTTAATTTAAAAAGTAGAATTTGGATTAAACATTCGGAAGTCATTACCAAAGAATTCACGAGCTGCAGTCTCAGGGCTACTTCACTCAGTAATCCATACAAGAACATAGACATTATTAGTAAATTGAGACACTAGATTCAATATTCATTTCAAAAGAATTTTTGATTGATGTGATTGCTTAAGCCCAATAACAAGAAAAGAAGCAACAAACCCTTTTAAATCATAAAACGTAAGTATCAAGTGGCCGTTACAATGAAAACACAACATAAAACCAGCATGACATCCACAAAGCAATAGAATTTAGTGTCAATCCAATAGAAGTATGTGCTGCGGAGTTCGCGTGTCACTCAATTCAATAAGCCAGCGCAAACTGTACCCATTCATATCCAGTTAGCAGATAGGGGACATCAATAATAGTGATTGTTACGCCTTCAATGCTTTGATGCGAACGCTGGCTGCAAGACTGTTTATTCCATTGATGGCGATATCTTTTTCAATGTGTGAACTGACCTGCGTATTGTTGCCGTCAAGACTTCAGTAACTAAGTAGTACCATATGTAAGATACTAAATAGTTTTAATGATAACATATGGGCTCTAAATAATCATGGAATACGCAGAGAAATTATATTGAGTTTTAGGATTTATTCATATCCAGTGCAAGGGTATCAATAATAGTGAATGCCACTACTTGGAACCTGCCTTCAAAGTTTACTCTTGATGGTATATTTCTCAATGTGAAAACTATTATTATTTTTGAACTGTTTTTAATACAGCAAGGATCAGAGGATGAACGGAAGGCTGTCAATCCATTCAAAATCTTTTTCATCAGCTTTTTGAATCTTTTGCCACCTACAATAGATAATATAGTGAGCAATAATCAGTGAGACCAATCATTCTCTGAACTTCCCAACAAGAGTATTGGTGCCACCGTCACCTTTCTACCACCGCACCGCTGGCCACAGGAGTAAAGTCCATCCCCACATCCTTGATACTTGGGTCTCCAAAAATGTCAGAGCGTCACGTGTTTTTTTCCTCGTACAGCAGGATTGTGGAATGGACTTCCTCCAGAGGTTTTCCCTGTGTGCTATAACTTGGGGTCCTTCAAAAGGCGTGTTTACAGGTATCTTAAGAGTCGGCAACGCATCAGCACCTCCTTTGGTGTTGCAAATGTCCATGGGTGACGGTGACTACTTTCCATCAGGTGGCTCGTCTGCTCGTTTGCCGTCAAATATATTTAAAAAAAAGCAAGTAGGGTTGCGAAGCTGTACCTTAACATCTGCATCTGAATCAGCTTAGCATCCGCATCTAGTGTTATAGCTTTCTCAAGGTGGGCTTTGTAAGTCAGAGTTTGGTCCAGTGTGACACCCAGGTGTACAGGATTTTGGATTATATTTGGTGGGTTCGTTACAGAACGGCAGCAGCAGAAACTCATAGTGTTGCGTGGTTAGATCTTAACCTCACTGTTAAATACCGTTGAAGTTTAGCTATGCCTTCTTGTATGACGGTCGCTTATTGTCAATGTTCTGTATTGATGATTTTGATAGGATTTGGAAAAAGTATAAGCCATAAATAAGATTGATTGATATAGGATCGACCTTGGCAACATCTACAGCAACTATGGAGATAAGTATTGAGGTCTAGGACTCTGACGAGGATAATAGGGAGTCTACTGATAGCGACTTGCGGACTTTTGGTCGATATGTCGCACGTACGTAACTGAACCTTGTATATATTTTAATGAAGCTGACGGAGTAAACACACACACAAGCAAGTATTTTTGGTCTTATTTCATATTCAGTATTTTCTTTTATTAAGTTGGCTTCGTAGGGTTGTTGAAAGATTATTAATTCACGACTAGACATTTCAACGCTAACCGACATGTTATTCCAAGACGATGATATTCAGACAACCCTGGCCTTCGTCATCTTGATGGAAGTTTCGACATAAAGGAAGCAGCAATTATGCCGATCATGACGTGTTTACTATCTGAAGACCTTGTCTATTCTGTTCAGATAACATTGTTCATGTGTTTACCGAGATAGCATAATTTAAATACCTCCAACTTGACATTGTGGAAACTGCTGCTATCAAGTTAACGGTATTAACTATTTATTTAAGTATTTGAGATATCTTTAAGGTAATAACTGTAGAAAAAAAAACGTTTTGTAAGTAGTTTGACAGGTATAAGGTAAGGTGATGTTTTAATCAAACCATTATCGCGTACATCGTCTTATTTGGCCAAAATGTTAGAAGTTCTTACAGTGACAGTTTTTTTTTAACCAAGGTATACCTACTTCTTCTGTAAACTAATCTTAATCTGTACCTGCGTGCTGATAAATTAACACTTATTAAATTAAAAAAACACTTATTTTTACAAGAAATGTAGCAGTTGTGACATAATTCAAAAGAAAAACCCTTGACTTATCCTTTTAAGAGATAGGCAATGGTCCAGCTGGGCATTCGGAATGCGGTTTTTAAAACGCATAAAATTTCTAGCATACAAGTTGCTTTCATTGGATATTACACGTGACTACAAGAACAACAACTGCCATTGTTGTCTACAAACAGGTTATTGATATTGACGTTTTAGTTCATACCTCAAGTATGTCATTAAACTGACATCATCATCATCATCATCAGGTCCTTCTTAGTCTCCACTGCAGGAGCATGACCCTCTCTGTACTACTAGAGCCATACTTTGCCAGCAGACAGAAGACTTGGCCTTCACTCTCCACGCAACGACGGGTTGGAGAGGTATCACAGATGTTTATAAGCTTTGTTTAGCTTGTATTTCCTAAGTCGCCTTCATGGACATCCATGGAAAGACTTGGAGTTGTCCTATTCTACTCTGCCGGAATGAAACTGACATTGTAATGAAAATCGCGTCGACACCTAGTCGCGTCGCCCGTTTGCGTATGCAAATTAGGATTGTCAGGGCCACAATCAGATAATCGGATTACCGAACTGTTGCGTTTCAACTTAATAATGTACGAGTTGTATTTACTCAAGCGTCAACGCTTTACGGTTACAGCCACCGTAGTCAAAAATGTTATTTTCTCAACCCTTTTACTTGTCAAAAGCGTCTGTTCCTTTATCCGTGTCAAGACCCTTTTTTAGAACTACACAACGCTTGCCTAAACATGTGGATCTGACTGAAGAAGAATGCATTCAATCACATAAACATCTCTTAGACATTAAATTTTAGTTACATGGATGATTAATTAACCTTCATTCAGGGGACCTTAGTCTGGGTATACCCTGGAATGGATAACACATAAATAATTGATCATATCATCCAATCATTGTCATTTTGGTGTCACATTTGCCATGTCTTCCGATTGAAGCAGCTTTGTAGGGTCCCGAGTTCGATCCCCGATCAGATCAATTTGAAAAACGATTTTTTTTTTTTATAGATTTTCTTTGGTCTAAGATGTGTTTATATTATAAAATATGGTTTGGTTGAGTTAATATCCCAAAAGTACAAGTTCACATCTTACTTCTCAAATCACGCTAGATTTTACAATGCCCTTCGGCCGGCACATTGATTGTATCTGGAACATCATAAAGCCAATGCCACACAATTTGAAGCGACAAGACACGAGAATCGAATAGAGCCAGACGCAAAACAGCTCAAAATAACCTAGCGACGGGCGGACAACGCTTTTTATAAAGCGACATACATCGCTCGGTGAGTTGCCGACACGCGCGGATCGTTTTAATAAGACTTTAATGGACTGTGGAGAATTTTAATCGGAATAATCTTCGTGGTGCTTTCATTATGTCATTTGTCTTTGGTAGTCATGACAGAATTTTAGATAATGAGGAAACGAACTCACAAGACAGGGTATAGATGAGGTACAAGTAGGCAAAGATGCCGAGAACCTAACACGTATAGAATACTCAGCAAATAAGCCTATGGCTGATGAATTTATACACTACAATGAGACACCTATAAAAATATCGTTCATTAAACTGAATATTTGCTAATTCCTTCTTATCATTGATATGTTATTATCAAAATTGGCAAACCTAAATAAACTCGTCGTATTTACATGATCAGACACTGCAACAGACATAAGATCAGGAACTGGAATAAAGAAGTAACAGTAGTTCGTAAATGCTCGAGAGACCAAGGCGTACAAAGTGTTATAAAGCTGGAGGACATAAATAAAGGTAACATAAGATCGCAGATCAAAATTTGTGAAGAAAATATGAAATTAGGTAATGGTAATAAAATAATTAGGTGTGCTGGTATTCCAGACTCGCTAATCATCCCATTACCCCCCACCTACGGGATTACGACATTGTATAATTCATCGTTGGTTGTGTTGGCTCGAGGCTAACTTGTTTTACCTACGCTAGTGTTAGGGTTGTACCTCGATTTTATGTCGCAGTCTCCAGGTCAGTAAGACCCGGTCTCCTTTTTTAATAGCTGGTGAGTAAGTAACCTACGCTTAAATCAGACTAAACCCAAGAACAAACATTGAACGTGTTTGCCCAAGCACGGATACAAGATACAGATGCTATAGTAATGTGTAGATTTTGGCTATTTTCCTGCACCTGAAACAGAGGTATTTCAAGAATATGACCATGCTTTTTTGTATACTAGCTTGATTTTAACCGAAAATCTTTCGATTGTGGTTGCTTGCTATTCTACTTTGAAAAATGGCTGTAACCAGAAAGCCAATATAATCCCATATTTTTATAATGTCATGCTAATTACTCATACTTCCATGTTAATATTTCAATCAGCATGAGAAACGCATTGATATAGGTATTTGTACTACAGAAAAACACACAAATAACGTCAAACCAAGGATTGCAGAGCTAACTCTCTTGGCTAACTAGTTTAGGAAAACTGTGAATATATCCCAGACACCACCAGACGCCATTGTTTGCACAAGCGTAGAAGCAGAAAAAAAGACCTTTGTACAATAAAGTCACTTTAAAAGGCTAGACTAAAAGAGCCAGTCACTTTTGGGTACGGCAACCCTAACCTACGTTAGTGTTTGGACAAGCGCACTGATGTAGAGCGAGCGTTTGAAATGTTTACGCTTTTTCCACTGGCTCGTAGTGACGTACGATTTGGATATCGACTACTTTTGTTTAGACGGCGTTTCAAGATCAACAGAATAGAGTTTAGGTATATTGACAGCGTTATCCACGCTGTCGAATTTTACACGCCTTTAAATTAATATGAGCAGCCGAATCGACATGTTTTTATATAAAATACTAGCTTTCGCCCGCGGCTCTGCCCGCTTTAATCTTGATCCCTCGGAAATAGCAGCCTATGTCCTTCTCCGTACTCCAGAGAACTTGTATGCAAAATTTCATGATGATCGGTTCAGTAGTTACGGCGTAACAAACAAAAAAACTCATTTTCGCATTTATAATATAAGTAAGGATGAGCCATCAGACCATCTTATATACTGGGTGGTATATGTTATATGCTAGCATATTCCACTGTCATCAGCAGCGCTATTGTACCGCTAATGTGCTGTCAGAACTGTCTGCCTGTTCTCACACCTCAAACCGAAACAAACAAAATATAATACGTGGAAAGGAATATGCCAGCTAGCTTGTCCTATAGAGCACCAAGAAATATTATATAATTATTCTTAGTTCCAAAACTGAACTAAGAATACTTCTTCGTGATCACTTGATAGCTGAATAAAAGCACAAAAATAGAGATTTGTCGATAATTTTATAAATTAGGTAATTAATCATTCTTTCATTCACAATATATTTTTCTAACGAATACATCTCTATCATGCACCAGCCCCAGTATCCTCGCAAAGTTGTAAAAAGGCACACTTGTTGAAAACCGAGAGCCCAAGAAACTTACTGTTTACACATAAAGTTGGTTCTCTGGACGAAGCCAGTTAACGAGCACGGTTAACTTCGCATCCACTTGAACTCGCAGTTTTAATGATCAGATTATTATTTCCCTTACCACACTCCGGTGATCCCAAGAAGTTAATGTAGTTTTCCAAGATAAAAATAAATTGCTATTCCCCTATGCATGAAACCCTCATTATCTGAGCGTTTCTCCGATTGCATCTTTAGCTGTTTTCAGGGGTATCATACCCAGCTGTTTGTGCGTTGGTAGCAGGTATGACATCGCATACGCACGCCCGGCCTCCGGAGCTGCTATTTGTTTACCCCTTTCATCCGAGTTAGTAGTATCCCAATACATAGGTATATTCCCTTCGTCAAAACACACAAATTCCTTCCCTAAGCTTAAAAATACTTCCAATGAGCAGCAGCGTAGCACAAGAAGCCAAAGAAACTGCGTTCGTCAAACCACCAGCGCCAAGCGTGGTGAGTATGATAATATCCTCCCATGCGACAGCGGTAGGACATTATCATACGAGGATATGACTTTGCAACCTTTATATCCCAAACAATTTTTGGATTATTAAGGTACTTTTTCAATGGTGTGTCTTTCCATAGCACCACAAAAAATATGCATGTTCTCTATTTAACAGATTCTACTGTTATCTAATATTATTCTAAGACAAAGCTAATCGGATCCCGGTTGTTGTCTTTGACAGTGGTCGTTACACAAAATAATGTCGCGCATAATGGTTTAAAAACTCTGGACACCAGGGTTCATCCCGTAATTCTTTGATCCAAGAACCCTTACGACATGATCATGATTATCGTACTAGTCACAGTGATGCCGTTGGTGGTAACACAAATTTCATCAAAAATCGTCAAAAGCGTCAATAACAACCTGAAATAGAGAATGTAAGCCGCAAACGACTATTCCGCCTGCGCGATTCAGAAATAAACGTCATTGGAATTAGAAAGGTGCGAATTGCTGGAGTTAGGATATTTCACACTCGAAGGCAAACAGTTATTGCACTTAACCGTGTCCATTGAATACTAACTAAAACTCTAAAGGCCGATACACCGGAATGGTTATTGCCGGCCGTTGCGGGCTCATGGGCGCGGTGCCCAACACCACGCGCCTAGTCTTCTCATAACCAGTTCGTTTTTAGATACAGACCGAGGAACGCATGGTTGCCCGAAGTGCAGTGCGGCCTCGCGTGTCCGTGGTAAGGACCGCTAACAAGGCATCGCGGTTGGTCACGCAAATATTCCGAGCTTTTCGTGCGATACTGGTCTTTCAAGTATGAAGATATAGTTTAAAATTATTTCACACTAAGTTCTCGCCGCGTCGCTGCCGGCCGCTGCTATTCCGGTGTGAATTGGTCCGAAATGAATGAGCAAATAGTGAATATTTACAATGGCGCCAGTATTGAGAAATAACCTTTCGTTGAAGTTATACAAAGAAAGCTCTCTCTTTCCTGTCTGAGCGTGCCATTCTCACTATCTATCCTTTTAAGCATTGCTAATACTTATTCTGTGGCATTGCCTAAATCTTGAAAAATCTGAGATCAGCATTGGCCGTCTGATGAAATATATCCGTCTGAAAAAATATAATGTAATGCACAAAACATTGCGGAATCTAAGTCATGTTTAATCGGCTGATGAAACAGTAAACAGGAATCGAAAGTCGGCAATCTAGTTAAAAGAGGCAGTCAAGTCAATAGCGGCAAAATTGAAATAGAAGAATATAATATAATAAAACAACAGACAAAGTTTTACAATAACAATTCCAATGAACCCATTGTATTGTCGTTAATAGTGTATAAAAATAGTGCACCTGAAATAGAATAAAGAAAAAAGACTTCAAACAACACAGAAGGATAAACTAGCCGAATGGAAAACTGTTTTTAAGTCAGCGAGAGCGCTTTGCGCCTTCTATTTGTTCTTAACAAATAAAGCTGAGTTGCGACGCATCGATTGTTTCGAGAGCTTGAGCATAAAATACAGAGGATAAACAATTACTTACATAGTTATCGACTGAAAAGTAAATTATGTGGAAGAAAATACGTAGCTTCTTAAAAAGCAGAAGTAAAGGCAAGCAAAAGTCTTAAAAGGATAAACGTACCTTGCAAAACAACCATATAAGTGTAAAATTTTAAGCTTCTATAATAAATAACTTGCTTGGTTGTCATATATAATAGCTAGCAACATGGACCACCATACCTTGACGTGACTTCGCCCATTTCCGACTTCGTAAAGCGCCTCCTCTGGATTCTATTTGAGGTATGACGCGAGTTTATCCTCGCGTCATACCTCGAGGATAAACTCGCATCATACGAAATTCATTGCGAAACTCAAGCCAAATATTGAAAAATTAGATTTAGAGCCTTACTTTACAGAGATATTTTTGGATATCTTATTGAAATTTGGAAATTGTGATGTTGTTTGAAACGTCTTGTTTTCGGTTGCACTTATAAAAAATATAGAAGAAGCTATTGTTGCATTATTATTAAGTAACTAGCAGCCCGCCCAGCTTCGCACGGGTAGATGTAGGTGTTTAATCTAAAGCCTGTGTTTATCAGGGATAATGTAGGATGCTAATGGCGAAAGAATTTTTCAAATCGGTCTAGTAGTTTCGGAGTCTATTCAATTCAAACAAAGAATCAAATCTTTCATCTTTGTAATATTAGTGTAGATTGTAGATTTGTATAATTATTACAATCATAATCATCATCGTTATGATGATTACAATTAGGAAACTAAACTTAACATAGTCCTCCTAAGTAATATGGGGATAAGATTATTGATATTATTTAACACATAAAATACACAAATGGACAGGACACATTGAAACCAAAACTAATGAGTATTGAATTGCATATCACGTCATTCACAAAGAGATGGCTCATTGATATTGCAATAGCTCATATTGGTGGCCATTTACCACTATTGCGCTTGAATAAGAGCAAAATGCTGAAAATATTGAAAATGATATCATATTTGACTTCAACTTGCACTATTTGTAGATTTTAAATTAAACACTTCAAATGACCACAGTAAAATAAAACAGATTCTAAATTTAATAGAATATAATAAAATAAACTATAAACCATAGAATAAGAGAAGATGAAATTTGTTCGTGACGTCACTTAATAAAAAGGATAGAAAATAGCAAACTCGAATTTATCAAGATTCCTAAAAATATATTTTTTTACATTTTCAAATTTAATATAACATCAAGATCAGCAACGTGAAGAGTAAGTACCTACATAAAACTTGTACAATGAGATTTTTTACCAATCTTATCACACGACCCATTAAAACCGCAAAACCAGTTCTTTTTTGCTGCTGCTACTCACAAAGATTTTACTACAATCAGACAGTTATAAAAAAGGATGACGTGATCTGACCTCGAGGTACGGCCTCTTATTACTTTACCACGTGGGAGTGGAGACATAAAAAGTATCAAGATATTTTTCAAGACACTAGAAATCGCTACTAGAAAGGTATAGTAAGCTTTTAAAAGGCAATCGCTTTTAAGTACAATGGAAACCGATGTCTCAATTAACCAGTACAAACAAATTTGTAGGTATGTCTTTTATATTTCATCATCATCATCATCTCAGTCTATTTCCGCCCACTGTGGGGCCGCTCTTCGCTTCCGCCATCCGTCTCGGTCCTGTATTGTTCTCATCCAGGAGCGAATTGCGATTTTGACTATATCGTCAACATAATGTCGTCCGACATTTCTTTTACCAGTTCTAGGCCATCATTCGGTTAAGTACTTACTCTATCCATTTTATATTTATATCGATATTTTTAGTACAAATGTCACTTTTTTTAATATTATTGGTGAGGACGTGGTAATATATCAAGTCATATTTATTCTAAGCAGGTCATTCGTAGTCGATTTAAGTATGTTGAAAAATACATCTCTGTGGTCTTTGTCGATATATCGTTAGACCACCTACGTGTTACGAGTCTTCATATCTGTTAATAGGCTTAGATACATATTTGGTTAGATTTCTAAGATGAATGCTATTCTCACATTCAAAATTAACTGATGTCATTTTAGCTTTAGATGTTTCATTTTCTTTTTAAGGTTTTGATTACATTCATAAATGAGATAACATATTATAATACTGCATTATTGAATTGCTTAAAATTTATCGGAAAACCTTTACTATAAAATGAAATACGTACTCTTCATTCACCAGCCACAATCCATTTTGAATCTTGATTTCTTTTACCACGTCAGAAGATATAAATTATTGTTTATCAATCGATTTTAAATATGACAAGAAATATGATTTATTGCATAGTCTACATCTACAGAACATCATTCTAAACAGTTTTTTCTCAAACATGCTCGGAAATGTAGGCATTATTGTAGTAAAATGAAGCCACGAAGTTTGTAATTCTTGGCTGGTGCAATACTTTACCGGCCTAGGCCAGGAAAGTAAGTATGAAAATTCATTCCTGGCCGCTGCTCAAAACTTTTTAATTAATCTATGTAACTTGTACTATCTGACTTGTCATACAGCCAATGGCTACCACATTATAAAAAAATGCACTCATCGAGCATATAAGTATATGTATATGAAAATAATTTAATTAAAATGTTGGTAAAATCACACAAAAATATGCCAATAATAAAAAGAAAAAACGCGGGAAAGCAGATTTTTACGGTATTACATTTTTTTGGGTAAAATATGCCTGGGCTGTATAGGCTATGTTTCCTTAGCACGAAATGACAATTGAAATTAAAAAAGAAAATAACGCGGGAATGTACTATTATTTATTTTACTGCAAGCAAGGTTGTTGTTTTGGATTGTTTTGCAGATTGTTTTTATAATGGACTTTATAATGTAAAATCGGTGTAATTTGGTGTTATAAATGGCTATGTTTATGAACAATGTGTGGACTAACTAAAATGTCATGGTGCAGATTTAAAGATTTACATAGCGGGCTGGTGGTCGCTCGCGTTACTGCGTAGTCTATGATCAAACCAGAGGATTCGTGGGAATTGACGCCAGGAGCTCCGTCGAATCAACGAAATAAATTATACCATCATTTCTTTGATAAAAGGTTGAAAAATATGAAGGAAAAGGCGTAGAACACCAAATGCCGTAAAACAAATATGAAAATAAAAATGTACATACTATTATCGTTTTTTATATTATACTCATTTATTTCCAGTAGTACGTCTTTTATTATTTCCTCGCATTTATTGAGAAAAGCACAATACATGCCTTTGCCGGGAATCGGCTTGCCGGACTCGTATTTATTCCAAGGCCTCGCTGACGCTCGGCCTTGAAAACTCTACTCGTCCGGCAATCCCTTACTTCCCGGCCTCTGCAGTAATGTACTATAACTTCAGTCAGTGAATTATTTATAAATGAGCACTCAACAGTAAAAAGTTCCAGCACCTACGACATACTCCTCTGACCCGCTAACATTTAGGTGATAACTTCGATATATAAACTCTTTCGTTTCGTATACTCAAAAGCAAGGTACTGAAGAATTACCAGACGTGATTTTTTCGCGTCAGTTTGCCTAGAAATCAAATTTAAACAGAAAGTGTGGTGCTGCTTTAACGATATCTAAGATTGACAAAACTGTTTTAAAAATGTTCCATTACCTAAAATTGACAAAGCTGTTTCATTTGCACAAATATAAACTTAATTCAATACAGCTCACATGCTTACATCGATCAAAATGACGTTACCGCCAATTCCGAACTAACCACAAGACGGGTCAAGTCACTGAAAATCTAATATTACGTAGGTACTTGAGGTACTTAAATGAAAAATAATGGAGAAGCTGCTTCTCTTCCAAAATTGGAAACCCAATGGGGCCAAAGACATCAATCAAAATGACGTAACCGCCAATTCCGAAGCAGAGCAAGCCGGTCTATAAGATCGGCGGCGTGGTATTATGCCATATCGCGTTTCGCGTCTGCTGCGATAATTGCTTATTGTTAACCAGCCATGTTGTGAGTCACCGCCCCACTCCCACGCACGTCACACGCACAGCATACTTCAATACGGTCCAAACACGCCGCTACAAAAATACTTGCCCCCCTATTAAGTCGCATGTTAGGTTATTCTATTCCATTCATGATGTAGAATGATGCAGTTTTTTGCGGCCGGTTGCCTTTCTGACTCGACCTCTCCTTGTATAATATTGCAAACCGCCTGTTTTCCAAGTCTTTGAGTGATAGCTCAAAGCGCATACGCATTGTTGTCGTACAACGTGAGCAAATCTGAGTCACACTTGCAATGATGATCAAGAGTGGTACGTCTACTCTTGCTCATCAATTGCATGATTGTCATCTTTAGAAGTTATGTTGGAGCCTTGAGAAAAAACTATCAAATTCGTGCACCATTGTTGGCTACTAACACAAGGCTGACTGCAGTAGTAAGTCTATCTATGCATCTAACAAGTATTGTAACAGCCAAGTTATTACTTCATCAACATTGTTATTCAGTGTTTGAAGTGTTTTAGATTACGCGAACTTGTTTTAAAATGTAATTTGCTAAATAAACATCCATTGCGCGCTGAAAACCTGCAAATATTTGATGAAAGTTAGAAGCGTATAATGGATGTTCGCATATTTGATAATATTTCGAGAAAAACATTTTTGCTGCCCTATTTAAAATAAATTATTTGAAATAAAAGAGAGATATTAGAGGTATTTAATTTATTTTTATTTTGAGGCCCTAGATAACCCTTCAAACTATTTTATTAACTACTGTTTACAGTTTAAGAATGAGAAGCTTTTCTTAACATTTATGGCAAAAACAGCCACTTTCGCCACTCCACCCCAGGATTACTAGGGTGCTAAACAGACGAGCAGCACTTAGCTGTCCAGTGACCAGTCAACTGCAAGCTGTCGACAGATACAACTGCACTACCTGTTTTTGGTGAAGGAAAACACACTAACGAATTGTTCACTAGTGTGTGAAATAGAGAAGGCCACTCTATTATTTTCTGCCTAAAAATAATCATTGTCTTTCCACATAAGAGTCTAGCTTTAAACGTTTGCTAATGAATTCAATTTCACCCTGTATAACATGAGAAAGTAAAGTAAGAAAGAAATTTCTCCAACGCGCCGACGCCACAGCGACGTACCTCTCGATTCTGACTTAAGGAGTAACTCGGACCACGAATCTGAACAACTTTCATTATGGGACCAACTCCGATATTGCAAAAAAAATCAGCTGTTCCATAGATTTTGGCCAAGTAGATATTCCACTTTTGTATGAAGGAGCAGATAATTTTTTCACGATGTCGATGGTTGTCCCATAATGAAAGTTGTTCAGATTCGTGGTCTGAGTCACTCCATAAACGTTTGCTAATGAATTCAATTCCAGCCTGTATAAAAAAAAAAAAGTTAGTCTTTCTAAGATTGTTGAGCACCCCAATTCTTGC
Source organism: Elegia similella (assembly GCA_947532085.1). Taxonomy (NCBI): domain Eukaryota; kingdom Metazoa; phylum Arthropoda; class Insecta; order Lepidoptera; family Pyralidae; genus Elegia; species Elegia similella. The sequence goes on from OX383949.1 coordinate 11,869,014, forward strand.
TCAGGTAAACTCCTCCCACCAAATATGTCGAGTAAATGGGTCATTGAATTCCCTGAAGTCAAAAATTAAAATAATTTTCTGGGAAATATAAGTACTTTCATTGGAGATAACGTAGGTAAGGAAAATAAGAAACAAATATTTTTTTCGAGTCGTTTCCATTTCGCGAAATATAAATTACTTAAAAGAAATAGGGACGACTTGGAAATATAAATAATTTTTCTTACTAATTTATATTTCTACGAAATGGCAGTAAAAAGGACGTAATAAATAAAATAAAACAAACAGATAAGGACGTTACTTTATTGTCATATCTTTCATTATAAAGAGTATTCTTTTAGTGTTAAAATAAAAGCGTTGACAGACAATTCAAAATCTGCAATATCATCTAAACGTGATAAGGCAGTTAACTTCGTTTCACCATAACTGAGTAAACAAAATTAGATTCCTCCATTGTCATAACCCCATTAAACTTTGATTCCCAAATATGGTAATTCGGACATGCTCAACTCGACCCAACAAGGTGATGGTCAGCTATCTCTCTCACACTTGCAGATCTATTGTTATCCGTTATAGCAATGGTTTCCAAACTCGTTTTGACCAGGGACTGTTTTGATTTCGTTATTATTAATTAGCAGCAACTATTAGGTATTATGTGGTAGCAGGGACCAGAAGGTTCGTAAAAAGAAACACACTATCGAATTAAAAATAAACTTTAATAAAACCATGTATAATATAATCGTAAAATTTAAAATGTTTCTATATAACAGTGACTCTCAAACTGTAAAAATCAGTGAACTTCAAATTCAACATAACAGTGACAAACAATTAAGTATTTCCTGAAATACAAAACAGTTCATAATTTTGAAATTCAAATTGAAAAAAAAAAATGGTTTACGGACGTAAATTTTACGTGATAACTGTGGAAGAGAGATAGATGCGTCACAAGCCGAATGCTTAGGCCGATCGTGACTCTCTATCACTTCTTACACGCTCTCGCTTGCACACGAAACGTGACACTTTTTCTAGTTCTTTTTAGGACTAAGTTTTCGGACCTTATATCTCTTGAGGGTATTTATTGCAAAAATTTTTGTAGTGATGGCTTGCAGACCAATGTTTGGGCACCACTGCTTTATAGACATTAATATTAATGAGTGAGGAGGTGTTCCGTTGAATATGAAACGAGCTGCGATGGCGAGGTGTCTGTTTACCTCAATACGCTGGAGACAATTCTTCGCTTTAATGTTTTGTCGCATGCACTTAACATAAGGATAAATTAAGAATGCCGTTGATAGCAGGAGGATAAAACATACATGGTATTGACATTGAAGAAATGAATAAACCGATTACAGTATTTTTTATGATATATGACTGCAAACGAGCAAGCGGGTCACCTGATGGTAAGTGATCACCGCTGCCTATGGACAACTGCAACACCAGGGTGTGGATGCGTTGTCCGCCTTTCAAGGAGTTGGGGGAAGGAAATAGGGATGGGAGGGGGAAGGATGGGCCTCCGGCTCTCTCACTCACCGAACGAAGCATAGAAGCGGTAAACAGTTTGAGTCACACGTATCGAACACAATCAGGTAAAAGGATATTAATCTTTCATATTAAAAAAACGATTTTAATCTAACCACTACCGATTGAGATGAAATTTAAATGGGACCAACTTGAAAGCACTTATAAATCGGTTCATAAATGACGTAGTTCTGAGGTAACAAACATTAAAAAAAAAAAACCGAATTGATAACCGAAAAATATTTCATGTCATGTCGCCATCCTCAGCATTAAGAGACCGACGAAGAAGAAGACGAACATCACTTTACATAATAACAAAATTGCATGCATTATCACGAGTCGGTACTTCACTTATCACCAAGGAGATCTGTGCAAACGTTAATAGCTTAACAGTTTCATAGCGTTTGTTTGTTTGTGCTCGTTATGTCAGGATTATCGAAAAGCCCCAAACCAGACGTTGTTTACTCTTGCAACCAAACATTTGCTATATCAGTTATAGAATGTAAACATCGTATGTACACCGGGTATATAGATCCAAATGAGCCAATTTACTAAACCGATCAAAGTTCGAACTGAAAGACTTTTATTTAATATCATAATCATCAGGTTTTTTAGTCTCCTACAGGAGCACGACCCTCTCTGTACTACTAGAGCCATACTTGGCCTACACTCTCCACGCTGGTCAGACCAGACGGGTTGGAGAGGTTTCTCAGATGTTTATAAGCTTTGTTTAGCTTGTATTTCCTATTTCCTAAGTCGCCTACGACATCCACGGGAAGACTTGGAGTGGTCCTATTCAAGCCTCTGCCGGGTACCACACGGCGCAAATTAGTAAGTTACCTAAGATATTATTGAATAATTAGGCCAATAACAGACCCTAAACCTGTTAGCTTATAATCAACAAAATTGTGAACAACGACAGTATTTAAATATTCCTTAAGGAAACAGATGGTACAGTTGCACGAGTCCCTGTGGATCTCAGGTGGTAGCTGAAAATCAGTGGTTTGTTCTGTTTGAGCAGACGTATCGCTGAGCTACAACCTTTTGGTATCGTTGCGGCACACATGCTAACAAGATAAAGCTGTTTTTGTGTTTTTCTCAATGTTTATCTGTTTTATTTTTATATATTATGTTTGTATGTGTGTGTCTTCTTGATGCTAATAAAGTTGATATCTATCTATCTAGATTTTGGAATCCGACTCGCAAAGGTTTTCATGGGTAGTAAATATCACAGCAGGTATAATTCATCGGTTTCTATAGAGTCGTATATACAATATGTAAAGGAAGCCCTGCCCGAACCTTAAAGGGGTAATTCAGCCCGTCGATATGAACAACTTTTTCTATGGGATAAAAGCTGAGAACTAAAAAAAAATTGATATTTTCAAACAAAAATGTTCGGTTACTCGGTCAATTTGTATGGGAGCGTAAGAATATTTTTAAGTTCCCAGCATTGGTCCCGTAGGTAAAGTTGTTCATATCGACGGGTTGAATTAACCTTTCAAGGATCGGTCAGGGCTTTCTTTATATATTTATTAAACGATTCCATGGCAACTGCAGCATATAAAGTTTAAACTAATAATTTAACCAGTTTAGTTTTAACCTTAGGTATTATTATTCATCATGTGCTGTGCATTAAGTTATAACGATGTAGAGTATAGTAGAGTATGATACCTGTCTCATACTACCAGGAATAATAAGGCAGGATAAGGCCAGGGCCTTCTGAAATTAGAAAGCCGAAAGGCTAACAAAAATCATCATTATTATAGAATTTCCACTGTCTACGAGTAAGTAAAGTCGATGATGGACCAACTCAATCAGTTATCACAATCTAAACTAACAGATAAAACTATTATAGCTGTTAGTCATAACTGATTCTATTTTTTAATTGCTTGAATCTCGTGTGAGGGTCATTGGTCAAGTCATGGTGAGATCACTGTGGTGAAGCTGTGGGTGTCGGCCTTTTCAATGAAAAGGTCGCCGATGTTAGAACTAGAGCGAACGACATACTTGAAGAGGTAAGTTATGAACAAACAGGATTGCTGAATAGGTACTGAGAAATGGGTCAATGACTTTGATTTCATTACAACTCAGTAATATCGCCAGATAGCCTCCGTCACAATTTGGACCCTAGAAATAACAACTGTGTCATCTATTTAAGCTCTGAGAATTTGTGTCATAAACCTATTCACTTTAATTCAGAAAGGCTCAAATAAAGACCCTTGAAAGACCACATTTGCAAATGATGAACAAATAAATAAGTTATTCTGAGATATTAATTACAAATAACAACAACAAATTATTAAACGCGATATATTTATCTACAATAAGAATGAATAATTTGCATAGAATTCTAAGGACTTCGCTTAACGATCTGCAATTCCTTGAAGCACGATAATTAATTAGAGCCAGCACAGCATATCAGGAGTAATTAGCGAACTCAAGTTTCTATTATTATTTGAATTTCGAATAAAAATACTCCGTTTCATTCCAGCCAAGGTTAACTAATGCAAGAAAAAAGTGAAACTACCTAGCAATCTTTACTTTAACCAAGTTTTTTTTCGTGGGCATCGAGAGAAAAAACCTTTAAAGGTTAAGTAAATGTTTTTAAAACAAAGTTATACAAAAGGAAAAGGGGGAAGTTCCTTGAACAAGTAGAGGAATGATCATGGCTTACGTGTTACATAATCCATTGGTAATCTATAAGGTTTCGGAAATAAATTAGACACAAGTGGCTGCATCAAATGACCACGCCAGAGCAAGAAGGAAACCAAAAGAAACATAGCAAAAATAAAAAGTAATCATTAAGGCCTTTCATAAGAAATACAGAATAAGCTATGAAAAAAGAAAATCCTTTAGCAATCATCCAAAAACTGATTAATTTTATGTCGGGTCTTGTCTGCCTCAAATTGACCAAAAAACGAGGCGTTCTTTAACAAATCTGCGAAGAGCAAACATGTCACCCTTTGGCGCTCCGATGTGATAAATAGTAAATGCGGTACGCTTTCCAGAAGCTGTTTTATGCTTTTATGTGTCCCCCGATGAAAGATGTCATTTGTCATCGTCCCTTTCTGAACTGAAGGGCATTCGGTAAATCCACTTAGAGCGTTCAAGGATAGACGTATATTCCCGTACGATCGGAGCGTTCCGTTGCGATTCCGACCCTAGTTTCCATATCAGTCGATAGATTTTCGTAATAAAATCAAACTCTTTGAATACGAATTGCTCTTGGATAGGATCCTCGGTGGTGTTATGTTTCCTACGTTCTTATTATTTTAGGATTATATTAAACGTATACATTGGCTTTTCTTGTGGGCTACTTTGAATTAGAACAGCGTTTCGCTTTCTACTATTCTTCAAATGGAAGCTGATGACATTTCCATGATGCGATGAATTGTCAACATGGCTTTCGAAGTGCTCACTCACGCTGACGTCAGAATTGTTGGAAAATATTAAAATTTTCAGGCTTCGCACTGGATTTATGCTGTAAGTTTATTTAATTACGTAAGATATAGTATGTTTGGCCCCTAGGGTCTGTGGATTCGAAATGATTCCGCAAAAATATTTGATTACCTCCAATAGCATCTAGAGCAGACATACCGGCACTTTCACCGCTCGTAACGTGAGCCGGGCGTCACGCATCATGATGTCACCGGCACTGAGGATCGGTCACCAGTTTTCTATTCGCGTTGTTGAGTGACGCACGCGCCGGTGACGCTGCGGCATGCTCTCTAAATACTCCCATGCCGCAATCACATAATTAAAAGCATCTGGATCGCCGTCACAGCGGGTAACGGCCGTCTAGCCGTAATATTTTAGCCGGAACCACCATCACGCCCGGCGCGCCGCCCGTTGCGGGTGCATACATCGGGTGCTTTGCTCGCGCCCGCCCCCCGTTGTGGGTGCACATGGTGCACTGCCAAATTGCTTGCATGGAAATATTGCGGAGGAAATTGTAACCTCTGCTTAATGGGGCGTACATCTGCGTTAAGAACTGCAAATATGAATAAGCGACATGTGATCTAAAGATGATATGATGTATTAACAGAAGGGTAGTGCAATGGTATGCATGACATCTGACCCTTTTAGTCTTTGTCTTTGATTCCAATTATCGATCATATTAAATAAGAATACTGTGCTATTGTTTTGAGCAGTCTTCCTATTATTTGCTTTCTGGGCCAAAAGATCAATGGCTATTGATGTTAAAATATCTTGAAGAAATTTGACATAAGTACTTAAATATGTATACTCTAGAAAAGTCTCCACTTGGCTAACACTTCCAGTAACTAGCTGTAGCTAATATTTTATTTTCCAAGACATAATCGCACTGCTGATGTCAGCCAAGGAAGGACACATCCAAATGACATTGTCCAAAAGGGGGAATATCCTATGGATCTAGGGCAAATGGCAACCCTAAAAGCCGCACTTTACGTACCAAATAGAACGAGGGCAACTACCCCGCTCCGTTTATGAATAAGATAGAAAAGATTTATACAGCAATGAATGAATACTTAATTCCGGCCGCAAATTCTGCCTCCATATTACGCTTTGGAGATATGCCAAGCCCAATATCAATACAATTACATAATATACTATATAGATATATAGCTAAATGGCAGCGATCGTGTGCTTCGGAATTTCAAGGTATGAAATATTGCATAGTACTATCTGTGTCGGAGACGTTGGTTGAAGAACTTTGTCATGCCATGTGGAATGTGTGACGTAACACCCATCTCGTTTAATATGGCTTGAAACGAGTCAAGGTTGAAAGCGAACATTAATTAAACATATCATTACAGGTCATTGGTAAATGATTTCTCGGTGAACTGGACTGGCTGGCAATTTCATAGGTCAAGAGTTCGGCTGTCGGCTGATATTGTCGAATGATTTTACACCGGCGGCTTCCAGACTGTTTTATTTTCGACTTTTTTTTACTAAGTATTGAAGTAGGCATTTGTCTCCCATCTCACTTGATGGCAAGTGACGATGAAGACGAGGATGTTACATGCCTATTCAAGAGATACCCATTTATTATGTCCCGGGACTGTACTTGTCTAGGAACTGGGAATATAGACGCAGGCAATTCATTCCACACCTTAGCTACTCGACTGTGGCCTACATGTATTTTTCGGGGTCCACAGCTGACGCCCATGGAAACTTAATTTCTTAATAATAAGAAAACGGAGAAAAACCTAATTTAAAAAATTGTATTGCCATATACAACACTTTTAAACAGCTACTGCATACGTTCTAAAGTGAGAACGTGAAAACTTACCATTTGCGGCACTGGACCAAAAAATTCAGATATTAAAGAACTTTTTTTCATGGAGCTGGAGTTAGCTGGGTAAATAAAGTTATGTTCGTAAGCAAGCACATGACTTATTGATTTTTCAATTTCTTTAAATTTAGTCGTCTAGGTATAAGGGTATAGAAAACGAAGAATTACGCCGACTAAAGGGGGTCGAAAACAAGGGCGGATCCAGGGGGTCATGAACCCCCCCCCCCCCCCCCAGGTGGACCAGTAATTAAAATTGTTAAACATAATGTTTTTAAATATTCATCCAAAAAAGTACCCATTGAATGAAGTGATAACGCGTTTTGGGAGAAGACGTACAAGAAAAAAATATTTTGTCTTTTAAATATATGTATTTTTAAGTACAGTAAGTACTTAAAAATTGATTCATTTGTCATCCATGTCAACACATTGTCACTTGAATTTATTTATTTACTTTTTGATTTATTAATAATACAGAGATAATAAGCTTTGGTTGTGATTTGTGATTTGTATTTGAATGTCGTTATAAATTGACCAAGTTTTTTCTTTATCGATTTCTAAAGAAATTATATAGTTACGAAAGTGCGAACTTCTGTATCCAAAATCCTCTGGTGTTAAGAAATTTTGAATTGCTATCTCTACATGAAGTAAATGCACCCTGAAAAGGCTATGCTGTATTTCCTCCAAGAATTAAACTGAAGAATCAAATTTTAGGAAAGAGACCACAAGTCCTTGGACTGTTACTAGCTGGACACAGGCCTACCGCAAGGATTTCCTTCTTATGGGTTTTGCCATACGATTTGGGTCTTGGCATAGAAGATGAAAATGGAAAAAAAAATAGAATATTAATACAGTTTGCCCAGCCGTGAGATAACCGCTGCTCAACACAGGCCTCTCCCAGGCTTCTTCTTTCTATGGATATTAGACTACGCTTCGCGGGCGGGTTGGCGATCGCAGTTTTTTTTTTTTTGGCTTCTTTCAATATTCTACCTAAATAGTTTTATTTTATCACTTGTTTAATTTTAATTATACTTTTATTTTAATTTTAATTAGTTAGTTTTTTGGCTTCATATACCTGTTAATTTATGTTGTCTTTACCAAACCCCACACTTAATCCACAAGTTCCCCTCCCTTTATCCCTCTCCTTAGATAGCCTCCAGAGATGTGAAGGATGTGTTCAGCCTCGCTTCTTTAGAGGAAGAAGAGGCCTCAATATTCATATTGCAAAAACACACAGAGCTGCTGTTTCGTCTTTGACTGATAGTAATGGCAGGCAAAACGCGGATATTCCCTATCCTTTTCAGTCTGCTACTACCCAAGATGGTGCTAGCCATACCGATCTTCCTCTGTGGAAAAAGCTGGGTAGGTGCAAAAAATGTATGCCTATTGTTAAAAGAATCCCTAGGGGCGCAAGAATAACTGTTGCAACTGCCCTAAAAAAAGCAATCGATAAAGTAGTTTTGATTAATGACAAAGCAAGTTGGGAGCAGTTGCTACTTTTTGCTTTTAAAGTCTTACATGCCCCTAAGGAAAAGGGTAGTGATGTTTCACTTACTCAGACTATTAAAAATAACTGCGCCCTCCATACCGTGTCCTCAGATGTTATTTCATATGGCCACAACAGCAATAGAACTCCCCGAGGCGAAAATACGGAGTACAAAATCAAAAAAATCGAAAGCAAAGTTAATGATGGTGATGTAAGGGGAGCCGCTCAGCTTATTTTCTCAAGTGATGCTCTTGCTCCTGATACGGAAGAAACTTTTTCATCGTTAAAACAAAAGCATCCTCTGCCTCAACAGTCAACTTTTCCAATTACATTACGTGATCCTCCATTACTTTCAGACCCGGCTCTTCAAATCACAGCAGATGATGTAATTAACTCTTTAAACAGTTTTAAGAGTGGCTCTGCTAGTGGACTAGATGGTCTATCAGCTCAGCATCTTAAAGACTTGGTGGGCGGGGTTACGGGTGATTCTGGGAGGACTCTTATACAAAGCTTAGTCTCTTTAATTAACCTGATGCTCTCTGGTAAGGTGCCAAAAGAGATAACGAAAACTTTGTATGGTGCTAACCTAGTTGCCCTGGTTAAAAAGGATGGGGGCATTCGACCTATTGCAGTGGGATGCACTTTCAGACGACTCGTGTCTAAGATAGCGTGTAAAAGAATGGCTCCCACGTTAACCACATATTTCCAACCAAGACAATTTGGTTTTGGTATTAGAGGGGGTTGCGAAGCTATTGTACACGCAACGAGAACTTTTCTCAATTCTAACGAGTGCCAAGTAATTTTGAAATTGGACATATCCAACGCTTTTAATTCAATAGACAGGGGAGTTTTTTTAAGGGAAGTTAAAGATCAGATTCCAGGCCTATATCCGTATCTCTGGCAATGCTACTGCTCACCTTCTGATGTTGTATATAGAGACCGTGTTATTAGTTCTTCAATTGGCTGTCAGCAGGGAGACCCTTTAGGTCCTGCCATTTTTAGTCTAGGTATAAATTCAATCATATCTAGCCTAAATTCACCCCTAAATGCATGGTTTTTGGATGATGCTACGATCGGAGGTTGTGTAAATTCTGTGAAATCAGACCTAATAAGACTAATTGAACGCCTCAAACAAGTAGGACTAAATTTAAATTTTAATAAGTGCGAACTCTTCATAAATGATAAAGTTCAAGGATTAAACAGCTTTGAAATTCACTCTCTTTTTCAGAAGATAACCCCTGGAATTAAACTTTTAACCAAAAGCTCTCTTCAAATTTTAGGCACGCCACTTTTAGAAGAATCTATCCCAAATTACATAGATGAAAAAGTATCTAAATTTCAGCAATCATCTGACCTCTTATTTCAAATAAATGCACATATGGCTTTCTACATACTTAGGAGTTGTCTTTTTGTGCCAAAATTTACTTATGCCTTGCGATGCTCACTCATATGGAAGCATCAAGAACAACTCACAAAACTGGACGAAGTAATTCGGGAGACACTAGAGAAAATTTTCAATTGTCAAGTTACAAATGAAACATGGAAATTTGCTTCTCTCCCAGTTCGTTTTGGTGGCATCGGAGTACGCAAGGTATCTGCAGTGGCTCTTCCTTCGTTTCTTTCTTCTGTTCACGCCTCTTTGTCATTATGCGGTAAACTTCTACACTCAGCAATGGGTTCCGTTGACATATGCGGCGTGAGCGAAGCGAAAGACTTTTGGAGGTCAAGTGTTTTGGATGATTTCCCAGTATATGTCTGTTCACAGCGACTATGGGACAATCCTCTTTGTAAAGATATTCAAGAAGAAACCATTGCATTTTGTGACAGTGCGGAAGATCGATCGCGTCTTTTGGCGTTATCTGAGAGAGAATCCGGACACAGGTTACAAGCACTTCCTTCTGCACATGTTGGCTCCCTTCTGGATAATTGCACTTTTACACTCGCCATTGGCCTCCGTTTGGGTGTAAAAATAAATCAACCACATTTATGTCACTGTGGTACAGCTGTGGATGGTTTGGGTCATCATGGTCTTGCTTGCATCAAAAGTGCTGGCCGAATTCCACGTCATGCCTCACTAAACGACATAATTCGTAGAACTTTAGCAACTGTCAATGTTCCGTCAGTTTTGGAACCAAATGGAATTTTCCGCACCGATGGCAAGCGACCAGATGGTCTTTCTTTAATCCCGTGGCGGCAAGGCAAATGTCTAGTTTGGGATGCCACTTGTGTAGATACTTTAGCTCCATCCCACATACCAGCTACTTCCAGCCAGGGCGGAGCAGCTGCCTGTGCTGCTGAAGCTAGCAAAAGGCGAAAATACGCGGGATTGACTGACAGCTATATTTTCTTGCCTTTTGCTGTAGAAACTTTGGGTCCCTGGGGCACTGAAGCCAAAAAATTCTATAAGGAATTGACAACACGTCTCATCGAGGCAACTGGTGATCCAAGAGCTGGCAGTTTTTTTGCACAACGTATCGGACTCGCTGTGCAACGGGGAAATGCTGCCAGCATTTTGGGTACTTTGCCTCGATGTGGTGCGTTGGAAGAATTTTTTTATTTGTAAGTTATTTATAATTTTTTATTTTTATGTTGTTATTAATTATGTTTAATTTTAAGTTGAATTGTTTTTCATTGAGTAATTTGAATAAAGTAGAGGTTTTCCTTCGTAAGTACTTACATACATTAATAAAATACCTTCTTTTAACTTGTATTTATGAATGATTATAAAGATTAAATTATAACTTCTTGTGACTTGATCACGACTCTGTGACCCCCCCTGGCACAAAAGGTGGATCCGCCCATGGTCGAAAACCTCAACCAACACATGGAAAACATACCTAAGAAAACCTCATATCGGCCATATAATTATAAGTTGCAACACTCCCAGACGGTGGCCTGTAAAGATCAACCGGTGGGGTCAACAAGTACCAAGAAATATTTGCTTGATGGGCCGCGAATTAAACAACCGTTGGATTGAGAAACTGTTTTTTATATGGATTGCGACCGACAATTCGCGCCAACACAGCTGTCATTTTCATTATTGCCGGTATATATTATGCAATATTTGTTTATCAATTAGGTATTCGGTCATCATCAAAAGGTGACGGCTGAAAATCAGTGCTGGTCACAAATGTGTCCAGCCAGCGTAACACTGAGCCATCACCTATTGTATTAGTTACACTGTTACTAGTTGTATTTTTTTATGTTGTAATTGTTTTATTTTTTGTTTGTGTTTCTACAATAAATATTTTTCATTTCATTTCATTCATTTCAATTCATCATTTTGTGTAGGTGTCACGGTCAATCGACCATGGACACCCTGGTGTCAGAGTTCTTCGGAACCGCCTCTCGGTCTCTGACGTGGTTCCTTTAACGACTACTAGATGGCAGCCGGGACTAACGGCTTAACGTGCCTTCCGAAGCACGGAATCATCTTTATTATCAGGTGATTCACGCCTGCAATGTCCTAACCAAACTCGAAACAACTAAACAAAGTATGCTTTCCGTGGGAATCATACTTTGAAGGACGGTTTTCGGTGAGATATTTGGACGTGTCGGAGACAAGTCTCGTGATCAACCAGTTACCAACCAGCCTGTTAATCCGACTCACACTTGACCAGTTCATTTACCTAGCCAGCTAATTCAAACAAATTGTTCCCATCATTATACCATAGCCGTTAAATAAAAATACAATTTACTTGGCGAACTTCTCTTAACAATAAGTTGACTGTAGTTACAATTTCATCACAATAGAACAATATACATATAGACTAGACAAGGTCAAGGTATACTGTGTTATGTTTAAACTATGAATATTTAATATACGGATGCCACGTCGGATTTAAGATAAAATCATAATTATTTTATGTTAATTTTCATGACTGAGTACTCAAATAAACTAGAATTCTAGATCTTTTTGTGTTTAATTAAAGTTATGATAAGGTTTTATCATGTTTGTTACATTATTATTACACATAATGTTTCGAAAACTTTACAGTTTTCATGTTTGCAGGTAGAGTAAACTAACATTTGTCTACCTATACTTGATATTATAAAGCTGAAGAGTTTGTTTGTTTGTTTGAACGCGCTAATTTCAGGAACTACTGGTTCAAATTGGAAAAATCTAATTGTGTTGGATAGTCCATTTATTGAGGAAGACTTTAAGATATAACACAACACGCTGCGACTAATAGGAGCAAAGCATCAATAAAAAAGGTTTTGAAAACAGGGGTAAATTATTCATCTAATACTAATAATAATAACAGAAATTGCCGCGGACGAAGTCGAGGGCAACAGCAAGTATGTTATAAGAACTATGCAAAAGTACCACACATTTTTTAATGATAACATTCCCGAAGGTGTTGTCTTCTGCTGAGTTTGAGATTAAACTGATGACGGGATCCCAAGTTGATGATAGCAACCATATCATCATCATCAGGTCCTTTTTAGTCTCCACTACAGGAGCACGACCCTCTCTGTACTACTAGGGCCATACTTGGCCAGAGCAACCATATATCTCTATTGAAATTAGGAGGTTTAATTTTTTATTTATTAAATATATAAATAGCTAGTAAAAAAAAAAAAATTTACTAGCCTCATGAAGCATTGGAATGTTATTAGTTTTCTTTTGCAAGGACATGAGGATTATCAAAACGCATAAGGAGTAGTTGGCTTTATCCAGAGTCTGTTCACAGGATGCAGATTTGATTGAGAATGTCTACTCTTCATATCAGCAATATGTTGTTAAATGCGGGTACCAATGCTTCTTTATGATTGCCCAATGCATAAAATAAACACACTTACAGTAATTTTTATAAACTCCAGCACCCGAAGCATGGCACGCGCGACAACGTTTATCGACTATCGCCATCTCGTTTTCCGTAATATCAAAGAGCGAGATGTGGATAGTTTATCGCGCGATATAAACGGCGTCGCGGGCGCCATGCTACGGGTGCAGGATCTTGTATTAAACCAATTTTAGTTGGTTTATTTTGTTGTATGGCTTGTCTTGAAGCATGCTTCAGAATATTACCAATTTTGTCTGTGACTCCCTTTACATAGGTAGATCTTTTTTATGCAGTGTTGCATTACTTAAAGACTTAAATCAAAATATGCTTAATCAGAATACTTTTTCAATCCATTATTATTTTTGAGAATTAGTTAAGTGCAAGGACAATTTTTGTACAAAACATAATGAAATTTCATATGCAGAAATGAGTATAGTATTATTAATAGCTTTAAACTTTCATCAAAAGCTTCTCCAACACTTAAAATAATGAGAGCAAGTGTTTCATCTTAGAGACTAAGAAAACAATGACTCAATTACAAACTAAAAAAAATACATCAGTCTTCAAATAGCATCAGAGCTAGCCCAATAAATGTCAGTCACTACTTGCTATTTGCATTCTTAATAAAAAACGTCCCATACTGTGTTCATCAACTGACTTTATTTTCTCGTAAAACTTGAAAACTGATCATCAAGGATCAACATTTGCTAGGGAATTTAAATACAGTTTCCAATGTTGATCTATCAAGTCAAATTAGTTTAATGATGATGGTTTAATGATTGATGTAGAATTTTCTATAGCATTTTAAAGAAAACATCTGTTTATTATTACTTTTATAGACAATCATGCTAACATAATAGAAATACAATTTTATGGTTATTTTGCTGATCGAAATAGGGATGGAGTAACCAGTTACTTTAGAGTGACCAGTTACAATGGTGTGACCAGTTACAATGGAGTGACCAGTTACAATGGTGTGACCAGTTACAATGCAGTGACCAGTTACGTTTCATAAGAAGATCTTCAATGTAACTTGAGTTATTTATCGGAAGAATGATGAATGCAGGATTGTTGTTCTAAATCTTTCTTCTAGCACAAAATTGGAGTTGGTATGAAGTTTTTTCTTCAAAAGATTCTCTTAATTATAAGTGACTCTTAACATTTTTGTTATATCTTGAGCCGAAGTGCTTTAGCAACTTGAATTTGATTAAAACTGCACATTTTCTTCAGCATGTTATGAGAGATCTTTCATTATTTGTCATAGTACAAACATACACAAAAACAAATTAATTTTTAACTATACAATGAAAGTACCTAATACACTTAATTCGCCACCTTTCTTGTTTGGCCCCAGGTACAATCCCCAGTCTGGTCATGATGGAAAACAATCTTTTTCAGATCGGCCTGGGTCTTGGATGTTTCATTATCATATCAGCTGCAAGAAGTCCACTACTGGACATAGGCCTCTCCCAAAGATTTCCAAAATGACTGGTTGGAAGTGGCCTGCATCCAGCGTTTCCCTGGATGTTTATCTATAGGTAACTATTATAAATTATAGTATCCTACGACATACATTCACAACTTACTGTGGGGCTAGCTCAATTTGTGTGATTTAGCCCTATTATTTATTATATTATTTGTAACAAAATTTCATGAGCAGGTTTAAACCAATTTCATAGCTACTGCTGCAGCAATTAAGGCTAAATATTAATTTATTTATGAAGCAATCTTTCCTCAAGTGCAAATAAAACATAATATTTGTTATTGACATAGCTTCATTAAGTATCACCAAAGTATGTATAGTCAATGTCAAAGATTTTTATAAAAATTTGGATACATAATATCTGTTTTTGAATGTCATATTTTTATTTGAAATATATTTTTAACCCTTTGACCGTGAACATCAGATTAATAAATGTATGTCAGATTTCTATGTTTGCGGTCAAAGGGTTAATATAATGTGAAATCGAAATACTACTAGCATTTCGGAATGACCACTGGTGAGAAGAATACGCCGAAAGAAACATACTAAACCATTATAGGATTTAATAATAACTAGAATTTTATTGTGTTATACTCTTCGATCTTGAGAAAAGAAAAAACGTAGAATGTACTAACAGCTTCTCTATCCGCGCAGATCGTAAAAGCTGATTGAGGTAATAGGTAAAATTTGTGGAATCATGCGGCTAGCAACCCATCACTATTTTGATTCCGTTTTCCACCTAATGCCCACCAACATGCTAAACGTGGCCTTCAGGTCTTATAGGCCTAGGCTCTGTCTTTACCCCGTAAGGGAAAAAGACGTGATACTATGTATGTAGATATGTATTGTTGAGACTTTTTCCAAGGAAGGAATTTCTAAAGTATTTTGTATTTAACCTTGTAAGTCCTGTTTATCATCTTGAGAGGATTGAATTACCAACTCTTAATATTCAGTTAGTGTTTTGTGTTAGATGTTGGACACATTTTCATAACCACGACTAATTAAAAAGTTAGCTTTCATACTAATATTTAACTTAGAATTTGAAAATGAGTGTTTAACCTGGTGTCTTTAGAAAATTTTATTTAGAAAATTTCTATGATTGTATACATTCTATGATGTCAATATCATTTGTTTGAATCCAAATTTGATAGTAAGCAAACATTAAAATGTTATGATAATGTATAACTTATTTATCATTATTTATATTTTTTTCTACATAATGTTCTAAATTTGGTGAAATTTATTAGTTTTTAGATTGTTATTAGCAAAGTATTGTATCTTTGAGCTAGGTAAGTAATATTCATATTTTGGAAAGCAGGTAAAGATTTTAGAAAAACAGTAGGTAATATTTAACACCTGTTTATAGATTGACGTTCGTGTTGCAGGTACCTACACATTTTAAGGTTATAAGTAAACAGCACAAACAGAGCCCTACGTCGACATAACCTAACAAACGCTCGGTATTGTATAATATGCACTAATAATACCGCGATGTCCTCCGTGAAGCCGGTTTGTCTACTCGATAATGCTCGGCTATTTATTTTTACACATTACGTATGTGAGCAGCTGTCTGCTACATCTCGGCCCGGCCAAGGGAATATCACTATTCGCAAAGCAAGCTCTAAAAAACTATGCCCAGCTCAACATGCACCCACCGTACAGCTATATTTGGAACTCGTTTAACGAGTCCAAGCAAGAGAAATTTGCTGCCCCAAATCGCTTTCATGTATATAAATAGGAGCCACATACCTCTAGCCGTTCCCAGCAGCAAGTATCACGTCGACGAGACGATATTCCAAAGGTGGAATCACAAAATTGTGCACAAAAACCCTGGCGACAGTCCACAGCGGCAACCACTCAAATCACAGCCGGGCGTGGAGAATTCACAAATGACTAGTCGCACACTAGAGATAAATAGAAAATACACAGATTACACTAACTTAAAATCTATGATTTTCACATGAAATATCTAGTTGAACCGAAACGAAAAACGCGCCAACTGTCAAACTAAAAAACTACAAGCACCGATGTGCCGCGCGTCCGCGCGGTTCGAGTCCGCTTTTCTGACTGAGGATGGGAAGGCCACACACGATCCTGCACGATATCCGTGCGCCTCACACGACCCGACAACGACGGCGACGGCACGCGCACGCTACGGCATGTGGCATGCTTCTGCCGCAATTTTTCATTTATACAATTTAAGTAGTAGCAATCTCACTATCACGAAATTGACAAAATATTATACTGACGTCGGCGTTATCTTTATCGCGATGCGACAAAAATCAGATAGGTATTGTAAGTGTTTGAACGTGAATTCTGATCTGATGATAAGGTAAAGAAACCGTTTTGAAAAGATCTCTGTGGACTACGAAAATACGTATAAGCCAACACTCATCTATATTCGTGCGGGATAGACGTTAGCCAGACGCGCATGCGTCAGTCGGGCCTCGGGCACGACGTCAGTGAATGACAAACCCTGCGCTTGTAGTAACCGATCGATTTCAAAAGAAATGTGGTGTCTTAGGTTTCTAAAGTATTAATATGTACGAAGTGGAGGGAGGCCTTTGCCCAGCAGTGGGACACATGATGGCTCGAAATAAATAAATAAATAATATGTATGAGCTATTTACGAAAATCTTTCTGAAACCTTAACTGTCTCAACTCAACAAAGTTCAATAAACGTTTTTTTGCCCAATAACAAATAATAAATCGAAAACAAATACGAAAACGATTCAATTGCATGACTTACATGAGCTTAAGGCAAGGGAATGTAAATAAACTGTTCCAAATGAAAAGATTTGCACTCCTCTCTCATTTTCTCTCTTTCTCTCTTTCTCATGAGTAACTAAAAGTATTGTTTTAGGAGTGAATTCTGAACAAAGCAATTGTAATTTTCAAATATTTTATAATCTAATAAAATAGATTGAATAATTCAAAAGATCTATTTTTTATTTTTGATGTAATCATACATAACTCTACCGATAAACACTGCAGCGATAGATAAACCAAAATTTTATCTGTTGACAAAAGTAAACTCTATTTTCAATTAATTTATCGAACCAAATTTAGACAGAGTGAGAGTGTCTATTCAGTACCTATTAATTAATTAGGTTTGCGACTTGCTTGAGCAATTACTTGAGTACGAAAGAGTAATGTGTTATTAACAATGGGCTGATTAGCAAAGGCGACGAATCAGGAAGTAACTAGCACTATTAATAAAATTTCGTCGAGGTCAGGTAAGTTAAATAGTTAAAAATAACTTATGCTTAGGCTATAAACAGTTAGGTATTGTGTGATTTGAAATATTTTTATATGGCATGAATCATTCTTAAACATAGGTATTTAAGAAACAAAAAAATAATAAAAGCTGATAAGACACGCGGCCATACCTACATTTAATTTGTCGCATTGACGACAAGGTCTTCTGTAGATTACTGATCAAACAGTGTTATCACGGTCTCGATCTTTGTCAGTAAACTATCACCATGAGACATATGCAGATAGGCGTCGGTAATGCATATACTTCATTATTTTAATTACAAAAAAATATTATATCGGTTATTAACATTTTTATTTCTTTATACGGTATGTCGCATACTGTATGGTACACGTTACCTACGTTAACTTACAGATTATTCGTCATAGGAATCCCTCGGAAACAGTACCTTTTCCCGGGATGACAGGTATCCTATGTATATACATACCTTCCCAGGGACTCAAATTACCTCCACGCCAATTTCATCTAAATCGGTTCAATGGTTGAAGCATGAAGACCGACAAATCAAGTTAATTTTGCATTTATAATATGACTATGGATGGATATGGATTTCTAAATACTAATTACTCTACAGATGGACAATTGTTTTGAGGTCGTATATTATTATCGTAGTTGTAGTCGTATCGTACGCAATCGCAACTGACAATCGCACTGTATGTAGTCCGCCTGCAAAATTGCAGTGCAGTCAGTGAGTGACAGTTAAGTCAAATGGCAATGTCATTGACACGGATCTCAGAAGAAGTTATTGTTCTGAGACACGGATCTTTGATTGACACGTAAAACATTTTTTTTTTCTTTTCTACACGAGATCGAGCAAGAGGATCTAGTTTACAGAGGCAAGTCTTGCAGGATTTTCGCATGGCATGAAAAGGATAAGTTTAAAAATGCGAAAGTGATTTTGAAGAATATTTATTTATTCATTACTTTCTAAAAGTCTATTTAGTATCTACTAGCGACTCGCCCGGCTTTGCACGAGTGCAAAGTAGATACTAATATGGGGCAGTAAATAAGACATGGGGTACTATTTTTAAAAGTGATCGTCTCGTCTCAAGCGATTTTTGTATGGAAAAATTGCTCGTCTACGAACGGCGTCATTTCAAAAATAGCACTCCTGTATGTTTGCTTGTTTGTTTCTAATGGACTTCTTTTAACTCGATTTTGACCCACATTAAACAGTCAGATTTAATTAAAATTTTGTAGACTTATCAAGGGCCGATGAAAATAGAATCTTTACTAATATTATAAATGCGAAAGTGAGTTTGTTTATTTGTTACGCTTTCACGCCGTAACTACTGAACCGATCATCATGAAATTTTGCATGCAAGTTCTCTGGAGTACGGAGAAGGACATAGGCTACCTTTTATCCCGGGAAAAAGTACTATTCCCGAGGGATCGACATTAACGCGGGCGGAGCCGCGGGCGAAAGCTAGTAATTTGATAAAAGCGTGACGTCACAGCGAGCTAAAAAGGAGAGTGTGGCATCCCTAATATTATAAAGCTAAAGAGTTTGTTTGTTTGAACGCGCTAATCTCAGGAACTACTGATTCAAATTAGAAAATGCTTTTTGTGTTGAATAGTCCATTTATTGAGGAAGGCACGCGCCCTTTAGGCTAAAAAACATCACGCTGCAACCAATAGGAGCGAAGCATCAATAAAAATGTTTTGAAAACGGGGAAAATTATTCATCCTTATCCTTATCCTTACTAATATTATAAATGCGAAAGTGAGTTTGTTTGTTTGTTACGCTTTCACGCCGTAACTACTGAATTCATGATTTCGCATATAACTAACACTCATGATTTTGCATATAAGTTCTCTGGAGTACGGAGAAGGACATAGGCTACCTTTTATCCCGGGAAAAAGTACTATTCCCGAGGGTTCGCAATTGACGCGGGCGGGGCCGCGGGCGAAAGCTAGTCTATACTAATAAAAATAACTTATTAATCATAGTAACAGTAAATGGCGCGGACGAAGTCGCGGGCAACAGCTAGTTAAAATTTTATGTTTAAATGACGAAAGAAAAAATATAGTGTCCCATATTTTTTTTTTGGATAAATTATATTTTTTAGGTAACTAGCCGTTAGGTAGGTACTTGTACGCAATTGTGGCAATGAACAGACTAAACAATAGTCTGTCCATCCCACGGTTTTATGTTCACTGTTCAATATCTTACTATTTCAATCAGTGACATAGACTTTTATGTCTATCTACGTTTATGGGGATTAAGATATTGATTATATCGTCTTTCTATTTGCAGATTATGTAATCTTGGCGGCGTGAACGATTTTTAATTTTTCGAATTAACCTTGTACTTAAGCATTGTCTTTCCTTCTCCCGTGCTATACAAAAAAACATAGAATGTCCTGATTGCTTCCCCTTCCACCCAGGCGTTGTCATCTATCTTTTCTGTATGTTTACTTTATTTATTAACTTAAGGTGTACTTAACGTATGAACAACAAGGCGGGCCGCTTATTATTAAATATTTAAAAAAATGGTTGTAACGTCTGTTTACCGATCGTGCCTCTCTATCGGGTTTCCCGCGCTCTTGCTTGCACGCGGAACGTGACACTTTTTTGTGCGTGCAGCCGGCGTTCATCGATTTATAAGGTTATCACGTCAAAAATACTGGTGTATTACCTCCTCCTCGCGTCGTTATCCTCAATACTGAGGGTCGTGATTCCCTAGTTCTGGGGTGATCTTCTTCCGGACAATTGTTCGCCACTTGTTCCTCTCTTTGGCCGAATGCAGAGCATTGTGTAAATCGGTGTCCAAGGTTGTTCGGATCTGATCAGTCCACCTGACTGGACTACGTCCTCTTGGTCTCTTGCCGTCAACCTTTCCGGTAACCATGAGTTGTTCGAGGTTGTTCCCTTCTTTTCTGGCGATATGACCAAAGAACTCAAGCACTCTTTGCAGGCAGATAGTAGAGAGTCGAGTTTCAATATTTAGTTGCTGCAAAATAGACGCATTTGTGCGAAAGGCCGTCCATGGGATCTGAAGCTTTTTCCTCCAGCACCACATCTCAAAAGCATCGATGCGGTCGCGATCAGCTTTCTTTAACGTCCATGTCTCGGCCCCGTAGCTGAATATGGAGAATACCAAGGTCTTGACTAATTTCATTTTGGTTTTGTGAGAGATATTTCGATCTCTCCATATTCCTTGCAGTTGGGTCATTGCATTTTTAGCCATTCCTATGCGTCTTCTGACTTCTTTTTCGCACGAACCATTGCTGCTTAGGTTGGCAGGTGCATTACAAAAGTTGCTGAAATACATGTATGTCCTCATCGAATAGGCTAGTTTCCTAAAAAAATATAATTAGTCCGTCAGATAGATATTCAAAAAATATTGGACACGTATTTTTTCTTTTGTCGATTAAACAAAAAATGATAAAGATATAGCCCTTTGAAGTTCCGTGTGACGTCATAGTTTGCTACGATTTTTAGCAAACTTTGACGTCACGAGCCCCCACTCCTGAACTTTGACGCGCTTTATCTTTATTATTTATTGTTTATTTGACAAAAGAAAAAATACGTGTCCAATATTTTTTGATTATCTAACTGACGGACTAATTGTTATGTTATTATTACGACCCAGGAAACTAGCCTATTGCAGCGCAGCTATACCCGTAAAATGAAGTTTACGTATCTGCCCGCGCTGGAAGTGGAATCCAAAATCCCACATGTAGCAGTGAGGCTGTCCAAAACTAGTGTTAGCCACCACCCACGTTAAATTTAAAGCCTAGCCGATAAATGTGGACTTATCGTTTTGCCTCGAAACTGTATTCTGCGCGAGGACAGGGCCGGATATAGGGGAGGGCAACCGGGGGCTCCACATAAGAGGGGCCATCAAACTCAGACTTCTAAGCACTAGTAAATAACTCTTTCTTTGATATTCTTTTTTCGCGTTTTACCTATACCTACATAACAGTACTTTGTACAAACATGATAATATTAATTATTAACAGAAATCATCGATCTAGGTATATTTGTTTACTCCAATCAGGCGATCAGTAAAATATCAAAATCTCAAATGGCCTCATGAGCACTTGCAATATTTGGGGCCAGGGGCCTCCACTCTTTTTTGCCCCGAGGCCTCCACCTCTAAATCCGGCATTGCGCGAGGAATTCTCTGGTGGCCCCCAAACTTCGGTCACGCACTTATATTTGGGTTTCCACTAAATTCCACGTCCCCGCGAACCTGGCTTGAATAAATATGCGGACCTACATCACTATCAAGGTAGAATATTAAAAGTAAAACAGCATTTAATATCATACTTTTAGTGCTCTGATTATTCTTCTTCATTTCAATGAAATTGATTATGATTTTTTTCATCGCACTTTAAAACTAGTGTTTTTAGGGTTCTGTACCCAAAGGGTAAAAACGGGACCCTATTAATATCGCTCCGCTGTCCGTCTGTCACCAGGCTGTATCTCATGAACCGTGCGTGATAGTTAGACAGTTGAAATTTTCACAGATGATGTATTTCAGTTGCCGCTATAACGAAAAATAGAATAAAATATAAATTTAAGGGGGCTCCCATACAACAAACGTGATTTTTTTTGCTTGTTTTTGCTCCTCGATATTGATGCATGAAATATTCACAGAATATTTAATTATATATTCACTTTAAAAATAAATAATTAAATAAAAATAAAATTAATATTAAAGGGGGGCTCCCATAGGTACAACAGACATGATTTTTTCCCGTTTTTAGGGTACCGTAACCAAGGGTTAAAACGGGACCCTATTAATTTCGCTCCGCTGTCCGTCTGGCTGTCGGTCTGTCTGTCTATCTGTCACCAGGCTGTATCTCATGAACCGTGATAGTTAGACAGTTGAAATTTTCACAGATGATGTATTTCTATTGCCGCTATAACAAAAACTAAAAAATAGAATAAAATATATGTTTAAGGGGGCTCCCATACAACAAACGTGATTTTTTTTGCTTGTTTTTGCTCGATATTGATAACGGCAACAGGTAGACGCTTGAAATATTCACAGAATATTTAGTTATATTCACTTTAAAAATTAATAATGAAATTAAAATAAAATTAATACTAAAGGGGTGCTACCATACAACAGACATGATTTTTTTGCCGTTTTTATAGATAACGGTACGGAACCCTTCGTGCGCGAGTCCGACTCAATCTCGAATTTCATCAAAGCCAAAATGGTTTTGATGAAATCGTCGTGTCGTATGTGATCAAACATCTTTCCCCGAGTCGTGTCGTATGGAGAAGTCAGGGAGATAGCGGAGGATCGAGAAAGATGGAAAATACTACACTGATAAGAATATAGTTCTTAAAATAATGATGATGATCACAGTGCCGTAACTAAAACATCTGGTGCTCGTGGCAACTTTTGAAGACCCCATGAGAGGTTTACAGTGAGGTCTGGATTGAGTTTCTTTCGGCGTATTCTTCTCACCAGTGGTCGTTCCGAAACGCTAGTAGTATTTCAATTTTGCATATATTAAAAAAATATATAAGAAATAAAAATATGACGTTCAAAAAGAGATACATGTATCCAATTTTGAATAAAAATCTTTGACTTTTGACTTTTGAGAGTGTTTAGACCCCCCTCCCCCCGCACTCCTACTCCTGGCCCCATGAATCGGACCTGGCCTATTAATCCTGTCAAGGCCAGGCTATGATTCATTAACTTTCAAACTTTGTAAGATACATTTACCGTCCAAAAGAATAATCTAATCATTAAACAAAGCAAGAATTAACAGTAAATAAAATACTTATCATTGCCACATAGATAATAAAAGTAATGTACTAATTAGCTTAATTTGCTGTTTTTAGGGTTCGGGTGCTAACTGGACCCAATGATTATATAAGGTCAATTTAAATTAAGCGCAAATATTTTAAAGGATGACATCCCTAAGCTAGAAAAATGCTTCAGAGGCAAAATAAAAAAAAAAAGATACGCTAGTTTTCCAGATATCTGGACCTGAACAGGTAAAATAACAGACGAAAAAAACACCCTATGTACTAATAAACAATTTCCTGGCCAACAACTTTTTACTATTTTCTACTATGGATACTAGGTCATTGACCTCGACAGTCAAAACAGATGATTTAACGATTAAAAAAAAAATAAGAATTATTTTGTATGAAAACATAAAAAAAGAACGTGTCTATTTCCTAAAATTTGTTACTAAAGCATTTCTTTGACATTATGAGACGCAGCCCTTAAAATATTTGCGCTTAATTTAAATGGACGTGTATATATAAATATATATAATCTTTATTTAAGACAACACAGGCCCAGGGATTAGTAACAATGGTACTTCTATGTTAATAATGAAAACCTATCTAAATATAATACAAAACTTAACTCGCATTTAACAAATTATAAGCAAAGGTATTAAAAAAAGAACAACTCAATGTAGTTGGCAAAACGGTGATTTAGGTTGCGTCAGAACGCAACACCTTTTCGTTTAGATACCTACAGAATCAAGACAATTTCAATCTTATAGATATGAACAAACGATTTATAATTCTATGAAGGACACAAATGTGTCACACAAACGCAAGATTTTCCTACTGCTTCGAAACGGTCGTCGCGCGTTGTTCGATTCCGACACGGGGAGTGAGACAGGCCTGCCGCTGCCTTATTTTGAGCTTTTTCTAGATTTTGGCGAAGGTGCTGCAAATTGATACATCATCAGGTCCTTTTTAGTCTCCACTACAGGAGCACGATCCTCTCTGTACTACTAGGCCCATACTTGGCCAGAGCAGCCAGAGGACTTGGCCTGCACTCTCCACGCTGGCCAGAGAGGCTGGGTTGGAGAGGTGTCTCAGATGTTTATAAGCTTTGTTTAGCTTGTATTTCCTAAGTCGCCTTCTACGACATCCACGGGAAGACTTGGAGTGGTCCTATTCTACTCTGCCGGATACCACACGGCTAAATTGATTAGTGAAACGTAAAACCACATATACTTAAAACCAATAGTGATTGTACAGGAAAGCGTTTGGTTAACCTGACAAGAGAGGGCACATGAGAGATTTTAATTAAAAAAAATGTGATTTTGTTGCGTTTTTGTAGTTGAATATTGCAGTGGTACCGAACCCTCGTATCAGCGAATACGACTCGCACTTGGCAGATTTTATTATACTGCCACGTTACTACACTGATAACAGAATCATGATACAAATACGAGTAAAACGTTAAGATAAGTATGCAGTCTTTTTGCTACAAAGTTCCTATGTGCAAGTACTATCACTAGCTGTGTAAGTTAAAAAAAATCATATGCTAAATTATTATGAATGTTGTTGAAAATGTTTCTTTCGCGGAAGAAACATTTTCGGATGAATCGACGACTAGCATTTAAACATCTGATGTTTAAATTGTATGTTATACAGCGTGACTTTGAACCTCCTAGCTATATTGGAACCTTGGATTATGAATCCCTAATAAAAAACAGAATCGCAAGAAAAAATGGTAAGAAACAAATAAAAAAACATTGATTATTATATAGATTTGAAACGAACTAAGAAACTAACAAAGTTTTCATTCCTATGTTTGAATTGTAAATTATCTAAGATTGACTTCATTTTTTAAGGACTATTTATTTCATTGGAATAAGGCAGTAAATCAAAATTGTATGTAGGTAACTTAATTTCATAAAATATTTCTATAATAAAGGAATAAACATTTTTAGACAGAAAAATCTATATAATCACTATCAGGGTTAGAAAAAAATCGTCCACTAATGATGTAAAAAATGCAAATCTTTCAAATGAATATAATAATGAATATCTCTTCAGTAACCCTTTGTTCTAAAAATCTGTAATATCGAAAATATTGTTATATAAGCGTATATCTTGAAATGGTTTTTGGATACAGACAGTCAAACAAAAAAATAGCTTAGCGAATTGCCGGACGGGCCGAAAAACTTTAGTACTGTAAATTCGATTATTTTAACTAGATCCCAAAAATTGTCCCATATGATGAATAGTTTATTTAGTAGGGCTGAGTCACCCCTTTAAAGGAGCCCGATGGCCCAGTGCGGGAGCATTATTAGCCCTAGGGCTAATAATGCTCGGAGCCCACTGGGCCATCGGGCTCCTCCAGGCGAAGTGAGCATAAAAATATCACGAGCTTCTCCGTGCTTCGGAAGCCACGTTAAGCCGTTGGTCCGGCTGTTATTATTTATGGCAGTCGTTAAGGGGTCATTCATATATAACATAAGCAGCAAATGGGGGGTGGGGGGTCGGGGCTAGGCTTATTTTTGCTGACATGTTGGGCGGGGGTATTTGCACAGTGATGACAATAAGTAGCAACATTTAGCAAATTTAACAAATATATTTTGTGAAAATGATTCCAATGTTTATGTAAGCTTGGGGGAGTGGGGAAGAGCTTTTCTTACTTTTACTGACAAGGGGGAGGAGGGGGATAAAGATAGCTGATATATTGGTTACGTTATACCTAAGCTATGTAGGCAGCTTGACCTTTAGCCACTTACACACACGAAAAACAACAAGCCCTTTAAGGGAATGTCAAAGGTAAATTTAAACGCTGTATTATATTCTTTAAAATATATGGCTAATTACTCATCAATGCAGTAAGTAGCCTCCTTGGCGGGAATTTCGACGGACTGCACGGTTTTTATTTTGGATTGTTTTGCAAATTGTTTCTAGTGGAGTTTATAATGTGAAATCGGTGTAATTTCGTGTTTAGATGTCCATGTTCATGAACAATGTGTGATATAACTAAAATAAAGTGTCATGGTACGGCTGTAGTGAGATTTACTTAGCGGGCTGGTGGTTGCTCGCCTTGCTCCGTCATTTATGATAAATAAAAAAACAAAAAATAAATCAGCGAAATGAATTACGCCACCATTTCGTTGATACACAAGAATAAAGAATAACTAGACACTGGCTAAAATAAGCTTCTGAATAAAGTTTGATGCCCAAATAAAAGAAAAAAAAGCAGTAAGTACAGTATAGTAATCCTAGCCCAATCGCATTCCTCACAGATAATATTAAAGCAACTGACGCATGCTTGACGCACTTGATAAGTCTGCGCTACGGTTTGTAGCGATAGCTTATCAGTTAATGCTTTTATTACTTACCTTGTGTTGTTGTAAGGAAAGTAAGGCGAGATGTGCTGTACACGTCTAGGAGAGGAACCTTGATCTATTTTAACAGCCTCCGTGGTCCAGTGGTTAAGGCGTTTGCCTGTTGACCCGGGGGTCGTGGGTTCGATTCCCACCGGAAGCATACTTTGTTTAGTTGTTTCCAGTTTGGTTAGGACATTGCAGGCTTGTATCACCTGATTGTCTGATAATAAAGATGATTCCGTGCTTCGGAAGGCACGTTAAGCCGGTGGTCCCAGCTGCCATCTGGTAGTCGTTAAAGGAACCACGTCAGAGGCCGAGAGGCGGTTCCGAAGAACTCTGACACTAGGGTGTGCATGGTCGATTGACCGTGGCACCTACTCGTATGATAATGATAATGACCGACTTCAAAAAAAGGAGGAGGTTTTTTAATTCGACCGTATATCTCTAAATCTCTAAAATTTATATAACTCAAAGGTGACTGACTGACATAGTGATCTATCAACGCACAGCCCAAACCACTGGACGGATCGGGCTGAATTTGGCATGCAGGTAGATGTTATGACGTAGCCATCCGCTAAGAAAGCTAAGATTTTGATCAATTCTACCCCCAAGGGGATAAAATAGGGGATGAAAGTTTGTATGAAACTTCTATACTTCTTAACGCGAGCGAAGCCACGGGCAAAAGCTAGTATATATATATATATATATATATATATATATATATATACAGCGTGTAAATTTACCCTCGACATTCTCTTAAAGGGGTGACTCAGACCATCAATATGAATAACTTTTTCTATGGGACAAATGCTAGGAACGCAAAAAAATTTCGGCATTTCCATACAAAAGAGTTCTGCCGCTCGGCCAGTTTGTATGGGAATGTCAATATTTTTTTTGAGATCCCAGAATTGGTCCCATAGGAAAAGTTGTTCATATTGATGGTCTGAGTCACTCCTATAAGAGAATGTCGAGGGTAAATTTACACGCTGTATATATTTTATGTTTGATAACTTTTTGATGAATTTTTTTTGTTGGAGAGCACGTATTTCGAGTGTGGTAATATGATAAGGATACCAGGATCTGACGATGGGATCAAAGAGAAATCGAGAGAAACCCTTGAAAATTGTACTGGCGACTAGTACGTTTGTTACTTTTTTCCTTAGGTATGTTAAAGCACTACTATTTAATGAAGGTCTGGAGTATATTTGATGATGAAGCCAAAAGACTTCCGAGGGAACTCCTCAACGATTTACTTTGTGTTTGATTATTTAGTCTCCTGTTTGAAGTCGGTTTTCTTTTGTTAAAAAATATTTTTATGTCTTTTGGAGGTCTTTTGTGTGAGTTTCTAGTTGTCTTCTGCTAAACAGTCTTATAGCTAAAGATATTACTAACGTATAAACAGCCAACCTCATTCAATCTTCAAAATATTAGCCCGAAGGCAATTTAAAAGCACGTACGGATTTCTTGGCGGGAATTTCGGCGGACTGCACGGCTTGTGTTTTGGATTTCCAAACACAAGCAGTTCTTGGCCGGAATTTCGGCGGACTGCACCGGCTTGTGTTTTGGCCATACAAAACACAAGCCGTACGTGCCGTAGAACTCAGTACGTGCTCTTAAATTGTCTTCGGGCTAATATTTTGATGATTCAATGAGGTTAGCAGTCTACTAGAAACAATTTACAATACAATTTTTGTAAATTGTTTCTAGTATACTTTATAGACTTTATAATGTGAAATCGGTGTAATTTGGTGTTATAAATGACCACGTGTATGAACAATATGTGGAATAGAATAACTGAAATAAACTGTCACAGTGCGGATGTAGTGAGATTTTAGCGGGCTGGTGGTTATCCGCCTCGCCTCGTTGCGTCGTCTGTGATCAAGCCAGTGGATTCATGGGAACTGTCGCCATGGGCTCCGTAGAATCAATGAAATGAACTACACCATCGTTTGATTGATAACGAGACTTAGAAAAAGCGCGAGAAAACTCATTTACTTGATACTGGATAAATACGTAACGCGTGAAAGCTATAAATAAAAGAAAAATAACACGTACTAAATACCTGGCAAGCATGCCCCCAGGCCGTGGTAGTTATATACATACATACATACTATACTATCACGTCTTTTTCCCTTGCTGGGTAGACAGAGACTAGGTCTTAAGACCTTATAGCATTTAAGAGGGTGTGTAGATGGAAAACGGAATCAAATAGTGATTGGTTGCTAGCCGCATCGCCTATTGACATGATTCCACAGATTTTAGCCCAATCCCTCGATTAAGCCAATCGAATTAAAGTACAAAAACAATTTAAATAGTACGTTTATATTCCCAGACAAGTACAATCCCGGGACATTTAAAAGTAGAATCAATGGGTATCTCTTCAATAGGCATGTAACATCCTTGTCTTCATCGTCACTTGCCATTAGGTGCGATGGGAGACAAATGCCTACTTCAATAATTAGTAAAAAAAAACTACCTACATGGGGTGACGGCTCAGTGTTACGTTGGTTAATAGGTACTTAGATTATCAATTCTACCTAATCGGATTATACATACGAGTATATATTAATGGCACTTAAATGTGATTATCATTAGGATTATTGACGTGTTTCTTTATAAGTTATCGAGTCGAACATAGCACCTCCTCCTTTTTTGAAGTCGGTTGATAAGTATTACATGGTCATACTCACTTATTATAAGGTTATATAACTTTTTTATTTTTTTAACGATGGTGTTAATGAAAAAGCGCAAACCCTGAAATTAGTTTGTTTTGAGTCGATCGAGAGTAGAATCGATTGCACTAATAAAAAATAGGGGTCAATTTTAAACAAAAAAAAAATATTACGACGTGTTTGATCATTACTTAACTGTAATGATGATGCGGCAACGTCACAGTAATGATATCTTTACCGTAGTAACGTCGCGTCGCCTGGGTTGTGCGTAATTGCCATAGACTTTTTAATGCAATATACACAAGAAATAAAAAAAACGAATATCTTCGTAAATATTTCGCGAAAATTTAATTTAGTAATTTATATAATTATTTTATAATAAAAATAAGTTGGGGTGTCTGAGGTAGCAGGCAACTAACGGTAGGTAACCATTCTCCAATGGGTGGAGTGGTCCATACCCTCCGTGTCCACTGTCCATACCTATGGCACCCCTGTGCTATAGGTAGGCCTGTGCCTACTTAAATAGTACGGTTAAAAACCCGTAGGATGGAAATTATGAAAATCAGGAACAAAAACGCTGTAAAGTCTAATCTTAGGTATTCAGCTTTTAATATACACGATTCAAAAGCTAATTGAGCCATAATTTTACGTTTTTCATATTGACTGATCGTTTTTGGCATGTTTGAAAGCATTTCGCTGGCCCGCCCGGCGGCGGTGACGTCATCGGCGGCGCGCGCACCGCACCATCGATCCGTACCGCTCCCATCAAGCGCTTCTATCACTCTCTTCCACAAACCTACACTTCCCACAAAAGAATCTAAAGCCGCTTAAAGCGCAGCCGGAGAAAATTCCAAACTCAAACTAGACCACTACAGAAGAGCACAACCGACGTTACTACACAATGAAAAATGAACTTTATATTCAATGTGATAAAGTGTATATTACGAATAGTTTGAGGGAATATCTTATAGCGCGGTTTTTCG
Organism: Elegia similella; assembly: GCA_947532085.1. Classification (NCBI taxonomy): domain Eukaryota; kingdom Metazoa; phylum Arthropoda; class Insecta; order Lepidoptera; family Pyralidae; genus Elegia; species Elegia similella. Next base: position 11,899,560 of record OX383949.1, read on the forward strand.
AATATATAATCTGTTTCCGTAATGGTTTTGCACGATTTTCTTGAGAAAAAGCAAGCGTTTTGGACGTCAAAAGGGCTACAATTAGGCAGTTAGGTTGTTGTATCTAATTAATGAATTTGAGATTGTTAAAGGGAAATAAATTATGTAATCGGTAGGTGAGAGTTGCTAAAGGGATTATTCTTTATTTTTTCTGATTTGCATTTTTTCCTCATTAGAGATGAGATGTAAAGACCTTTTTTTTCCGCGAGGCATCTTCTAGGCATGTTTTAGAGATAAGAGAAACAGAGATAAGTACTATTTATTTTTTTGGTAAAATAAGTTATTTCCTTGTGCGGCACAGAGTATAACCTGGTTATATTGCCTGTGCTTGTGTGGTTAGATCCTTAGTAGGGTTCTCACAGATGACTTGAGGTGTAGTTGTTAGAATTTCATTCATTCTTGGTAAGTTGAAAGTTATAAAAAAATTATCATGCAGGTACCGGTACAACGCAGGTTCGTTTTGCACGACTGACAAAACAGGAGTGTATTGTTTTTCTAGTTCATAGTTAGATCCCTTATACCGAGTTTCGGAGCCTGTTCAATGCAAACAAGCAAACAATCTTTCCTCTTCATATTACTAGTGTTGGTAGATACATAGGCCCATCGAGTATTTGTCCCATATTACATCCGGAACCCGAAAAAGATGCCCTCACTCAAGAATATGAACTCAACGGGATAGCAAGTATTGTTAGCGCTTATGTTAAGCAACCAGGGCATGGTTCTCATTTAGATTGGAGACCACAGGTGGCATAAAAATATCTCAAGCTCCTTCATGCCTCGGAAGGCATATTTAGCAATTGGTCCTGTCCTATCTATCGTATTAGTCTGTCACACTGAGTGTCTGTCATCAAGTTATGTCAGGTTAGCACCCGTGGATCCGCCCCCGTCAATGTACAGTCGGGGGCACATAAACTGACCCCTTTAACAACAGATTTTTAATTGTAAGGTGAAAATAAAATATTTATTGTAATACACAATGACACACACAACACAAACAAAAAAGGACAGTATAAGACAAAAACACAATGCCACCAAAGGCGGTGCCATCAGTATTACAAAAGGTGGTCAAATTTATTTGAACCCGACTGTACAAAAGTACTGTTCCCGGGATAAAATGTACACTATGTCCTTCTCCGTACCCCAGACAACTGGTATGCAAAATTCCATGACGATCGGTTCAGTAGATAGGGCGTGAAGGCGAAACAAACAAACTCACTTTCGCATTTACATATAATATTAGTTAGGATACCTGTAGCATAATCTGACTGTGTTGGCCACTTACACAAGAAGAACAATTGGAACTATAGATAACTAGCTTTCGCCCGCGGTTTCGCCCGCCTCAATGTCGATCCCTCGGGAATAGTAACTTTTTCCCGGGATAAAAGATAGCCTATGTCCTACTCCGTACTCCAGAGAACGTGTATGCAAAATTTCATGATGATCGGTTCAGTATTTACGGCGTGAAAGCGTAACAAACAAACTCACTTTCGCATTTATAATATTAGTAAGGATAAGGATTTAGCCGACAGAAGCTAGTGAATAACATTTGCCCGTAATCGAGGTGTTGTTTTGAATCTGGCCTTTTGTTGGTTGGACAATGGCGGTCCGCCCTTATCATTAAGACGAGGACTCAAATGTTTGGTACCTTCGCTCGGCAAAGGACTGATCAAGTGCGCGCAAGGGATAGCGCTTGGCGGTTTAGCCCGTAAATGATGAGATAGGAGATAGTCTCGAGTCGCTCAAAGAAAAAAACGTAAGCGCCAAATTCGTTATTTCTATTTTATATAAAATCAGACCGGTTAATTGTATTTTCATATTTACATTTTGATGAATTACTAATAACCTACCTTTTAGTCTAAAAATCATTATTTCATTCGTCGCATTTGAGCTACAATAACAAAAACTCTGCGAACGAAGACCATTTTTCAAAAAATATTTCTATCGAGAAAATTTTATCAAAACGTGTTTTCATCTTCAATTTTTGGAGATGAAATAGTCAAAAATCATATTACTTAGATTTGAAACTCCTAATTTAAGTATTTTGCGAGATAAATAAGGTTCAGAACGACCTTATCTACAGTGGTATCGCCTTAATATCGGAATGTATTCGAAGGGCTTTCAGAACACTTCAAAGTGGAAATGTTTTAGCCCTCGCCTCGACCAAAATGGTGGTACCTACGTATGTGTCACTTCGCTAGGGAAAAAGACGTGATAGTATGTACACGGTGAAATTTCGATCGTTTTGGACGCTTAAAGGGGTGACTCAGATCATCAATATGAAAAACTTTTTTTATGGGACCAATGCTGGGAACTCAAAAAAACTTCGTCATTTCCATACAAAAGAGTCCCGCCGCCCGGCCAGATTGTATGGGAATGTCGATTTTTTTTTCATTTCCCAGCATTGTTCCCATAGGAAAAATTGTTCATTTTGATGGTCTGAGTCACCCCTTTATGGGTCCAAAACGATAAAAATTTCACCATTTATACTAATCACGTCTTTTTCACTAGCGAGGTAGACAGCTTATGTAAGCACTATGCAAGGCCTTTGGGCTGCCTCTTCAGATAACCTCCAGGCATGTGATAATAAATACAAGATACAATGCTTTTAATATGATGACAAAGTTCCCCATTCTCTCGCTACCCGTCGCTCGCTGTTGTCGCTTGCCTAACGAAGCAGCCATATTGGATTTACTTAGGGCGGGAAATTTTATTGCCGGGGATTATGAGGGAAAGAATTAGGCCAAAATAATCTTTTTAACGGAACTGAGTATCGTTTGCTTTACTTAATAATATTATTTGACTTACAGTTAAAGACAGTGAGGGTAGATTAGGATATTTAATTAATGTGATACACAAGTTATTTGTATGCTTGTATATACAATACATACATACATACTATCCGCGAGCTCCGTGGCACGCCAGCCTGCGACACAAGGGCCCCGGGTTCAAGCCCCGGTCAGGCGAAGATGGAAAATAATCTTTTTCAGATTGACTTGAGTCTTGGATGTTTATCTATATCATCTATATATGTATTTGTTATAAAACATAGTATCGTTGAGTTAGTGTCCCATAACACAAGTTTCGAACTTACTTTAGGGCTAGCTCAACCTGTGATTTGTAAAAAAAAAACTGTTACATCTTTTTCCCTTGCAGGTTAGACAGAGCCTAGATCTTTAAGATCTGAAAGCCAGGTTAGCATTTAAGTGGGCGTGTAGGTGGGAAAGGAAACCAAGAGAGTGATGGCCCGGTAATGACATCATTACCGTGGTGATGGGTTGCTGGCCGGATTCTCACATCAAGACACGTGGCCTGATCGAAAATTCGTAAGGCGGACACGTGACATTTCAAAATATTCAAAAATGCACAATGTTATTTGTCATATATCTGTGGCACATTGTGATTACCTTGGCAACGAATCTCCTTGACTACGTCAATGTTAATAAATATGCCAATGAATAAAATTGTGAAATAAATGTTAGATTCTTATTTAGTATGTTCAAGTTTTCAGTTCTGCTGACACTCCCGGACACCCCCATTGCGTTTTTTTTTATAGATAGAGTGATTCAAGAGGAGTTTTTATATATATATGTTAACGGAAATGTATGAAATCCGTCATTGTATACAATTCCTAGGAAATGTATAAATGCCTAAGATCGCCCGGAAATGTGTGAAATGAATTATATTAGACACATTTCCTAGGAATTCTATAGATTTCCTAAATAGCACCCGGAAATGTATTTTTGTTAGCGAAAAAATGTAATCGGTCAGCAATTTATGGTTAGCAAAACTTCTTTTCTGCCCTCAGTCGTTCCGGGTGGTCATAAAAAAAATATCTCGAACCTAACTTCTTTTCTGCCCTTAGTCGTTCCAGGTGGTTTTATACATGTCCAATTACAAATTCGGAATTTTATACAATTTATTTTACTATTATTATATTATATATATTTTAATAAAAAAAATTTCAAACAATATTTTATACATTTTCTAAATAAGCCCGGAATTCTATAGATTTCCTATAACATTATAATTTATCGCACCCGTGCGAAGGTGGGGCGGGACGCGTTTCTAATATTAGGAATGGATAGTATGGATTTATGTGCATATGTTTTATTACGAAGGTTAAAGTCTAAGAGCTTAAACTGCGTTTTGCGTCAGCAACTGACGCCGGGTCAATGTCCTGGCTAATTGTCCGTAATAATCTACGCTCATAATATTTATGACGCAATGAAAAGTTACGATTTACATTACTGCGAATATATTTTTATAGTTTGGACGAAGTCTACGTATTCACCTGGTTATTGATTGTAAACAAGATTATTCTGAGAGTGTGTTCGATTCAGTTATGGTGCTGAAAATTTTGAATCCGTGAAATACCTACATGATTGGTGATTGCCGGATGAAATTAAATTCATTAGCAAACGTTTAAAGAGTGACTCAGACCATAAATCTGAACAACTTTCATTATGGGACCAACTATGACATCGTGAAAAAATTATCTGCTCTTATGAAAAGCAGATAATTATTATTTTAGACAAAGACATAATATGAATACAATATTAAGAATACACTTTGCGTCTTCTCACTCTGAGTGATCTGGGCTAAAAAAAAAAAAAAAAATGATAAAAACATCAGCTGTTACATAGATTTTGGCCAAGTAGATATTCCACTTTTGTATGAATCTACTACTACTATTTTGGCCAAGAAGACTTGGCCAAGTAGACAACCACTTTTCTCCCCATACTTAGAACTAAAACTCAATTTTTTTTTAATCAAACCAGTACGTGTAGGGGTTTATATGGATAGGTCTTCAAAAATGATATTGAGGTTTCTAATATTTTTTTTTCTAAACTGAATAGTTTGCACGAGAGACACTTCCAAAGTGGTAAAATGTGTGGGCTCTGTAACTTCTAAAATAAGAGAATCATACAACTAAAAAAAAATATATGATGTACATTACTGTGCAAACTTCCACCGAAAATTGGTTTGAACGCCATCTAGTAAGTAGTTTCTTTATAAATAAATAAATAATAAATAAATATATACGGACAAATCACACAGATTGAGCTAGCCCCAAAGTGAGTTCGAGACTTGTGTTATGGGATACTAACTCAACGATACTATATTTTATAACAAATACATATATAGATAAACATCCAAGACCCAGGCCAATCTGAAAAAGATCATTTTCCATCTTGACCTGGCCGGGGATCGAACCCGGTAAATCCGTGTCGCAGGCTGGCGTGTTGTCTTGATAATACGTCATAAATCGTAAACCGGCGATCAGTTACAACGAACTACTAGAACTTTTATATTATGTTACTTGCTACGGAACCCTTCATGGGCGAGTCAGACTCGCACATGGCTGCTTTTAAAAAAAATCTAGGATCTGTAAAATGCACGCTAAAATGAAATTTGTACTTGGTAACAACACTAACGACTGGCGTGTTCTAGCAGTTACTGTTGATTTTGCATTCGATATAATCTTAATTTTAATATCTGTCTACGCCAAATTAACATTATTAAATTTTTTTATGTAATGTATATATTGTAATATCCCGCTTAAATCACGCACACTCTCCCTCACACCTCATTCCCTCTATTTCTCACCCCACTAACCTCAAGTTGGCGTTCGGCCCGAGCAACGCAAAAGACCCGCGCACGCGCTCGCGAATATAAAAAAAATCCTAATCTAGGGAAAACGATAACTAATAGTGGACATTTACTCGGTGGTGAAAGTGTTAGTGCTTCAGCCCCGAAAATCCAGTGATCGGACGTGGAGAAGACCAGCGCCAAAGGAACCTGGAACGCGCCTTCGTCCCGAGGTAATCCTTTCGATTCCTGCCCCGTCAATATCTAATATGTAAAAAATATCTAATGTTCACTTGTGAGACTGTGAAAAACTCCGTGATGAAAATTACCTGTGCCATTGACCTGAGAAGTTTAATGAGAAACCTAAAACCGAAATAGGTGTTTGCGGAAAACTAAAAATGGCATGCTTACAGTCAGAAAACAGCGAACAAGCGCGAGGATCAGTCACTTCGCTCACCCGTTCCTGGTTTGCTTGTGGGTCAAGCGAAAAGAGGACATAAGGAAAACTGTTTTCGTATTACTTAAAACTGAAAATGGCATGCTTATAGTCAGAAAACTTACGCCGAACAACCGCGAGGATCAGTCACTTCGCTCAGAGATTCCGGGTTTACTTGTGGGGCAAGCGAAAAGAGGTCATGAGGAAAACTGTTTCCGTATGACTTAAAACTGAAAATGGCTTGCTTACAATCCGCCAACTAGCAAATAAGCATCAGGATTAGTCACTTAGCTCAGAGATTCCGGGTTTGCTTGTGCGGCAAGCGAAAAGAGGACATGAGGAAAACTGATTTCGTACGTCTTAAGACTGAAAATGTCTTGCTTGCAGTCAGAAAACTTACGTCGAACAAGCGCGAGGATCAGTCACTTCGCTCAGCCGTTCCTGGTTTGCTTGTGGGGCAAGTGAAAAGAGGTCATGAGGAAAGCTGTTTTCTGAAAAGAAGTTATGAGATCTGCTTCCTACTCATCTGGGCTATAATCCGCTATTATGACAACTTTCGTCGTATGGCCGGCCACTTGCTTTAATACCTTGCTTGCATCAGGAAAACAGAAATTGTTGTCTGTAAAGTCGGTTTACGGACGATAATTTTATGTGATAACGGTGGAAGAGAGATAGATGCATCATAAGCCGAACGCTTAGACCGATCATGCTTTTCTATCGCTTGTTTCGCGCTTTCGTTTGCACATGCAACGTGACACTATTTTGTGCGTACGGCCGGCGTTCATCGATTTGGAAAAGGTTATCACGTCAAAATGGCTTTTTTATAAATGAAAACTAAAAATGGCTTGCTTACAAACAGGCCTACCCCTACCTTTAAACAGCATGCTTGCTTAGTCATTTTGAGTTTACTTGTGGTTTGCAGTACGAGTAGTTTTTTTTTCGTTCTACGGTATGGGACGGCGAAACAAAAATAAAGTCATAAAATTTAAAAGCCCTTCAGGCGAGTAGGCGACTATTCTTTTTTTTTTGACGTAGGGCGGCATATGATCAAGCGAGTCACGTGATGGTAAGCGATCACCGCTGCCTATAGACTACTGCAACACCTGGAGTGTGAGAAGAGCGTTGCCGGCCTTTTGGCCGGTACTTAGTCTGTAGCTTTTGCACATTAATTAATAATATAAATATAACTAAATTGCTCCAAGTCTTCCCGTGGATGTCGTAGAAGGCGACTTAGGAAATACAAGCTAAACAAAGCTTATAAACATCTAAGAGACCTCTCCAACCCGTCTGGCCAGCGTGGAGAGTGTAGGCCAAGTCCTCTGGCTGCTCTGGCCAAGTATGGCCCTAGTAGTACAGAGAGGGTCGTGCTCCTGTAGTGGAGACTAAAAAGGACCTGATGATGATGATGATGAACTAAATTGCATCCTTTAAAATGTGATTCGACGTAAAAAATTGTCTGCCAAGGTCTATTTTCTGAATAAACGTTTTGATTTTGTTCAGATCGCATCGTGACCGGAAACTAGACGGGACTGTTTAAACAATGTGTTTGTTTACAAAACTTAAATTTTTATAAATAAATAAATATATAGAGACATATTACACAAATTGAGCTAGTCCTTCTATAAGTTGTGAACTTGTGTCGTAGGATACTAACTCAACGATACTATATTTTATAATAAATACTTATATAGAACATCCAAGACCCGGGTCAATCTAAAAAAGATCATTTTCCATCATGACCTGGAAATCGAACCCGGGCACCCTCGGGCTGGCGTCTGAACCACTGCGCCACGGAGCTATATTTAATATAAAGTGTCACGTCTTTTTCCCTTGCGGGATAAACAGAGGTATTAGGTGGAAACCGGAATCAAAATAGTGATGGGTTGCTAGCCGCATCGCCTACTAACATGATTCCTAAGATTTTACCCATTCCCTCGATCGGCTTTTACGATCTGCGCGTGAAGAGAAGCAGCTAGTACATTCTACGTTTTTTCTTTTCTCCCAGACCAGCATGGAAGCTATATTTAAAGCTTATGAAATCGCTCATTCTGTCTTTCCGCTCGTCTCTCATGCCTTAAACAGGGCGTTATTGTTTGATGTTGTATTGATTTATACCCGGCCGCCTTATTTCGGTTCTCTGAAAGTCATCATTCGTTTTACGATCGAACTCGAATTTGTTTATGTCGTATGCATACGCGAGTTAATTTTGAATCAAAGCTCTCTGACTACGTAAACAGGCGTTAATGTGGAAAGGTTGATCGTAGTAAAATTGTTAATCAAATATTTCTTTGATAGTTTATTGGGTGAAGGTCTCAGCTTGTCATTAATTTATATTTCGTATTGTGTAATTTTAAACATTTTGACATTAGAATATTTGGATTGATTTTATTTAAAGCAACATAAATAAAAATATGATTATTAAAATTTGCATGCCAATTGTTGGCGCGACACGCGTGTGCTGTTTATATGACATTATGTTTGTTCTAATATGTATTTGTACCATGTTTGCCTGCAAATAAATTGTATTGAATTGTCGCTCTGTCGTTATTGTTGATAATAACATATTTTTTTAAATTCAAACTAACATTAGATATAGACATTATTAAAATATGTAACAACGGATTTCTCATGTATGTAGTCAGCTCCTGGCCGACATGTTTCGACCTCATCCAGAGGTCATCCTCAGGGCAAATGTGAATCGAGACGCGCGCCCGAGTTCCGCACTGATGAGTTAGCAGTGCGGAGACCTCCGGATGAGGTCGAAACATGTCGGCCAATAGCTGACTTTGTACTTGAGTTGTTACATATTTTAATAAATATTTAATCCTTATTAATATTATAAATGCGAAAGTGAGATTGTTTGTTTGTTTGTTACGCTTTCACGCCGTAACTACTGAACCGATCATCATGAAATTTTGCATACAAGTTCTCTGGAGTACGAAGAAGGACATAGGCTACCTTTTATCCCGGGAAAAAGTACTATTCCCGAGGGATCGACATTGACGCGGGCGGAGCCGCGGGCGAAAGCTAGTTGAAAATAAAACGAAGCCATTTTTTGTAGGTAAGTATTTTGTAGACAATTTAACATCTACTGCTCTGTAGTATTTAAAATGACGTGTGGAAAAAATAAATAGTTTTATTAACAACTTTTTATTTATATTCTTTGTTTTTAAGTGAAACAATGTTTAACTGTGAATTGAATGTCCATACATTGCACAATGAAATTAACATATATTCATCATCATCATCAGGTCCTTTTTAGTCTCCACTACAGGAGCACGACCCTCTCTGTACTACTAGGGCCGTACTTGGCCAGAGCAGCCAGAGGACTTGGCCTACACTCTCCACACTCCCCAGACGGGTTGGAGTCTCTGTCTCATATATTTATAAGCTTTGTTTAGCTTGTATTTCCTAAGTCGCCTTCTACGACATCCACGGGAAGATTTGAAGTGGTCCTATTTAACTCTGCCGTATACCACACGGCTATTATGTAACAGTAATACGTAAATATTTAGGCAAAATATGTCAGTAAAATTGTGTGGTGAGGTGCTATACGAGTGTCAGACGCTTTTGGGCTGTTTCTCAAGACTGTGGTTAGCGCAGATAAAATAATTTACTGTAGCACTTATGAAAATGCTTTGGGTGAGCTTCAGAATATCTTAGGATGTATTTATATTTTCTCGTATTTGAATCTAATACAAGTCACTTTACACTTCTTCACAATATGATTTTTAAAGCGCGGACAAGCGGACATACTAACATACAAAATGGCACTAAAATGGCGTTATATTAGGTTTGTATTTGGAGGTTTCGCCTTAAGTTGACGACGCTCGCTTGCTTCGCTCGCTCTTCCCTTTTTTTTAAGACAACCTAGCCTATCTTCTGTAGTAAAGTTTTTTTGTTCAGGCGGGCCTTCACCCCGGATCCTCCATCCATTCATAATTTTGAACACAAATGAAAAATACCATCACCAAACATAAATTTAGTATAGCTAAAGTATGAAAATTAAAATGCTTATGGCGATAAAAATAACACTACTCCTTGCTTTATAAATGACTAGCTTTCGCCCGCGGCTCCGCCCGCGTCAATGGCGATCCCTCGGGAATAGTACTTTTTCCCGGGATAAAAGGTAGCCTATGTTCTTCTTCGTACTCCAGAGAACTTGTATGCAAAATTTCATGATGATCGGTTCTGTAGTTACGGCGTGAAAGCGTAAAAAACAAACAAACAAACAAACAAATAAACAAACAAACTCACTTTCGCATTTATAATATTAGTAAGGATAAGGATATTAGGTACATACCGCGTGATTTTGAACCTCTGAACTATATTGAAATTCTGGAATCAGAATCCCTATTGGAATATAGATTTGCAAAAAAAAGTTGAAAATAGAAAAAAAATAATAGGCTTCCCATACGATATCGCCGATCAGCTGGGCGAATTTCTATGGAAGGAGAGTTTGTTTTTCGTTTTTTACCTTTTTTTCTTGCAATTATATTTCCATTAGGGATTCTGATACCAGAATTTCAATATAATGAAGAGAAAAATGAGTTCTATCGATTCCAAAACGTAGAATATGTAAATTTATCCTAACCAACAGTAAAGCCTACCCAGTTATTAAAGTTCCTTAATCAGTGCAAAATGATCAAACAAATACAATTATCTTGAATCCCTACGACATTTACAATTACACTGTTCATTCAATTAAACCCTTGTGGTTTTATCCAACGATAATAATTGCTGCACTAGATTGCGAGAGAAAAACTTACCGCAATCTATCTCTGTCACTCGTGCGTCGTCATGCGATGTGAGAGCGTGACAGATATACCCGATACATCAGCGGGCTAACCGCATCAATCCTACTGTCAATTCCGAGATCATCCCGCGCCAAATGTGACAACATTGTGTAGAACAGTTCAGTCCTCGTCCCATTCATCTTTTTTATATAATTTGTCTTGCTAATTAGATAGTTAACGAACTGTAGATTTTTTGGATCTCCGATACCTAATTAGCTGATGGAATTGCTACGGGAGGACTAAATTTTCTTTGCTTTTTCGATGCAACCCGTCATTCCGCAAATTTCTCTTAGAAAGGCTAGGAGAAATGTGTTCAATATGGTAATAAGATTCCTCTCTGTGTATATTAAAATTATTTCTAACTTCCATACCTAATAAGTATACTCGTACATCATCATCATCAGGTCTTTTTTAGTCTCCTCTACAAGAGTACGACCCTCTCTGTACTGTACTATTAGAGCCATACGTGGTCAGAGCAATCAGAGTACTTGACCTATACTCTCCTCGCTGTCCAGACGGGTTGGAGAGGTCTCACATATGTTTATAAGCTTTGTTTAGCTTGTATTTCCTAATAAGTATTATAAATACGAAAATATTCTGTCTGTCTGCTACAACTTCCCGCTTTGACTATTAAAATAATTGCGATGAAATTGAATATAGAGGTAGTTTGAGTCCTGGGGAAGGACATAAACACCTGATTGTGACACTGTTCCCGAGGGATCTACATTAACGCGGGTGGAGCTGCGGGCAATTGCTGGTGTTTTATAAACATGACGTCAATATTCTTATTAATCAAAGAACATGGTACTAATAAAAAATTGCCCTAAATCTATACTAATCTATACTACTATTATAAAGCTGAAGAGTTTGTTTGTTTGTTTGAAAGCGCTAATCTCGGGAACTACTGGTTCAAATTGGATTTTTTTTTTGTGTTTGATTGTCCATTTATTGAGAAAGGCTTTAGGCTATAAAAAATCACGCTGCGACCAATAGGAGCGAAGCATCAATAAAAAATGTTTTGAAAACGGGGGAGAATTATTCATTAATCATAATAGCCGAAATTGCCGCGGACGAAGTCGCGGGCAACAGCTAGTTGCAAGCTAAGAAGTATCATTTATCTCTATAACTCGCCGCGGCAAGCGACGGGGGCTAACTGCATCAATCCTCGTGTCAATTCGAAGACCATCCCGCACCAATCTTGAGAGCATTGTGTGGAACGAATTAGCTACTATTGTTTATTTTATTAATATAGCCGTGTGGTTTCCGGCAGAGTAGAATAGGACCACTCCAAGTCTTTCCATGGCTGTCGTAAGAAGCGACTTAGGAAATACAAGCTAAACAAAGCTCATAAACATCAATAAGACCTCTCCAACCCGTCTGGCCAGCGAGGAGAGTGTAGGCCAAATCCTCTGTCTGCTCTGGCCAAGTATGGCTCCGGTAGAACAGAGAGGGTCATGGTCCTGCAGTGGAGACTAAAATGACCTGATGATGATGATGATGATTTTATTACTAGCTTTGCCTGCGATTTCGTACATGCAATGACACAAGAGTGGAATTGAGAGCAAAAGCTATCTGTAGAAAATTAAATAAATCTCAGATCAACATAGTATTTACAGTTTGTAAAAGTTTGTTTTAGTGGAATTAGCTTATATCAATTCAGCGGTTAGTTCAGCAAATAGAACAGAAATGTTGACCTAAATATAAACTCACAATATTGTTCAGTTTGTTATATGAGTATATCCCATTTTAAAAAATACAGAGATTTATATACAGCTTTTTAATTAACTTGCCGTGTTAGTTTGTGTGTGAATGATAATGCAATATTATGGTACCATAGACTAACTTTGACTAACTCCGTGGCGCAGCGGTCAACACGCCAGCCTGCGATACGGAGTGACCGGGTTCGATCCCCGGCCAGGTCAATATGGAAAATGATCTTTTTCAGATTGGCCTGGGTCTTGGATGTGTATCTATATATGTATTTGTTATAAAATATAGTATCGTTGAGTTAGTATCCCATAACACAAGTCTCGAACTTATTTTGGGGCTAGCTCAATCTCTGTGATTTGTCCGTATATATTTATCATAGACCTGCCCTATTTGCTAACTTGTACAACGTTTTTATAGTCACTTCAAAATACATTGCGGCTTTCGTATGATTGACTATTTTTATTTAAGATAAATAAAACGTAATGTATTGTGAAGTGACTATCAAAACTTTGTACACTAAGTTAGCAAATAGGCCGGCTGATCTGGCAATGGAGTCGGAAGGTGGCCATAGGCATTTCTAAAATAAGGAAGATAAACCTATCGATTTTGGGCTTATCTGAATTGTCTTGGCAAGCACTTTCTAGTATGAATCGCACATGAGAAAAACTTGTCACAAAAAATAAATAAAAAAGCCTTATAATTCATATATTACAATCTATATAGTCTCCAGTAGGCATCTATATAGTCTCCAACCATATAATTTTGAACCAAATGGTTCACAGAAATCTCTAAGAACTATTCGATATACTGTAAACCAAATACGCGCCGAGTTATTTATAATGAATCAGAATTATGCTGCATTTGCATCATTCATCAACTCAAAATGAATTATCAATTCCTGAGCTACGATTTTAAGAATGTTTTCGTGCCTCTCAACTCCCAAAATTGCAACCATTTCGAAGACGCTTAAAAATCTCGAAGTATTAAGGAAAAATGTTATAACTCAAAAATGTATAACTAATATAGAAAACCTTACCTTAACGGTTTCGTCAGACCAGCGTGGTAGGCTGCTTCTCTAGTAGCCGTTCGATTCTCCGCCGCGGCCGTCGCCGCATCACAGTTCTCGCTCGCACTTCGAAAATACCACGCACCGTCCCGACCTCACTTTAAACTAACTATACTAAACACTCGTCCACGTCCATAGCACCAAAGTCTACTGTCTCCTTTAGGCGTTCGATTTTTAATTTCTGACCATAGGCGTTCGAATTTCGAATTTTGGAATATTACCTACATCTGTTTTTGTTTGTTTTGGTTCGCGACGAATCTCGCGTATTACGCCCGTCTCGCTCCATATAAGGCGTTTTGGGAACGGCTGTCTCTGTCACTCGGTTCGGGACACGTCAACCTGAAACAAGTGAAGCTTAATTAGTATGAAATAGTTTTTATTAAGTATTAAATACTAAAACTATTCACCGATTTAGATTTTTTAATCTTCTTTCATTCCTCATGCCACTTTATGTGGGGTCGAGACAGCATGGTAGTCTTTTATACTTTTCATGCTGTGAAATGTTTCGGCTTATTTTTACGACTGGCCGCCTGCCTAACGTCAACCCTCCTTGGCAATGCTTTCTTGCAAAGGATGTATGTGCTTGTCCCGTTAGTCGCCTCTTTGTTCTGTATTCTAAGCCGGTAACCACACGGCACGTTTTAGATTTTTATACTTATTTTATTCGTCTAAATAGCTTTCTTATTCTATAACCACATAATATTACGGGGTGCAAGTACAGTGTCCACATGTCTACTGAAAATATTACGCATTTGGAACTACCTACGGTTCGTAGACTGAGTAGAAAATACACATAGATAAAGCAATTAGCTAAATAAAAAAGTCGCGTAGCCATTTTTCATATCAATACGCGTAGCGCTGCTACACAGCTAAAGCGCGGCGTAGACGGACCGTAGCCAAATCGTAGCTGAAGTGCTACGAGTTGGCTACGAGAAAATCTTTATTCCCTTGCTTTCTTACATAATTATAAACGCGAAAGTTTGGGAGTATGGATGGATAGATGTATGAATGTTTGTTACTCTTTCAACGCCTTAACGCATTTTGACGAAATTTTGCACGTAGGTTATTACTATTACCTGGTCTGACACAAGGGCTACCTTTCATTCAGGAAAAAAGTGCTGTACCCGCGATATTGACATTAATTTGTTTTGTAGAAATATTAAAGTGGGTCAAAGAGCCATGGAGAGAGCTATGCTCGATGTTTCGCTGCGAGATGAATCAGAGACGTAGAAGAACAAGGGTGAAGGATATATCTCAGCGTATTTACCCTGTGAAGTGGTAGTGGGCGGGGTACAATGCGCGTAGAACTGATGGCCGATGGGGCAGAAAGGTTTTCGTATGGCGGCCACGTACCGCCAAACACAGCGTCGGGCCCCCATCCACCCGGTGGTCGGACGAAGGCACGTTAAGCCGTATGTCCCGGCTGTCACCAGTGATGGCAGTCGTTAAGGCCTTACCGTAGGTCCCTTTAGGCAGTTTGAAAATCTGACTCACGCGAACAACAAAACAAACATTATGTTTAGGAATTTGTTTAAATAAGAAAGTGTTATTATGTAGTTTATATCTATAACTAAAAAAAATATTACCAGATAAACTTCCCCGAGTACTTTATTTTCTTCGCATGTGCGTAAACCTAAATATAAATTTAATGCGTATTTTCGCTATTTCTACGTAAGAGGAGAACAATCCCCTATTTTCTTTTGAAATCCCTCGCGTCAGACACTGAAATTTGAGCCTTATTGGCCCAGCTCATATAGGGGTGTTTTGCTGAGATTGGCGTGCGTCAGGCAGCTTTCAAAGGTGTTGGTTTGTAGGCACGTATTATTATTCGATATCTTTATTTACTTGGATAAATATTCTGCGTATAAATCTTCTATTATGTAAAATATACAGGCAACATAAATGGCTAAAAATAGAAATAAAGTTTCATGCGGGTCTAAAAACACCTGATGATGATGATGATGATGATGATGCGGGTCTGGAGGAAAAGAAAAACTTATAATGTACTAGTTGTTTCTCTTACCGCGCAGATAATGTAAGAAATCGTGGCGATGCGGCTAGCAGCCCAGAATGGACATACATACATACATAATATCACGTCCTTTTCTCTTGCGGGGTAGACAGAGCCTAGGTCTGTAAGACCTAAAAGCCACATTTAGCATGTTGGTGGACGTGAGGTGGTAAACGGAATCAACAGATGGTTTGCTAGCCGCATCGCCTTTTAGCATGATTCTTACATTTATGCCCATTCCCTCGACCGGCTTCTACGGTTTGGGTGGGAAGAGTAGCAGCTATTTTCTACGTTTGTTCTTTTCTTCAGGATCAGCATGGATGAGAATTATGATTCCGGATTCCACCTAAATGCCCATTAACACGCTTTTTTTTTTTTTTTTTTTTTTTTTTTACATGTGGAACATGCGTTATGCATACTGATCTGTACGGGGATACAGAGCAGTTATGCGGGACTCACACCCGCTAAAAACCACATGATTGCTCTCTTCACGCCATATTACCGGAATGATGGGCACGGTGGAGCTACCACCACTCTTCCACCAATTATTAACACCCTAAACGTGGCCTTTGAATCGTATGACCTTAGGGTTTGTCTACCCCGTACGTGCGTGATATGGGTGTACCAAAAAAACATTGATCAGTTTTTTTTTTTGTTAATTATTGAAGTAGTCATTTGTCTCCCATCTCACCTGATGGTAAGTGACGATGAAGACGAGGATGTTACATGCCTATTCAAGAGATACCTATTTATTCTACTTTTGAATGTCCCGGGACAATACTTGTCTGGGAATAGTTGTTAAATCAAGATGGTTGTTGTATTGTTCAACGTGTTCATAATCTTTCATATAAAAAAACTTCAAGCAAACTACTGAACTGATTATGATGAAATTTAAATGGAACTAGAAAGCATGCCCTTTCAAACAATAAAAGATTTTTTAAAATCGGTTCATTTATTGCGGAGTTCTGAGGTAACAAACAATAAAAAGAAAAATAAATCCGAATTGACAAACTGGTCCTTATTTCGAAGTCTGTTTAAATACTGAGCCGGCCGAATAATCTTATCCATAAAATGTCCTGTTAATTTAAATTTCTTAAAATATTTTTTATTCAATGGGTGACTACTACTAACTGTGTATACTTCTAGTCCTTAACTGATTAGTGATGTGTCTAGACAAATAAATAAAATACAATCAGGGTATCTATTTGACAGTTTTATTTTTAAGTTAACTTTGAATATATGGGTATTGAGTAAACGTAAAATATATTTATGTAATAAAAATATATTCAATGTATAAAATAAATGGCAAAAGGTGATCGAAACTTCTACATCAGTGGTGTTGAGAAATCTCTAAACGGTCAAGTGCCAATTTTTTTTTTACATTTTTGGTGTTCGAACACGTAGAGGTATAAAGTGTTGATGAGTCGCTTAGGTCGTCGGGGAATCGACCAGCCCCCGAAGAACTGGCTTACTGAGTAGAAACAGATCACCCCACAAGCTTTTCTAAAATATACATAGTCAATCGAAAATTTCCTAAAATGTTCATTGCGCGTTTTAGATGTTTTACGAATTTTTCACTTAAATATTATAGTTTATGCAACTTTTTCCTATTCATTTATAAAAAAAAGTGTATAAAGAATGTTAACGTTAAAGATAATGGTATATCAAATGACAATTTTTACAAATATCCTTGAATTATCTTAAAATTAATCAGGATAGTACACGTAGCGCCATCTATTATGATCTAGAGTAATTAAATGTTAAGTGAATCTTGCAATGCTTTTATGCACATTATGGAGAGTAAAATTTGCCTTTGCTTTTTAATCTTTTAATAAGTATATTGGAAAAAACATTGCAATGTGCATGGGAAATTGCATTTTTTTTAATGCAACAGTGAGTTTTTATATTTTTTTTGTTTGTTGCCCTTTTGCGTTTAATTGCTAAACCGATTATCACGATATTTTGCTAACATATAGTACTGAAAATTAAAGAAAACAACTTTACAACTTATACGAGGGTATGAGGCAACAAAATTAAGCAAAGTTTTCTTTCATTTGGTTCTGGACACTATTGTCTACATCTACATCTAATATTCTATAAGAAGAAAGGTTTGACTGTTTATTTGTTTGCATTGAATAGGCTCCGAAACTACAGGACCGATTTGAAAAATTGTTCACGACAGCGTAGATTCATGAAGATCGGTCCAGCCATTCCATAGATAATATAGGCAAAAATTGTAAAAAAGTCTTTCACCATTAGAATGTTGCATTATCTCTGACGAACATAGGCTATTAAATTGCCTATAACTACCCGTGCGAAGCCGGGTCGGGCCGCTAGTTTAATCTGCAGTTTGACGTCAAACAGCTTAAATCGCTTATTTTGTGTCTTTTACTAGAAAACTCTTAAAGCTTGCTTGACCCTGTTGCTGCTTGATCTGAAGATATGACACGAAGAGTATACCCTAGTAAGGGTATACCTTTAGCTATGGACAACTGCCAGGCCAGACGCACATTATAACTTTTATTCGTATTTATATACAAT
Organism: Elegia similella; assembly: GCA_947532085.1. Classification (NCBI taxonomy): domain Eukaryota; kingdom Metazoa; phylum Arthropoda; class Insecta; order Lepidoptera; family Pyralidae; genus Elegia; species Elegia similella. The sequence continues at coordinate 11,917,748 of OX383949.1, forward strand.
CCATACTTCCATATTAATAACCTAACTTATATTATAAATGCGAAAGTGAGCATGTTTGTTAGCCTTTATGTTTTAACTACTTTATTTTATTTATTTATTTATTTTATCCCAGGAAAAAGTACTGTTCCCGAGGGATCGACATTAACGCGGGCAGAGCCGCGGGCGAAAGCTATTACCTATATATACCACGAAATCTCGAAAACTATTTAGCCAATGAAGATGAAATTTGGCGGGAAGGTAGACTGTGACTAGGAAATGTCCACTTAAAAAAGAATTTTTGGAAGTTCCATTCCTAAGGGGGTGAAATAGGGGTTGCCAGTTTGTATGAAACTTCGTAATTTTTAAAGAGAGATACATGAAATTTTTAATTTATTTTAGTAGTTAGTAGAAAATAATAATGCATTCATTAGATTTTAAAAATTACATCCCTATATGGGTGAAATAGGGGTTGCAAGTTTGTATGAATCTTCGTCATTTTTGAACCAAGCGAGACACATGACATTTTTTAAATTAGTGGCTAGTAAAAAATAAAAATCCATTATCTGTTTACCCCGTATGTTTATTTTGTATCTTAATCTTATTTTAAGAGAATGTCTAACGAAAGCAACTTTTTATAGGGATCATGTGATATCATGAATTCTAATTAAGAAAATACCACCAAAATAAAAAGACCCCCAACTATTTCTCAATGCTGTGTTAACAGAGATCGTGTTGTATGGGCGCGTAATACCATGGTGAGCGTCATTGAATAGAAGCCAAGTATTGGGCCAAGAGTAACAAAGTCTAGAGATGGCACGAATAGTAATGTTGGCGGATATCGAATATTCGGATAGGGTCCCGGCCGAAGCGGCGAATAATACGGTGACACTTTGTACGTTTTAAGGTTTCCTCAGGCTGACTGGTCAAACACTTTACATATTCAACAACATTATACTTAGTTTATGGTCACATGTAATGGTTATCAAAAAAAATGAAAAATAAAATGAATGTCCTAAGACTCGAGAAGTGTGGACACCGAGCGGCCACACGCACCAAACGGTATATAAAGTAGGTAGTTATCAAAGAGATTTATTATAGTAGTACCAACTATAGATAACAAATCGAATAGCGGGCAATATAAGGCCGAATACCTAATACTAGTCGAATACTCGTGGCGTCTCTATAGCATACTAGTGCAATTATATCTTGTACGGACAAATAGACCGGCTTACTTAATATTATTACTGTCTTTGGTTTATTGGCATGTTGTTTACTTATAGTAAGACTATGAATATTTCTTCCAAGGAAATTCAATATAGGTACTTATGTTTTACATTAAGTTCACAAACCCATTACATAGTATAAAATAAAGTGCTTCCCGCTGTGTGTCTGTCCCTACGTATGCTTCTGTATCATTGAAACTACGCAACGGATTTTGATGCGGTGTTTATATGTTTCGGCGAGCTCCGTGGCGCAGTGGTTAACACGCCAGCCTGTGACACGAGGGTGCCCGTGTACGATCCCTGGTCAGGTCAAGATGGAAAATGATCTTTTTCAGATTGGCCTGGGTCTTGGATGTCTATATATGTATTTGTTATAAAAAAAAGTATCGTTGAGTTAGTATCCGAAAAAGTCTCGAACTTACTTTGGGGCTAGCTCAATCTGTGTGATTTGTCCGTATATATTTATTTATTGTTATTATTATTTATATGTATTACTTATCGTTTACCTGCGAAGCCAGGTATGGTCACTAGTAAGAGATAAAATCGTCATTTATGAGCCGATTTGAATAATTCTTTATTTGAAAGGGTGTAAGTCCAAATATCTCTCATTTAAATTTCATCAAAATCGTTTCAGTAATTTGGTTGAAGTCGATTTTATCATATAATTCGAACAACATTTGTGTCCCACTGCTGGGCAAAGGCCTCCCCTCGTTGTTTCCACAAATTCCTTTCCGTCGATAAACTCTTCCAATCCTTCTCAAAATGTCATCTATCCATCTCTTCCTCGGTCTTCCTCGTCTTCTACGCCCCAATGCTAATAATAAATCTGTAAGGGTTGGTCATGGAGTAAGTTACTTTGTTTTCAGAGATATCTAAACTAAATTGAGGATTTTTGATTTTTTTTTCTGTATGTATTGTATGTTTCTCCATAACTCTTAAACGAATTAACAAATTTTATGAAACTTGGTAGATATACATTTAGGCGTACAGGACACAGGATACCTAGGCTACTTATTTTTTCTCCTGTCATGATAAGACGTGGCCCCCATACAAACATAACATAAAATGTACGCGAACGAATTCGCGGGCACTGCTAGTTAGATATCAAAATAATAAAAAACTTACAACTAAATTGAGATCCTATTTCTTTTTTTGAAGTCGGTTAAAAGAATAAAAGCTAAATCTCCACTAATATAAGGAAACTAGCTGACTATTCAGATCCAAGAATTAAGTAAGTCAAGGACCACGAGATACATCGTGGATGTCTTAGGTCATTCGTAGGGGTGGGGGAGAGGGTGTCAAGGTCATTCTGCCGCCTTGCCGCCGCCTCCGAGCATGTCAATATCGCATAAATATGGAGGATAGGGAACTGTATCTGCTCCGTGGTAGGGAATTATAAGTTGTTTAAGTATTCTGTCCACCGGCAAAATGAAAAGTATTGTAATTTATAGGGTTCCACTATAAATGGCTCCACTGTCCGTCTGTGTGTCTGTCTGACCGTCTGTCACCAGGCTGTATCTCATGAACCTAGATAGTTAGACAGTTCTATTCCACCGCAGCGCTGTCGCCGCCATTCGTAGTGGCAGTTAGTGGAACTACCTACTACGGCCTGTCGGAATGCTTAATGCTTAGGCCGATCGTGCCTCTCTCTCGCTTGTTCTTCGGTCTCGCTTGCTCACGGAACGTGACACTTTTTTGTACAGGCAACCGGCGTTTATCAATTAAAAAAATGATGGTTGATGAAACTAGGCGCGTAGGTAGGTATTAATTCGTGTTGTTGAAATTCATGAGCGCCTCCGAGCATGTTAATATCGCATAAATATGGAGAGTAGGGATTGATAAGTTGTATAAACATTTTGTTCACCGGCAAAATGAAGAGTATTGTGATTTTTAGGGTTTTGTACCCAAAGAGTGAAAACGTGACCCTATTAATATGGCTCCACTGTCCGTGTGTCCGTCTGACCGTCTGTCACCAGGCTGTATCTCATGAACCGTGATAGTTAGTTGAAGTTTCCACAGATGATGTATTTCTGTTGCCGCTATAACAACAAATACTAAAAAATAGAATAATATAAATATTTAAGGGGGCTCCCATACAACAAACGTGTTTTTTTTTGCTCGTTTTTGCTTGATATTGATAACGGCAACATGTAGATGCTTGAAATATTCACAAAATATTTAGTTATATATTCACTTTAAAATAAATAATGAAATAAAAATAAAATTAATATTTAAAGAAATATTTTTTTGTGTTTATCATGTTTATGTAGAATTGTTCGACCTAAAACTTGGAACTACCCTGTAATTTTTTTATCTACGCTAAATTGTATACCTCATAATAGGCTAGTTTCCTAAAAAATATATACATAGTCCGTCAGTTAGATATTCAAAAAATATTGTACACATATTTTTTCTTTTGTCGATTAAACAAAATATGATAAAGATATAGCCCTTTGAAGTTCCGTGTGACGTCATAGTATGCTACAATTTTTAACAAACTTTGACGTCACGAGAACTTTGACGCGCTTTATCTTTATTATTTATTGTTTATTTGACAAAAGAAAAAATACTTGTCTAATATTTTTTGATTATATAACTGACGGACTAATTGTTATGTTATTATTACGACCTAGGAAACTAGCCTTTTAAGTGAACTGCTAAGATTTTTTATTATGACTTTAATAAACATTCTATAAACCGAAAAACCAAGTTAAATTAATTTGGCAGAATTGTAATAGTAAATTGGAATTTTCAGTATTTTTATTTTGAGATATCAAGAAACAAATAAAAGGGGAATACATAAATTTATCAGATCCGTAGATATAAAAATACAAGTAAAAAGGAAAAGTCGTAAGAGGACTCGTCTATGCACGTAAATGATGAATTGGCGATGATAGATGATGATCTTTACAGGATGATTGATAAAAATACGTCCCCGACTTCTTGGGGTGTAATTCTATCAATCCTAATCCAAATCCTAACTAATATTATAAATGCGAAAGTGAGATTGTTTGTTTGTGACGCCTTCACGCCCTATTAACTGAATCAATTGACATTAAATTTTGCATATTCGTTGTCTGGGGTACGGAGAAGGACATAGAGTACATTTTATCCCGGAAAAAACTGTTCTATATTGTTACCGAGGGATCGACATTGACGCGGGCGGAGCCGCGGGAGAAAGCAAGTGTTTTATATGTTTTATTTTGTGTTCCAGTAGTCACTCGTCATATTGCTTTTATTGGCGTAGTCACAGTTAATTTTCGACAAACCACAATACGGCAAAATTCTGATCGCATAAACTCCAATACTGCTCCCCGAGCAATTTACCCAGCTTCCATGGTGGTCATAAAATGTCGACACCACGGCTGGATTATGTAACCAACGAAGTGTATTGCTAGAGTAGACATTATGATTACATAGTATAAAACAAAGTCGCTTCCCGCGTCTGTCTGTCCCTATGTATGCTTGATCTTTAAAACTACGCAACGGATATTGATGCCGTTTTTTTAAATAGATACGAGTAATTCAAGAGGAAGGTTTATATGTACATTGCACCCGTGCGAAGCCGGGGTATGAGTCGCTAGTTTTCTATATAGTCTTTTTTGGCTACGTCGTTGTAATTTTTTTTACTAGCTTTTGCACGCGGCACCGCCCGCGTTCATGTAGATCCCCGGGGTCAATAGATTTTTACGGGATGAATCGTACCCATCGTCCTTCCCCGGGTGTCAAACACCTCCATATTAAATGTATCGCAAGTGGTTTAATAGTTGAAGTGGCTTTCGCATTTATAATAAAAAAAAATTGCTTAAATTTTCTAATTTATATAAATTATTATTCACATAGTTTCAGGCAGTGACGTGCAGTCCATATAGACTGTTAGACACTGTCTACCCTGCAGTCGCTAAATAAATAATTTTTTTTTTCTAACAAAAAATATATTCGGTGCGCCTGCAAAATTCTGCTAGCAAATACTTTATAGTCGATTTTGTTCAAGTACGTCGCTGCGGCCGCGGCCCGCGCGTGCCCGCGCTAAACAGTATCTATACGCGTAAGCCGCGAGACAAAATTTCAAGGGTCTAACTTTTCACGCACACATAGAAAATTATTATACACCGATAGGAAATCGCTTTTGTAGTAGTACAAGTAAACATCTTTCATCGGCACACACATGCAAAGCAAATTTGCGCTGTGTGTGTGAATATAAGACACTGTCTACGAGATTTCTATTAACTGCCGCGCGCGATGTAAATGTCATCGTCACTTGTCAATGTCATTAAGGATTCATACTTATGACTTATGTCAATGTCATAAACAATGTCATTGATTTATGTGTTTACAAATAATCCAAGAGGAAAGTTTTATTTTAAAATTAAATGCTTTATCAGTTAAATTTCATTTGTGACAAAAATATTTTCATGTGAAAGTTGTGTCGCTTAGTGTTTGCATGCCGAAACCGAAATATAAAGTGTTTTGTAAACTCGCTTTTGAACAAATCAAGTAACCGGTTAGTTATGGTTAGTTATTCTAAAGTTTAATCTTAAACCGTATGATATGTGTACGTGCCTCGCAGGTTGTAATCATATCTCTAATTTTTCGCTTGTTTTGAATACTTTTGCGGTCGAAGATCGAAAGACTATCATAATATTAAACGAGTTGTAGATAACTAGCCGTATAGTAAGGTAAGGTATATAGGTTGTATATTTATAAGGCAAGTTTTATAATTATGTCTACCCTATGATAAATGTCTGTGCACGTCACTGGTTCAGGTTTTAGTCTGTATTTTAGGGTTCCATACGACCAAATGACAGAATGAAACCTTAACAAGATAACTGTTGTCCGTTTGCCTGTCGGTTTGTCCGTCTGCCACAGCAAATTTACTCGGAATCTACTGTATCAATCGCGTCGGAATTTGGTACACGTTTTTTAGATCAAATTTGATTTGTCATAATTAATCTATTTACCGAAGTCGTTTCTATATCACTACATATAGGTCAATGGACATAAACGGGAAAATTCCTTGCGTTTGATTGCTAACAAATATGATTTTTACGAGGTTGATGCTTATGACGGTCGCGAATGAGGTCACATACAGATTGACAAATCCTGATTGAATCAAAACATTAATATCTTTAAATTATTATTTGCACGAAAGTTCATAAAACTGTTACAATAAATACCAACTTAGGATAGAAAGATTTATGTATTGATGTGCTATTTTTTTATCTATGAAATGACATACATACATATTACGTCTTTTTTCCTTGCGGGGTAGTCAGAGTCCAGGTCTTTAAGACCTAAAAGCCACGTTTAGCATGTTGGTGGGCGTTAGGTGAAAATGGAATCAAAATTGTGATGGGTTGCTTAGTTATCCGCATCGCTTACTAATGTGATTATTCAGATTTGCACGCATTCTCTCGATCGGCTTTTATGATTTGAAGAGAAGCAGCGATTTTCTTTTTTCCTAGACCAGCATTTAAATTCCAAAATTGTGTGACAAGTAGAGAATACAATCCCGAGCATGTTTTTCAATCCCGGGCTTACGGGATTTTTGAAGCCTTTTCCCGGGATCCCGGGCCTATCCCGGGATTAGACTATGTGGTTTCTAATTGGGCTAAAATAAAAAAACACGAGTAATTAAAAAAAAATGTCTTTAATGTCTTTGCACAACACAAATGTATACGTCGTATCACTGTCTTTTTTATGTTTAACAAAGTCTCCCGCCATTTGAAATACGTAATTTCAGATAATTGACTTTTAAATTTTAATGACGTAGCCTACGTAACCCGTCACTGACAGAACAATAAATGAAAAAAATAAAACCTGATTTGCATATTTATACTTTCGTACAGGGAATCCCCGACGGGGAATACCAACAACAATATTATGATATGAGATGATCGGGTGATTCCCCTGTTGTGGTTCGTTGGGAATTTACCTTAAGAGTATTGTATTAAAGTATTCCGAGTGGGGAAGTGTCTTTTAAGTTCTACGATAAACATATTATTAGGACTGTACCTGTGTAGTAAATAGTGGGTACCTACGTATTGTACGCGTTGCTTTTTGTCGTAATGTATTAAAATAATCTAGGCAAGGTTATTTTCAAGGCGCAACGGACTACGGAATACAAACTAGACTTGTTTGTGGCAATCCCAAAAATCCCGAGATTAGCCAAGTACAGTCCCGGGATTTTCGGGGCCAGAAAACGGTCGGGATCCCGGGATCCCGAATTGTATTCTCTAGTGACAAGTGACTTAATATTACAGAGAGCCCGGGTGGAAGTATTTGACTAATGCTTAACGTCCTTCATACTTGGAAATCTATACATCCGTCTCTTGCAGTGGAGACTAAAAAGATCTGATGATGATGATGATGATACAACATACTGTAACTCTGTCCGTCTGTCTTCTTTTCACGCTTCAACCATTGAGTATGGAGGTAGTTTGAGGTCCGGGGAAGGATTCTACTGTTCCCGAGGGAACGAAACTGACGCGGGCGGAACTGCGGGCAAAAGCTAGTATTTAATAAGAGTAACGACGAATTTAATTTTTGTTAAGCGGGTGCCGCGCGAACGAAAAACGTCGCTACTGCGCAAGCCATTAGGCTGCGCAGAACCATTAGGCGATTATGAAAATATATAAAAGTCTTAATATTTTCATATTTATATTTTTATAAAAAACATAAAAAAGAGTGCGACCTCCGAGATGTAAATATTAATATTGTCATGTGAGAATTATGGTTTCAGACTCAAAAATTACAATGTATTCGAAGAAAAATGGGTTTAGATATCATAACATATATATCATTTTTAAATTTCATATGTATCTGTTTCAAATTCCAACAAGGGGCGATCTAGTTCAAGATCATGCTAAATTATACAAATACTTTTGATGTATTTAATTAATTCAGCGCATAGTTCTAGTGATTTGAAAACACGTCTATTTTCAAAATTTCGAGCAGTACCGTCTTAAGTCAATCTATAACTACACTATAATTTGTGATACTGAACAAACTAGATTGCTAGTATGTTTTGAAATGGTCATAAATTGTCAGCCAACAAACAAAAAGTAAGTCTAATTTATACATATAAATTTATATTATATTAGCCGCGTGGTTTCCGGCAGAGTAGAATAGGACCACTCCTAGTCTTCCCATGGTAAGAGGCGAGTTAGGAAATACAAGCTAAACTAAATTTAAACATGATATTAACATAAACCAATGTATACAGTCTACATACCTAGGTTCTAAAATTTTCAAAAATTGTAAGTTGAAGTCTTTTGGAGAAAATGCGCTATGCAGTTTGTTGCCGCTTCTTCTGCACTCCGCTTTGGAAGCGGCATTAAACTCAGCCATAAGTAAATTTTTGACGTCAACAATTGTTGAGAAGTGAAATATGACAATTAATAAGTGTTCAAAGAAACCTATATTAAATAAAAAAAAGCTCATAAACATCAATGAGACCTCTCCAACCCGTCTGGCCAGCGAGGAGAGTGTAGGTCAAATCCTCTGTCTGCTCTGGCCAAGTATGGTATATCCGGTAGTACAGAGAAGGTCATGCTCCTGCAGTGGAGACTAAAAAGACCTGGTGATGATGATACATATAAAGGTTATAATTCAAATATTACCTGGAAAAAATGAGGTGTAATTCACTTTTCTCCTAATTTATTTAAAAAAAAGTCAATCACACGACATTTTTTCACAGTTCGGATGTCGTATACGTCTAATTTAACATATTACCGCGACATGCCTTTACGCACTGCAACATTCTTATGTACCTATTGCTGACTTAAGATTATTTGTAGTTATAAATTAGAGTAATTAGGTTAATCACTCTCTCTTTACTTTGTTACCCTTGTAAAAGAACAATAAGCGTACATACGTGTGTTTAATGGAGTTTCTCTGAATCTACAAGTTACCACGATCCCTCAAGATCCCATCAAGATATTGTATGGCGACCCTGCAAATACCTGTAGTGTGCCTATAGCATAGTAAACAATGAAAATAGCGTCCCAGCTTTTCCTCACAATAAAACCGTATAATTTTTGCATTGTGAACTCAGTATGCAATTTTTATGCACTTTCAGCGCCCGCTGAGATGCATTTGCACTAAAGGTGCAAAATAAAGGCAGAAACGGAAGGAGAACTTGTGTTATGCTGTGGCTGTGTCACCCCCTCAAGGGGATGTCGATGGTTAATCTATACTACGCTTTGTTTGAACGCGCTAATCTTAGGAACTAATGGTTCAAATTGAAAAATTATTTTTGTGTTGGATAGTTCATTTATTAAGAAAGGCTTTAGGCTATAAAACATCACGCTGCGACCAATAGGAGCGAAGCATCAATAAAAAATGTTTTGAAAACAGGGAAAATTATTCATCTGTACTTACTAATCATAACAACAGAAATTGCCGCGGACGAAGTCGCGGGCAACAGCTAGTCTAAATATATATAACTTAAAGGTGTCTGACTGACATAGTGACCTATCAACGCACAGCCCAAACCACTGGACGGATCGGGCTGAAATTTGGCATGCTGGTAGATGTTATGACGTAGGCATCCGCTAAGAAAGGATTTTGATCAATTCTACCCCCAAGGGGATAAAATAGGGGATGAAAGATTGTATGAAAAAACTATACTTATTAACGCGAGCGAAGCCGCGGGCAAAAGCTAGTTTACACATATGTAAGAGTGCTCAAATTACCAGCTAGGCTTAGTTTTCTACGTCATGCTCCCCGGCAACACCGTCATTTATTTTGGTGTTTACAAATCAATATCGCTATTGTACTTAATGAGTACAGAATCAGAATACTTCAAAAAATAAATACTCTGACAGTTTAGTAGGTACAGTCTACTGAATTGTATGTTGCTATAAAGATTCTTCCCAGCAACCCCAAATAAATTTTAAGAAATTTTACTTACTAACTAACTCTGCAGTGGCCTCGAACACACAAATAAATATATGTAATTACAATTTAGTAAATATACTGTAAGAATGTAATTGCACTAACTACACAAATATTATATACACTCATACAAATTATTGATAAACCCTTACTACGTGATTTAAAAAAAATATCCTCCTCCCCAGCCTCCGTGGTCACTTTTGTGCTTAAAAAAGTTTCCACCTCAAAAATATGATAGACTAATATTTTAGTTAATAGATTCAGGTGTTCATTTGTGGAAGTCAAAGCTACATTACTTACAACGGATGCAGCAGTATCGACCAGGGTTGCATGCATCAACTATTGGTGGCGGGCATGAAGGGACTAACAGTAGTGGGTGGGCGCTGGCCAGCAATAGTTTGCATACTAGCTAGTGGCGGAAGCACGCAAAGTAAATTATCTCAAAGCAAAATTGAGTCAGTCATTAAGAGCCCGACATATGCCAGGCGGCGTGGCGATACAAACGCGGATGGTCTAAACGCGTTGGCTACTTTGGATATTTTCGTTTTTTAGGAATATTTAAGGGTTATTCGAAAAAGAAAAACATATGATGGCTGCCTTATCTGTAATGCAATAATAATCAAAAGTTTCAAGGTTAATTTTAATGTATTTGGTGAATAATGCTATATACCGAGTAAATTAGACGTTATTTGGAGGCAACTTTGCAATTTTTTTCTATCGAGAAAATTTAACGCAATCGTGTTTTTGAGTCATATAGTTACCAGAGTTAGTCCTGAACTTTGCTGCATTTTTATTTCAACTTGAGTATTTAATTATTATTGATATAACAGTCAATCATGCAAAGCAGTATGAGGTAGTACGGACCCTTAAGAAGGTAATGCACAAAATTGTGAAATTTAACGTATTTTTAAATGACTAGTACAGTTCGTTGGATTAATTAAATACGTTAAAATTATTTGCATAGTTTAGGTCGATCCTTGCAAAAAGATCACCGCCTTGTTGGAATCAGAAACAGATACATATGAAGTTTAAAAACGATACAATATGTTATGATATCTAAAAACATCTTCCTTTTAAAAGTTTGTAAATTTTACTTTAAACAAAATTTAATATTCAAACCTCGCAGGTTAGGACCCTTACTTATTTTTTTATAGAAAAATATATATTAAAATATTAAGACTTTTCCATTTTTTACATAAACGCCTAATGGTTTTGCACAGCCTAATAAAAGGCAGCAGCACTAATAAAGGCTTGCACAGAACCGACTTTTTCGTTCGCGCGGCACACTCTTAAGGGCCCGTACTACCTCACACTGCTTTGCATGATTGACTGTTATATCAATAATAATTAAATACTCAAGTTGAAATAAAAGTGCAGCAAAGTTCAGGAATAACTCTGGTAACTATATGACTCAAAAACACGATTGCGTTAAATTTTCTCGATAGAAAAAAAATTGCAAAGTTGCCTCCAAATCACGTCTAATTTACTCAGTATATAGCATTATTCACCAAATACATTAAAATTAACCTTGAAACTTTTGATTATTATTGCATTACAGATAGGGCAGCCATCATATGTTTTTCTTTTTCGAATAACCCTTGAATATTCCTAAAAAACGAAAATATCCAAAGTAGCCAACGCGTTTAGACCATCCGCGTTTGTATCGCCACGCCGCCTGGCATATGGCGGGCTTTTAATACAAACATAGAAATAGCGTTTTGTTTAGCGTGACGCATCTGCACTCTCATTAATTTGCACTAAAAGCTACTTTGTGTAGTGAAGTGTGTCACATATTGTAAGATCCCATAAACACGCCCTATGCAGTTTACTATCGAATAAAATACTGGTGTTAACCTATTACAAGAACATTAGTCAGCAACGTAACATCGTGAAATACTTATGTTATGGAATAAGGGAATCGATGATAGGCTTGTTTCCTAAAAATATACCATTTAAATTAATAGTCTTAAATTACTAGTCGCAGTTCTAACATAACATAACCTAACCTACTTTTTGGTAGTTCCTCGTTTCTGATAGCAATTCGTTTTCTACTATTTTATTTTATATTTCTTAGTTCTGAATGAAACTTTTTGATTATTTTTAAGATATTTATTTACATTTATGAATAATATAACGTAGCCGTGTGGTTTCCGGCAGAGTAGAATAGGACCACTCCTAGTCTTCCCATGGAGGTCGTAAGAGGCGACTTAGGAAATACAAGCTAAACAAAGCTCGTAAACATCAATGAGACCTCTCCAACCCGTCTGGCCAGCGAGGAGTGTAGGCCAAATCCTCTGTCTGCTCTGGCCAAGTATGGCACCGGTAGTATAGAGAGGGTCAAGGGCTCCTGCAGTGGAGACTAAAAAGACTTGATGATGATGTGATGTTGAAAGGCAAAGAGGTTCTTCGTGAAGGGGTGCTTTGTTAGCTCACGTGAATATTCAAACCTGCTCCATTCAAAACGTGCATATTTAAAAATCGTATTTGGGGGCACTAGGTACACATAATAAGTTATCCTGATGAAGCAAATTGGCTGTTTCTACACTACCAAGCGATACCTCGCGAAGCGACATTTACAAAACAAGGGTTCAAATAGGTACTTACATGTGACACATGGTTATGAATTATAAAAATAACAAAACTTTCAATTTACTAAATTAGAAATTAAAAAATTGCAAAATAAACACAAACAATTTTGACACTTGATTGATTAATCGTCTGGCGGGTAAACGTCCTGCGCGAGCTGCGGCGCAGTCCGTGATGAAGAAAACCTCTTCTAAGGCAAGGAATTTTCTATGGTTCAATTCTTTTTTCATATTTGTTTTACGGCATTTGGCTTTCTACGCCTTTTAGCCCTTCATATTTTTCAACGTGTTATCAACGAAATGATGGTGTAAATCGTTTCTTTGATTTAACGGCGGTGGATTCGCGGGAATTGTCGATAATTGTACCCACCTAGCGTATAGCCGTGTGGTATCCGGCAGAGTAGAATAGAACCACTTCAAGTCTTCCCGTGGATGTGGTACAAGGCGACTTAGGAAATACAAGCTAAACAAAGCTTATAAACATCTAAGAGACCTTTCCAACCCTTTGGCCAGCGTGGAGAGTGTAGGCCAAGTCCTCTGGCTGCTCTGGCCAAGTATGGCCCTAGTAGTACAGAGAGGGTCGTGCTCCTGTTGTGGAGACTAAAAAGGACCTGATGATGATGATGATGTACCCATCTGGTAGGTGGGTGTCCGACGCTGCGCTTGCCGGTATACGTGGTAGCTATTCGAGAACCTTTTTATCGCATCGGCCATCGGTTCTACGCGCTATGTGCCTCGCCCATTGCCGCTTTAAAGAGCTAATCCGATGAGCTACGTCGGTGACTTTTGTTTTTCTACGGATCTCCTCATTTCTGATTCCGTCCCGCAGAGAAACACCGAGCAAAGCCTTCTCCATTGCTCTTTGAGCTACCTTGAGCGCTCTTATGAGGCACATAGGAAGGGACCCTTTTTAGGTATACTATTAGATTCATGAAGGGACCACGTTTCTGAGCTGTAAGTCATCACTGGTAACACACATTGATTATAGACTTTTGTCTTTAGGCACTGAGATATTTTGGACGAAAAGACAGTGCAGCAGAGCAGCAGAAAAACGTCAATTGTTAATCTTAATATAAATAATATATTTTGACGCTCAGGCATATTTGGTATTAAGATTAAGATATGTATATAAAAGGGCAGAATTAACGTATTATTATAATATATTATTATTATTTAATTGAGTAGCAGTAAATGGGTATCTCTTGAATAGGCATGTAATATCCTCTTCTTCATCGTCACTTACCATCAGGTGAGATGTGAGACAAATGCCTACTTCAGTACTTAGTAAAAAGTGTGGCCTTTTGTGCGGCACACGATGTTTTTATGTATTTTTTATCAGGACTTCTTTAGCTTTTAATACTGGATAGGATAGACTGTTTTTTTTTTCTTTAAAGTACTATAAAGTTTAAATTAATGAATAGTAAATAACTGTTCACTATACGTTATCACTATAGTAAAAACCGGCCAAGTGCGAGTCGGATTCGCGCACGAAGGGTTCCGTACCGTTATCTATGAAAACGGCAAAAAAATCATGTCTTTTGTATGGGAGCCCCTTTTAAATAATTTTATTTTTATTTAATTATTTATTTTAAAATTAAATATATAACTAAATATTCTGTTAATATTTCAAGTGTCTACCTGTTGCCGTTATGAATAACGAGCAAAAACAAGCAAAAAAATCACGTTTGTTGTAGACAGACAGACGGACAGCGGAGCGAAATTAATAGGGTTCCGTTTTTACCCTTTGGGTACGGAACCCTAAAACTAGGGTCCCGTTGGTGTCCTCTGAAAGAGTACGGAACCTGTCTTTGGGGCCAGAATGTAATTATCTCCCAGTTTACATGACACATAACTTAGGAGACTTTACGAGCGCGTATTGATGGAGCCATAAATTCATGACACAATTAACATGCGCCGAGATGAGGAATCCACTGGAGTGGGCCATTTTATGATCAAGTAGTTTTCGCCCGCGACTCCGCTCGCGTTAATGTAGCTCGTGTCGTCGGTAACAGTATTGTTTTGAGAGATGATAGTACTCTTTACTTAAGGGCCCGTACTACCTCACACTGCTTTGCATGATTGACTGTTATATCAATAATAATTAAATACTCAAGTTGAAATAAAAATGCAGCAAAGTTCAGGACTAACTCTGGTAACTATATGACTCAAAAACACGATTGCGTTAAATTTTCTCGATAGAAAAAAATTGCGAAGTTACCTCCAAATCACGTCTAATTTACTCGGTATATAGCATTATTCACCGAATACATTAAAATTAACCTTGAAACTTTTGATTATTATTGCATTACAGATAAGGCAGCCATCATATGTTTTTCTTTTTCGAATAACCCTTGAAAATTCCTAAAAAACGAAAATATCCAAAGTAGCCAACGCGTTTAGACCATCCGCGTTTGTATCGCCACGCCGCCTGGCATATGGCGGGCTCTTAATTAACTTTATGTATTTAATTGTATGCAATATATAAAGGTACAATTTCATGCAGGTAGGTTCCGTAGTTATGCCGTGATAAATAACTAATATTACTACTAGCAATTTCTTATTTTGAATTTACAATGCATCTATGATATACATACATAGTATCACGTCTGTTTCCCTTGCGGGGTAGACAGAGCCTAGGTCTATATTAGTGATGCGCCGATCATGACATAGGCTGACTAGCCGATTGGGCGATTAATCAGTTGTGAAGAGGCCGACTATTCGGCCGGGCCGATCACGGTGTCGGCCATTTCCGTCAAACGTTTAGTATATTGAAGAGAAGAAAATATATTATGTTGTTTTGTTTGTTAATTCAGAAAATGTTTTCTTTACAAACAAGTAATTTTACAGACTGACATAATTAAAGACTTTGATTTAAGATCCTTTTAAAGAGGTGTACATATTATTGAGATATATACATAGAATAAAAAATAGAAGCCGGACAATCGGCGCTCTTTGCCGAATGTTCGCCGACTAATCGCCGACTACCATAATGGCCGGATATTCGGCTTTACCGACTAGTCGGAATATCTCTAGTCTCAGTATATATAATACATATAAGACCTTATGGACACATTTAGCATTTTTGAGGGCGTGTAGATGGAAAACGGAATCAAAATAGTGATAGGTTGCTTGCCGCATCGCCTACTGACATGAAATCGCAGGTTTTACCTATTTCCTCGATCGGCTTTTACGGTCTGCGCGGGAAGAGAAGCAGCTGGCACATTCTATGTTTTTCCTTTTCTCCCAGACCAGCTTGGAAGCATACTATTATATACTCTTTTGAAATTAAGGAATAAAATATGGTGAGAAAATCCGCGGGCGGGCTTGAACCTGCGACCTTAGGTCTCTGTACGACGAATGCTCTGCCATTTGAGCTACTGCGCTTCAAACCTCGCCGTCAAAAATCTCCACCATATTCCATTCCCCTTACTTGCGTCCTAACACAAATAACGCACTCTTACAAGTGAGGTGATGATGATGGTGATAATGATGACTTCTTGCGGCTGAAATGATGATGATGAACGATATCATGACCCAAGCAAAAATATGTTTGTAATAAAAAATGAATTACAAACTTTTTGCGTTAGTATTTCCAAGTGTCAGAAGTTTAAACATTAAACTGACATGGCGGCCGGAAGTGGCGGGTGTGCCGCGGGCGGGCACCGGAAATATAGACGGGACAGTCAGGTTTTGGGCTAAAATTGAGGATTTTAAAGTGGTTTGACGATTAAATGAGGATTTTATTAACCACGAAGCCGACAGGTCCTCTAAGATGTTATTGACAATATTTTGCTATTGTCGATCATTATCTATTGAACAGCTAGGCTTGTCAAGCTAATCCTCAAGCTAATCAGATTTAGTGCTGTCATCTGATAATGATATTTATTTCACTTAAAATAGTGTACAATAGTTCTTAGAATATAACAGAAAGTCCCTTAGTCAATTTCACTCTTAATTAAGCATGTGAAAATATTACAGTTTGATAAAAAAATAAACATTACGTATTGCCGAAATCATCATCATCATATCAGCCGCAAGAAGTCCACTGCTGGACATAGGCCTTTGAAATATTAAGATTCAATTGCTAATAATTATATACAAAAATGTCATTTACAAAAATATGTCATTAAGCTTATAAAAATATTTTGACTACCTCCGTGGCGCAGCGGTCAAAACGCTAGCCTGCGACACGAAAGTGACCGGATTCGATCCCCGGCCAGGTCAAGATGGAAAATGATCTTTTTCAGATTGACCTGGGTCTTGGATGTATATCTATATATGTATTTGTTATAAAATATAGTATCGTTGAGTTAGTATCCCATAACACAAGTCTCGAACTTACTTTGGGGCTAGCTCAATCTGTGTAATTTGTCCGTATATATTAAAAAAAAACAAAAATAGTTTTTTACTACAAGCCATTGTTTTAATTTTGTCTTAAAAAGTCGCAATGATAGCTCCTTTATATTAAGAGGCAATTTATTCAATATTTTAATATACATCGACATGCAGTAATTTTTTAATAGTCAAGTAGAAACCCCCATTAAACTAGCCCCATGGTCAGGGGTGTCATCCTCAGGTGGTTGCAGGTATGACATCGAATAGGCGCGCCCGGCCCCCCGAGCTGCTACTTTGATTTTTATCATACAACTTAACTCTTCTATTCTGGTCTGGGTACGTGCTTATTATCAAATGGGTCATTAGTTTGTTTTGTTTTTCGAATGTGTATGTGGCGAACAGTGCTGTCAGATTTTCAAACAAGCTGCCTAAAGGCATCTGACATAGCTTAATGATGCAATGAACGATCATCATCATTTCGTGTAGGTGTCACGGTCAATCGACCATGCACACCCTGGTGTCAGAGTACTTCGGAACCGCCTCTCGGCCTCTGACGTGGTTCCTTTAACGACTACCAGATGGCAGCCGGGACCAAAGGCACGTTGCCTTCCGAAGCACGGAATCATCTTTATTATCAGACAATCAGGTGATTCAAGTCTGCAATGTCCTAACCAAACAGGAAAAAACTAAACAAAGTATGCTTCCGGTGGGAATCGAACCACGACCCCCGGGTCAACAAGCAAACGCCTTAACCACTGGACCACGGAGGCTGTTGCTAATGAACGATGATAGCCGAGACTAACAAACTGGAGATTGATATGATTACATTAATGTAGATAAAGCTTAGAGTGTCGTGGTCTTCCACTGGAAATCGAATACAGGTTCCCAAAGAGACGTACAGGTATCATCATCAGGTCTTTTTTAGTCTCCACTACAGGAGCATGACCCTCTCTGTACTACTAGTCATACTTGGTCAGATCAGTCAGAGGACTTGGTCTACACTCTCCACGCTGGCCAGACGGGGGAGGTCTCACAGATGTTTATAAGCTTTGTTTAGCTTGTATTTTCTAAGTCGCCTTCTACGACATCCACGGGAAGACTTGGAGTGGTCCTATTCTACTCTGCCGGATACCACACGGCTTACATCGTACATGTATGCCACATGCAAAAGCTAGTTAGCAAATAAATTTGAACCAGGCATGTTGTATAACCAAATCTAATTCTGGTCCGATATCGCCGCGCGGGCACAACATGTCAAACGGCACGCGAGCTAAACCACACCGTTTCCATTGCACTACTATTATTTTGATAAACACATAGCAAAGGGTATTCCATTTTAAATATGACTCTATTAAAATTTGTTTTATAACAACCGCGAAAAAAGAAATAATTACAAGTAAAAAAGAGATTCCAGTGCGCTGCCGAGGGGTTCCCAGAAGACTGGTAACATTACACGTCTGCACCGCGATGACAATCTTTACACAAAGTAATTTAAATGTTTTTAAATCCAATGGTATAGATGTAAACATATTCACGTCGCACAGCCACAGCACGCGGCACGCGTCCACTTCTGCGGCGCAAGGTTGGTTTGTCTGTTGACGTTATCAAGCGAACAGCGGGGTGGACCGGCAACTCTTTATGCTTTGCCAAATTCTATAATTTGCCTGTACGCCACCAGGAACAAGAAATGCCCTTGCCGAAGTCATATTTAATCAATAAGTACAAATACATGTACTTTTGTTTCTGTATGATTATAAATTTATATCTCTCTTTTATAACTATTAACCATTCGTATTTTTTATGATAGAGATCCTCTAGATTTAAGAATACTGTAGATGTTTAGCACTATGCAGAATGACTTTGGAGTATGGTGATATGTAAGTATCAGAAAAACAAAATAATCGGAGCATAATTAAAAGTAAAATATACAAGAAATAAAAGGCAAATGAAGACGTAGTGAGAAGTCGAATATGGAGACAAATCAAAGTAATGGAGGTAGTTGTCCTATAAAACTTATCAAATCTATGAAGTAATACCACATAGGCACCATAACAAAATAATCTGAGGTTACGGTATATTACCCATGTCTGACAAAAATAAATAAATTATGAACTACGCTTACTACTTTAGAATACAAATAAGTTGAAGTTTTGCTTGACAAATAACAGCAAATAACACACGAACGATTTGACATCAGTTTATCTGAGATATTAGCAAGAGCAAGAATATTTGGGTGACAACCATCTATTCAACGACCTGTCTGATATTGAGCTATCAAGACTGGATCAAATAGAAGACTTGTCGTAAAAAATAGTGTTGGGCTGTCAATTCCTATAACAAATATTTGTAAGAGAATAGTTATATAATTTTCTTTTTTTTCTTTCTATATCTTTAATGTCAATCAATTACATTTTAAAAATGGATTATCGTACCGTTAGCAAGAGTGGACACAAGCCCACCCAATGAATATACGTCGTGCGTCCAGGAAGGAGGCAATTGTAGGATTAGTGCGTGCTGTTTACCGCACATATGCATATTTATGTATGTGTGCTTCATGAAGGGTGGGGCGTTTAATTTTAACTTGAAGGTGTGGGTGTGCGGTGCAAATGTTAATTTTGCTTCTAAGGTAAGGATATAACATAATTAGTAGCGAGTAATAATTTTAGCGTCAGATGAGTTGGTTGGCAAGATGAGAAGGATAAAATAATTATTGGACTAGGTATCAAATATTCACAGCAAGGGCATTGTTGATATGGAGATGGGAAAAAGGCAGCTTGTAATTACAAGTCATGATGGATACCAGAGTCTTTGTTGGATCATCATCAGCAGGTCTTTTTAGTCTCCACTGCAGGAGCATGACCCTCTCTGTACTACCGGCGCCATACTTGGCCAGAGCAGACAGAGGATTTGGCCTACACTCTCCTCGCTGGAGACGGGTTGGAGAGGTCCTTGTTGGATGGATAGATGATCACATATTGGAGAATTTCATCTATCAATATCAAGGGAATACTTAGTACCGAATTTTATCGAACAAAGGAAGGGAAAGTGGTTGCCTCCATTTCATCGAGATTCTAAGAGATATCGAGACCAGTCTCCTGTCTTTTATCAACATTTTGTATGTTTGTTAGGGCTCAAATCATGCGATTTCATTTAAAAGCACTATCCATAACCGATAGAGCTGAAATGGTTGCTCTGATGATGGAGCCGAAGGGTGGCCATTGTGGATTCATTCGATTTTTCTTGGTAAGTACTTTACAGCAGTTATAACAGCGTATCACAAATATGTTTTTTTATTTTTTTACCAATTATCGAAGTAGGCACTTGTCTCCTCTTATTATCCCCAGAATAGAATTATAAAAAACAATATCGCTTATACAGTAGTTAGATTAGATTGAACATAACAGCCAACCAAGCCCTTTTCAAAGTGATTTAGCTAATTCGATTAGTGACACCTATTAATTGTTCAAAGTCAAAATGCTTTAATTTAATAATCCTTATCCTTATCATTACTAATCCTTACTAATATTATAAATGCGAAAGTGAGTTTGTTTGTTTGTTTATTTGTTTGTTACGCTTTCACGCCGTAACTACTGAACCGATCATCATGAAATTTTGCATAAAAGTACTCTGGAGTGCGGAGAAGGACATAGGCTACCTTTTATCCCGGGAAAAAGTACTATTCTCGAGGGATCGACATTGACGCGGGCGGAGCCGCGGGCGAAAGCTAGTAATCCATAAAATAGTACAAGGTTTATAAAAAAAAAACACACACACACTCGCACACAAATTACAATTACACATACAAATTAATCAAAAATACCAAATTAATCAAATCCGAATCGTACCTGGTTCAAAGGTCCCCTTAAAGCTAGCTGCGTTTGAATAGCTATGGAAAGTTTTTGAACCAGGTACAACCCGGAGCGCTGGTCATCCAATCTCTATATTTTCCCAAAGAATGGCTGAAAAAGAATACTTCTAGAAGTCTACCTACTGTAGCTTTTAACGCACAATAAAGTTTTAAAATAAATCATCATCATTATAATTTCGTGTAGGTGACACTGTCAATCGACCATGCACACCATGGAGTTCTTCGGAACCGCCTCTTGGCCTCTGACGTGGTTCCTTTTTTTACTACCAGATGCCAGCCGATCCAACGGCATAGCGTGCCTTCCTAAACACGGAATCATTTTAATTATTAGACAATCAGGTGATTCAAGCCTGCAATGTCCTAACCAAACTGGAAACAACTAAACAAAGTATACTTTCGGTGGGAATCGAACCCACGACCCCCGGGTCTACAGGCAAAAGCCTTAACCACTGGACCACGGAGGCAATTAATAAATAAATAATTGCAACATGTGCCCACTTTTGGCGCTATGTCCGCAGATACGAGTATCTTCCATTCCCGAAGTAGGGCTGAATCATATAATTTTTTGCTAAACCCAGATTCACCGATAACATTTTACACTCGGCATCATCGTAGTGGCTGCCAAATACGACTTATTCTTGTCTTATCGTCATTTTTGTCGGTGATGATGTAACACATCATGAGGTATGATGATCTAATGATGATGTTTTGAATGTTATATATGTAGATAGAATTGCTATGGATTTGGCGTTTGCTGTCGGTGATAGCTGGTCTCGTGATTATTATTGTAAAGTTTGTCAACAAGGTTTTGGGACTCTTTATATTACCTATGGGTGCCAATATTACTATATTGCTGTGATCTACTGTTTATCAGTTCATTTGTCCATCTATCACCTTCTATCCCTACGCTGTATGTATATTTACAACGCTAATTAGAACCTACCTGCTGGCCTGTTACTTTTACCGCTTACCTCGACATTTTGGATAAGTGTCTTGTTTGATGAGGGGACCACAAGCACCATCATTTTTGGTATAAATTTTACGTTTTCCGATAACGTTTCCCCGCTTGCATCCTCGACTGGGTACATCAGATTCCGGGATATATTACTTTTACAAAGTACTACCACTTTCATAAGTTACATCGATGTACCTACGCAGAAATATCCGTCTGCTATTGCTGATGCACACGCGTTGTCTTCGCTGCAGCGCCGTGTCGTACAAGTATTATGAGCGAGATGATTATGTGAGAGTATCAATAAGTTCGTTATTCACTGATGTTTTCATTCATTTTGAGTCTGTAGTAAGTTGTGCAATTCTGCGCCATTGAACAATGCCGAGACTTATAAACATAATACATAGCAAAAATATCGTTAATCTAGTAAAAATAAACTACATATCAATCTACTTGTATTGGATTTTACTGATGTGTTATTGGTTTTACCTACGAATTTAATGTGACCCTAAAATAGTTATTCTATCATACTTATATGAAATGATGAAAACCAGCACGCCCTTAGATAGTCTTACTACAATTAAGAAGACCAAACCGGGACGCAGAAGTGCAAGAGATTCATTTTAATTTTTTGCTTTCAGAAGTGCTCTCAAAATTACGAAGAACAGAACACATTAGTAAATGTAAGTCATCATCAGGTCCTTTTTAGTCTCCACAACAGGAGCACGACCCTCTCTGTACTACTAGGGCCATACTTGGCCAGAGCAGCCAGAGGACTTGGCCTACACTCTCCACGCTGGCCAGACGGGTTGGAGAGGTCTCTTAGATGTTTATAAGCTTTGTTTAGCTTTTATTTCCTAAGTCGCCTTCTACGACATCCACGGGAAGACTTGGAGTGGTCCTATTCTACTCTGCCGGATACCACACGGCTAAAATAAATGTAAGTATATTTTTTTTATATTTGGTGTACTGAGATACAAGCCCTGCTTAGTTCAGACACCAGTCTCTCCCAATCTTAACATAATATCCATGTGCCATGTATTATTTTAAGATAAGATTGGAGAGAAAAATAAAGATATATTATTATTAGAAGAACAAGAGATAAAGTACAATTAGTACCTACAAACAAAACCAAACAGTTGCCCAGTTTTATTATTCGCGCACGTTTGCTGCAAACGATCGGCCGGGGTGTCAGTGTTGTTCGAGTTTGACCGGGACGGGCCGGGTCAGGAATCTCAAACCGGGACGGTCCCGGTCAAACCGGGTCTCATGGTAAGCCTACCCTTAGCTATATCTGTCGTAAATACATCATCACCGATCACTGGCTCGCCATGTGGTCGCCTCGTGACTGCCGCATCATCAGTGACGAAACTGACGTCAATTTCGCGTGTCTTGGCAACATTGACGGTGACGGCGATGCCCATAAGGTATTCTATTTTATCTTCGTGGTAATAAGGCGTTTTTATAAGTTTCTATTTTAGTTTCATACGTATGTTTCTATCGCGTTATTAAGGATGTTTACACGTCGCGTATTTCGAATTACAGCATGTTTTTCATGATGGTTTCAAAAGCCTAATGAGATACTTAGACATTACTTAACATTAAAACAAATTGTATAGCCGGCTCTCTAATTTATTCTTTCAGTGTATGTTGTACATACACAATGAGACCTCTCCAACCCGGCTGGCCAGCGAGGAGAGTGTAGGTCAAATCCTCTATCTGCTCTGGCCAAGTATGGCTCCGGTAGTACAGAGAGAGTCATGCTCCTGCAGTAGAGACTGAAAAGACCAGATGATGATGATGATGATGATGATGATGACGATGTACGTTGTGTAGAATTACTTTAATTTTACTTAAATCTCGATCCCAAGGTAAAGTGTAAGCCGGTGTATAGGTGTATTAGGTGTTCACCGGCTTATAACTACGAATAACAGGGGTAAGAAAAGTCTAAACTATGGAGGTAGTTTCAGGCCCGGGGAAGAATATACGGTACCTTTCACCCTGGAAAAAAGTACTGCACCCGAGAGATTGACGTGAGCGTATTCGCGGGGATAAGCTTGTTACTTACTACGAAGAAAGTATACCAAAATCATACAGTCGCTATCGAATATAGTTTAACAAAACTCATAGTAGATATTCTGATGTAAAAGCTAGAAAATTGTTAGTAATGTTTCATCAAATTCAATGCAGGAGACCTCAATTTAAACATCCTTAAAAAATTCATTTAAAATTTTATTTACTTTAAAAGATCCTCTCACCTACTTCTATGCAAATTATCAATGACTGAATGGTTACAATCGCTCAAATACAACAATGAAATCGAAACTTTACTCGTCCCTCGCGGTTCCGAAGAACTCTGACACCAGGGTGTGCATGGTCGATTGACCGTGACACCTACTCGAAATAATGATGATGATGATGATCTCAATTAAACAACCGATTTCCCTTTTTTTAGAGTACTTTTACCCTTGACTAATCAGTATATGACTTATTTTCCTATGTCCCCTAGGTGGGGCAGAGGGCCGCTACAGAACTTCTCCATCTCGTTCTGTCTTGAGCAACGCGTTTTACTTCGGGCCAAGACAGCCCGATTGTCCTCATCTCCGCCGCTACCGATCGCCGCCAGGTCTGCTTTGGTCGACCACGCTTCCTCTTTCCTTGAGGAGTCCATTCCATTGCCTGTCTCGGAATGTGAGAAGGCTCCCTCCTGAGCGTGTGGCCAATCCATATCCAAATCAGTATATACTATCCCTTAATTTTCAAATGCATTAAATATTGTCTACTCATACTTAGCTTTTGGGCATACCCGATCTTATTTTTAGAATTGAGGGATTTAGATTTTAGGAGATGAATTTTAATTTTAGTTTTATTTTATTTTTCTACTTTATATCAATTATGAGTGTTTCATCATCAGATCCTATTTAATCTCCACTACAGGAGCACGACCCTCTCTGTACTACTAGTGGCATACTTGGCCAGAGCAGCCAGAGGACTTGGCCTACACTCTTTGCGCTGGCCAGCCGGGTTGTATTTCCTAAGTCGCCTTCTACGACATCCACGGGAAGACTTGCAGTGGTCCTATTTTACTCTGCCGGATACCACACGGCTAAGTGAGTGAGTATAAGTGTTTAAAGTAATGTTTTTCTTTAATAAGCGTACAGTGTTTGTAATTTCATCATCAGCATTTACAGCGAAATCCCTTTTGATGAAACTTGTACCATCTCCAGGGCGGTAGCACTGGAGAATTGTGACACAGGCCCAGCCTCCAACAGTCTCCAGTCTCCTTAAATTGGTGTTGGATATTTCCTAGCTATAATTTATAGAATGTTTGTACAATTTTTGGAGAAAATAAATTACCTTTTATCTTTTATCTTATCTTAAAGATTTCCGATTGAGAAAATGCCTCTGTTTGACCTTGTTTGAAGGTACTTCACACCATTAGTAAGCTAAGATTATTATTAATATAAATTAATTTTAATTAGATTCGCCTATTTATACTGAACGCTAAAAACTCATAAATTAACACGGAACTACATAATAACGGCGCCGTTTTGACGTTTTTATGTATAT
Organism: Elegia similella; assembly: GCA_947532085.1. Lineage (NCBI taxonomy): Eukaryota > Metazoa > Arthropoda > Insecta > Lepidoptera > Pyralidae > Elegia > Elegia similella. The sequence continues at coordinate 11,943,158 of OX383949.1, forward strand.
TTGTTTATAATTAATTTGTTAACGAGTAGCCGTCATGTGACGTGACGTCATATACATATGACGTTATAGCATTTTAACATTATTTCTTCATTATATTCATATTTCGATATACTCTTAATAAATTAAGAAATAAAATATGGTGAAAATTTTTCATTGGGCGGGACTTGAACCGGCGACCTAGGTCTATGTACGACCTATGCTCTGCCATCTGAGCTAAGAGTGGAATATATCTGCTTCAAAATTGAGTTGCAAGATTCCACCCAAACCAAACATAGTTATATAATGCATTACAAGTTAAATAAAAACTTGTAAAATCTATTATTAGGGCCCGTACTACCTCACACTGCTTTGCATGATTGACTTTTATATCAATAATAATTAAATACTCAAGTTGAAATAAAAATGCAGCAAAGTTCAGGACTAACTTTGGTAACTATATGACTCAAAAACATGATTGCGTTAAATTTTCTAGATAGAAAAAAATTGCAAAGTTGCCTCCAAATCACGTCTAATTTACTCGGTATATAGCATTATTCACCACATACATTAAAATTTACCTTGAAACTTTTGATTATTATTGCATTACAGATAAGGCAGCCATCATATGTTTTTCTTTTTCGAATAACCCTTGAATATTCCTAAAAAACGAAAATATCCAAAGTAGCCAACGCGTTTAGACCATCCGCGTTTGTATCGCCACGCCGCCTGGCATATGGCGGGCTCTTAATAGTATATTTCTTCTTTTTTTTTTTCTTTCTACGTAGTTTTAGTCATGATATATTTTTATGATCCTTTTGTCACTAATTTAGGGTTTTTCTGGTAGGTTTAGTTTTAGCGATGATGTTTTTTCTATCTTTGTTGTAAATATAATAAATAATTAATAGTATTACTTACTCGTACAGAATAATATAACACAAAACGCTTTAACTTTTATCTAATCAAGGATTGGTAGGGACACCGTGAGGTGACGTCATAGGCGTGACGTCATTGCGTATTAAAGGGCCGGATAGGGCAGGGAGAGTCGTAACTCCGGTGTTTAATTTGCTGGGCAAATATATGCAGGGAGAACCGTATGACTTGTTGTATTGTTTGAGCATACAGAAAGCTGCGTAAATGTTTCTATACAGATAGGAAAATATCGAAAAAAAAAACTGCCAAGTGCGAGTTCTGTACAAAAGGATTTTTTTAGTTCTTACTAGAAATTTGCTGTTAAAATGGTTTAAAAAGGATTCTTCAATTTAATTGTTTGTTACTGTGTAACATTATTTTGACGATTTTTTATTAGTGAGCTCCGTGGCGCAGTGGTTAACACGCCAGCCCCAATCAGGTCATCATGGGAAACGATCTTTTTCAGATTGACCTGGGTCTTGGATATTTATCTATATAAATACCAGCTAAAATGGGGGAGTAAAACTATTTGTTTTTAGTATTTAATTATATCGTCTCACGTAACTCTTAATCGTAAATAATAACCAATGCTTAATAGCTTTTAAAATGGTTAGATGGAGCGACGATTTGCGTAGGGCGGCTGGCAGCATTGGGATGAGTATAGCTGGGGATTGAGCAGAGTGGCACATCTTGGGCGAGGCCTACGTCCAGCAGTGGACTGCCGCAAGCTGCTATTGATGAGTGGAGGCAAATAAAATATATATTGGCATTCCTGGATGATTGAACATATGGATTAATGGCCGAAAGTGTGTCGGGTCCGTTATAGTGTTTTCCCCGTTGTCGCTATTAGTGCTAGAGTTGCTTTAATTCGAGTGAAAGTAGATCTTTTGAGCAAAAGTAGTTCAGGAACATCAACGGCCTTAGAGCTCCTGAGTAACAAAAAGTAATTTACTCCGGGAGTGCTGGCCGAACTGAAAACTCGGTCTCAGGTCACGTGTCCGTCTTACGAATTTTTGATCAGGTCACGTGTCCTGACGCTAGTTTAACATTTTTTATCCATCCCAAAAAGTGCACAACGCCGTTAAAGAAATTTTCACTTCAAAACATCTAGGTATATAGACATTCGGCATTCAGTCTATCCGATATTTCTTGCAAATAACATAATCTTCTAATGATTTTATGAGTTACAATTCCGTGCAATGTCGCGGGCCAGACGAAAAAATACTATTATCTATAAAAATAGTCCAAAACGTGCTGGTAAGGCAATTAAAGTGTGGACAGTGTCGGTACGCTATTTCGGGAGAGCCCGGATTGGCGCTCCGCCAAGCATGCGGGCGACACTTGCACCTTGTGATAGAAACATCGATTTTTGATTTACCTGCGTTTTTAAATTAGTATACGCTTTGCCACATTTAGTATTTTGGAAGGGCGTAGTGATTGAAGGGCTAGCCGCATCGCCTATTGACATAATTCCTCACATTTTCGCCCATTCCCTATTTTGATTCCATTTTCCACCACGCCCTTTCAACATGATATATGTGGCCATAAAGCCTTATAGACCTGCGCTCTGTCTACCCCACAAGGGAAAAAGACGTGTTTGGCTAATTAATATGGTAGAACTGAACTATGTTATTTTACATTGAGCTGAATATATTGGGTTTAATCTTCTATATACATATGTAAAAGACAAACCTGACTCCACTGAGAAAGGATTTTTAGATATCATCCCTTAAGGGGGTGAAATAGGGGGGCCCTGTGCCCTGGGCCCCGTATCATTGATACGGCGGTAGCTACGCCTCTAACTTTGAACAACATTTTTCGTAACCGCGCTTGCTTTATAAATATGTGTGTTATAAATCCAAACAGCTTTTAAATTGAAAATTAATTGTTTCACTTTACAATAACCGACATAGATGACGTTCAGATAAACCCATTGTATCGCTTGCATTGTCAGTGGGCCAGCGTAGCATGAGCCCCCTAGTTACCAACTTCACAGGAATGTCTGCATCAAAGTACACGCTGTAAACTGAGTCACGGCTCCGAGTAAATGGGTGGTTGTATTAGACAATGGAATATGGGCCGCCATCGTGATAGTGACGACTTGAAAGGTCATCATGACACATTTTGACGTAATCCAGCGTTTTTTCATGTTGTTTCCAAGGCTTGCAGTGCAATCTTTCCTTCTGAAAGACAACTTTATTTTGTATGCGTACTTCTGACGACTGTGGCTCAGTGGTCCCACAGGTGCCTTGTATCGCAGGGTTCTAAGTTCAATCCCCGGTTAAGTCAAGGTGGAAAAGGATGTTTTTCACATTAGCCTGGGTCTTGCATGTTTATGTAAGTATGTGTCTATTGTAAAATATAGTATTTTTAAGTTAGTATTTCACGACACAAGTTCACAAAGGGAGTGGCTGGCTCAATCTGTGTCATTTGTCCTATATTACATACTTCTTATATTTATTTATTAGTTTATTAGAGACTAGCTTTCGCCCGCGGCTCCGCCCGCCTTAATGTCGATCCCTCGGGAATAGTACTTTTTCCCGGGATAAAAGGTAGCCTATGTCCTTCTCCGTATTCCAGAGAACTTGTATGCAAAATTTCATGATGATCGGTTCAGTAGTTACGACGTGAAAGCGTAACAAACAAACAAATAAACAAACAAACTCACTTTCGCATTTATAATATTAGTAAGGATAAGGATAAATTTTAACTACGAGAGAAAATTACATTAGGTAAAAATATAAGTACCGGTTTTCAGTGTTATACAACATGTAACATAACATAACCAAAGACGTTCTCGTGAAGGCAGTAGCGGCGTTAGGGTAGGGCACGCTTGGGCTACCGCCCAGGGCGCTGGATATGGAAGGGGCGCCCCCACCAAGCAAGGAATACACGTTAAGCCGTTAGGCCGATGCGGCAGAATGGTCCCGACTGTCATCATTGATGGCAGTCGTTAAGCTATGTCAGATGTCTTTAGGAAGCTTGAAAAATCTGACACCACTGTAGGCCACTTACACACACGAAAAACAAACAACCAAGCTAGGGCAGAGGACGCCGGGCAGTGTGATTCAATCGCATTGCATCCCCCTCTCCCCAATAAGAGGGGGCGCTCGTAGAAATCTCGCCCAGGGCGCCAGTAATGCTAACGCCGGCACTGCGTGAAGGAGTGATTCAGCCCATCAAAATGAACAACTTTTCCTATGGGGCCAATGTTGGGAACTCAATTTATTTTTATATACATTTTAATACTAGTTGCCGGCCTGGCCGAACACTTTTGTACAAAAATGTGAATTACTTTTTAAGTTCCCAGCATTGCTCCCATAGGAAAAGTTGTCCATTTTGACGGGCAGAGTCACCCCTTGACGGGAAGGTCGTTGGTTATATTACACGCAGTATATTAATGGTGGAGTGGAGGTATACATAAATTTAGGAATTTATAAGAGACTTTTGTAGTAGTTTTTCGTCTACTTCCACTGTTACACGACACTTATGCTAAATAAATTTCATTTCATTTCATTTCCATAATAGGCTTTTCCAATCTTGAGCCAGGCCACAACGTGACTCATTCTAAATTTCTCTTCTACTCTTGGAGCGGGCAGGAATTTTATTGTGCCTAATAAAATATTTATCTTCGCCGTTACTGCCAGGCATTCTTGTTATTTCGTAACTTGGTTTTACGTTTTATAGGTATTTCCATCCAGAGCCTAGCCTTGTTCACAAAAACCCAACCATTAAACTTAGTCTTGTTTTAGTGTGTGTAAGTCCATACCAGGCTTTCCCGATATTGAGTCAGGCCACGACGTAACTCATTCTAAATTTCCCTTCTACTGTTTGAACGGACAGGAATTTTATTGTGCCTAATAAAATATTTATCTTCGCCGTTACTGCCTGGCATTCTTGTTATTTCGTAACTTGATTTTACGTTTTATAGGTATTTCCATCCAGAGCCTAGCCTTGTTCACAAATACCTAACCATTATCATCATCATTTCGAGTAGGTGTCACGGTCAATCGACCATGCACACCCTGGTGTCAGAGTTCTACGGAACCGCCTCTCGGCCTCTGACGTGGTTCCTTTAACGACTACTAGATGGCAGCCGGGACCACCGGCTTAACGTGCCTTCCGAAGCACGGAATCATCTTTATTATCAGACAATCAGACCCAACCATTAAACTTAGTATTGTTTTAGTGTGTGTTAGTCCATACCAGGCTTTCCCGATATTGAGTCAAGCCATGACATTCTAAATTTCTCTTTTAGTCTTGGAGCGGACAGGAATTTTATTGTGCCTAATAAAATATTTATCTTCGCCGTTACTGCCAGGCCTTCTTGTTATGTAACTTGATTTTACGTTTTATAGTTATTTCCACCCAGATCCTAGCCTTGTCCACAAATACCTAATCATTAAACTTATTTAGTCTTAGTCTTATTTTAGTGTCTGGTAGTGGTCAACTAAAACGTAGTGTTGGGCGTCCGGCAGCTAGGTGGGTCGACGACATAAAGCAGATTGCTGGTAAGAACTGGATTGCGAAGGCTAATGATAGGGAAGAATGGCGCAGACAAAGGGAGGCTTATACCCAGCAGTGGGTCGTGGAAAGCTGACGATGATGATGATGAGTGGTCAACTTCGTGTCTGGACAGCCGAGCCACGGTAAAGACATCATTACCGTGGCTGAGCTGTCGTCAAAGTGAATACGGAAACATTATGCTACTTATAGGATGGAGTGTAAAATCAAAAATAAATTTTAAAATATTTTCGTTTTTTGTAAAAGAGAAAGGAATAGTAGAAGTATTTAAAATTTTGGTATGTGAAGAAACAAAAGACGATTGAGAAGATGAGCAAAATTGTGTTATCGTTATCCAGTATTATCACGTCTTCATCCTATAAGGGGTAGACGGAGCCTAAAAGCATAAGTCCAAAGGCCACATTTAGCGTGTTGTACGATCTGCGCGAGAAGAGAAGCAGCTGGCACATTCTACGTTTTTTCTTTCTTCCCGACCAGCATGGAAAATTAAGCGACTGATTATTTATTTAACACACTACATCAGGCCCATTCGCCATACAAAGATTCAAAGATTTATTCGGAAAATGGGCTATTTTCAGAATAAATCTTTGAATCTTTGTTTTTCAGGCACTTTTTCACGCCAACTCACATTTTAAATGATATTTATAAATTATTAAGTATTGTTCAAAAGCTACCAACTACTAGCGTTTCGGAACCGACTACTGCAGAGAAGAAGACGCCGAAAGAAACTCATTTCATCAGTATTGGTCGCCTACTTGCCTGAAGGGATTTGTATGATATTTTATACTTTTATCTTTTTTTCTGATTTCATATTATATACAATAACAATAAACATAATTTTGTGGAACACGTTATGTTAGCGATCGAGCGTGCAACAACAACAGATATGATAAAAGTAAATAAATAAATAAATATATACGGACAAATCACACAGATTGAGTTAGCCCCAAAGTAAGTTCGAGACTTGTGTTATGGGATACTAACTCAACGATACTATATTTTATAACAAATACATATATAGACATACATCCAAGACCCAGGCCAATCTGAAAAAGATCATTTTCCATCTTGACCTGGCCGGGGATCGAACCCGGGCACTCTCGTGTCGCAGGCTGGCGTGTTGACCGCTGCGCCACGGAGCTAGCCGTCTCAAAGAAGTGTAAAGTCTCAAAGAAGATAGATGGAATACAAAAAAAAAGATCTTAGACTCCGTTTGCATCTTACAATTTACAACTCTTCTTCTGTAACGTATGAAGTATCAATAAATAAGTCGAATATCCAATTCTTCATTATTTTCCAATAAATACGTTACGTGTTTACGCCTGATTTGGAAATAAATAAACAAACAATCGGGAACTGTAAACAAACGAATTGAGCGCATTTTGAGCTGCATGATTCAGAGTTGAATGAACTTACTGTATGTACTTCTTACCTAGGTAAGAATATACGTGTAACTTTAAACCAAAAAAAAGGGGTTCTAATTTTGTGGCGCATCTGTGCTGTAAAACTATTTCGTTTTGTGACTATAATATGCTTAACTCGTGTTGAGAATTATGATAGGCAAAAAATCTTCATATTCATTCATTTCGAGTAGTTGTCACGGTCAATCGACCATGCACACCCTGGTGTCAGAGTTCTTCGGAACCGCCTCTCGGCCTCTGACGTGGTTCCTGTAACGACTACCAGATGGCAGCCGGGACCACCGGCTTAACGTGCCTTCCGAAGCACGGAATCATCTTTATTATCAGACAATCAGGTGAATCAAGCCTGCAATGTCCTAACCAAACTGGAAACAACTAAACAAAGTATGCTTCCGGTGGGAATCGAACCCACGACCCCCGGGTCAACAGGCAAACGCCTTAACCACTGGACCACGGAGGCTGTTATCTCCATATTAAAGTCGGGACATGGTATAATTAATTGCTAATATTTTAAATGTTTTCGCTATTGTTACACATATAAATTAAATTACATAATAAGGTTTTTATCGCGTTAATTAAATAAATAAAAAAAAGTTTTTATTTAACTTTTTAGGTTGGAATAGAGCGTATACCCATTAGGAACCGCGAGCGACTGACTTGTGAGTTTGTTTATTTTGGGCTTTCCCGTGTGGTGTTCCGGAATGAATGATGTCGGATTCCTCATAAGTCTGTCACTAACCCCACACGTTGACACTAAAAACCCATTGCAGTTCTTGTTACGTCCAAATTAGTTCAGCTAGGTTATATTCAAACTTAGAAACATCCAAGTATCGAATAAGATTTATCGCATAGAATAAAGATTTATCGCAAGATCCTTACTTTCTTAGTATCCTTATCCTTACTAATATTATAAATGCGAAAGTGAGTTTGTTTGTTTATTTGTTTGTTTGTTACGCTTTCACGCCGTAACTACATGAAATTTTGTATACAAGTTCTCTGGAGTGCGGAGAAGGACATAGGCTACCTTTTATCCCGGGAAAAAGTACTATTCCTGAGGGATCGACATTGACGCGGGCGGAGCCGCGGGCGAAAGCTAGTAATATTATAAATGCGAAAGTGAGTTTGTTTGTTTGTTACGCTTTCACGCCGTAACTACTGAACCGATCATCACGAAATTTTGCATACAAGTTCTCTGGAGTACGGAGAAGGACATAGGCTACCTTTTATCCTGGGAAAAAGTACTATTCCAGAGGGATCGACATTGACGCGGGCGGAGCCGCGGGCGAAAGCTAGTAATATTATAAATGCGAAAGTGAGTTTTTTTGTTTGTTTGTTACGCTTTCACGCCGTTACTACTGAACCGATCATCACGAAATTTTGCATACAAGTTCTCTGGAGTACGGAGAAGGACATAGGCTACCTTTTATCCCGGAAAAATGTACTGTTAACGAGGAAACGACGTCGCGAGCGAAGCTGCGGGCGAAAGTGTGTAAAAATTTAATCACGAAAGCTGTAGATATTTCCTTTATGAATTGTTATAAAACATGAAAATCCCTTAAAAAACCAAATGGCCCAGTCACATACTTACACAACTTCACAGTAGCAATTCGCCTATACCTAATTAAAGCTAAGGTATTACAAAAACGTGATCTTTGGAAAAATCCCGCGGAAAAGTTTGCGTTGTCTTCATTTTAACATTTTTCATCGACAAACGAACATACAACGACTAATTGTGTATCCTTGATCGAATTCCGTGAAACAAATAAATATAAAAGCGAATCAACACCCGACAATACACGTTAAAAGACGTTTAATGGTTAATTTCGACTCGGATAAATAAATAGTCGGCCATCTTGCCTCACATAACGCCATCTGTTGGCGAGTAGCGGCAGTTATTTCTGATTTTATTTCAGGTTAGATTGATTTTATTGAATTGTTTTCTTTTGAGATCGTCTTTTATTGAGGTTTTATTCAGGTCCTTTTTTTTTTTAAAGAAAATTTAATATGACTGGGATTTTTAATACGACTGCTTAATTGGAAGAGTAAGTTTTTAGAGTTCATGTAAGTATGTATGTATTTATGTATTATTATATGTAAATAAACCAAACGTATCTAGGCGAAACTGATAAATTCTACGTTTTTTCTTTCATCCTATCCAGCATGAAATGTAAATTTTCTGTTTGAACGAAATTACTATTTTCTCAAAATTCGTCAAAAGTGCGTCCTACTCAATTACTTGAAAGCACAAAATAACTTCGTTAAAAACCGATCGAGGGAACGGGCGAAAATTAGAAATCATGTTTGTAGGCGATGCGGCTAGCAACCTATCACTATTTTGATTCCATTTACCACCTACACGCCTACTTAATGTGGCTTTCAGGTGTCAGAGACCTGGGCGCTGTCTACCACGCAAGCGAAAAAGATGTGATAGTTTGTATGCATGCACAAAATAAGCTAACCGGACAAGAGTTTATGCCAGACGAACTTAAACCGTAAAATTACTAAATTAAAAGCTACAATAAAAAGCTTAAAGCTCGCGTAACAGGGCGTACGCCGTAAATGTCAGAGGTCGTCTCGTTGCTAGGTGGAATTACATCTGCCGGCAGGTGACCTGGATGCCGTGTCAATGACTAAACGTAGAGGCCTCTACGTCAAACCCAGATCACTTCAGATCTGACCACAGACTGTCAGGACAACGTTTAAACCGACTTACAACATGTAATTTAATTTGAAATCTAAAAAACCCGACTGATTATTGACCCAGCGCCATCTATTTTGCGAATTAGGAACTAAGTTTATCAATTTGCTATCTAAATTGTTGCATTTATGTCCGTAAAATTGATGTTTTAGCTGAAGTCACATTGCTTATACGACTCTTGGGAAGAATACAAATCTAATGAGGCCTCATTCTTTAAAATTGGTCAAGCCATTGGGGCTACAGGAAGTAACAACTCTTTGCAAGTTTACGTTGGCAATATTCATATTTAACTGACGTCACATAGCCTATGACACCTAAGAGAAGAATACAAATTATATGACACCTTATACTTCAAAATCAGTCAAGCATTTAGGCTACAGGAGTGGACAATGGAACAGACATACCTACATACGCATGAAAAACATAACCCTCCTTCTGGGTGGGGCAGTCGGATAAAAAGAGGTTCTTTATTCAAGTAAGAAGTAAACTACTAAAATGACGTAAATGCATAAAAGTATGAGAGAGACGCACTTTTTTTTTAAATCTATGCGTAAATGTATATTGCGTGTTTTTATGTTTTACGTATTTATAAGTGTGTGTAACGTGTGTAGGGTCAGATTCTTCAAACTGTTTTTTTATATCGAGCAAGTGGATTACCTTATGGTAAGTGATCACCGCTGCTCATGGACAACAGCAACACCAGCCGGCCTATTTGGTAACTTAGAGTCCAACATTTTGATAGTCAATTCAAAATACATTACGTTTTATACATGTCTTACACAAAAAAGTCAAGATACGAAAGCCGCAATGTATTTTGAAGTGGCTATCAAACCGTTGTACACTAAGTTAGCAAATAGGGCGACAGGGGTGTGACATGAGCGTTGCCGGCCTGTCAAGAAAACAAACTCGTTTTCTGAAGTTTCCAATGACGTATAGATTCGGGAATCCGCAAGAAGCTGATTCCACAGTGCCTGCTTGAAGACATCTAACATTAATGACGAAATGGGGTTCATGGGGTTTTTCAAACAGGGCGTGTAAAGATTTCTTCAGGGTCGGCAAGGCGCGAGTGGCACCCCTGGTGTTGCATGCGTCCAAAGGCTACGTTAACCGATTTCCATCAGGTGGGCCGTATGCCTGTTTGCCTACTAAATAGTATAAAAAAACATCTATTTTTGTATACCAATGACTCAGCCCCAGATTTGTTTGTACCCGGGGCAAGACGTTGAAATGGATGTACGCAGTACGTGTCGGGGAAAAAGTCGGAGTAAATCAAAAATAATGTGTGACACAGCGCCGCCCCCTATTTTGAGTAGTTGGCCGAAAACTCTGCCCATATACATTGTAATTTTGCCATCCCTTAAACATGCCGACCGGGGCGAGGGCCTCGTGCAGAGCCTCTACATCTCGAACACAGATTTAGTTCAGAACGTGTTTTGATCGACCCAAAAAGAAGATTCCGTCCGTATTTCCCCAACGTAAGTGAAGCTTTCCTCTTATCGCGTGAGTTATTGCTAAAACTGACAGTGTTTTTGAGCTGCGTAAAGGCATCTTGCGTTACTGAAGTAGGCGGTTCCGAAGAACTCTGATGATGATTATGAGCTAGTTACAACAGACACTATATATAATTGGTGAGGAAGTATTAAGTACTCGATGAAAATCACCGTACTTGAGATTATATTGCAATCTCAGAGGTACTCGTATAAGCCGCGCCGGGGACAGAATCCGAAACGTTTAAAATTTAAAAACATAAATGTACTTATAGGGGCATATCACACAAATTGAGCTAGCCGCATCATAAATTGTGAACTGTGTCGTAGGATTGTAACTTAACGATATAAACATTCAAGACCCAGGTCAATCTGAAAAATCGTTTACCATCATGACCTGACCGGGGATTGAACCCGGGCACCCTAGTGTCGCAGGCTGGCGTGTGGACCATTGAGCTACGGAGCACTAACCCTTTGTATGAAGTGTACTAAGGTATTTTTACTATTCAAGTCTACAGAAATTTACATGTTCGATACATATTTATTTAAATTATTTAGTATTATTTTTTTATTAAAATTTAAATAAATGCATGCACATGTACATAACATCGAATAGGTGACAATTTAACTTAAATTAAATGTTAACATGTATGGGTCCCGTTATGTTACAGCATTTTTACAATACAGCTACCTAAATAACACTGTTATGCATTATTACTAAAATTTTCTTTTTCTGTTAGGAAATCTGAAATACTGTAGTAACAGGCTTCAATGCTGTTTTTGAGTTGTTCTTTATAAGTTTCATATTTTTCTTCAGGAAAAAACGGAACCCTACTTCCCGTTCCCGTGAACTCAGAATTTTGAAATTTGCGAAGCAACGTTTTCTAGCACAGGTAAAGGAAGAATTGCGAAAAGCATTACTTGAAAATAAAAATATATTAATATTTTTAAGCTGCGCGAGTCGGACTCGCGCACGAAGGGTTCCGTAAACCCATCGTGCGCGAGTCCGACTCGCACTTGACCGGTTTTTTATTCTATCGGAGATTTAATTATATATTTTTAATGACATAATGTGGACTATTTTCGTAGAGATATATTTCGTTCCGGCGAACTTATTTTTTATTACATATACGTACCAAGATGGTAAAAGCTTACTGTTAGGTATAATTAATTGAAAGTATCTGTTTGTGTGTCCATCCCTTACTAGATATAATAGCTCTTAGTTAAGGACAACTCCTACACATAAATATGAAATAAACAAACGAACGTATATTGTAAATTACGAATTTAACTTTCAAGTCACTTTCAAACCTGTATTTACCCGAAGACTTGTCCATTTATTCTTATGAACATTTTCTTGAACCACTTAAATTTAATATCTTTGGCCTCAGATGCCCTTATAGCGTAACCAGCATGAACACTGCGAAAGCTCTGCGCTTATAGAAACAAGAAAAACTGCGCCATATTATGACAACAATTTAAGCGTAAGCCACGCAATGTAAGATAGATTAATATTGTATGGGATTACATACAAAGAGTTTTTAAACCAATGTACAATAAAAGCATACTGGCCACTTATTTTAATCTCAAATTACTATATAGGAAAAACTGATTCCATATTTGAATATATTTTTACTGCAACAGCGCTAAATTGCATGTAATTTTTGTATCGTTTTGCAATAATAAATTTAATTATTTGCCACTACACCGGGTTTTATTTTTAGTTACGAATCATAGTAATTTAATCAAATATAGAATAAGCTATGATAAAATATGACTTCTATATATCTTCTTTTCGGACATACATAAGTAGGTAAGTATACTCTGTTTATTAAGGTATTTAAAAACATGTAACTTGATACGTCTTTTTATTAAAATGTACACTTTTTAAATCAAAAACTTTAATCTTTACTTTTAATGTGAAGGTAAAAGTTATTTTATGAAATTCAAAAAATGCAATATTTAGATTTTTAAAGTGTACATTTCAATAAAAAGACGTATCAAGATTGTTAACTTGTTTTCAAATACCTTAACAAACAGAGCATATTATAAATTGAAGTCTTTGCCGCTGTTTGTTCGCTTAGATCTTTAAAACTACTCAACGGTTTTTAATGCAGTATACAGCAATAGATAAAGTGATTCAAGAGGAAGGTTTAAAATGTGTAATTTACTGCCCCATATTAGTATCTACATTGCATCCGCCATTTTGTTCCTAATGACTATGATTGAAAATCATAACACATTTTTTTATTTAAACCTGAAAGTGGACTATATTATGTAATTAACATTCTGAATGCATACATTTTTTGCTTTTCTGAATTTAATTATTGAAAAATGCTCATGAAAAGAAATCGTTTCGGATATTCTCAGTTTTGATCAAAAATTCATTTTTCTAACTTTTTGTAAATTTTATAATGCGTCAATCAAGCTTACTGTTGTACGTAAATACACTTTAATTAAATTAACAAACTCAAAATGCTACTAAAACGCCAGTAAAAAAAATTACTCGAAATTCTTTCTTCTTCTATCTCTATAAAATATTAGTAGCGCGTAGAAGTTAATTGCTGACAATGTCGGATTACAAGATACGCTGGATAAGACAGGGGCCGGATTACCGGGGTCCACTATACTTCATAAAAATGTGAGGGAAGAAATGTTTGGCTAAGCCTCCTCCGCTTATATAGCCCCAGCAACACGGGCAAACCCAAGAACTTTGCCCAAGAAGTGCTTGCTTACACGAAGAACAAACAACTAGAAAAAGGTTTAGAGGACATCGAGGAAGACATGGGAACTAAAAAAAAATACATCTATATCTATACTTTATAATATTATAAAACTGAATTGTGTTTGTTTGAATGCGCTAATCTCAGGAACTACTGGTTCAAATTGGAAAATTATTTTTGTGTTGGATAGTACATTTATTGAGGAAGGCTTTAGGCTATAAACATCACGCTGCGACCAATAGTAGCGAAGCTTCAATAAAAAATGTTTTGAAAACGGGGGACAATTATTTATCTATACTAAGAAAAACAGAAATTGCTTCGTCGAAGTCGCGGGCAACAGCTAGTTTTCATATAAAAGTGTTCGGCCAGCCCGGCAATTTGTATGAAAATGACAAGAAAAAAAAATGATTTTCCAGCATTGGTCCCATAGTAAAAGATGTTCATTTGACGGGCTGAGTCACCCCTTCGCGGGAACGTCGTTAGTTATGTTACACGCTGTGTTCTATACTATGTTAATCTGAAGTTTGTTATAAGAAAACATAGTACGTTAGGTAATAATATCTGGTTCCACGGAAAACCAGCGGCTTGTTATCAGTGCCATATGCTGAGTGGCACCTTTATGGTAGGTGAAATTTTGATCGTTCTGGACCCTTAATAGGAAAAGTTGTCTATATCAACGGGCTGAATGATCTCTATTCAGCCCGTTGATATAAACAACTTTTCCTATGGGACCAATGGGACCAACTTTTCCTGGGAACTCAAAAAAATATTTTTACGTTACAAATTGACCGGGCGGTCGAAATATTTTGTATGAACTTCCCATTTTTTTTTTGAGTTCCCAGCATTGGTCCCATAGGAAAAGTTCTTCATATCGATGGGCTAAATCACCCCTTTAAGGGTCCAAAACGATTAAAATTTCACCGTGTTTATATATACTTGTATATATGTATTATACCTACCATAAATGATACCAGTGGTATCCAGAAGGAGGGAGACGGAATAGAGGTAGACCGCGAACGAGATAGAGTGATGATATGCGGAAGTTTAATACAGAATGATCAGAGATGACTCAGAATAGGAATTACTGGAAGGAAATGGGGGATACCTTTGCCCAGCAGTGGGACAATGTAGGTTAAAAAAAAAATACCTACCATATAATTATATTGTCTTTTATATATATTGAACTGTTTTAAGATTTTGTGTTTTGTCAAATTTGTCTTAAGTACCAAATAGATTATGTTTCTTTCTTTCTAATATCATGGATATGGTTGTTTAACAAGAATAAAATTATAAGAGCTTTTTCAGCAGCGATCGGTGGCGCCCTCTAGTGGCGCGCTTCCAAAACCACGCGTGAAGTATTGTAGGTTAATTCGCTGAAATATATTGACAAATCGGATCCAATCAATAATATTGACCTTGTTTTATTATAGCTCTGTTAGATTATGATATAAAATACTGAAAAGTATGGAGTTTACATATACATTTGAGATATAATGGTCAGTTTTATCGAATTCTTTTAGGTGTTAAAATGTCTTAAAGAATATACCTAATTCACATAGTACATGTAGGTACATAGAATATAATAAGTAGATAATGTTACAAAATTGATTCTTACGTAAAGAAGCTCTGTTTCGACTTGTCATAACTAGGCTATAAGCTTTTTAGAATCGAAGTAACGACGAATGGAAGTAGGTAATTAATGTTACAAGGAACTAAAACTAACAATGTGTGGGTAGCTTTTGCAAGCTCCGTAGAGTGTTATCTGTGCGGGCGTCCTAATATTTTCAGCGAAGTGTGTGGAGCTCGTTTTATAATTATCTTACTTGCACACCCGTACTTACGCGTCCAGCCAACTCCAGGCAAACCGATATGCACGAAACACACGCGGTATTAACAATCAAAACTTTAATTCCATGTCAATTCATAGAAAAACCGAATTTCTATACGAAACAATAACGTGATTCTTACATAATTCGTCGGCCATTGGCGGGGAAGGCAAGCGAAAATCGGCCTTACACACATCGGTATTTAAGTGTACATTTTTCATTTTCCGTGCACCATAGCTATTTCGGAGCTGCGCCGGCGACTGGCAACCTTGAATTTGGAACGCACCTTTAATTTTAGCCGGTTAACCTACATACGGAACCAATGGAAGTAGACTTGATCAATATATCGCATGCGCGGTCGTCTTCTGTATTATGAGCGCGATTTGGTCGGGCGGCTGTCGGGTGCGGAGGCCGCGAGCGACTGGCGATGTCCACCTTTCGGTGTTCGCGCAGGCGCTTTGGAAGACAGACCTAACGATCGAAAACGGTTGGCAGTACGCTTCATGTGAGGAACAGGTGTTTGACTTACTAAGATATTCTGGGGACGAGATCTGGGCTTCCAAAACTTGAAAGATTTCCACATTTTTCATACCTAATTCTTTTCAGTCAAACTCGTTTTATAACCTTAAAATACGATTAAAATGGTGTCGTATCGCTATACAATATTAGTAGGAAAGTTATAAGTCAAAAATTGACCACAAATAAGGAGTAGTTTAAGCAATAAATATTATCTTTTAATTGTAGTAAGCTACCTACCCGTAGCGCCGAATGTGGTGGAAATCGGAACTAACTAAAAGCTCTAGGCCGCATGTTCGGTGACATGCCACACAACCTATAAAATAAAAAAGTATACCTACATGTATTTTAAAATCAGATAAATACTTCAACCATTATTTGTTGGAATTTAACAAGTTAATTCGTTAATTTTTACTTATATTTTTAATCTTTTCAAATACCAGAATATTGAACGAAAGTTCATGCTAACGCCATCTAGTTTTTTTCTTGGTGACTTATCAAGTAGTGACGTCATCGAGGAAAATCAATGGCGAATGAGTGGTGCCATCTAGCGGCATTTCCAATCGGGTTAGCGTTAATAGGGACAGATAACAAATATTCAGTAGGAGTGTAACAGTCTTTTTTTTATTTTAATACAGATTTGTGATTTTTTACTTTTAATTTTTTATCCTTCCACATTTTGTATTTAGTCTCGTGACTACACGAATGCGCAATATGATATGAATAAATATGCGAAAAGCAAACAAAATCTTCGCAAAAAAGCTTCTAAAAGCTACCTCCTACATGAGACCTACATAGTCTGAAGGAAAAGAAAAAGGGTAGTATGTACCAGCTGCTTCTCTTTCCGCGCAGATCGTAAAAGCCAGTCTAGGGAATGGGCTAAAATCTAAGGAATCGTATCAACAGGCCTACCCCGTAAGGGATAGAAAAGATATGAATAATATGTATGCAAACAGAGCCTTTGCATGTGGAGATACTCGGATACTCGTAATATTAAAATCTAATATCTTTACATAGTATATAAATGAAGTTGCTTCTACTGTCTGTTCGCTTAGATCTTTTAAACTACTCAATGGATTTTAATGCAGTTTTCAGCAATAGATAGTGATCCAAAAAGAAGGTTTATATGTATAATTTACTGTAATGTTTACATTGCACCCATCCAAGCCGGGGCGGGTTTTAAGATAACCTAAAATTGTAAGTTGATGTCGATTGGAGAAAATGCGCTATGCAGTTTGTTGCTGCTTCTTCTGCACTCCGCTTTGGAAGCGGCATTAAACTTAACCATAAGTAAATTACTGACGTCAACAATTCTCAGTTGAAAATATATGACAATTAATAAGTATCCAAATGATCTATATTAAATCTTCTTTTTCTTCTTTTCAAGTTGAAATGTCTTTTAACTACAACAATTTTGCCCTGTATGTGGCCACGGCCACTGCCCTGTCGTTTGCCACGTCTAGATCCGTTTGTCTTCAGTGAATGGGGCATTTAGGGCACATCAAAAGGTGGCTCATTGATTGAACATCGCCGCAATCGCATGTGCTATTGCCGGAAAAACCCCACCTAACCCGGTTTTCTCTGCAATTCTCTACACCAGCCCGGAGTCGGTTCAGCGACTTCCACACTGCCCAGGGAAGATTGCTACCCGGTGGAAGATTTTCGGCTAGCGGTGAGGAGGATGGTGATTGTGGGTACAGGCTTTCCCACGGTTTCAAGCTTTCGGATATATTACATAAACGTTTTGAATTGAATTGAATTCGGTCGCTAATCCTTATTCTTACTAATATTATAAATGCGAAAGTGAGTTTGTTTGTTTGTTACGTTTTCAAGCCGCATCTACTGAACCGATCAGTATGAAATTTTGCATACAAGTTCTCTGGAGTACGGAGAAGGACATAGGCTACATTTTATCCCGGGAAAAAGTACTATTCCCGAGGGACCAACATTGACGCGGGCGGAGCTGCAGGCGAAAGCTAGTAGCTACGAATAAATGGACTATAAATTAATATTAAATTACTAGTTATGGTAAGAAAGCGTTAAGAGTCTGAGAGAGACGAAATCTGATATGGAGGTAGTTTAAGCCCCGGGGACAATATAAGCATCTCTGGTGCAATGCAACTGCAAATGATTGGAGATCGCTAAAAAACTAGCCGTGTGGTATCCGGCAGAGTAGAATAGGACCACTCCAAGTCTTCCCGGGATGTCGTAGAAGGCGACTTAGGAAATACAAGCTAAACAAAGCTTATAAACATCTAAGAGACCTCTCCAACCTGTCTGGCCAGCTTGGAGAGTGTAGGCCAAGTCCTCTGGCTGCTCTGGCCAAGTATGGCCCTAGTAGTACAGAGAGGGTCGTGCTCCTGTAGTGGAGACTAAAAAGGACCTGATGACGATGAAAATAAATAAAAAAACTTTCAACTTCATTTATTTTCAAATAAAAAATTACAATTAACGCTATTTCGTGGTCACCAAAAGACGGTTTGTTTATATAATACAAATAACTTATATATATGCGGTAATAATACAAATTGATTTATGATTTATTATTTTTATGGTAACTTCAAAAAACTTAATCATTGACACCTATAGGTTTTTTATTGGATTGGATATGTTAAAAAAATATTACTTAAAAATAATATTTACAAAATTCAAACATTTGGTGGGCTATATAATTTTGGTGGTTAATATAACAAAGTATTATTTTAAGTCAAGTACTTACTTATATAAAAAGTAATAGTTTAGTTAACATGCGAAAAGTCTGTAAATGTGACTGTTGGTTAAGTTTAGGAAATTATTAAAGATCGAGTTTACCCACTGAGGCAAATTATTACCAATGATATACAATATGTAAAGTATTTTCAAGTGTTATATTTTGCATTCACAATGCTATTTTGATATGCTCTTATTAAATTAAAAAATAAAATATGGTAAAAAAATTTCAAGCGGGCGGGATTTCAACCTGCGACTTTAAGTCGCCATAGACTTGAGGTCGCAGGTTCAAATTCGCCAGCTTTAAATTTTTTTGCACCATATTTTAATTCTTTATTTAATAAAAGAATATGCAAAGTACCCTGTCCGATTCTTGAAGGGCGATTCAACCCGTCGATATGATCAACTTTTCCTAGTGGACCAATCTCTGTATCTACTCCGTGGGACCAATGCTGGGATCTAAATTTTTTTTAACGAATTTTGTTTTGAGATCTCAGTTTTGATCCTTAAGAAAAAGTTGTTCATATCAACGGGCTTAATCACCCCTTCAAGGATTGGACAGGATTTCGTTTACATATTGTATAGCGTCAAAGAATATCCTATGGATTATTTTTTTATATTGCCACCCAATATGAATCAAGAAAAGTTTTTCTAGCTCAAAGAGGATCATTATGCTAAACTGCTTTTTTCGCGATTTTGTTACTATCATGAAGCAAATAGTAACAAAATCGCGAAAAAAGCAGTTTTACAAGAAAATTTAATACCGAAATTTACAAGAAAATATAATACCAGTAGAAAAAATCTACTATTCTATTTACTGTATTGTAAATAGAATAGTAGATTTATTCTACCAAAAGTTGGTAGCTATCGATAAACACAATGATCTTTTTGAGCTAGATGTATGTACCCTTTTCGAAACCATTTTAAAGAAGAAGAGTAAGTTTATTAATTGCCTTCAAATTCAATATTATAATATTTTTATAGTACTACATTTTTCTGGAGCAAACACTTGCATTTGTATACAGAAAACAAAACGATCTACACACGATAAGTTGTCGCAGTCTCTATACCTAGGAACTACGCTCAAGGAAGATGTTTTATACAGGATGTTACAAAACGGCGAAATTATATTTACGGGCCATGTTTAGTCTATGACATTCTTCGAAACTTAAAAATAAATTCGGCCTCCCTATACAAAATTAGCCGTGTGGTATCCAACAGAGTAGAATAGGACCACTCCAAGTCTTCCCGTGGATGTCGTAGAAGGCGACTTAGGAAGTACAAGCCAAACAAAGCTTATAAACATCTGTGAGACCTCTCCAACCCGTCTGGCCAGCGTGGAGAGTGTAGGCCAAGCCCTCTGACTGCTCTGTCCAAGTATGGCTCTAGTAGTACAGAGAGGGTCGTGCTCCTGTAGTGGAGACTAAAAAAGACCTGATGATGATGATATACAAAATGTGCTGTAGCAAATATTCTTTTGACGTGATAATGTCGTATAAATCTATGAACGCTGGCTGCACGCACGAAGAAGAGTCACGTTGTCGTGTATTTTCGTGCTACTTCTTTTATGAAACGGGACGGCAAACGAGCAAGCGAGTCACCTAATGGTAAGTGATCTCCGCTGCCCATGAACAACTGTAACACCAGGGGTGTGCCGGCTTTTCAAGGAGTATGGGGGAAGGCTCGGCCTCCGCCTCTCTCACTCACCGAACGAAGCATAGAAGCGGTAAAGCTTCTACTCAAACTTCGATTTTCTGTGAGAGTGTGGTACTTCCCCGGACGAGCCGGCCTATTCAGGCTACTAGCAAAAATTAATTTTGCCGGTAGCGTGGCTCTACCACGACCAAAACCAAAGCGATTTTTGGTCTAAAGAACTGACGCTTCAGTATTCAATATATTAGAATGCTATGCTCTAAAATAAACCTATTGAGCGGAGAAAATAATTAATGTTTTAAGGAAATCGGCACAGGCCCCTGGCCGATAGCTCTCAGATAAAACATATCATCAAAGATAAATAACCTCAATGTTTTTATAATGTTAAATATTAACCCTTTCAATGCCACAGTCTGATATATGTGACATATCAATTTAGTGACCAACGCTTTCACAATCTGTGGCGGTATCGGGCTGACCGGCGCGTGCGCACGAAATTGATTTGTCACATACAGACTGTGGCGTTGAAAAGGTAAATCAAATATTTTAAATATATTTTTGAAGTGAAGGGGTAGTCAGATAACACCTTATGAATATAAACAGGATAGTGCCTGCTAAATGAGGCTATGTACGAGTTTCTAAGTTTATGAACAATAATTTATAGTTTTCTACGCCACTCACATAATTTCTTTAATTTTCCATTATTTTAAAGAAATTATGTGAGTGAAGATTTTTTTAAGTGTTTATATTTTGCATTCACAATGCTATTTTGATATACTCTTATTAAATTAACACTTTCGCTGACACTGCCCGCCTGTAGACGTAATTCTATTGTTATTTCTTTTGTGTCTGGTTCAGTGTCAGCGAACGACTTAAGACATAAAATATGGTAAAAAAATTTCAAGCGGCCGGGATTTGAACCTGCGACCTTAAGTCTATGTACGACGAGGTTGCTGGTTCAAATCCCGCATATTTTATTTCTTAATATAATAAGAGTAAGAACTAATTTGTTTGCATGCTTCATAATAGGTGTAATGTACCACTGCTGGGAAAAGCCTCCCCTCTCTGTTTCCTCATGACGCTGTTTTGCGCTAAACTCTGCCAATGCCTATCAAAATGTGACAAGTCATCCATCCATCTACTTAGTTCAACTAAAGAGGAGGTTTACTCTTATTAAATAAATAAAATATGGCAAAAAAAAATTTCACCGTATTTTATTTCTGTTCACAAATATCTTCGTCGTTTATGAACCGACTTTGATGATGCTTTTTTATTGTAAAGGATATATCCCAAGGGTGGTGCCATGATAAGGAAATCAAGATCTGATGATGGCATACCAGAGATATCTCAAGTCGGAGTTTTTGTTAAAAAATATTGTAAAGTAATTTATTTTTATTTAATTACTTAAGCATGAAACTTGTACATAGCCTTGAATTACGTACCTACTATATAACAATTCATCTATCACCTTAGACTATCATTTGATATCACATCATTCATTCAAAGATATATTTACCTACTCTATTTTGGTTACTTTCTCAATAACGCCTAAATCTAGGGAAAAAAAACCATATAATATAATTGAAGCCATTTGAGGTAGGGAGAGATACTTTGTGTCAAAGTATTTTAATGTTCCAAACCATTTCAGGTAACAATTACAAATAGGCCGTTGTCCTCATGCTGCTTTTTAATTTTCTGATGTATAATATAGTGTTTGGGGACTATAACATATGGATAGGCACTTCATTGGTGAACATAAATATACAATTTCTTACATCCGGTTAAAGTCAAAAGTCAAAGTCAAAATGTCAAAGATTTTTATTAAAAATTGGATACATGTAAGTATCTCTTTTTGAACGTCATATTTTTATTACTTATAAATTTTTTAATAAATGCAAAATCGAAATACTACTAACGTTTCGGAACGACCACTGGTGAGAAGAATACGCCGTCCCTATGTGCCTGAATATCTTATGAAACGTATAGGAGATATGGAATTTTGAAAAAAATTGTTTAAAAAGATGTAGGTTGTGTGTGATTGTGTTATCCTAACTTAATATTATAAATGCGAAAGTGAGTTTGTTTGTTACGCTTTCACGCCGTATCTACTGGACCGATCAGTCTGAAATTTTGCATACAAGTTCTCTGGAGTACGAAGAAGGACATAGGCTACCTTTTATCCCGGGAAAAAGTACTATTCCCGAGGGATCGCCATTGACGCGGGCGGAGCCGCGGGCGAAAGCTAGTTCTTCATAAAAGCAGTATCGGCAGTATTGTTCTGAGAAGTCCGATTTCTGCAAGACCGATTCCTGTCACGGTTCTAGGAAGTGTTTATAACTGGTCACAACTGGTTCAAAACTGATGTACTTGTTTTTTTTTTTTTTATGTATATCCGACGGCAAACGAGCAGACGAGCCACCTGATGGAAAGTGGTCACCGTCGCCCATGGACATCTGCAACACCAGAGGAGCTGCTGATGCGTTGCCGACTCTTAAGATACCTGTAAACACGCCTTTTGAAGGACCTCAAGTCATAGCACACAGGGAAAACCTCGGAAGGGAGTCCATTCCACAATCTTGCTGTACGAGGAAAAAAAACCACGTGACGCTCTGACATTTTTGGAGACCCAAGTGTCAAGGATGTGGGGATGGACTTTACTCCTGTGGCGAGTGGTGCGGTGGTAGAAAGGTGACGGTGGCACCAATTCAAAAAGTTCTTTAGAACACTCCCCATAGTACAGACGGTAAAATACACACAGAGAGCCAACGTCTCTCCGTAGACCGAGGGTGTCTAAATCGTCTGTGAGTGTGGGATCGTCGATAATACGAATTGCCCGGCGTTGGATGGAATCAAGAGGAAGGAGTTGGTATTGAGGTGCACCAGACCAGATATGAGAGCAGTACTCCATGTGGGGCTGGACTTGAGCTTTATATAACAAAAGTCTATGACCCGAAGTGAAGTACTGCCTCGCTCTATTGAGCACCCCAAGTTTTTTAGAAGCCATTTTGGCTTTACCTTCCAGATGACTCCGGAATTGGACCTCCTTCGTAATATCGACGCCAAGGATCCCTAAACTCTTAGAAATGGTAAAATGGTGCTATGTTAAATGGGGTCTTCTTAGCGGAAAACACGCAGACTTGTGTCTTAGTAGGGTTGAATTGAACTAGGTTTAGTTTACCCCATTCAGAGACCTGCTCCAGAGAGGTCTCAATGTCAGATACAAGTCTCTTTCTGTTCTCCTCCACCTGTGTTTGAGGGATATTTGCAAGACCTGCATAATATGCATCACCCGTACTGTCGTCTGCATAGCAATGGATGCTACTAGTGTTAAGCATGTCGTTGATGTGCAGAAGAAACAGCGTAGGTGATAAAACAGATCCTTGGGGGACGCCAGCATTGATGGGCATGATATCGGAGCATAATCCGTCTACAACGACCTGAATGCTACGCCCAGATAAGAAACTAGCGACCCACAAGCATAGTCCCTCAGGAAGCCCGAAAGATGGTAACTTCGCGAGAAGAGCCTTATGCCAGACCCGGTCAAAAGCCTTTGTGACATCTAGACTAAATGCCAGTGCTTTGATACTGTTATGAAACCATATTCAGGAGTTAGGACTCCTTTTATATAGTTATTTAAACCCACAAAGGGTTTAAATAACTATATTCTCATTTTTTACGAAGGTTTCTCTAGATATGAAGTTTTATATGTGGCAGTCAGCCGTAAGTAGTCAAGTGCTTACTAAAATCGACACAGAAATTGATCCAAACTATTTACAACAATACTGCCAAACGTGTTTATAAAGAATTTTAACACAATCATTCCCACAACTTTTATTAAACAAATTTTCAATTGTTTAACCTTACACATCCATATCAAGAAATTGGATATTTATGTTCGCTAATGAAGTGGGCATCCGTTATAGTCCCAAACTCTATCTTATACATCAAAAATCACGTTGGGACGAGCGAGACGGTCTAATATATGGCAAGTTTATTTGTCCAAACAAATTTTTTATTTCGTCTATGGGTATAAAGTGTATATCTTAGACAAGTTGCCTTTTGGCATACACATTATTTATAGCAATTAGTTAAAATTTATACAATGTCAAAAACAATACCAAAATGTACACTTAAAACTTATCTTTCCAGAAAAACTGTTCGACATTCTAGTAGTTTCATCAACATTTAAACAATCCTTTTTTTTTTCTTACTTTCTTTACTTTTAGGCCGTTTTATAATATGCTATGTTCATTGTACTCCTCAACGCAAGATAGCTTGATCTCTAGACTTTACCAGTACAGTTGTTGCAACTCACGACGTCGAGTGGGATTTACTTGTGATATGAATTTCCTTATATGACTGAGGGACATTAAATATCAATCATTCAGCACATCCTTATCCTTATCCTTACTATCCGTATCCTTACTAATATTATAAATGCGAAAGTGAGTTTGTTTGTTTGTTTATTTGTTTGTTTGTTTGTTTGTTTGTTACGCTTTCACGCCGTAACTACTGAACCAATCATCATGAAATTTTGCATACAAGTTCTCTGGAGTGCGGACAAGGACATAGGCTACCTTTTATCCCGGGAAAAAGTACTATACCCGAGGGATCGACATTGACGCGGGCGGAGCCGCAGGCGAAAGCTAGTAGTACATAATTGCAAGAAATACTTTCATCATCGTTTTCATTATATGAAATAGAAGGCATATTGCGGACCCTAATACTTTGTATCAAATCCTTATACGAATTTGTTTATGTGTTACAGTGTGCACGAAATTTTAAGATGATATGGTTAACATAAAAACTCATTCACCTTTTTTATATCAACTATATCTGCTGTTGCGACGACACCTGATTATTCTACATTAATGTTTATTTTTCAAATTTTTGTGAGTTTACGCACACAGTAGTGGGTCCTTATATAGATACACAACAATACAATTTATGTGATTGTAATTCGCCGTCGTGAATTGCAAGGACTGTACTGTGTTTTAATCCTCACTGGTTTCGGACACTGATGATACATGATCTAGTTTGCTACATTATCCATTCACAAAAAAACCTTTACTCCGTTGTCTATCCGTCAGGAGACTGGTGCTAAGTTACAGGACTTAGCACCAATCTCCTATAGTTAGTCTCTCAAGGCGAAGCAATTAAAAAATCTTCGGCTTAAAGAAACTTAATAAAAAGATAGAATTATTCAAATACTTCGACACAAAAATCTCCCAGTAATAACTCGTGGGGTCCGTTCATTTATAGTGACATTATCTCCAAACAATCGGTAATATAGTCATGTTTTCACTTACAATCCCTGCCAGCCTAGTTATGCTGTAGTAGACATCATCTCAACGCGGTTTTGTGATGTATAAGATATTGTGTGGAAGCCATGCACACGTCATGGATGAACATAATTAAATATCCCATTTCTTTCATCCAGATAGAAAGTGTATGGTATAGGGGTTATGTAGGATTACTTGTATTAAAATATAAACATGATCGGCAATATTACTGTTCCGAAAGCAGTTTAGATCAATTTCTGTAGCAGTTTTAATGAGTATTTGCCACGGAGCAGATATAGAGAGGAGTTGCCCTAAGGAATATTTTCTATGAAACAATGCGTGGCACTTACAGGGGGTGAGGGGAGTATTATCTGTCTCACTCTACTTGCTCTGTGTCTCACTCCCTCCTTTATATCCATCTAGCGGCGAATAGCCCAACTACTTAATAAGTTCGATGTTGATCTTTCTTTTTAGTTTATCTATCCGTCACTAGATGTCCCTAACACCTACTGCTACTAAAAGAGAATTATGAAACTACATAAACAAAATCTTTTGTCAAGGTAAAAGTCTTTAGGTATAAATTTAGAACAAATTTCAGTACTTATGGATATTAGTTATTACGATAATTAGCTTTAATATATTTTTATAGTTCTTACGTCCCATTACGCAAAGTGGTGCCATCTAACGATGAGTAGCACGGAACGTCGCCAAAAGATTCTTCTAGAATTATTTAAGTAAATTACGAATTAAAATACTTACAAATGAAATGTGATACCTTCCATAGCATCTGAACGTTTATCGGAGTAGTTTTTACATGATATAATACAACACTTCATGATTTTCTTCGTAAAAAACAAGAAAAGTCCGAAAATCTCACTGTGTGCACAGAACGAACCACGTACGAACATTGACAGCTACAACAGCAGACTAATAGGCCACGCCTACTCTCGATGTTAACGTGATGACGTCAGGACCTAGTTGGAATCACAGTGCACAGTAGCTTACGCCGTCTCCACTCTATATCTGCTCCGTGGTATTTGCTTAAACTTAACAACAGCTACTGCAGTATGGATGGAGTGAAGTGATAGGTGAATGAGCCTACATTCATAAGTGAGGTGAGGACACCTTTCATACAGTGTTTAAAGTCCTTTCTTTCTCATTTCTTGCGAAGTTTTCAGAAAATATGATGCTTTATGCGTGGTAGCCAATCGTGGTGGACAAGTGCTTTCTGTCCCGTTAGATAAATTGGTATAAAACGCTCAGTACAATACTATCAACTGCCTCCTTGGTTCAGTGGTTAAGGCGTTTGCCTGGTGACCTGGGGGTCGTTCGATTCCCACGGTAAGCATACTTTGTTTAGTTGTTTCCAGTTTGGTTAGGACATTGCAGGCTTGAATCACTTGATTGTCTGATAATAGAGATGATTCCGTGCTTCGGAAGGCACGTTGGTCCCGGCCGCCATCTGGTCAGAGGCCGAGAGGCGGTTCCGAAGAACTCTGACACCAGGGTGTGCATGGTCGATTAACCTACACGAAATGATGATGAAGACAATCAAATCTACAAATTTTAAAACAAATGTTGAAATTTTCAAACTGCCATACATAGGTCTACTACGCTTCCTAAGAAATTGGATATTTATGTTTATGAATGAAGTATGCATCCACGTGTTGTAGACTCCAAACACTATCTATATACATCAAAAACTCCAGTGGGCCGACGGTCTGTAGTTAGTATGATTTAGTTTGCATCGAGATAACTTTTATTTATATACCGCGTGATTTTGTAATTGAAATCCTGGAATCGGAATCCCTAATGGAATACAGAATTGCAAGAAAAAAAAGTAAAAAACGAAAAGAATTGATCTTGCATAGAAATTCGTCTAGCTGACCGGCGACTTTGTATAGGAAACCTATTCTTTTTCGATTTTTGGCTTTATTTTATTAGGGATTCTTCCAGGATTTTATCATAGTTCAGAGATTCAAAATCATGCGGTATATGCTCAATGGACATTAACAATAGGAACGGTCTTGTATTTATTTTACTTTCAAATGTTAAGCTATACAGATATTTCTCGTTTTATATTTAAGATTTTAATAGCAAAAATAATCTTTTGGATATTGGATATATTATTTAAAGGAGGTAGCAAAAAATAGGTCCAAACTTCGATTTTTTGTATTTAATATAATAAGTACACGATTTTTGAGATCCCATACATCGCTCATACAAATTCACATAAAACTAGTGTTGTAAAAAACTCGAGAAGGTGAGTCGAATTTCATAAACTCGACTCTTTGGACTGGACTCTGTGAAATTAAAAAGATTCATGTCTTGAGCCAATTCGTCTCAAGTCATGAATCTTCAGTACAAAAAACTATGCAGTGTGTTATTTCATTTATACAATACAAATGAAATAATACACTACTAGTTTTTTTGTACCGTACGTCTATAGTCCCTGTACTTACATATATAATTTTTACCTAAAATACTTTCGTCGTTCTTTTATAACTCCATGGCTGTTTTATGATGGAAATAGGTCGTTTTAATTAGCAACCACAATATATAAACCCAATTCAACTCGAACCGACTTGGAAACTTGAGGAACATTGATTCATGAGTCGAGTTATAAAATTTTGAGTCGCTGACTCGTCTTTTCTACAACACTACATAAAACTCACTTAGTCTATTCCATTATTTATTTAATAAGTTAAGTATCTAATATAGGCCTCTTATAACTATATAATTGCGTTATTGTACTCATTTTCTAATCTATCGCTACACGTATAGGTGGCATTGGGTTTTTCTGAAATATTCATAAAGTATCTATTATTTTCTAAGTATTCAGTATCAAAAATAATGAATTCGTCGATTTTATACAAGCTGTGACAAATATATTGTATTCTGAATATATGTTCTATGTTTTTTTTTTTTTCTAATACGGTAATGTGTAAACTTAGATATTTATTGCTTTTTCTTATAACTAAATAACTTTATAAATGTTTCAGAAACGACAACAATGCATGGTTGTAACGAAACTATATCACATATTACTTACTAACTGGTAAATTTCATAGCATTTTATTATACAAACGCAAAAATATTTACATATATCTTTATCTACATTTCGCTAAGAGCAATTTACAAACCGATATGCTATCTACTCATAGACATAGTCTATAAAAATACTAACAATCTTCTACATTACGTCATTCTTTCGTTAACGCAAAATTTAAAAAGTAATATACTGCGACTTTTCAACTCAGATTCTGCGCTAGGAACGTGTGAGAGGAGGGAAGGAGTGGAAAATCAAAAACTAGGTGAATGCGGAGGTGACAGGTTGCCAAATTAACGCAAGCACACATCACCCTTTTCACATTATGTTCTCCTCTCCCTCCCCTTTCTCATTACTCCTGAATACCCAGTGAATCGTCTAAGTTAAACGGTCCCGGTATAATCGTAGATAAGCATGGATACAAGACAAAATCAAAAGTGATATAAAAATACAATAATTATCGTCGATAAATAGTTAGCATGATTGAAACTTTTTAGGTTGACTTTCCACCAAAACTATGCGAGGTAGCTATATTGTACATGAAAGTACCAAATTAGTAATCAATCTCGCTTGGCCGAACCCAAAGCCACAATTTCAAAATGTCACACCAGGTGACAGCACTATGAATCTATGATTATTGTATTGGATAACATTTTCACGATTCTTGCTGTTATTTAATATTTCCTGATGATAGCTATTTATGGACCTAACATCCTGATGTTAGACATTTCGGGATTTTTTACCTTCTGTGGAAAGCTAGCCTTAATGAAGACGTGCAATAACATCAATAGTTCGTAAACACCAACGTCAATTTATTGTCCTGCTCTATTAAAATGGTGTCAAAGTTTAAAACGATAGTAATTGCAATAAATCACATTTTTGGGTACATATCACAGATTGAGGCACTCCCAGCCGATAGTAGGCCACTAAAACATAGATTTCATTGTCGAGAGAGCATTTTGACACATCCAAACTAGCTCTTCATAAGACTCGATCTTACAAATAAAATTAACAGACATGCAAAAATAATCTGCTGTGTCGTCTAGATATAATTATAAAACATTGGCACCATCCGATACTCGCGTACAATACTAAAAGATGATTTCATTTACATTTAATATATCAAATTTTACATTTCCAATTAAAACATCGAATATCTAGTCAATAACGACTATGAGTTGTCAAAATTTACCATTCACTACAATCTGATAATACTCTTGGACAAAGTCTAGGAAACTTATGTTTCTTTTGTGCAAATCTATTTGGTTCTACAAGATGTCTTCTTTCATGAAGCATCGTTTATAAAGCTTTCAAATTTCCTAAGGCTTAAAACAAATCACTGGGGGGCGTTGCTTCCGTACTGCATTCCGAAGATGGATAGGATAACGAAGGCCAGGCCCAAGAATACGGAGCCAAGGAGGTCCCCTAGAGCTGTGAGGTACGGGATAGCTGCATTGTCAGGATCCTTCTTCCTCTTCCACATGAGGTGGATAAACATGTATGCGAGGTACAAGAGGACCATTACCTGAAATTAAAAACATGCTGCTTAGGCTCTTTGGTACCCATGGATGCAAATGGACATACAAGGCTATCTGTGTTAGTTTACTAATATAAAAATACAATTTCAGGTATGGCTTTAATAACAATCAATCTACCAACCAAAAAAGTTTATCTTTCAAAGTGGATTAAAGGGTTTTTTTTTTCTCCTCTTTAGTGATTTTTTTGGATATTATTACTGTGTGCAAGCACCAGTTCTTTGTAACTTTTGGGATGTATCTAAATAGAGATCTTAACTGTTAATCATCACCACAAAATAGCTAACTGGTTTTGGGTTCAGCGTGAAAACTTCTAATGAAAATCAAAGCCAGCATTATTGTAAAATTATCCCTACACCAGACTTTCAAAATTTTTTAAGTACGATTTTCCATTATTTTTTTTTCTTAGAATAAAAAGTCGTAGAAATACAAAAACGAATAACATACCTGTAACAAGGAACACATAACATATGTGATACCAAACGCAGGTTGGATCGTGACGCTGCCTTGGAAGACAAAGTCGGCGACGATCATGAAGATGATCTGGCCGAAAAGAGCCAGCATCAACAGCATTCGGGCCACCTTAGCAGCTGGAGCTGGAACGGAAAAATGTTATAAGGCTCAATTCTTTTTCAGTCAAACACAAATTATTAAATATGACTAGCCCAGATCCTCATTTATGTCTTTTAATTGGCCTCCAACATTCCTCTGGCTGCTCTGGCCAAGTATGGCCCTAGTAGTACAGAGAGGGTCGTGCTCCTGTAGTGGAGGATAAAAAGGACCTGATGATGATGATGATGATGATATCATCTCTAGTGCAATACCTCGTGTATTTGGGGCACAATAGCTGGTGTTCCATAAACTAAACTCCGGATTTAACAAACTATATCTGGTGCTAAGTACAGTTTTTTAATATGATCAGAAAATAAGAATTATAATAACTTACTTCCAAAGAACAGCGTCTTCCACGGCCACTCAACTATCCTGGTGTTCTCAGGCAAAACGCCAGGAATGGCTGTTTGATGGAGGTGTGTAGCCAATCTCGAGGATTGTACACAGACCAGGTTGCCACCAATTCCATTGACGATGGGCTGGAACACCTCGTATCCTGGATAATGGTCCACAGCTTGGTCCAGGACGATACCACCAATTCTGTGAAATTAAGAATATTACATTATAAACCACGATAAAATATTATGTTTACTTTATTAAATCTTGTTAGTAGGTAGTGGAGACTAAAGAGGACCTGATGATGATGATGATGTAAAATTATTCTGCATCAACAAGCCTCGCGGAGACAGGCAATGCCTACAGCCAAGGTCTATCTCTCCCTCCTTTTGATATTACATATACAGGTTGAGCGCACTCTTTCGCCTCAAACGCCCGGTGAAGTAGTGAAAGCTCACTTGAAGCTGGCCTTATAGTATATTAAAAGAAGTAGTGGCTTGCTCGCCGGTATTATTTGTAGAAAGGCTAGAGTGGTAGAGCATTAAACCTTCTACTACGACTTATAAAAATAATAATTGGCGACGTACCCACTGATGAAGAGGGCGGAGATGACCGGGGTCCAGCCCGTGGTGAGGACTTTCTTGGTGTACTTGTTCCTGTAGACCACGAACACCCACAGTGGTAGCAGACAATAGTAGACACACATCAGGACTATGGGCTGCCATAACGATACCTCTGTAAAATACATTATCTATGTAAAGTCTGATATTCTAGATATCCGATTCAAGGAAAGAAGGCGTAACAATGTTCTCTTATAGGAAGAAGTGGGAATAATAAAAAATATTATAGATATTGTTTAAAATTTCATTTCTGTGACAAGCGTTTACGTATTATGAAATGTTCATACTACAAGTTAACAATTTTTAAATCTATTTTAATTTATCAACTACCTTTTGAAAATTAAATAAAGGCTTGTAAAATACTAAGTAACTAGGTATATGCTTCTAATGCCCGAACACTTAACATTGTGAAATCTTCTGCTGTCTCCGTCTCTCTAGATAATTATGATGCTTTTAGTTACAAAACTTTTGTGTATTAGGATGTTAAATAGAAAGATAAATTACTAATAGTACCATCAGAAACATACAAACAATCAGTAAATATAATAATAAAAAGTCGTAAAGAGAGTACCTCAGTATGTATATTACTCAAAGAGCAATACACCGGTTTTAGTTACTGCTTAGCGTTTTAGTCTCCAGTATTACTAGAGACTAAAACGCTAAGCATTAACTTATAACAAGATTGGCTATAACAACTTACGAGATCGATCTGCACTGTGCGGTCCTTTTCAGTTGCAATAAAAACAAAATTATAAATCAATTCCTTGCACTAAAATATCAACTACATTATCTATTAAACAAGTGATAGTTTCATTGCTTAATTTGAGTCTAAATACCCGCCAAAATTATCTCACATCAAGCATTGGGGTTTGACGTCATTATAGTCAAATACAAAAACGACATTTTGTTGAAGAAATACAAAATACTAACAAACAATAAAGAAACACTTACGTATCTGTTCATACATATACTGCGCGGTGACAGCTAGCACGGAGTTACTGACGATGTCACCAATAGACGCCGCCAAAGGTGTCGCTACGTTATCAGGATTCACCTTGAACTTGTGGGATCCGTAGATGACCATCACCATTACAAAGTCTGAAATAATAAAAGGTAATGATGTAAGAATATTTTTAATGACAATATTATCTTCGATTATAGTCCGCATGTTGTTATAATGGAAAACACAAGGACCATGTCGTACTTCTTGACTTTTGAAAACTTTGTTAGCTAAATTATTAACTACTCTATCTATACACCATAGAGATAAGATAATATGCTATACACCTATAAAAAGCTTCATTTTCAATGATTGATTGATTTTGTATTTCACTTTCGGTGAACTCTGCAGCCTGTAATAAACGATCATCCAGTTGCGACGGTAGTTATTCCAAGCCAAGCTTGGCAATATCCCCTCATGGCACGACGATTCTTTGGGAGAGCCCAACAAGTGAACTTCCTATGGCTGAAATTATGATGACTACAGCCAAACACTCAGCTGCTCATTGCGAGTTTATTGAGGATGTGATGTGGCGTATAGTTGACTAAGGATATGATAATAGACTTACCTAAGACGAAGCAAGTGGTGGTGGCAGTGAAGACGGCAGACGCGATGATCAACAGGATGTAGTTCCCGTTGATTTGTCGGTCTGTGATCGAGTTCACAACGATAGCGAATAATGAAACCACGGTTGATGCTACTATTGCTTGTACCTGTGAATAAGAAAATATAACAATCAATACTATGTATGCTAAACCGCATACAGGCACTGCAGTTTTCCGTTGGTAAGTATTGAAGTGTTTATGAAAAACTTGTTTCTGATGATGGAAAACAGCATGAGGAAACTTTAAGTCATCGAATGGACATTTGTTTTATTAAAAACTAATATTACCTTAAGATATAAATTAAAGCAACATTCGATCCCCCTATATGCAACAAGCCAGTTTCCGATAAAATAATTAGTCCGTCCGTAGATAGACAATAAAAAAATATTGAACACGAAAACCGTACACAGCCTACGTGGTCAAATGGTTAAGACGTTTGCCTGTAGACCCGTAGAAGTCCCAGACCAGCATGGAAGAGGTTTTTGAAATAATTCACTTGTTCAGAGCTCTTTCTATACACAACGAAAAAAAAAGTGTAAGTAGTTGATCCCGTTGGCGGCCGTATACCTAAATAGGTATACGGCCGCCAACGGGATCAACTATTAAGCCTTAGTATAATACCAGGTGTTAAGGAAGAAGGGAGGTGTCTCTTCCATGCTGTTCTGGGAGAAAAGAAAAACGTAAAATATTCCAGTTGCTTCTCTTCCCGCACAGGCCATAGAAACCGGCCGAGGGAATGGGCGCAAATCTGAGGAATCATGTAAATAGGCGGTGCGGATAGAAACCCATGACTATTTTGATTCCGGCCATCATTAAGCCTATCAACATGCTAAACGTGACCTTCCGGTCTCATGGCCTTAGGCTCTACCCCGTAAGGGATAAAGACGTGATACTATGTATGTTAGGGAGAAAGAAATACTAACCTGCACCAGTGATATGTTTCCAACCACCATGGAGATGACCTCTCTCGTTGATTCCATGTTGCCTAAGTTCGCTTGAGTTGACAGACGGGACGCTAAGCACATGTCCAAGTTACCTGGCAACAACGAAAAAATAATAATAAAATATATATACACACACAATTGAATTTAAAAAAAACAATGGAAGCAGCTTTGCTCTCAAAAACTGACACCACGCAAAGTAGATCAAAGCGGGCGAGGCTTCAAAAGTATATTTTTTCGCGAAATAGCCTGCCACGCGCTCCGTGACGGAAGGACGCGTCGATAAAAGCATTCAACGACATATTTTTTGTGAACATCGGCGAAATCTTAAAGAATTAAGAAAAAATTACTTCTTGTGTCGTAAAGTGGTGTGTCGTAAACGCAAGGAAAGACGAAAAGGTGACATTGGAGTAACTTATCATAGCGAGCGAGGCAAACTGCTAGCCTCCGCTATGTTGACACCATAGCGTTCATTAGATATGTTGACACCGCCCCGTAACCTTGACGCGGACAATCGCAATCTAGCTTCGTCTATGAGTGCGTAAGTTTTACGTTGTGATTTAAGTTTGTTTGCGTAAATGGGACTGATATTGAATCGTTAGTTTTATGAGAGTTACGCTTCCATATTTTTTTCTAAATATATATGTGTGTGTCACACATATATATTTTTTGACCCGTTTTTTAGTATTTGTTGTTATTGCAGCAACAGAAACACATCACCTATGAAAATTTTAACTGTCTAACTATCACGGTTCATGAGATACAGCCTGATGACACACACACAGACAGACGGACAGCGGAGCGATATTTTTTTGGGTACGGATCCCTAATAAAAGATTCCAACAAATGTTTACTAACATTATCTAATCTATTGTGTTATTTTATCTCACAGACTAAACATCAACATCCCAGGTAAATATATTATAAAACCCGTCTTATCTATAACAATAACGAATAATTATACTATGCTTTTGAATGTCATACGAGTAAATAGATTACTTTTAAAAACGTGAAACGTTAACATGGTTATAAAGTTTGTTTGTTTTGTCATAGTATAGTATATAGCTGTTGATATTTACTTACGTATTTTGAACCTCTGAACTATATTTTTATATTTAGCTCCATGGCGGGTTCGATTCCCGGGCAGGACATAAAGGAAAACCATCTTTATCAGATATATATAGATAAACATCCAAGAACCAGGTCAATCTGAAAAATATCTTTTTCCATCATGACCTGACCGGGGATCGAACCCGAGTACCCTCGTGTCGCAGGCTGGCGTGTTAACCACTACGCCACGGAACTCGCTTATCTAATCCGACCTACATATCCCACACGATCTTTACCAATTGATGAAGATGGTTATATTTTTAAACGAGGACCAAAACAAAGGGAGGACCTAAAGACACACCTAACGAATTGGTAGGAATCAGGCAAGGCAAGTTGGAAATGAAATATACTTACATAGTTATAAGCTAGGTTTTTGTCTACACATATTTTTGTTTCCTCTCTACTCTCTATAAGCTTTCGCGATTTGCATTAAAGGAATAACATCTTACTAGCAAATCATCTAAAAAAAAACGGTTTTTACAAAAAGTCTACTGTACCACTAGATTTTTTTCCTAGACAGACGGAAAAGCATCAAAACTAAGAGTTAGACTCGAAAAGCAATAGCTGCGTAACAGACAACAATCCAAACCTCTTGTAATATAAATAATCATTTAAATGGACAATGAACCCTCTTTACAGTGGTTGTACAATGTTATCAATAATATAAACGAAGAGCACTTGAAGACAAGATTCAGCAAATGCGACACAATCGAACTCAACTCTGAGGGGAATACCCGGTCAATGCTTGCTTGTAGGGGCGCAAACGCCTCAACGCAAGAGGTTTTTGGGCTGCAGCCCAGGACCCGTAGACACAGGGCCCCTTGTTTATTAAATACCTAGGTAGCTGTTATGATAACCTATTGACATTTCTTAAAGTTGTTCTGCTATTCGGGTTGTTTACAAAAGCAATAAATCAAAGATTATATAAATCGGTACCTATACCCGTTCAGTTATAAGTACTCGTAACACACCCTTACGAGGTTGTAACAGTGTGCAATCAGGCCTAATTAAAAGCGGGAATAATAGAACTTTGTAAGTGTTAGAGTTGATTGCCATTCAACGTGGCAATGCCGCCAGTCTTCTGGGCACATTACCGCAGGGCAATGACCTGCGTGACATTTTTATTTATAGGAAGGTTTTTATTTATAGGTATGTTTTTATTTTAGATCATCATCATCAGGTCTTTTTAGTCTCCACTGCAGAAGCATGACCCTCTCTGTACTACTGGAGCCATACTTGGCCAGAGCAGAAAGAGGATTTTGCCTACACTCTCCTCGCTGGCCAGACGGGTTGGAGAGGTTTCATTGATGTGTATGAGCTTTGTTAAGCTTGTATTTCCTAAGTCGCCTCTTACGACATTTATGGGCAGACTTGGAGTGGTCCTGGAGTATTTTAGATAGGATCAATTAATTTTTAGTCTTGTAGCTAGTAAATATTTATTGTTATCTTTAGTGTAAGAGTGAAATAGCAAATTATACTTGAATACTGGGATTTTATTTATGATAAAAATATTCGAAGAAGCCGCTGCCATAATGTGAGCCAAAAATTAACTGTAGGTAAATATGCACTGGAATATACGATCCCTACACAAGTGTTCGAACAATTCCGACAAATAGAGTGTAGAAAAAATCATGTTCCACTAATATCAAGCGCCTAGCGTTCTAAATGGCGTCCTGAGGAAGACCTCCGGATGAGGTCGAAACATGTCGGCCAGTAGCTGACTTCGTTCGTGAGAAACCCGTTGTTACATATACAATAAATTAAAAAGCCTTTAATTTCTTGTAAAATTACATGTAAGTAAAGTAGGCACTAAAAAGAAAAAGAAAATTTAAAAACTACGAATATTTTGAACACTAACAACGATATTAAAATACGATTGTATCTTATTCGTACTATAAGATGTATTAGTATGTTCATTTTTTTATATAAGGCGTTAGTAGAGTGCTTGTAGGTTTCTTTTTGTCTTCCCTCCTTCCATTATTATTCTACAAGAACCCCTTCTCGGGTAAAGGTTGTTACATATATTTTAATAATATTTTTTTCCTGTTCATGTTTTCCGGAAGTTTAATTGTACACATACAACATCAAAGCGAGGAAACCAGATTACAACGCTAGTATTAGGAAAACAGCGTGTCTAATGACAGTTCCTGTGTAAGGCTTGTCATCAGAGATAATTCGTGGTTAAACGACTTATAATTGTCGTATCATTGCCGAGGACATGTGCGTAATGACAGATTCTTATCAGCAAGACGTTTTCCAGACGTAGGTAGATTTGAGTGATCGAAATTGTGTTTGCTTTGGTGTAAGGAAAATATACAGGGGCAAATGAAAAGATTGAACTAGCCCCACAGTTAGCTGTAAACTTGTGTCGTAGGATACTAACTAAACGATGCTATTTTTATAAGGGTGTTATCTAAACGATTAGCAGATTATTCGTATTGCAAAAAAAATGTAATCGGACAGCTAAAATAGCTATTTGGGCAGCAACTTATGGTCAGCAAAACTTCTTTTCTGCCCTCAGTCGTCCCGGGTGGTTATAAAAAAAAATAACCTGAACCTAACTTTTTTTCTGCACTCAGTCGTTCCAGGTGGAAAGCCAAAGCTTATCCAAATGTTTTCTCTGCTGCCCCAATTGTAAAATCTTGTTGTCCAAATAATTATTTAGCGGCTCGACTATTTTCTTTCCTTTTTATAATAGATACTTATATAAATAACTAGCTTTCACCCGCGGCTTCACTCACGTTAATTTCAGTCCCGCGGGAACTGTATTTTTGCCGGGATGAAAAGTAGCCTGTGTGTTAATCCAGATAATATCTGCGTGCAAAATTTCGTCAAAATCCGTTTAGCCGTTTTGGCGTTAAAGAGTAACAAACATCAAAAAAAACTTTAACTTTTATAATAAGTATTAGTCAGAATCATTCAAGGGCCAGGACAATTTAACGAAGATTGTTTTCCATCATAACCTGACAGGGAATCGAATCCGGGACCCTGTCATCCCAAATTACTTACTAATTGACCCATAGCGGCCGTCAAGATTCTCCATGAGAAGTTTCATAACATTTTATCATATCACGTAAATTCTCATTAGCGTAATTGCTAAGGCTCCTTTCTCCCACCTGATAGGGCGGGATTCGGTTCCCGATTCATTAACTGATTTAGGTAAAAAATCTTACCTTTTAATCCTGATAGTGATGGTACAAGGACGAATATAGCTGACACGTTGACAAACACATCCCATTCCTGAAACAAGATTTTTTGCAAAAATTACAATTTTGGGACAAGTCTTTATTATTTTCGGTAAGTATTTTATCATCGCCACTGTAGTGTTTTTCAAGACAAATCAGCCCAAACACGATTGGTGTACCTTATTTTTAAGAGTTCCTATACCATCATTATACCAGCTCAACGATTCCATAATATTGTATTGTCATCCGATTTACACATGCATGCAAAATTTCAGCTCAAACGGTTACCGGGAAGTGGATCAAATTTAACTTGCAAGTTTTGATTACATACAAACACCGGGACAGGTGAAACTAAATAAAAGCTTGTAAAAAAAGGAAGGATAAAATGAAATAAACTGACAGGTGACCAATTACGTTAGTAAAGGTACTTTACTCAGCAATATAGCCTTGGCTATTGATCGGAAGGTAAATAAAAACAGAAACGGTTGCTACAAACTGTTCAAAATTATAGTAATTGACTAATCAAGGCTTTTAAGGTCATGATTTTATGTGCATTTCTAAAGAAATCATTGTTTTAAGAAACTGATTACATTTCCACGATTCATGAAGGCTGTCATTTACAATCAAATTCAAATCAACATAAATTGTTAATTTTCTGAAATTGATATGATTTTAAAGAGCACTCGTTGATGTCTTTTTATTTTATTAATAACTGGTGCATTATTTTTATAATATAGGGCGGCAAACGAGCAAACGAGTCACCCACCTTACGGTAAGTGATCACCGCTGCCCGTGGATAACTGCAACTGCAACACCAGGATGTGACAGGAGCTTTGCCGGCCTTTAAATGACGATATGGGGGTAGCCCATTTTCTGTGAGAGTGCGGTACTTCCCCGGACGAGCCGCTCATTCATCTACTAGCAAAAATGAATTTTGCCGGTTTCGTGGTTCTACCACTAAAAAATATTATACTAAATGTGATGTGTAGAGGTATATTTAGTGTTAAGGAGGCCTATGACCAATACTGGTCTACTAATGGCTGAGATGATAAAAATAAATAAATATATACGGACAAATCACACAGATTGAGCTAGCCCCAAAGTTCGAGTCTTGTGTTATGGGATACTAACTCAACGATACTATATTTTATAACAAATACATACTCGTATATAGATAAACATCCAAGTCCCAGGCCAATCTAAAAAAGATCATTTTCCATCTTGACCTGACTGGGGATCAAACCCGGGCACCCTCATGTCACAGGCTAGCGTGTTTACCACTGCGCCACGGAGCTCGTCTATGATGATGATATATGATAATTATAATGATGATACCTTGACGGTTCCTAACACCAGTCCGGCGCCGATGGTGCCGCAGCCGGCTATGAAGAATGGCACAGCCACCTGCATCAGAGTGTTCCACCATCTTTCTTCTTTCTTCTGAAACAATGATTTATTACATCTAAATATACATAATTTTATTTTGTATACTAGGTGTGCACTCTTTTCCATAGAAACTAAACTGCGTATGCTGTTATAATATTTATCCCAACGTTGACACAATGTCTATACACAACTGTACATTGCAACGAAATGCACGATACTAAAACTCGTTTCACAGCGCACGCCGGTTAAGCGCGCGCTGTTGAAACGCGCTGGTCAACAGCGCGTCTCGCCGGAGTCACTATGACATCAGACTTAGATTTAGACTAGATAAGAAATTTATTTCGATGTTAAAGAATAAAATTAATATTTCTATTAATTATATGTTAAACTAAAATAACTCTGTCTATCTGTGACATCTGCACGCTTGATCCACTGAACCCATTTAGATAATATTTGGTATTGCGATAGTTTGAGGCCCGGGGAAGGGTATGTCTCCTTCCCCGGACCTCAAACTATCGCAAAAAATGATCTATGGACATATCACACAAATTTGTGTCGTAGGATACTAACTCAACGATACTATATTTTATAATAGATACTTATATAGATAAACATCCAAGACCCAGGTCAATCTGAAAAAGATCGTTTTCCATCATGACCTGACCGGGGATCGAACCCGGAAACTCTCGTGTCGGCTGGCGGCTGGTGAGTTGCACTGCGCCACGGAGCTCGCCTAATGAGATTATATTGCATTATTGACTTGTCATTCATCTGATGTACATATATTGTATGCAAAATTTCATCTCAATGGAGATTTGCCACACAAACAACCTAACAAAAACGGTAGGGCTTAATAAAAGCTTGTAAAATAAAAGAAAAGCAATTCAATTCAATAATAATCATAGTAATTTTCTAAATCATAGTAACTTTATAATCTATAACGTATGTATACCAAAGAAAATAAAGTCATACATATAAGTTTTTGTAGATAAACACACGCCTTTTTATTTTATGAATATTACGTTTTGTAGGCTTTTGGGTTAAAAGTAATTGTTCCTCGGATCCAAAGGAAGAAAGCTCAACCTCATTTCCAGCTGATGACTGTTCTGTGTCAGTGTCATCATCACTGTTATCACTATTTCCATCACTTTCAATAATAACAGTCTGTAAAGGCTCTTCAATATCCTCCGCGTCATCATTCTGTAAACTTGTTCTTTGTTCTCGTCTGTCCATCTGAAAAAGTAATTCAATTTTAACAATATAATTAACCCTTTCAATAAACTTTCAAAGACAGCCTCCGTGGTTCAGTGGTTAAGGCGTTTGCCTGTTGACCCAGGGGTCGTGGGTTCGATTCCCACCGGAAGCATATTTTGATTAGTTGTTTCCAGTTTGGTTAGGACATTGCAGGCTTGAATCACCTGATTGTCCGATAATAAAGATGATTCCGTGCTTCGGAAGGCACGTTAAGTCGGTGGTCCCGGCTGCCATCTGGTAGTCGTTAAAGGAACCACGTCAGAGGCCGAGAGGTGGTTCCGAAGAACTCTGACACCAGGGTGTGCATGGTCGATTGACCGTGTCGCCTACTCGAAATGATGATGACCCTTTCAATTACTCAAATGATTCATTGAATGCGAGGCATGTCACCATTATGAGGGTCATTATACTATATGTAAAGAAAACCATGTCCGATCCTTGAAGGGATGATTCAGTCCGTGAAATATGAACGACTTTTCCTATGGAATCAAAGTTGGGAACTAATTTTGGGCTCAAAAATTAGCTTTGATCCTCTTTGCTTTGAATCAACCTTTCAAGACTCGGACAGTATTGAAAGGTTGATTCAGCCCGTTGATATGAACAACTTTTCCTATGGGATCAAAGCTAATTTTTGAGCCCACAATTAGTTTCCAGCTTGTGCATGGTCGATAGACCGTGACACAAAATTATAAAGGGCTCGGACCGGGTTTTGAAAAAAAAAAAAAACTTTATTTGGGAACATTGATAACATATAAACAGTAACGTTGGAAACGATGACACCTGCAGAAGTTAATAAAACTGTGTCGCAGATATCAACGCCCACCTCCGAATACAAATTACAATTTGTTCCTAGTACATAAATAGATTATAGTAAAAAAAAAATAATAATTAAAAAAAAAAATAAAAAAATATATTGATTAATTTTGAAGTTTATAACATTATTATTACTATTAATTGAGTGTTGTCATTTATCCAGTTTTCTTTACATATTGTTGAAAATGCACCCTTGACATGGCCTTAATGAGGTGACCCAACCCGTCAATATGAATAACTCTTCCTATGGGACCAATACTGCACTCAATACTGTTCTGGCGGCAATTCGTATGAAAATGTCTAAATTTCTTTTTGTTCCTAGCATTGGTCCTATAGGAAAAGTTGTTCATATTGAGGGACTGAGGGGACTTTCGAGGATAAATTTGGAATGGATAGGAGATTTTCAAGTTTTTTTCTTTATTTAAGCAAATAAAGATCATCAATTTATTCTATCGCCAATAACCCGTTACCTACATGAATTTATGAAAGTAGAACAGCCCAACCCAAAATATAAACAATCGCGCCATAGGTTCTGTAGAAAACTTATTTTCTCATCTGGCAACGTAACGTTAAGACGTCATTGTCAACGTGGTCTATTTCCTGGATTTCATTATTTTTACGTAAAAATGGTGATAACTATTAAAAGTTACTTATTTACATTATAACGAAGTATTTGTCGAAGTTAAAGTCGGAATGATTGGACTCTATTCCTATTAATAACATCACGGATGTTGTTGTCAACATGACGCATATGTACGACAGTACAGTGTTGCCATAACTAAAGTTAATTTAGCACCCCCAGGGCAGGTTTTTATATTTTTGATCGGGCTTTAACTACCATTTAGTTTTTTTATAAATTAACAATCTCTCTTTATAAAGGAGAACAAGAGAATAACGAGTTTATTATTTTCTTGTGAGAATCGGCTTATAATTTTATGGTAGCTTGTAACCCAGAAAAGCAAAAAGCGCCCGCCCTCCTCCTATCCCGGAGTGCTAATTTTGAAATGACGCCATTAGTAAACGAGCGATTTTTCCATGTAAAAATCGCTCGAAGACGAGTGTCACACTTTCAAAAATAGTACTCCCGAGCTTATGTCCCTTTCCTCCAGTGTCAGGCTTCTGAATCTATCTTGGCTCATAGGCTAGCGCCGATTTTATACATAAGGTAATAATAGAAAAAGAAATACTCACATTGACACTCCCTCGAAGCCGCTCGACGATACCTAGCCGAACAAACTGAGTTTTCCAAGATATTCACACACATTTGACACAGAATTACTTTTACAACACGGACGGGAGAAGTATAAAGATCTACTGTTGAGTTCTATACTATTTCAGCTCTATGGCTGAATTTTCTTAAGGCACAAAAACCAGATGGCATGATTTGAGAGAGGCCTATACCCAGCAGTGGGATTCAAAAAGCCGCCGGTTATGATGATAGCTACATTTTATACTTCTTCGTCCCTGGTGTAAAAGTAAGCTAGATACGTACGCACTTTTTTTTAATATTATAGTGAGGTCGATCCTCATTGCGCGAGTGATTCCGGTTAACACGAGTACCTAAGCCAAATCTTTACCGAAATTAAAAACTAAAGCAGCAACGCGGCGTATACTTACTGTGTAAAATAATATTGAATCTTATCTACAATTTTATTTTTATTTACAATCTTATCAGAAAAATGTTTCATCTTTCAATTTTGTACACGATTTTGGTCATTTTCTTGATGTAAACAAGGTTGAAATTAAAATGTTCGACGCGATCGATGTAGATTAAAGGATAAAGATTAAGGCGAGGCCTCAAATGTTTGGTACCTTCGCTCGGCAAAGGACTGATCAAGTGCGCGCAAGGGATAGCGCTTGGCGGTTTAGCCCGTGAATGATGAGATAGGAGATAGTCTCGAGTCGCTCAAAGAAAAAAACGTAAGAGCCAAATTCGTTATTTCTATTTTATATAAAATCAGACCGGTTAATTGTATTTTCATATTTACATTTTGATGAATTACTAATAACCTATCTTTTAGTCTAAAAATCATTATTTCATTCGTCGCATTTGAGCTACAATAACAAAAACTCTGCCAACGAAGACCATTTTTC
Source organism: Elegia similella (assembly GCA_947532085.1). NCBI lineage: Eukaryota > Metazoa > Arthropoda > Insecta > Lepidoptera > Pyralidae > Elegia > Elegia similella. Next base: position 11,987,425 of record OX383949.1, read on the forward strand.
AAAAAATATTTCTATCGAGAAAATTTTATCAAAACGTGTTTTCATCTTCAATTTTTGGAGATGAAATAGTCAAAAATCATATTACTTAGATTTGAAACTCCTAATTTAAGTATTTTGCGAGATAAATAAGGTTCAGAACGACCTTATTTACAGTGGTATCACCTTAAGGGACTGGCTATATCTCAACGTGGCGACTGATGTCATCGTAAAGGGGGTATATACCATCCTTAATATCGGATCTGATGAGAGGGACGCCGCTATACGTTAGTCAAGATACTAGATATCTGCAATCGTATCGCACGTATAGCGGCGTCCCTCTCCTGAGTGAATGAATTTAGTATGGTTTAATAGGCGCTTAACCGCGCGGTGCTGTCCGGAAGCCATCGTCACAGTGCGGAAGGTGTAGTTTGGCCAAAGCCTAACATGCCAGCATATATGCGTACAAGTAGATAAGACTCATGATAAATGTGAAGCGGTGCAAGATACCTTGCGAGGCTTCAAAAATGTGTCAGTGTTGCCACTAGGAACTATAAAGCGAAGCTGAAAAGTGAGGGAAGTTGATGTGTCATAGACAAACAATGCCAAAAAAATTATTTGTCACTACAGTCTGTTTTAACAAAAGACACCCTTTTTACTGAGTAAAATTTTATAAATCAATTTAAAACTATGTAATAAATAAAATGCATCTCGTTAAAGAAGTGTACTCACCTAAGAATCAATGATTCTCGAGTTATTTGCTAATAAGGAAGTGGAGAAGTTTTGAATGCGATTTTTCTAGTCATTGAATTAGAAAAACTATGGAAGCAGCATTGCGTTAAAAAACTGACACCACGCAAAGTATATCAAAGCGGGCGGGGCTTAAAAAGTATATCTGTTTGCGAACTAGTTTGCCACGCGCTCCGTCACGGAAGGACGTGTCGATAAAAGCATTTATCGAGTAATTTTTTTTTGTGAATATCGGCGAAATCTTAACGAATTAGGATAAAAATGACTTTAAAATCGAAAGTATGAGATGAAAAAATTTTGCCACAGGTAGGATTTGAACCCACAAACCTTCGACATCTAGCCCGTCGATGCTCTCAACCACTGAGCTGCCTCTGATGAATGATGAAGCTGATTTTTTCATCACATATTTCGATTTTAATATTAAAACGAGCATTGTAATGCTATTAATATAATTAATTGAGAAAGCTTTCTCCACTTTAATCTTTTGAAGCTACGGCAGCTCAGTGGTTGAGAGCAACGACGGGTTTGTGGGTTCCACCTTCCTTGTATAAGCGGAAGCGGAGAGATCATATGATTTTTAGCGGGTGTGAGTCCCGCATAGGGTTACCATCCGTCCTAGTCCGGACATGTCCGGACTTTTAGACTCTTATCCGGACTTTGTCCAGCCCTTCAATTTATCTGGTTTTATAGAAGACAAGTAATGAAACTTTTTTATTTTTTATTATTTTTTACAAGTCGAACAATCCCCGCCGGCATCCCGCATCCTACCGCCGCAATGCGAGCGTCTGCCTGCCTACCATGCTTACCATAGCACTGAACTAAACTAAGTAGTTAATGTTTCCAAAAAAGTCCGGACTTTTGTCAAAATGTCCTGCTTTTTGCCAGGATTTTTAAAATTCCTATATGGTAACCCTAGTCCCGCATAACCACTTGACTGCACCCGCGGCCAAGCGGAATGCATAACGCATTTTTCCACATGTTAAAAAAAATGTTTGTTATTAAATTAAATGCACGTGTGATAATCGAACGATCACGTTTTTATCTATTTTTGATGTTCGAATGATACGCATGCAATCGCGTACTGTGTTGCCATTATATACTTAAATTCTCTAAAAAAAAAAAACCGTTTATACAGAAATATTTGATAAGAGTCCGGAATGGTAGTAATGATAAAATCGATAACGAATCGTAGCGTATATATTTTTTGTAGTAGTAATATTACTTATGGCTTTGACAGTGCTACTTTCATGGCCGATGGTCTAGATCGTGGGCATCAAAAGCGCTTACGCATTTTAAGCAACCCTGGGCGCAGTCCCCACTGTGATGGGTGACCGCAACTGGCATAAAAATATCTCGAGCTCCTCCGAGCTTTGAAAGGCACGATATACCGTTGATTCCGGCTGTCAGATGCCGTTAGGCACCTTGAAGAATCTGATACTAGTGTTGGCCACGTACACACACGAAAAACAAAAACAAAACATCGGTGCGGAAAGCAGTGAAATGGAATAATAAAATTGTGTGAAGATTACATGCGGATGCGGAAGATTATCGTTTTAAAATCGTTCGAAACTAGCGGTCCAGGAATTGCACTCCAGAGTCTAAGCGAGGCTAGACAAAAATCGGACAAGTGCGTGTCGGACTACAAGCAGTGGAGGGTTCAGTAGGTGCATGTCACAAAGAAAGTTAATAATTTTTGGAAATGAGTTTATATGCCTCGTGACTCGTGACAAAGACATATGCGTAAATAAATTTTGGAAATGAGTTTATTTATATGCCTCGTGACTAAGAGATATGCGTAAAAAAAATTGGAAATGAGTGTATATGCCTTGTGACAAAAACATATGCGTAAATAAATTTTGGAAATAAGTTTATCAGCTTTCGCTACTTCACCGGGCGTTTGAGGCGAGGGCAGAGTGCTAGCGCGGAACAAGCGATAGAGAGGCATGATCGGCCTAAGCGTTCGGTTTGTGACACATCTATCTCTCTTCCATCGTTATCACGCAAAGTTATCGTCTGTAAACTGACTTCACAGAACACCAATTTTTAGGGTTTCGTACCCAAAGGGTAAAAACGGGACCTTATTAAATTCGCTCCGCTGTCCGTCTGTCTGTCTGTCCGTCAGTCACCAGGCTGTATCTCATGAACCGTGATAGTTAGACAGTTGAAATTTTCACAGATATTATATTTCTGTTCTGTTGCCGCTATAACCACAAATACTAAAAATAGAATAACATAAATATTTAATGGGGCTCCCATACGACAAACTTGTTTTTTTTTTGCTTCTTTTTGCTTGATATTGATAACGGCAACAGGTAGACGCTTGAAATATTCACAGAATAATTAGTTATATATTCACTTTAAAAATAAATAATGAAATAAAAATGACATTAATATTGAAAGGGGGGTCCCATAGAACAGACATGATTTTTTTGCCGTTTTTATAGATAACGGTACGGAACCCTTCGTGGCCAAGTCCGACTCGCACTTGGCCGTTTTTTGTCTTAAGATTTTGTTTTTATTTATAATCCTTCTCCTGACTGATCTTCAGGTGATTAAAATCAGTCTGCATTGGTCGCTTTTATACATGTAACATTACCCTCAAAATGGTCTTAAAGGGGCGAGTCAACCTATCATCCGAATTTTTTCTATGGGATGAATGCTAGGAAGACGAAAAAAAATGATATTCCCAATTGCCCACTGAACGCTTTTGGAATTTTTTTCCCTTTTAACAGGCTGAGTCACCCCAATAAGGTATGTATAGAAATGAAATTATAATATTTAACGGGACTTAGCACGAACCTTTTTAATATTTATTTCTGCGGATGTGTCTATGAAGTTATAGGGACTCTTAACCTTTAAACATATGTTTAAAGCCAAAAGTATAAAACAAAATAAAGAAATGAAAGGCGTGAAATAGGGACCAGCACATTACAGGGCCAGGGGGGCATTGTCAACGGGTGTTATTTAAACGGTTAGCAGAATATTCGTATTTTTGTTAGCAATAAATGTAATCGGTCAGCTAAAATAGCTAGTTGGGCAGCAATTAGATTTCTGTTTCAAATTATCTTTTTGATATATATGTTACACAGCAAAAGTAATTAACCCTTTTTAAGGCAACGGAATATTTTTTCCACCAATTTTATTCGTAGGGATAAATATTCCCGATAAAGAGATAAATCTTAATTACAGTCGAGTAATAAATAAGGGTTGCTTGTTGCCAATTTCATTCATTCATTCATTCAACTTATGGTCACAATATTTGTAAATCAGTCTGCAATTTATATTATTCTGAACAGGAGTAAATTTTATTGTACAGCGGAATATATAAAAGCTGCATTGAGAGACCAATATTTAATCACATTTTGGCAAGCACTTAAAGAATAAGCAAAAAATCAATGTTGTGCCGCTAATATAAGAGTATTAATATTTTACTTGGGTACTAACTTCGTTTCTGCCGTCAGTCGTTCCGGGTGATTATAAAATAAACTGATTTGAACCTAACTTCTTTTCTGCCCTCAGTCGTTCCAGGTGGTCATAAAAAGAACTAACTTGAACCTAACTCCTTTTCTGCCCTCGGTCGTTCCGGGTGGTCATAAAAAAAGCTAACTTGAACCTAACTCCTTTTCTGCCCTCAGTCGTTCCGGGTAGTCATAAAAAATACTAAGTTGAACCTAACTTCTTTACTGCCCTCAGTCGTTCCGGATGGTTATAAAAAAAACTAATTTGAACCTAACTTCTTTTCCTAACGACTGAGGGCACTCAGTCGTTCCAGATGGAAATGTTTTCTCTGCTGCTGATTGTATAATCTTGCTGACCAAATAATTATTTTGTGGCCCGACTATTTATTTTCCGGCGTGACTGTTTATTTTGCAGGCACATAATAAAGCTGCCTGCTTATGTTTAAATTACTGACCATTATCACGATTGTTTACTGAATAAGAATTGCAGTTTTATTTTTATTAATGTTTACTAAATATTTGTATGCTAATCAAAGAATTTTTTTTTGCATATTTTAAAAATAGCATACCTATTAATTACTTCTCATTTTCAACTGCCTGCCCAGTGGTTATAGATATGGCTACGGGTACGAGCACCCGTCTCCCCAAGTTGCTGCTTACTAATCAATTCATCCAAGTGAGCTGTATCCCAAAAACCTATAACCCATTTTCCCAACCCAATAAACTCTCCTTCCCCTCGCTTGAAAACTGTTTCACTGAGCAGCAGCGTCGGAATCGATATAAGCCAAATAAACTGCGCTCACCAACCCGTTTGCCAAGCGTGGTGAGTATGGCAATATCCTCCCATAGAACGAAGAATCCTTGGGAGAGGCTTTTGTCCAGCAGTGGACATTTACGATTGGAATTGTTCGTTTATAACATTAAAACAATTTATTTTTCTAATAATAGATTTTATTGCGACTGTCAAACAAGATGGCGCAGAGACAGAGAGAGCGAAATCATAGACAATTTCAATTTTTCTTTTTAGTGTCACATACAATATTTTTTTTTTTTATAGAACAGCCGGCCTCTTTGCTAACTCAGTGACCAACGTTTTGATAGTCACTTGAAAATACATTGCGGGTTTCCTATGATTGATTATTTTATTAAAGATATACAAAACGTAATGTACTTTGAAATGACTATCAAAACGTTGTACACTGAGTTAGCAAATAGGCCGGCAGGACTGATGATGATGATGATACATTTCATTGGGACAATTATAGTAATTTACAGATGTGGAGGACATGTTTAGCAATTCATAGGTGAACATTACATGATACATGGTGATGTCAAACTGTGTCTCAGTGTTTGGTGAATAAGTGACACACAAATTTTTGATAATACCTGAACTCGAGTTGGCTGCTATTCCAAAAGAAAAATAACACAATAAAATTAAATTAATAATTAAAGATAAAAACAAGGAAACACATGTTACAAAAGTGAACATTTCTCTCGTTGGTTAAGAAATTTCTGAAAAACTAAGGTTTCTAAAATTAAAGGTCCTTTATATAATAGCAGGTGGACAGGATTTGCTAATTTCCCTTTGGGAATTAAGACTAGAGCTTATGAGTAGTTGAGTAGAGCTTGTGATACACATCTGTCGAAATTAGGAGACCAAAATTTTGCAGACTAAAGAAGGCATGTAGGAATACGGTTTATTTTTCAAATCATCTTTTTGATAAATATGTTACACAGCAAAAGTATTAACTCTCTTTAAGGCAATGGGAAATTTTCTCCTCCAATTTTATTCGTTTAGGGATAAATATTCTCGTTGCCTTAAAAAGAGTTAAATTTTAATCACAGATGAGTTATAAATAATGGTCGTCTCTTGCCAGCTCATTCAAAATTGTACTGGACTTGTCACCCACCCTGCTCTCGCTCTTTTTACCCTTCTTTCCAAAAAGGGTTATTGTTTCGCGCGTATCATGTATGTCTATGTCTTTATTGCTTCGTATCTTTCAAACGACTGAATGAATTTCAACAAGTATTGTTAGGTTCGTCTCAAAAACCCAAGTTTCCTTAAATAGGTAAAAGGGAAAGCAGTCGGGTTTTCTGAATTCTGTAATTGTAGTACGTGTTTTGGAATGTTTAAAATTAAAATTCTTTGACTAGGACAGGTAGACCTTATTGCTAAGATCTTAATAAGCATAATCGCTTAGACCTCTCCACTTGTGCGGGAAAATTATACACACTGATTTCAGACCCGTAACTTCAGCGTATACAATATGTAAACAAAACCCTGTCCGATCCTTAAAGGGGCGATTCAGCCCGTCGATATGAACAACTTTTCCTATTGTAATCAACGCTGGGAACTCAAAAAAAAACTGGTCATTTTCAAACAAAAAAGTTTGGCCGCTCGGTCAATTGGAATCTTTGGAGTTGCCAGCATGGGTCCCATAGCAAAAATTGATCATATCGATGGACTGAATCACCCCTTCAAGGATCGGACAGGGTATTCTTTAATATTGTATTTTCGGTATGTAGGGGAAGCAAGCTTGTACAGTAGCTCGTTTCCTGAAGATAGCGGTAGGAGAAAAAAAGAAGGGGTATCACTCGGTAACTTTAACGGAATGGCATGTGAGGAGCGCGTACGCAAGCGGCCACTGTGGGTTGTAAATCGGTACTAAAGGCCCGAGGAACTGTGGATTCGCTCGGGTCTTGCGGGATCTCTATCCCTCTTCGGCTCATACTCGATGAACGGGACAGCGACATCTAACCGTCTCGTTACCTCATTGAGAAATGGAAATAGATAGAGAATAAGGCTCTTCGGCCTAAACATTATATTAAAATTATTAACTTACCCCTGACAGCGGTTGTTTCTCGGCGTCCGCGTCCGCTAGTTTCTTGTCGGGCGGGTCGCCTGGACTCTTCAGGTCGCTGTTTATTGACGACATGTTGTACGTGTTGCCAGAGCCGCCAATATCATCTAGAACAAACAAAAAGATTTTATGTTCTGTCGGTATTTTTATCCTCTCACTAAAAGAAGGTTTACGTATCAGGATTATATTATCTCTATGGGTAAGTCTTATTATCTCTATGGGTTAGACGGTACTGCACGAAATTGTGAAAATTGACGTGTTGAAAACACTAGTACAGTCAGCCAAGGCGAATCTGACCCTACCATCTGCCTATATCTTGAATTTTCTCCATAACTAAAAATAATATTAACATGAAAATATATATTTAGAAAGATTTTAATTAAAACTTCCTAAATATGCATTTTCATGTTAATAATACTTTTAGTTTAAGAGAAAATTCAAGATATAGGTAGATGGCGGGGTCAGGTATCTCCTTGGCTGACTGTACTATGCGCTAAATTAATTAGATTAGATACATCAAAAGTATTTGTATAATTTAAATCGATACTTGAACAAGATCGCCCCTTGTTGGAATTTGAAACAGATACATATGAAACTTAAAAATTATATATATATGTTATGATGATATTATAAAAACATTTTCCTTCGAAAACTTTGTAATTTTTACGTCTAAAACAATAATTCTCACACGACAATATTTATATGTACATCTCGGAGGTCACCCCCTTTCTATTTTTATTTTTTTACTAGCTTTCGCCCGCGGCTCCGCCCGCGTTAATGTCGATCCCTCGGGAATAGTACTTTTTCTCGGGATAAAAGGTAGCCTATGTCCTTCTCCGTATTCCAGAGAACTTGTATGCATATATTCATTATGATCGGTTTAGTAGTTACGGCGTGAAAGCGTAACACACAAACAAATAAACAAACAAACAAACTCACTTTCGCATTTATAATATTAGTAAGGATAGTCCACTATCACTAACACTATCTTATACATCGGAAAATTGCTTTGGAACGACGGTCTATTTAAAAATATGATCAATAGATTAAAAAAAAATATTAATTTAATGACACAGTCATGTCAATTGGATTTACATAGCAAATCAATTCGAGACTCTATTTCCGTTATACAAGCTGGCTTTTTCAAAATCAGCCATTTTTTACAAACAGATTATTATAAAAAAAAATCGCTATTTAGTACTAAGTCCGAGAAGAGAGCAGATCGGCTATTTGTATGGAAGGGCAAAATATACTTTGATTGTACGTTTAATCGCAAAACGCTTTAATGGAAATTAGTTTACTATCAGATAAAAGACTGTATAACGGAAACAAGGTCATAGATTTTCTATGAAAAGAATTAATCATTTACCATGACTCTCTGAAAGCGGTTTTACAACCTTCGACACTTCAGCGTGCGTCATCTTTCTTTCCTATAATTCCAGAGAACCAGAACAAAAAAGCAAAATTCACAGACTTTGACAACAAATGAAATTCGACCACCGAAAAAACGCACAGAGTATACTTAGTAGAGGCGTAAAGCTATTTATATTACCATAAATTAGCAGATATGATAGTGCTGATAAAAATCACCAATCGTTGTCATGTTAATAAGGATGAATACCAATTGTTGTAGTAATTTTTATCACTCAATATAGAATGCGCTAAGGGTTCGCATTTGTCTCAGAAAAGATGAAACAAATACGTGTTACAAATTTTAATGTCAACTTAGTAAACTGCGAACATGAAAACTGTAAAGATTTCGAAAATTTAGGTTTAAGAAAAATTAACTTAACAAAACCGTATTACCTAAGTGATTTAATTTTAATATTTCTAATTACTTTTTCTAAGTTTTATTTGTAAGGTCCTCTATTTTGAAGTCGTATCCAACATACGTCGAAATTGTTAGTGACATTAATAATATAATTATTGTTAGTGACATTAATAAATTTCTTTTCTGTTTTCTTCTTCTCTGCAGTGGTCGGTTCCGAAACGCTAGTAGTTTGTAGCTTTTGAACAATAATTAATAATTTGAATATAATATAATAAGTATTATTTAAAATGTGAATTGACGTGAAAAAGTGCCTGAAAAGGCCTATTTTCTGAATAAATCTTTGAATCTTGAATCTAAAATATAATCATATTTTGATAAACATATCTGTTTATCAAAATATAATTGTGAATTATTCACTAGTTTTATGACATATTTCACATGGTTTTTCATAAAAAATCTATTACCGTAAATGGTTTTATATCCTTTATACAGACTGGCTTTTTAAAAGGCAGCCAACTTTTATTCTTCTTCTTCTTTATCAGGTCTTTTTAGTCTCCACTGCAGGAGCACGTATTAGACTATATTTTTAAATATTTTGCGACCATTGACAAAAAATTTCGCTGTTCTATACTAAGTCCGATCAGCAGATTAGCCTAGTTAAATGGAAGGAAGATTTCTTTTGTTAATCGCAAAATTTCATGGAATTTCTATAAAAGCCAGTCTATATAACTGAAACAAGTCATAGATTTTCTATGAAAATAATCAATCATAATTACCATGACTGTCCGAAGGCGATTTCGCTTCCTTGGTCACTTCAGCGTTCGTCATCTTTCTTTCCTATAATTCCATAGAACCGCCCACAAGAACGCAAAAATATTTACCGACTTATTGTCGACTAACATATGAAATTCGACAGCCGAAAAACGCACTGAGCAAGGTAGAGGCGTGAAGCTGTTTATATTACAATAAATTATCAGATATGATATTGCTGATAAAAATCACCGATCGTTGTCACGTCAATGAATGAGGTACCAATTGTTGACGTCAGAATATAGCGTGTTATTATATATTTTTATATATATTTTTAATTTTGACTAGCACCGTGGCGCAGCGGTCAACAGGCTAGCCTGCGACACGGAGTGACCGGGTTCAATCCCCGGCCAGGCCAAGATGGAAAATGATCTTTTTCAAATTGGCCTGGGTCTTGGATGTGTATCTATATAATGTATTTGTTATAAAATATAGTATCGTTGAGTTAGTATCCCATAACACAAGTCTCGAACTTACGTCTCGAATTTACTAGCTCAGTCTGTGTGATTTGTCCAAAAAAAAAAAATTGTTCCCAATCGATATAACATGCGCTAACGGTTCGCATTTGTGTCAGGAAATCCTCATCCTTATATGCGAAAGGCAGTTTGTTTGTTTATTTGTTTGTTTGTTACGCTTTCACGCCGTAACTATATTACCGATGATCATGAAATTTTATTATCTGGAGTACGGAGAAGGACATAGGCTACCTTTTATTCCTGAAAAAAGTACTTCTCCCAAAAGGATCGACATTGACGCGGGCGGAACCGCGGGCGGAAGCTAGTATGAAAAAAGTTTATTGTGACCAACATTTACTTGGCTACCAACAGATCCATACAGACAGACAATTTAAATTTATCGCGTTTACCTCCGTACCCCAGATAACGTGTATGCAAAATTTCATGATGATCGGTTCAGTAGTTACAACGTGAAAGCGTAACAAACAAACAAACTCACTTTCGCATTTATAATTTTAGTTAGGATTAGGATTATTACAAACGTAGGGTCGCCTGGTTGCTTCGAAAACTTTACCGTTTCCATGTTCATGATTTTGATTTTGATTTAGTTTTACACCTGACACCAAACAACATGCTAGACGTGGCCTTCAGGTCTTATAGACCTAGGCTCTGTCTACCCCGCAAGGGAAAAAGACGTGATACTATGTATGTATGTACGCATATAGACTAAGATGACATTTGTCTATCATGTCTGTCGCGTTTATTAACCTTATTAAAGTTTTCAAAACGTTAGGTGTCATAATAAATTATTTCCCCTAACGTTTGGAGAACTGTACAGTTTTCATATTCGCAGGAAGACTTAGTAGATATTGGTCTTATGTCAAAATTATTGCGAAAACATTTACAGACATACAATTTTCTCTCAAAAACATAATATATATAATTTAATATTAAAATCGAAAATATGTGATGAAAAAATTTCGCCGCAGGTAGGATTTGAACCTACAACCTTCGACATCTAGCCCATCGATTCAAATCCTATCTGCGGCGAAATTTTTTCATCACATATTTTCGATTTTAATAATAAACCGAGCATTGTAATGCTATTAATATAATTAAATAATACATTTTATCAAAAACGCGTGGTGCGTCCGCGCGTTTCTAATTAAAAAGGTTGAAGAGTTTCAAGTTGAAATCATCATCATTTCGAGTAGGCGTCACGGTCAATCGACCATGCACACCCTGGTGTCAGAGTTCTAAAGAACCGCCTCTCGGCCTCTGACGTGGTTCCTTAAACGACTACCAGATGGTAGCCGGGGCCAACGGCGTAACGTGCCTTCCGAAGCACGGAATCATCTTTATTATCAGACAATCAGGTGATTCACGCCTGCTAGTCTTGCAAGTTGAACTTAATGGCACATACTCTATTAATTTTAAATATACATTTGTTAGAATAAAAAAAAATGTACAGAACCCTCGGTGCGCGAGACCTACATGGACATCGCGGTTTTTTATAATAGTGATTACAAATCAAAAGCACTATACCATTCATAACTTGATTAATCTTCTTAAGCCTACACATCCAAATATTTTTAATTACACAATGATTGTGTAATGGATAAGTGTCCAAATTAATACTGATATCTGACAAGTGCAAATAATAATGACATATAATAATCTATATATATAAATGAGCCGTGTGGTTTCCGGCAGAGTAGAATAGGAACACTCCAAGTCTTCCCATGGATGTCGTAAGAGGCGACTAAGGAAATACCAGCTAAACAAAGCTCATAAAAATCAATGATACCTCTCCAACCCGTCTGGCCAGCGAGGAGAGTGTAGGCCAAGTCCTCTGTCTGCTCTGGCCAAGTAAGGCTCAGGTAGTACAGAGAGGGTCATGGTCCTGCATCATGGCATCACCACGTATGAACTGCTTGATTAGCCAAATGCTAATTCTTGTTTTGTCGTGTTTGTTTTTCTCAGAAAAAGCTTCTTATGAAAGAAAATATTATGAAAGATGGGCGGAAAATTAAAAAAAATAGAAAGCTTATGGACCTTAAAATGTAAGGCCTGTCTCATTCTCCGTGTAGGTGTAGGCGACACCTTCGAAGGTGATCCGAACAAATCCGGTAGGAACCACGCGCGTTTGGTCACATGTGTTCACGAGGAGTTCACCGACTTCAACGAATTATTAATCGTATGTTCAGAGCTATAAGTATAAAACTGGCTTGCTGTTGGTATATAAACTAAAAGGCGCTGCGTTCTGGCACGAGCTAAATTACGCCGTATTGCTAACTACATTGAGTTGATTATTTTTTTGAATACCTTTGCAGAGTGCGACTTTTGTGCGTAGTTCTAGTAACTTATTCTGTACTTAAGCTTAGTATTGCCATTTGTTTGACAGTTTGCGTCTATTTTAAGTTAAGACAGAACAGCGTCTTTCGGGTCAGCTAGTTCAGTTGTATCATCATCATCGTCATCATCAGGTCTTTTTAGTTGTTACTAGGACAAAATCGCAGGGAAAAGCTAGTACTTATTTAATTATTTATCAATAATGTGATTTATCATACTTGTGGATATATACATTTATATCAGATTTGATAAAAAAAATTCTTGCTACTTGAATAGCAAGTTAATAATCGTTGTAATATCAGAAGATATAAAGTAATGTCTGTATATGATAAATTTGGTATTATCTATGGTAGGCAATACCATGAGATCTCATGGTAATATCATGAAATGGGACTAAAACCATGCAGTGAAAATCGCATTAAGCTTGCCAGAACAAAAGAGGGGTAGAGGCCGTCTGCCATCGACCTGGTGGTCAAACATCGAAAGAGACTTTAAGAAAGCCCAATTGCCAAATACGACTACCCAGGACGGACCAACTCGGCGCCGTAGAGTGAGGAGACCCAACCCCAGATAGGGTGAACATGGACGGAAGAAGAGAAGGTAATACCAAAGACAGTATAACGGTAATACATATTTTTCAACACACTGTGTAATAGACTCCTGCTGCCTGATACATCGAATTGTAATTCATAAAGCATTTTTTTTAATTGACTATGTAGCTTGTTCCATGTTTTTGCAACTACCGGGCGTTTGAGGCGAGGGCATACAGCCCTCAACCTTTATAGACAACATCACCAAAGGCCCCCAGGAGGGACGGACCTCAGCTTTGGGTGTAGCCTGTGTGCGCAAGGCTTGGAGAGACAGAAAACTTCCATATTGCCTGATAGGCTGCGATAACATGCATGAATAGCCTAAAGGGCCAATCTCTCGGCTTCGAAAACTCTGACACCAGGGTGTGCATGGTCGATTGACCGTGTCAGGTACACGAAACGATGATGCCTCAAAGAAACAATTTTTAGGGATCCGTACTTTCAATTACGGATCCCTAAAAATAGTTTCATTGCTTTCTATCATATCTAAATTAGTAACTGCCTCCGTGGTCCAGTGGTTAAGGCATTTGCATGTAGACCCGAGGTCGTGGGTTCGATTCCCACGGGAAGCAAACTTTGTTTAGTAGCTTCCTGTTTGGTTAGGTGAGTTAAGACATTATTGCAGGCTTGAATCACCTGATTGTCTGATAATAAAGATGATTCCGTGCTTCGGAAGGCACGTTTAGCCGTTGGTCCCGGCTGCCATCTGGTAGTCGTTAAAGGAACCACGTCAGAGGCCGAGAGCCTACACCAGGGTGTGCATGGTCGATTGACCGTGACACCTACTCGAATGATGATCATGATGAGTCACTGGTTTCTAAATAGGACTGAACTAATGGGAAATTCTTGATAACCGCAGGCCTATTTATTAGATTGTGTGCGATTGCATCTGATTAGATAGGTACTATCCAAAGTTGTTTGAACGTAACACAGTACAGGGTGCTTTTAATATACAATTGACAGAAACTTATTGCACCAAACTCAGTTTATAATATGAAGAACTATTTGTTTTAAGGGTTCCGTAACTTAAAAGAAAAAATCGGAAGCCTAATAGGATCACTTTGTTGTCCGTCTGTCTGTCAAGACCCTTTTTCTCAGGAACGCGTGGAGGTATTACGCTGGCATTAATATCAAATACTCAAGTCTACTGTCCCTTAGAGCTGATATTATAGCTTGATATTTTCAATCAAATTTTTAAGCCAACGCAATCAAAAGATACAGCCGTTGGGCGTTGCCTGTGTGCGCAAGGCTTGGAGAGATAGCAAACTCGCATATTGCCTGATGGGCGATTAGGTGCGTGTATAGCTTGAAGGACCAATAAAGAAATAAATAAATAAATAAATATATACAGACAAATCACACAGATTGAGCTAGACCCAAGGTAAGTTCGAGACTTGTGTTATGGGATACTAACTCAACGATACTATATTTTATAACAAATACATATATAGATAAACATCCAAGACCCAGGCGAATCTGAAAAAGATCATTTTCCATCTTGACCTGGCCGAGGATCGAACCCGGGCACTCCGTGTCGCAGGCTGGCGTGTTAACCACTGCGCCAAGGAGCTGTCACAATCAACAATCTGAGTAGTTACACAATTTGAGCTAGCACCAAAGTAAGCACGAGACTTGTGTTGTGGGATGCTAACTGAATGATATTTTATTTATAGCAAAAGAACATCATCCTCAGGTCTTTTTAGTCTCCACGACAGGAACATGACCCTGTACTACCAGAGCCATACTTGGCCAGAGCAGACAGAGGATTTGGCCTACACTCTCTTCGCTGGTCAGACCGGTTGGAGAGGTCTCACAGATGTTTAAAAGCTTTGTTTAGCTTGTATTTCCTAAGTCGCCTTCTAAGACATCCACGGGAAGGAGTGGTCCTATTCTACTCTGCCGGATACCACACGGCTTAAGAACATCCAAAACCTAAATCAATCTGAAAAAATATCAGTCATCATCATCATTTCGTGTAGGTATCACGGTCAATCGACCATGCACACCCTGGTGTGAGAGTTCTTTGGAACCGCCTCTCGGCCTCTGACGTGGTTCCTTTAACGACTACCAGATGGCAGCCGGGACCACCGGCTTAACGTGCCTTCGAAGCACGGAGTCATCTTTATTATCAGACAATCAGGTGATTCAAGCCTGCAATGTCCTAACGAGACTGGAAACAACTAAACAAAGCATGCTTCCGGTGGGAATCGAACCCACGACCCCCGGGTCAACAGGCAAACGCCTTAACCACTGGACCACGGAGGCTGAAAAAATATCAGTGATTTTTTCCTTTAGTGGTGCGGAACCCTAAAAATTATTCGTTTTTATCCACAGGTGATCAATAATTGATCACCAAAAAACAAACCGATGCAAAATAATATAGCAAATGATACGAAAATAAATACTATGAAAGTATGATAATTACTATCATACTCTTTATTTTCGTATTGTTTGCGTCACTGTGATTACGATGATACAATGAAGGATATAGGGATTTTACCAGAATACATACAAAACATATTATCACGTCTTAATCCCTTGCGGGGTAGACAGAGTCCAAGGTTATAAGACACTAAAGTCACGTTTAGCGTATCAGCGGGCGTATAGGTGAAACACGGAATCAAAATAGTGATGGGTTGCTAGCCGCATTGCCTATTGACATGATTCCTTAATTTCCGGCTCTATGGTCTGCGCGGGAAAAGAAGCAGCTGGTACATTCTACACTTTTTCTTGTCTCCCAGACCAGCATGGAAGAAAACACCAGAATACAAAAGATAATAATTACTTTGCACCCTAGGCAAAGGTATCGCCTGCCTTTCAATCAGACAGGGGCAGAAACACGGCAAAAAGGGGAGGGGCGGGGGTGCATGCGGGAGGAGTGATGAAGATTTCAGTTTATTATAAGCTTCTATTTAACTTGTCCTCTTAGTTTGTCAGGGTCAAATCTTGCAACTCACTTTTAAAGCACTAATTCTTAACATTTTGTGTACTTATTTACGTTGGGTAACAATGCAATATTATTGTATATTGACAATGCAATACATAGCCCTGATCTGATGATGGAGTCAAAAAGTGACCATGTTTGCTTTTAAATTACAGATGATAAACACATCATAGTTGGGCTGATCTGTTTAAGTACTACAGTCTGTCTAGCGGTTATTACAGACAATGTTTATTTATTTATTTATTGACACACAAAACAGATTATGACATATAATAACATAATTGTTACTCCAAATAAAAGCACTTGTCATTATCCTCATCATCATCATAATCAGGTCCTTTTTAGTCTCCACTACAGGAGCACGACCCTCTCTGTACTACTACGGCCATACTTGGCCAGAGCAGCCAGAGGACTTGGCCTACACTTTCCACGCTGGCCAGACGGGTTGGAGAGGTGTCTTAGATGTTTATAAGCTTTGTTTAGCTTGTATTTCCTAAGTCGCCTTCTACGACATCCACGGGAAGACTTGGAGTGGTCCTATTCTACTCTGCCGGATACCACACGGCTACTCGTCATTATCCCAAATATGTCTAGTAAAGTCTAGTTTTAAAAAATACAACGCATAATTTTATAAACAGCGTATAATTTTGACATTTCCTTAGGGGGGTGGCTCAACCCCCAAAATGTTTTACTTTTCCTATGGGATCATTAATTAGGATAGTTAATAAATTCAGGTGTTACTTTGCGGAAGTGAAAGCTACATTTACTTTGAGTGAGAAAATTTACTTTGCGTGCTTCCGCCACCAGTTAGTTCATGCAAACTATTGCTGGCCAGCGCCCACCCACTACTGTTAGTCCCTTCATGCCCGCCACCAATAGTTGATGCATGCAATCCTGGTCGATACTGCTGCATCTGTTGAGGCTGCAGCAATTATTTATGAATTAATAATAAATAATTAATTAGGAAATATAGAATCCCTGTTACGATATATACATCTCCAGGCTTGAGAACATAAAGAAGAAATTCATTAAAATCCACTGTTGTCGCTTAAAAATTAAATATTATTCTAACAATTACACAAATCTATGCGAAAAAAATTATATTAAAATAGCTGACATTACATTGTCTTGAAATTATCCTCGAACTCTTCTGATAGTGCTGAAATCCTTCACAAAATAAAATTTTATATACCCGTTAAATCATCGCGTAATTATCATCCTATCCACACTCCCTCAGTATCCACGAAATATCATCAGAACAATTATATGATGCGAGCTGGAAGGAACCTAACGAGGCATGTAGCTTGCATAACCTAGATTATATAGAAATATTGTGAGTTGTCGTCCTTGGAGAAAATGCGCTGTGCAGTTTGTTGCCGCTTCTTCTGCACTCCGCTTTGGAAGCGGCATTAAACTTAGCCATAAGTAAATTTTTGACGTCAACAATTGTTGAGAAGTGAAATATGACAATTAATAAGTGTTCAAAGAAACCTATATTGAATAAACGTTTTGAATTTGAATTGAATTGAATTTAGATCTCTTTAATACAGCAGGGACTTAGCGGTATCAAAACAGAGTGTATTGAATACTGTTTTTTATTTCTGTTTTGAAAGTAAAACGGAAAGAAAATGTAAAAAAAAAAACTTGTAATCTGTTTTCAAAAATACCAGTTCATAAGTGTTAATAACTGTTACAGTATAGCCAATAAGGTTTAGGTACATTGGTTTAACTATGCGACAGATCACGCACACTTGCCTAAAAATTGCCTATATGGATACGAACTCTGTAAACACGTACATAGAAACATGCAAGAAAAATGTAAAATGAAACAGTTTTCTAACAGGTTGGATAAACATTATATCTAAAACACTTTTATAAGTGTTCAGAGCAAAACAGTTTAAAACACTTAAATAAAATGAATAAATACCTATATACGGACAAATCACACAGATTGAGCTAGCCCCATGGTAAGTTCGAGACTTGTGTTATGGGATACTAATTCAATGATACTATATTTTATAACAAATACATATATAGATAAACATCCAAGACCCAGGCCAATCTGAAAAAGATCATTTTCCATCTTGACCTGGCCGGGGATCGAACCCGGGCACTCCGTATCGCAGGCTGGCGTGTTAACCACTGCGCCACGGAGCTGTCAAACTCAAGTAAGTTTTACAGGAATAATGATGTAACAGATTTAATGTGTAATCCATATGAATGTTATCCCTTATAATGATGTATAAGAGTCCCCGAATACAAGTGTGACGTCGGCGACGGCGACGCTGTGCCGTAGTTTTATCCTAACTTAGTTAGTTTTAAGCTTCCTAGGTGTTTGAGCCGTAATATCTTCCAAAAGACCTTATCGTTTGACTACCAATTAATACCACCTAATGCCCACCAACATGCTAAACGTGGCCTTCGGGTCTTATAGAGCTAGGCTCTGTCTACCCCGCAAGGTAAAAAGACAATACTATGTATGTATGTATATACCTAATAATGTACTTAATAGTTCATTATTTTGCAGATATTTATATCCACGCTTTGTTTTTATAATCTATTTTCTATTTGGAAGACCTCTCATTCAATTCAATTCAATATTTTTATTGCAAACCATAAAGTACAATAGATTGGCGGTGATTGGCTCATTGGCGGCACACTAATATTTATGTTAATGTCTATATTATATTTTAATTGCTGTTTATCCTTTATAAAATAAAACTAGTTAAACAGAGTATTTGTGATGTGCAAACAACGGAACCCTAGACCGCGCGTGGCCCATCGTGGCGTGTTTTTTTTCTATCAAATAGAACAAAAAGTTCGGTTTCATCAGTCCAATAGTTTTTGCGTGATACTCGCGCAGAGTAATAGGAAAATTTTTATTAAAAATAGTTTGGGGCGTTCCCATTACGTCTGCATTTCACACACTAGTATACAATTTGCTGGAGTGCCGGTTTGCCAACTGCGGTTCATGGACCTCGAAAAATGCTCCTACAAGACAAGACAATCCATTTGTCATTTCTAATTGCGGTGAGCTCCGTGGCGCAGTGGTTAACAGGCCAGCCTTCGACACGAGGGTTCCCAGTTTCATTCCCCGGTCAGGTCAAGATGGAAAACTATATTTTTCAGATTGACCTGTGTCTTGGATGTTTATCTATGTAAGTATCTATTATAAAATATAGTATCCTTGAGTTAGTATCCTACGACACAAGTTCACAACTTACTGTGGGGCTAGCTCAATTTGCGTGATATGTCCCTATATATTTATATCTATTTATTTCCAGTGTTGGCACTGTCTAAATTGAGACATTCCCTCGCATAGGATTGGCAATCCAATCTAGATAACAATTTTATTATTTGCTTATTGATCTCAGTACACGAGACGAACTGGGCAGGACACCTGGCTAGGAGGAAAGCTGGTAGTGGAGCCCTACTCCACTGTCACCGACTGGTATGGACCCAATAATGGCAAACGCAGTAAACGTCTTGCAGCTAGGTGGGTCGTCGACATAAAGCAGATTTCTGGTAAGAATTGGATTGCGAAGGCTATGGATAGAGAAGGATGGCGTAGACAAAGGAGGCTTATACCAAAGACAGTGGCCTAACTACAGAAATGAACTGCCTTCGTCTATATTCCCAGACAAGTACAGTCCCGGGACATTCAAAAGTAGAATAAACGAGTATCTCTTGGATAGGTAAGTAACATCCTCGTCTTCATCGTCACTTACCATCAGGTGAGATGGGAGACAAATGCCTAATTATATACTTAATAATAAAAATAAGTAAGACAATACAGTCGACTGGCATCGACTACTACACATGGACAATCCAATGCATTGTCTTGTCCTCGCAGTTATCCAACTAAAAGATAATTTTAAATACGTTATTCGACCGATATTGAGATTACACAAAACACGTTTCAAATGTGATCTACTGATTATCTAAAATATCCGTAATTCGCATATTAATACTGATAATAACACTTAATTTGAAATCGATTCGTTATCTTAATGGTCCTTTAATGTTTAAAAGTATGTAAGCCTTTACCTTACACGAAATATTAAAGAACACTACCAAACCAAATTTCACCCGTACAAAGACCTTCCTCGTGACGTCACGAATATACAAGCGGAACTTCCAACAAAAAAAAAATTATTAAAAAGATTTTTTTATCAAATTAGTCCGCAATATCTGGGAATGTCAGGTACGCGCGGTTTGATTAGCGCAAGTGTGCACACTTCTTCTTTTTATTCGATAATTTGGTCAACTTTTAAGCCCTTATTTTTTTACTACACTTCCCGCGACTTCGTCCGCGGCAATTTCTGTTAACATTTTATATTGATGCTTCGCTCATATTGGTCGCAGCGTAATGTTTTATTAGCCTAAAGCATTCCTCAGTAAATGTACTATCCAATACAAGAAAAATTTTCCAATTTGAACTACTTAGTAGTTCCTGAGATAAGCGCGTTCAAACAAACAAACTCTTCAGCTTTATAATATAAGTTTAGATATATTTGGAACTAGAATCGAATACTGAGTGCCCCCTTTTAGTATGTAACTGTGTGATTTACCAGTCAGCCTGTATAAGTTACTACAGCAAAGCAAGCAAATATATATTTTTATATCTGAAAGTTTTCCCTGTATTTATTTTTGGAAGATCTTTCCATAGTAAAATGAAAAAAGTATGTAATAAGCCTATATTACTGAATGAATGGACTGGCTTACTGGAATAATAGGCCGTTAACCCCTTGTGGAACTTAAGACAAATCTACTCAAACTAAACTTTGCATTTTTAGAGGACAGTCAACCTTGCTTTTTTGCATAGGTAAAAAGGCTTACATCAGCAAAACTAGCATTATTTCTTATACGCCCCCCAACATGCTAAATGGGACCAGGTTTTATACACCTTAGTGCATTGTCTTGGCTATTGGCATAGTGTAAGACTGTACAGTCACTTGTATCCAACGCCATTCATGGCGAACCTTTTTATTTGGTAACATTACGTGCGTGAACGGTAAGACATTGACCTCTGAAGTTATATTATAAGAGCAGTTTGAACTACTTTCATCTTAAATAATAGTGACTATATAAATAAGTACGTAGAGTAGGCAGAGTAGGTGGGTCTATCAAAAGTGCGAGTCGGTCTCACGTGACATGGGTTCCGGACAAAAACGTACATTGGGGTTCACTTTTATTTTTAGTTTTATTTTATGGGATTTTTAAGTCAAGCCACTGATTTTTTTAGCACAGTAACAGCCCCTGACTTCATAATCAAGCCACAGAAAAATAAGAAGTCTTTTAAAAAAACTGATTCGCTTTTTTAAATGCCTCGCGTTCCCAACTTAGGGCGAAACCTCTGATATAACAAAAACAACTGTCTGTGATGACCCTTTTTCTCAGGAACTCATAAAGGTACCAAGCTGAATTCGTATTAAAAACTCAGGTCTATTGTCCCTTGGAGCTGCGAAAAAATCAATCTTCTAAGCCAACGCTATCAAAAGATACAGCTGGTTAGGCCTCAAATTTTCGTGGATTTTCGACACTTGCATCAAACCTACAGGGCACTTCCCGTGAACTCAGAATCTTGAAATTTGGCACGAAGCAACGTCTTATAACACAAATAAAAGAAAAATTGCGAAAAGCATTAATTTTGAGTTACTTACATCATATAATAAAAATATTTTTAATATTTTCAAACTTATTATTATATATAATGTACGGAACCCTTCGTCCGCGAGTCCGACTCGTACTTGGCCGGTTTTTTTTTCCTCTGACTAACAGGGAGTAGGTTAGGTTTGTTAGGTTTCCTTGCAACCAAAATAGAAATGAGCGAGCCCAACTAAAGACGTTACAGTATCGATCCTTGGGATAGGCCGTTGTTCAGCAATGGACTTCTAACGACTGGAATGATGATGATGATAAGAATTGGATTATGGAAGGGAATCCATTCTCTTCTCAGGTCCAACTCTCATCAAAGAAAGCATTAAGGAAACTACTGGTTGGGGGCAAAGCAAGTGGCAGTTCGGGAGCCGAGCGCGCGTATTCAATATCATACCTGCAACCACCGGACAGGCAGTTAAGGATGACACCTCTGACCATTTTATCCATTACACACACACACGCACACATCCTCACACACACACACACACGCGCACGCGCGCACACACACACACACACACACACACACACACACACACACACACACACACACACACACACACACACAGAAATGTTTCCTCTATATAATATTAGTAGTATACAAGTACAGATTAGGGTCTAGTTAATTTATCTGATTGTTTCCTCTGTCTCAGGAAGCGGAAAGAATTTCGTGTTTCCTCGTTGTCTCCGATCTGCATGTTAATGCGTTATTACCTTTTATCGATACGGAAATATCGATAAAAATGTCGTAGCACATCCTCATACATAATATTATCACGTCTTTATCCCTACGGTAGACAGGGCCTAAAGTCATAAGGCCAAAAGGCCACGTTTAGCGTGTTGGTGGGCGTAAAGGAGAAAACGGAAACAAAATAGTGATGTTAGTGCTAACCGCATCGGATATTGTCATGATTGTTTAGATTTTCGCCCATTCCCCTGACCGGCTTCTACGGTCTGCGCGGGAAGAGAAGCAGCTGGCACATTTTACGTTTTTACTTTTCTTCTTGTTTGTGTTTTATTTTGCATTCACAAAGCTATGTTTGATATACTCTTATTAAATTAGGAAATAAAATATGGTGATAAAAATACCCGCCAAGTGCGTCAGACTCGCGCACGAAGGGTTCCGTACCGTTATCTATAAACGAGGCAAAAAAAGTCAAATGTTGTATATAAAAATTTAATTTTGCGGTTGACTCCATACATTTTGTTCGGCCGACTGTAACTACATAAGTTGGTCGAGTTATTGTGTAATTGTACGGTCGATCGATACACTATTATGAATGAAAGGGCACCCCACCAGCACGCTTACTCAGTAACTTTTGACAAATTCGGTATACAATGATTTGATGGTCACTTCAACACCCATTACGGTTTATATATCTTAAACAAAAATAGTCTAAAATACGAAAGCCGCAATGTATTTTGAAGTGCCGATCAAAGGCCGGCTAGTCAATATAGCTAATACGAACGTGGTCTTAACGCCTATTGCGAACGATTAATTCGGGCTAAACTCATAGATGGCGCTATAGGCTTATTCAATATTTCATTCAAGATTAAATAATATTTCCGGCTCATATTTAAACAACTAGCTTTTGCCCGCGGCTTCGCTCGCGTTAAGAAGTATAGAAGTTTCACACAAACTTTTATCCCCTATTTTATGCCCTTGAATTGATCAAAATCCTTTCTTAGCGGATGCCTACGTCATAACATCTACCTGCATGCCAAATTTCAGCCCGATCCGACCAGCGGTTTGGGCTGTGCGTTGATAGATCACTATGTCAGTCAGTCAGTCACATTTGAGTTATATATATTTAGATATTTCTCAGTTTTACCTATTTGGCTTTACTAAGTTTAGGCGAACGCCATCTAGTGACGGGTGGGGAAGTTTGTACTAGTCTATTACACTGCAGCGCCCTCGCCGTTAGTGGAACTAACTACCACGGCATGCTTGCTAGGTAGTTTGCACGTACTTTTAAGAGGCCTTAAGTTGGGGCAATATTTTTGTATGGCATTGGCATTCTATACGTTGTATTATATTCTCTTTAGTGCAAGACACCCGGGACCATCATCATCATCATCATTCAGAGTAGGCGTCACGGTCAATCGACCATGGACATCCTGGTGTCAGAGTTCTTCCTTTAACGACTACCAGATAGCACCCGGGGCCGGCGGACGGTCACCAGTAACTTGAGCTGTTCCTACTTTACGCACTCTGTTTCGATGGCGAGCGAGAGGGGGTTCGGGCAGTGGGATTCCTCTTTCTATTCGGGGCCGGAGGACCAGAGAGGGAACAACCTTCCGCCTGGGCTTTTAAACCTCCTACTTCGTTCTTCGCCGAGTTTCTGATCTCCTTTGACTCTGAAGCTGGCGACGCCTTTGTGAACCCTGACAATCTGGAAATACTAATTGCCACAGGCACAGACAAAGTAGAAGGAAAAAGACCAAGAAACACCTAACTAGATGATTGGATAAAATCCGTGAATAAAATATAGCAATAACCTTAGTTCTTCCAAAAAAAAAATGAGGACATATATTTTTCTTTTTGTACAAATCACACAGATTGGGCTAGCCCCAAAGTAACATCAAGACTTGTGTTAGGGGATACTAACCTAACGATACATAGTATATTTTAAAATAAAGACATACAGCGTGATTTTGAAACTCCTAGCTATATTAAAATCTGTGATTCAGAATCCCTAATGGAATACAGAATTGCAAGAAAAAAGGTAAAAAAACATATGCCTTTGTATAGAAATTCGTCCTGCTGATCGGCGACTTTGTAGACTATGTATTAATATTTATTTATATATATTTGTATGGGAAACCCATATTTTTTTTATTTCGTTTTTTTTCTTGCATTTCTGTATTCCATTAGGGATTCTGATACCGAGATTCCAACATAGCTAGGAGGTTAAAAATAACGTTGTATACATACATCCAAGACCTAAGTCGATCAAAAAATATCATCTTCCATCTTGACCTCACCGAAGGCCCCGGTTTCGCAAAGGTCATCAAAGCCTATTACAGTAGACCAACACAATTAGTGACAACTTGTCATCAGCTATGTCCAGAAGAGCCACGATCGTCGTCATGAAGGGAGAGAAATCGCACACGCCTGGAAATGACTAGACCGATTACCATATACTTCCAAGATAATAACATCCTATACTTAAGCCGTAACATTACTACATGACAAAAGCATGCCTGCAGACATAAATAATAAGTTTAAAATATGTGTTAGCCAATAAACATGTCAAAATTATCAGAATTGCACATAATCTGTCACAATTATATCAAGAGGCGTATTTTCCGACACTTAACTTTATGAACATGACTAAACCACGTTCGTAAATTGCCCTTATCTGTTTATAATATATGTTATTTGACCAATATTTGGCCACGCCCTCCTTTACCTTATTGAGGTCTTCAACCACAGAAATGAAGGTGAGCTCCGTGGCGCAGTGGTTAACACGCCAGCCTGCGACACGAGGGCCCCGGGTTCGATCCCCGGTCAGGTCAAGATGGACAATGATCTTTTTCGGATTGGCCTGGGTCTTGGATGTTTATCTATATATGTATTTGTTATAAATATAGTATCGTTGAGTAAGTATCACATAACACAAGTCTCGAACTTACTTTGGGGCTAGCTCAATCTGTGTGATTTGTCCGTATATATTTATTTATTTAAATATATCAAGATAGAACGACGTTGCCAGAATTTTGCTAAGGAAACGCGCGTTAGTTTTTGCATAAGCCGCGCCCCCAATTTGACGTCATTACTAGCGAAATAGTAATGTGACATGCACGGAAATAAATCGCGTCATATCAATAAACAGTTTTTACAGTTAAAAGCATGTGTTATAGTCGGGACGTGCAAGCTGATTGAATGAACGCTTAACAAATCTTGCACGATCGTGCAAGATTGAGAAACGCGTGTACCGCCCATTTGGCGGTTCTATCTTGATATATTTCTGTGTCTTCAACTGTTTAATCTCTGTGGCTCAGTGGTACCGCAATGCCTTTGAATCGCAGGATCCAGAGTCGATTCTTGGTCAGGTGAAGATGTAACATTATTAAAAAAAAATCAGATTGAATAATGATGATGACATCTCTCAACCGCAAGAAGTCCTCTGCTGGACATAGGCCTCCTCCAAGTCCAGGTCGTCGGGGCATCTGGTCGGTGAGTGTCCGACGCTGCGCTCGTCGGTACGTGGTCGCCATTCAACAAGCCTTCTGCCCCATCGACCATCGGTTCTGCGCGCTATATGCCCCGCTCACTGCCACTTCAAACTCCATTGGCCTAGGTCTTGATATTTATCTATATATGTATCTATCTATTATAAAATATAGCATCTGAGTTAGTACTACAACGTTCACTAAAAAGTTCACAACTTAGTGTAGGGCTAGCTCAATATGTGTGATTTCATCAGATACAGGATTTGGCCTGCACTCTCCTCGCTGGCCAGACGGGTTGCAGAGGTCTCATTTATGTTTATGAACTTTGTTTAGTTTGTACTTCCTAAGTCGCTTACGACCTCCATGGGAAGACTAGGAGTCGTCCTATTCTACTCTGCAGGAAACCACACGGCTATGTGTGATTTGTCCCTATTTATTTTTTTTTTTTTTTTTTTTTTTACTAAATATTGAATTAGGCATTTGTCTCCCATCTCACCTGATGGTAAGTGACTTAAGTGTTTATCTATTATTCAACTGTTCAGGTAGTGAGTACGATAGAGAACCTGCTTATACTTCCGATCCGGAAACTACCTCTATAGTAATCATACTCTTATTACTTAGTATGAACTTAAAGAGAAGGGCCACGATCCTCATCAGAGATCCCAACGCATTACAGAGAGAATTGCACGCGCCTGAAAATGACTAGACCGATTACCATATACTTTCAAGAGCCGTGCGTGACGACTACATGACAAAAGCATACCTGCAGACATAAATAATAAGTTTAAAATATGTATTAGTCAATAAACATGTCGCAATTATCAGAATTTCACATAATCTGTCACAACTATATCAAGACGCGTATTTTCCGAGACTTAGCTTTATGACCTAAATGAGGCAAACGACCGGGTAGCGGCAGTATCAAACTAATCAAAGCATTTACAGGTACATAAGTACCTATGTCCATTTACGAGTCGAAGAAGAAGTTGCCTCGCTGACCTGGGTCTGTGCCTAGGTTATAGATTCTTTACTGTATTTGTCCAATGTATGTCGGAAACGTATGTACTTAGAAAAACGTCACTTAAAAATATGTGACTAATATCGCATTCTTAAAATTGCTTCATATCTACAAAGCCTGCCGATCGGGAAACTAAGATTAGTTATACTTAGTAGACCGCATAAACCAATAATTACTAATATTTTAATCTACTACGGTTCCGGCTATACGTGGCAGTGGGCGGGGCACAAAGCGCGGAACTAAGATTTGTCATTATCATATTCATATACCGAAAACTTGATTGAATAGTGAAAATTTTCTTTCTGTTCGCCACCAAAATAAAAATTGGCCAAGCGTGAGCCACATTTGCGCCCACGAAGCCGAAGCCCGAGCCCTTCAAGACTCAGCAGTCAACACGACTCAACTTTGTTGTTTATGATGATAGCTACCTTGCTAGGTTATTAGCCCATAGTAACAAATATAAAATAGGAAGGAAGCGAAGCGGCAGCACATGGAAGTAAGCGTGGCCTGTGCTTGAGCGGCACAAGAGGGAGCTGCGTGTCACGGAGATGATGAATATGCTGCGCTGGATGTGTGGAGTTTCGCGGAAGAACCGCATAAGGAACAACCGCATTCGCGGCAGTCTCCATGTCCGTAACATAGCAGACAAGCTGCAGGAGAGCCGCCTACGCTGGTACGGTCACGTTTTGAGAAAACCGGAAAATTACATAGGGAACAAATGTCTTGCTATGCCGCCTCCGCCAGGCCCCGGCAGAAGGGGAAAACCCAAGAAGTGCTGGCTTGATGTCGTTGGGGAGGATATGTGTGCCAATGGACTCATAACCAAGGATGCCAAAGATCGTGCGAAGTGGAGAAGAAGAAGCCGGAAAGCGGACACCGGGCTCCGAAGCACCCCAGCTGAGGATGCAACCGGGAACACGCTCAGATGAGAGAGAGAGAGAGAACAAATATAAAATAGGAACTGCCTCCGTGGTCCAGTGGTTAAGGGGTTTGCCTGTAGACCCGGGGGTCCTGGGTTCGATTTCCACGGGAAGCATACTTTGTTTAGCTGCTTCCAGTTTGGTTAGGATATTGCAGGCTTGAATCACCTGATCGTCTGATAATAAAGATGATTCCGTGTTTCGGAAGGCACGTTAAGCCGTTGGTCCCGGCTGCCATATGGTAGTCGTTGAAGAAACCACGTCAGAGGCCGAGAGGCGGTTCTGAAGAACTCTGACAACAGGGTGTGCATGGTCGATTGACCGTGACACCTACTCGAAATGATGATTAGCCCATAGTGGCAGTTAGTGAAACTAACTACCACAGCCTACCGTTAACTGGTCTGCTGCTTTTAACAGGCCTTAATTTGGGCCAATATTTTTGTATGTGTATATTATCTTGTCTTTGCTGGTATACAATGTGTCCCGTCATCAGTGTCGGAGCCTTTAGTGGTATAATACACGGCATTTTTTACTGACAAATCACCCACCATATTTATTTTTTCTCCTTCCTCAAATTTATGCATTTTACATAACTGTAGGAAAAGAATTAAAAGGGCCTTATTCAAATTGTTATAACTTCTAACTATTTTATTGAGAGTTAATATGTTAAGGATTTTATTTTAACAAACATTATGTTCTGTCATTATAAAATAAAAAAGTTGTAGGTTATTGGCCTTTCAGAAAAAGCTAATAATCAAAAAAAATACACAAAGAAATATATTTTTTTTAAATATTTTGGTTAACTCTGTTTTTTTTATTTCAATGAAAATTAGAACATTTTCCTTTCGAATTATAGTCTATGCTATCATATGAAACTAATTTTGTGTTTATAGGTCCTTTACATGAGTAGTTATGGTTTAATTAGTACAAGATCCGGTGCCTTGGTTCCCAAAAAACAAAATGGCTGCCATTTTGCTACAGTAGGAGAAAAAATAATACGAGACCAGTGCCGAAAGCCCTTGAAAATGATAAAAAGTAAACTTAAATTATAGTAGGATTAAACCCATTACAAATTGAAGAGAATACACTAAAAATTAAAGGAAAAATAAATTACGGGCGATCTGAGGTCGGGAAGGGGGAGGGGGTGAGCTTAAGAGTAAAAAACGATTTATATCGATTTCCGGGAATACTACGAGTCCTGTGGAAAAACGATATATGGCAATGATGTAGGTAATAACAAGTTCTACTCCTTTTGTATTTACACTTTTTCCACTTAACCTCAAAATTTATGTGAAAAAATCAAATAACCATGATTTTGTCACCAAGAAGCCATTCGCTGAACTCACACTCTCATGGGCCCCATTTAATGAGTTTACCTCGGGCCCTAGATGATATAGATACGTCACTGAAACTTTTATAAATATTGACAACACTCGCAACAATAATATCGTAATAAATAATTTAACAAAGGGCCAAAGTGCAAGTGCAATGGACGATATCTCACTTCCATATAAACAAGGACAGGGCCACGAGTCTCGTACAAAAAAGTCACATTATCGCATTGAAGTAGATAATGTTTTTATGGTTTAGTGATACTTTTATTTTATTATTACTTTAAACAAATTATCTTGCGAACTAATTCAATCTTTCGTTACAACATTATTATAGAAATAAATCAATTTATAAAGTTTATACCTAATAATATTATGATAATCTATGGTTTATACCTTACTTCATATAAACAAGTTTAGGGGCCCGAGTCTGGTACAAAATTGCCGCACTTCCTCATTATTATGGTTTTACGTAGAACACTACTATTGCATGATATTTCAACCAATCTTAAATTCATTTAAATGTTAACAAAGTCGCCTCTTTTTGAAGTTGGTGAAAAAGAAAAAAAAACTTGCTTCTTTACATACCTACACGAAGTTAGGTTTTAATAACTTGATAAAAATTAGTATATAAGCTTGCTTTTAAACTTAACCCAATGTTGCTCGTTCGCGTGTATTATAGCCTATGTTATACGCTGATAATGTAGATAAGTGAAAGAATGTTTTAAATCAGTGTTGTTGTCTTTTTATTCCTTACAAACACACAAACAACCAAACCTTACCTCTGAAGGTAGGATAGGTGAAAACTTTTTATCTGAAATTACTTGAATATAAAAATAAAAAGTATATAACAAGTAGCTATATTAATGTTCCAATAGCTAGTTTAGTTAAACAAACCATAAATGGTAGTTATTGTAAATCTTGAAGCCAAACATACGTGATATATGCAACAACTATGTCAATATAAACATATGTGTTAGCACAGGTGCTGTGGAGTTTCTCATTTTCTCATGTCCATTTTGTAAACATTTTAGTTTCATCTATACCTATATGTAGTCGTCTATACCACCGTTGCTTAAGGGCCCGCCATAGGCCAGGCGGCGTGGCGGTACAAACGCGGATGGTCTAAACGCGTTGGCTACTTTGGATAGTTTCGTTTTTTAAGAATATTCAAGGGTTATTCGAAAAAGTAAAATACATGATGGCTGCCTTATCTGTAATGCAATTATAATCAAAAGTTTCAAGGTTAATTTTAATGTAGTTGTAATATACCGAGTAAATTAGGCGTGATTTGGAGG
The DNA here is from genome assembly GCA_947532085.1 of Elegia similella. Taxonomy (NCBI): domain Eukaryota; kingdom Metazoa; phylum Arthropoda; class Insecta; order Lepidoptera; family Pyralidae; genus Elegia; species Elegia similella. The sequence goes on from OX383949.1 coordinate 12,017,793, forward strand.
CAACTTTGCAATTTTTTTCTCTCGAGAAAATTTAACGCAATCTTGTTTTTGAGTCAGACTTAACGTTTTTGAGTTACCAGAATTAGTCCTGAACTTTGCTGCATTTTTATTTCAACTTGAATATTTCATTATTATTGATATTACAGACAATCATGCAAAGCAGTGTGAGGTAGTACGGGCCCTTAAGCTTTTTCAGTCCGCGGACCCCTAGATAATAAAGCACAATTTTAAGGACCCCCGTAAAAAGGAATAAATTTAGGACAATTTATTTGAATATGGTTAAAAATAATAGAACTTTGATTTGTGTAAATTTAATAAGGCATCCGCGGAAGACCAGCGTCGTAGTTCACACTACGACATATGCTGAGCGGAGCGGAGACCTTTTTGATACATTAATACCTGTACATTTTTAGGGTTCCGTACCCAAAGGGTAAAAACGGGACCCTATTAATTTCGCTCCGCTGTCCGTCTGTCTGTCTGTCTGTCCGTCTGTCACCAGGCTGTATCTCATGAACCGTGATAGCTAGACGGTTGAAATTTACACGTAATGTATTTCTGTTGCCGCTATAACAACAAATACTAAAAAATAGAATAAAATAAATTTTTAAGGGGGCTCCCATACAACAAACGTGATATTTTTGCTTGTTTTAGCTCGTTATTGATAACGGCAATAGATAGACACTTGAAATATTCACAGCATATTTAGGCAAACATTCACTTTAAAAAAAAAAAATTAAATAAAAATAAAATTAATATTAATGGGGGGCTCCCATACAACAGACATGATTTTTTTGCCGTTTTCATAGATAACGGTACGGTATAACCCTTCGTGCGCGAGTCTGACTCGCAATTGGCCGGTTTTTGTTGATAGCATTGTATATTCCTTTATATTGTATTAAATAAACATTTTTTTCTTTCTTTCTTTCAACTTATGTAAAAAAATATTCGTAGTATTCTTATTTTTATTGGGTTTGTTTTTACTTAGTAGTGAAAATAATCGTCGATTGACCGTGTCATCTACATGAATTGATGAATGATGATGATGAGTGACCAATGCATTCACTGTGGTGCTATCAGACAGACCAGCACTGGCACGAAATTGTCTTGCCACAAAATATATCAGACTGGCGTTGAAAAGGTTAAATAATATACAAATGCAATAAATGTCACTTAACATAAACACGAGTACCACACCTCACTATTACAAGTGTGATATTTGATTTCATCATCATCATCATCAGGTCTTTATAGTCTCCACTACAGGAGCACGACCCTCTCTGTACTACTACTAGGGCCATACTTGGTCAGAGCAGACAGAGGACTTGGCCTACACTCTCCACGCTGGCCAGACGGGTTGGAGAGGTCTCACAGATGTTTATAAGCTTTGTTTAGCTTGTATTTCCTAAGTCGCCTTCTACGACATCCACGGGAAGACTTGGAGTGGTCCTATTCTACTCTGCCGGATACCACACGGTGGATATTTGATTTATTTTCTTTTTTTGTAATTATTCTAATTTTAATAAATATTACGTCAAATAACAATAATACATTTTAACATATATGATGAATAAATTAATTAATCGACATATAAATAATTCTTAACTAAAAATCTAAATTAAAACTTAAATTAAAAATAAAATGAATCTATACTATCTATTCTTGTTTTTGAGTTGTGTCGTGCAAACATTAATCTCAAATACAGTACAGTTAATGCATTGATTTTTCACATTATCCCAGGACTTCAATATAGTATCGCTATTTATATTTTACTAGCGTCTTTATCCGCTTTTTCTATCCTTTTTGTAAATTTTATAATGCGTACCTACATTAAACTCACTGTTGTCCGTAAATACAAGCAAAATTTCACTTTAGTTGTATTTATCAAACCCGAAATGATATCAAAAACGTGTGAAATATAAATTCTATTTACTCAACATTGTCTATAGAAAACGCCAATTTTATAGGTAAGTCCCAATAAGTATTATTTGATACCAACATTGTACTAAACTCCATTAAAACTACTATATCGGTTAGGTATGTTACTTATAGACTAAACAATTTCACTTCGCGGCCTCCAAACCAAGGTTAAGAACTAAAAATTCAACAATGAAATTAAATTTACCTATCATAGTGTATCCGTCCATTCTTCTCCAGTATTTGTTCACCAGATTCTCCAAAGCAGCCATGGTGACCATCGATAACGCACGTTAAGCACTGTAACGTTTCGAAGTTAACCACTGAATGAAATCTTTACAGGAAGAAAAGTTTCCTACTTAAAAACTTCTAGGTCATCAAACGTTCGAAACACTTTACATTTTTTGCGATGCAATGACACTCTTGTGACACAAAAACTAATAAAACGGGGAAAGTGATTGAAATAACAAAAAGATAACAGCAAAAATGATTGAATATGCTCTTCAATTTCACTCTAAACTTATTATCACGTCTGCATTTGAGCAAATAATGAAACAATTTGCGAAACTGAATCTAGACAGTCACATTTTTATTGCTTTTAATTATTATATCACTAATTAAAACAGATTAATAATTCACGTTTGTACGTCAAAGAACATAGCCGCTTACTGTCCGTGGGTCTACCCTATTTTATAATTAGTTAAATGTCAATAGGGAATGTATACAATGCGAGTGATAAGGATATACATTATTGTTAATGGTTAGGTAGTAAATGTGATATTGTTATCGTCATATTATTGAAATACGTATACCTAGTGTTTTAACAAATGTATATAACTTTTGGTTATTTGCATGTGCTATTATTATCATAATTATGTGTATACTAACAGTACTCAGGTGTGTTCTAAATGTAATGTCTCCAGCTCATAATGTGCATTTTTAATAAGATATAGTGTACCTAACAATGTATTTTTTATAAATTAAAATATTGGTTATGGACTTGTTGTTTTTTCTAGCATGACGATCTAGTGTCCCTCTGCTGGGCAAAGTTCTTGGATCTCCAGGTATGTAGGATACATTCGTAATGTACCTACGTTGGGATTAACAATATAATTTTGGTGGTAGAAAGTACGATGCTTACTGACTTACTTTGTTTGTTGAAGTCGTGTAGGTGAGTAAATGTAATTCTTAGCGAGAGGCGGTTCCGAAGAATTCTGACACCAGGGTGTGCATGGTCGATTGACCGTGACACCTACTCGAAATGATAGAGAGAGATAGAATAACAGGTGTACTAACCTAAACATTTTCAATTCAAAATAAAATCCTCAGTACCTACCTACTTTGAAAATCAGCAGGCTATCTAGAATTTTTCGCACGATAACTTGATACATATCCATACTAATTGTTAGATTAAAAAGGTAGATGTTATTTTAAATTAGTTGTGTGAAGATATGTGAAGTTAGGTGAATCATTAAAACCATACTATACTAATATCCTTACTAATATTATAAATGCGAAAGTGAGTTTGTTTGTTTGTTTGTTGCGCTTTTACGCCCTAACTACTGAACCGATCATCATGAAATGTTGCATACAAGTTCTCTGGAGTACGGAGAAGGACATAGCCTACCTTTTCAATCAATCAATCAATCAGCCTATTGCAGTCCACTGCTGGACGTAGGCCTCCCCAAGGGCACGCCACAGTGCACGATCTCCCGCTGTCCTCATACCTACCTTTTATCCCGGGAAAAAGTACTATTTCCGAGGGATCGACATTCACGCGGGCGGAGCCGCGGGCGAAAGCTAGTTATAAATAAATGCGAAAGTACTCGTAACTCTGGCTGTATGTCTGTCGCCTTTTTACGATTCAACCATTGAACTAATTTGGATAAAATTTTGTACAAAGGTAGTTTGAGGCCTGAGGAAGGACTTAGGGTCTATCTTACTATCTTTTATTCCGGAAAATTCAAATTTTCTCACTAGTCGACATATACGCGATAGGAGCCGCGGGCAGGCCTGCGGATCCTATCCTAAAGAAAATAACTGATCGATAAATTCCGGATGAAGGGGTTCATAGTGTACCATAAGGTGGGCCAACGCCCAACGCGCTGCGTCCCTGTTAAAGGACGTATGTAACTTCTAATGTTTGTAATTGTGTGTACGACGCCGCGATTGCCGTAACGTGCTATGCCGTGGTGGACGAGCACGCCTCTCCATAAACGGAAAACGCTCCACGCGCCGCCCAACGCCACGCTAAGTAAATGACGCACCGCGCAACGCCACTAGTATTCCTATCCTAGCAATTGAAATCCATGAGCCTAAAGCGCTTACTAAACCATCCTGAATATCGGACCCGATGAGAGGGACGCCGCTATACGTGCGATACGATTGGAGATATCTCGTATCGTGTATAGCGGCGTCCCTCCCATCGGAACCGATATTCAGGATGGTTAGGCACTTAACCCTAGGTGATATCTATACTATAATATTATAAAACTAAAGAGTTTGTTTGTTTGTTTGAACGCGCTAATCTCAGAAACTATTGGTTCAAATTGGAAAACTCTTTTTGTGTCGGATAGTCCATTTATTGAGGAAGGCTTTAGGCTATAAACCATCACGCTGCGACCAATAGGAGCGAAGCATCAATAAAAAATGTTTTGAAATCGGGGAAAAAATATTCATCTATACTAATAAATCATAATAACAGAAATTGCCGCGGACGAAGTCGCGGGCAACAGCTAGTGAGTGATATGTATCGCTTACCGCTTTGTTTTTGTAAATTCGTCAAACAAGTTCAAAGGGCCTAAACTTCGTTATCATCCCTAGTTAAATATTTGTTTTGGTCATATCACAAGAATTTATTGAGTATTGTTGTTTGTTGCGATAGAATTGTATGTTTATTTATATCAAGAAGAATTACAAGACAATAGACAATAAGCAAAGTCCTTTAGTGGAAGCATTTTACACTTTTATTTTAATTTTAATCAGTATTATTCATAATATTATAAACAATTAACAGATATGTTTTTCACTTCTGCTTCTCAAGTTTATTTAGTTTTGGATTTGACACGAGACAGATTGCAGCTTTTTTAATTATTTTTTGGTATCAAAACCTGTTTTATGTGACTAGTATTTTTACTAGATATATTTATGTCACAGACATTAAAAAATTTGGTAATCTTTGGTTCGGCCCACAGATATTTATAAATAAGCAGATACAACAAGTGAGTAAAAAAAAAAAATAACGCCGCTTATTCCAAAATTCAGAAAACAAAACACTATTGAAAATAAAAGCCAGGATAGAGAAACGCGTAATCCAAAAAAAACTATATTATTATTATTAATAACCATTTGGGAGACACAGGCAGACAAACAAACATGTTAAATTTATATCATCATAGTTTTATATCTTTGAACAGGCCTGAAGAACCTGGTGTTGGGTGGGAGATGTGAAAACCGAGTTAGGTGGGGTTTCTCCAGCAATGTATGTGACTGGGGTGCCACTCAGTCTATGGCCCACCTTTTGCCGTGTCCCAATTGCCCCACTTCTTGTATAAAGGAAGATCTTAACGAGGCCAAGGACAAGGCAGTCAGCGTGGCCAAATATTGGTCAAAATATATTTGAAAACAGCCATCTCTGTCTCGATAAGATCATTAAAGTATCACGTCTTTTTCCCTTACAGGGTAGACAAAGCCTAGGTCTGTAAGACCTGAAGACCACAATTTATATCACTCAGCTTTATATATCGAAAGTTAAAAAAGGGGTGAACATTTTTCCGAAATAAACACATTTCTTATCTCCATCATCTTTTCTTGTCTCCAGTTTCCAAAATAAAACGAGTATTTCCTCTGATTGGCGATCAATGAAATCATATAAAACTCAACGGGAAGGTCTTATAGGTCTTATCAGTTCTCTTATCACCTGACGCACTATTTCACCGATAATTTATACGAATCCAATTGTAGTATTTGAGAATTTGATTCGCCCCAGATCTTAATTATAATAATACAAAGTATTTTAACGATAAAACCAACGAGTAATCGCGCTAACCGTGATCTTTTGGTCTTATTGCCTTTGGCTCGACGGGACAGCCTCTGTGGTCCAGTAGTTAAGGCGTTTGCCTGTGGACCCGGGGTTCTATTCCCACCGGAAGCATACTTTGTTTAGTTGTTTCCAGTTTGGTTAGGACATTGCAGGCTTGAATCACCTGATTGTCTGATAATAAAGATGATTCCGTGCTTCGGGAGGCACGTTAAGTCGGTGGTCCCGGCTGCCATCTGGTAGTCGTTAAAGGAACCACGTCTGAGGCCGAGAGGCGGTTCCGAAGAACTCTGAAACCAGGGTGTGCATGGTCGATTGACCGTGACATCTACTCGAAATGATGATGACCGTGAACGAGTGTAACTATAAGAGCGAATGGAGACCAAAGTACTCTTTGTACATACATACATAGTATCACTTTGTCCCTTGCGGGGTAGACAGAGCCCAGGACTATAAGATCTTATGGCCACACAGCATATTCGTGGGCAAACGGACGGAATCATAATAGTGATGAGTACTAGCCGCATCGTTTATTGACATAATTCTTAGATTTTTGCCCATCCCTTCGGCCGGCTTCAACTGTCTGCACGGGAATAGCAGCTGGTCTATTCTGCATTTTTTAGGGTTTTCCGTAGCTCAAAACGAAATAATGGAACCCTTATAGGATTACTTTGTTGTCCGTCTGTCTGTCTGTCTGCCTGTCAAGACCTTTGTTCCTTTTTCTCAGGAACGCGTAGAGGTATCAAACAGAAAATATCAAATACACAAGTCTACTGTCCCTTGGAGCTGTGAAATAATCAAACTTCTAAGCCAACGCAATCAAAAGATACAGCCTTTATGCCGCAAATTTTCGACATTCATTCGTAAACCGAAACCTACCAGGTACTTCCCGTGAACTCAGAATCTTGAAATTTACGAAGCAACGTCTTATAGCACAGATAAAGGTAAAATTGCGAAAAGCATATATTTTTGGTTACATCATATAATAAAAATATTTTTAAACTTATAATGATACGAAACCCTTCGTACACGAGTCCGACTCGCACTTGGGCGGCTTTTCTCTCAACCAGCATGGAAGGTGATGAGCTAGACAATTGTACTCCATTTTAGACCTTATCACATTCACTTAAGAACTGATGTATATACCTACATATATTGTTCGTGAAGACGTGACATACCTATGTATAATTATATGTTTTACGTGCCAGCTATTGTTTGTCACTAGGTGGTTCCCCGTGGAGAATCTCTGTGCCAAATTAGGCTTAGTGTGCCACTAGGCTAATTAGGGTTTAATCTTCAAGATAATGCTTTATGGCTGTTTTTAAAGGAGTCATATATTAAGTACTAGCTGTTACCCGCGACTTCGTCCGCGGCAATTTCTGTTATTATGATTAATTAGTTTTTTTATTAGTATAGAATAATTTTCCCCCGTTTTCAAAACATTTTTCATCGATGCTTTGCTTTTATTGGTCGCAGCGTGATGTTTTATAGCCTAAAGCCTTTCTCAATAAATGGACTATCCAACACAAAAAGAATTTTCCAATTTGGACCAGAGGTTCCTTAGCGCGTTCAAACAAACAAACTCGTCAGCTTTATAATATTAGTATAGATTAGTATTAGTATAGATATAGATTATAAACCGTGATTATCCTAACTACTCGTAATATTAAATGCGAAAGTGAGTTCGTTTGAGTATGACGCACGCCCTATCTAGTGAACTTATCGTGATGAAATTTTGTATAACCGTTGTCTGGGATACCGAGAAGGACATAGGGTACATTTTATCCCGGGAAAAATTACTGATCCGGAGGAAACTACATTGACGCGGACGCAGCCGCGGTCTTCCCTTCCATGCTGGTCTCGGAGAAAAGAAAAAACGCAGAATGCAACGGCAGCTGCTTCTCTTCCCGCGCAGATCATAATAACCGATCGAGGGATTGGGCTAAAATCTGCAGAATCATGTCAATAGGCGATGCGGCTAGCAACGAATCACTATTTTGATTCCTTTCCGTGTAGATGGAATCTACACGCCCTCCAACTAGGCTCTGTTAACCCCGCAAGGGAAATAGACGGGCGGGATACTATGTATGTACGAATATGGAGCCGCGGGTGAAAGCTAGCAAAAGACATTTACTAGTTATTCTTTAACATGGAAGGTAACTACAGTACATGGAAGTACTTTGTACTTGCTCCGTGATTCAGGTCTTCATCAACCGCTGTTTACGGCAAATACTTGGCATTTCTGGCCTAAGAAGATCTACGACGATCGTCTGTGGGAGGCGTGCCGGGAAATGCCAATAGACAATCAGATTATGTGCCGCAAATAGACGTGAATAGACCATAAACTCAGGAGGGACACACACATTTCGGGGCAAGCCCTTGAGTGGACCCAAAGTGGACTCTAAATAGATTAAACTATCAGTCGTGGCGGAAACAACTTTTTCATACTAAATGCGGTCACCGACCGCTTGGGCATAGCCGGGTAAGTAGAAACTGTTTGAAAATCAAGTTTCTTTGTACATCGCTTTATAATAATCATAATCATCATCATTTCGCGTAGGTGTCACGGTCAATCGACCATGCACACCCTGGTGTCAGAGTTCTTCGGAACCGCCTCTCGGCCTCTGACGTGGTTCCTTTAACGACTACCAGATGGCAGCCGGGACCACTGGCTTAACGTGCCTTCCGAAGCCCGGAATCATCTTTATTATCAGACAATCAGGTGATTCAAGCCTGCAAAGCTTCATGTCCAAACTGGAAGCAACTAAACAAAGTGTGCTTCCGGTGGGAATCGAACCCACGACCCCCAGGTCAACAGGCAAACGCGTTAACCACTGGACCACGGAGGCTGTGTTTATAATAATAATAATAATCTTTATTTCGGACATAATCCATATTACGTCAGTAATGACAGAAGTACTTAATCTAATGTTAGTAACAGGAAACACGTATAACACACATCACACAACAAAACAACAATACTTACTCACAGCTAGGTTGCCATCCACTGGCCACCGGTATCTGTACATTCACCTCAGTATGAAGGCGCATCCAGTGGCCCAGTAGTGGCGAGTCCCATCTGTCAGTTACTACGCGCAGACTACTATTTAAGCTAGCACGTAGGCAACTTAATAGTGCCGCACACCTCTTTCTTATAATTGCATAAAAGCAGTCTGTATTTGCGGCGGCAAACATTGCTGACGCGCTACAAAAACGCGGCAGCCCAAACAATATTCTGAACGCATCATTGTATTGAACGCACAAAGCGCTGTATGTGCGCCGCGAATAGTCAGCCCAGAAACTGCACGTAGTGTAGAAGGACTGGCAGTAAGCTTTAAAAAGTGTCACTTTTACTTCTTTACTACATCGTGCAAATCTGCGATTTATGGTTCGAGTTTTTTACTAAATGTTGTATTAGGAGATGAGAGACAAATTCCATCTTACCTGATGGTAAGTGACGATGAAGACGAGGATGTTACATGCCTATCCAAGAGATACCCATTTATTCTACTTTTGAATGTCCCGGGACTGTACTTTCAGCGAGACGAGAACATTTAATTTAATATCCATATTGTCAGAGTGCATCATAAATCCATACTTCCATACCCTAAGTTCCATACTAATACTAATATTATAATACTTAATACTAATATTATAAATGCCGAAGTTACTCTGTGTGTCTTCTTTTCACGCTTCAACCATTAAACCAATTTGGATGAAATTTCGTATGAAGGTAGTTTAAGGCCCGGGGAAGGACACAGGGTACCTTTAATTCTGGGAATTTCTACTATTCCCGAGGGATCAACACTAACGCGGGGGCAGCTGCGAGCAAAAGCTAGTAGTTGATAAATAGCTAGTCTGCCATCTTGAGTGTTCCGCCATGTTGGATTTAGAATGACGTCACACAGCTAGCCATGCATTGTCATTCAAACTATACGAGTATACAAAATTTCAACTCACTTGGTGGAAGAACTTATCCTTACTAATATTATAAATGCGAAAGTGAGTTTGTTTGTTTGTTTGTGACGCTTTCACGCCGTAACTACTTAACCGATATTATGAAATTTTGCATACAAGTTCTCTGGAGTGCGGAAAGGACATAGGCTACCTTTTATCCCGAGAAAAAGTACTATTCCCGAGGGATCGACAATGACGCAGGCGGAGCCACGGGCGAAAGCTAGTCATATATAAAACTTACTGCTGATCGTGAAAACTGGGCTTCCGTTGAGGTGGGGGGAGTGATCCTCGATCTTTTCTGAGGGTTTGACGACATCAGGAGCTCCGACCATGCCTGTGGACAAATAAAGCTTTTGTTTAATAATGTCTCAAGTCTTTTCTCTATATGAGGTAGAAAGAAAGAAAGAGAAAGAAAGAAGAAAGAGAAAAAAGAAGTGTAGCATACAGACAGCAGGATTTAAGTATGTAGGGCACCAACGTGTAATGATATCTTCTCCGCAGCTTAAGAGTAAATAGGAGGGCTGTGTTTCCATACAAGTGTAGTCCCCTGGTTCCTCCCGAATAGTACCAGTAGAGCAATGAATTATTACCAAAAAAAAATCTATTGATCATCATCATCATTTCGAGTAGGTGTCACGGTCAATCGACCATGCACACCCTGGTGTCAGAGTTCTTCGGAACCGCCTCTCGGCCCCTGACATGGTTCCTTTAACAACTACCAGATGACAGCCGGGACCACCAGCTTAAAGTGCCTTCCGAAGCACGGAATCATCTTTATTATCAGACAATTAGGTGATTCAAGCCTGCTGTGTCCTAACCAAACTGGTAACAACTAAACAAAGTATGCTACCGGTGGGAATCGAACCCACGCCCCCCGGCAACAGGCAAACGCCTTAACCACTGGACCACGGAGGCTGTTATTGATATATGAGCATGTCCCTATGTTTTAATTTTTTTCATAATTGATATGAACCTTCCTGATGGTAAGCGGTCACCGCTGCACATAGACAAGCGTTGCCGGCCTTCAGGTTTTAAATATACTAACTTCATTAGGATATCGAACATATGACCGTCCACGTGATAATGAACGGAGAAAACCCGTGGTCGTATTGATCCATGCCGGCCACTAAGATAAGTGGGTCAGTCTGACAACCGACACGGTTATTTTAATTACCGGGTTCGAATTTCGTTACACTTGTGAGGCGTCTCAGGTGTACCGAAATGTGTTGGTTTGGTGCACCTTTCACACCATGCCATTCTTCAACTTGCTATTCAGTGGTATCAACCTGACGCCATTACCGGGTACGCGCGCCTGGCTAGCTTCTCGAGCTGCTACTTGCTTTTCCTCCCAATACATGCAACCCTATCCCAAATCCAAGAAAATTCTAAGTTCCCCAGCTTGAAAATGCTTGTCATGGGCAGCAGCAGCGTCGGAAGTACAAGAAGCCAAAGAAACTGCGCTCGCCAACCCGCCTGCCAAGTGTGGTGAGTATGGCAATGGAACGAAGAATCCTTTGTCCAGCAGTGGACTTCTGAGGGCTAAAATGTTGATAATGATGATGAACCTGACACCAACAGCATAACCCATGAAGCATTCAAGATAATCTTCATAAATAAATAAATAATAAATAAATATATACGGACAAATCACACAGATTGAGCTAGCCCCAAGGTAAGTTCGAGACTTGTGTTATGGGATACTAACTCAACGATACTATATTTTATAACAAATACATATATAGATAAACATTCAAGAACCAGGACAATCTGAAAAAGATCATTTTCCATCTTGGCCTTGCCGGGGATTGAACCCGGGCACTCCGTGTCGCAGGCCGGCGTGTTAACCACTGCGCCACGGAGCTGTCTTCATATCGACACTCCTCATATTAAAGCACAAGTACGAAATTTTTCACACAGGATGACAATGTCATGAATTGACTGAATACATCTTTTATCCATACTTCCATACTAATATTATAAATGCCAAAGTAACTCTGTCTGTCTGTCATCTTTTCACGCATCAACCATTGAACCCATACAACCATTGAATTTCATACAAATGTATGAAATTTGGTATGGAGGTAGTTTGAGGCCAAGGGGGGTACCTTAATTAATTCCAGGAAATTCTACTATTCTCTATACATCAAGTAAATTTATCTCCGACATTCCTTAGTCCCTTGAAGGGGTGACTCAGCCCGTCAAAAGGAACCTTTCCTATTTGACAAATGCTAGAAACCACCACGGTTATAATGGACATCTCAGTTTATAACACAAAAATACAAAATCTGTTGTCGGATGAAAATACCTATAAACAAAATGCTAGAAACTAAAAAAAATACATTGTCGTACGGGCACCTTTCTGTAAAAATGAATTTTCTTACCCAGCTTACGTCCTTGGGTTCACTCGCGTTTCTTTCCCTGATTTCAATTATCCTTTTTTAAGGTTCCGTACCCAAACGGAACCCTATTAATCAGTAGTCTGTCTGTCCGTCCGTCTGTCTTTCACCAGACTGTATCTCATGAACCGTGATAGTTAGACAGTTGAAATTTTCACAGATGATATATTTCTGTTGCCGTTATACTAAAAAAAAGAATAAAATAAATATAAGAGGGCTCACATACAACAAACATGATTTTTTTGCTTGTTTTGCTCGATATCGATAACAGCAACAGGTAGACGCTTGAAATATTCACAGAATATTTAGTTATATATTAACTTAAAAAATAAATAATTTAATTAAAATTAAATTAATATTTAAGGGAGCTCCCATACAACAGACATGATTTTTTTGCCGTTTTTATAGATAATGGTACGGAACCCTTCGTGTGTGAGTCCGACTCGCACTTGACCTGTTTTTTTTTTAATAACTGTTTATCAGAAGAGCATTGTGAATGCAAAATATTCATATTCAAAATAAGCAAAATAAACAATTGTTTATTTAAAATATATGATGTTATTTATCGCAAAAGCAAAAATATCTGACATATTGCTCGCATGAGAACAATGACGTATTATTGAGTCGAAAATGGCACAATAAGAATTTAACAAATACCCGTAGTCATCATTGTTCTAGTGAACGAACATACATCATTGGTAGTTCGTTTGTTGTATGATTTTATAGTGGGTATTGAAGTCTGTAACCGTTCTGTGACTATTGGATTGCAGCGCCTTGTAGTGGCAGTTACTGGAACTGTAGTTAAATAAATAAATAAATATATACGGACAAATCACACAGATTGAGCTAGCCCCAAAGTAAGTTCGAGACTTGTGTTATGGGATATTAACTCAACGATACTATACTTTATAACAAATACATATATAGATACACATCCAAGACCCAGGCCAATCTGAAAAAGATCATTTTCCATCTTGACCTGGCCGGGGATCAAACCCGGTCACTCCGTGTCGCGGCCTGGCATGTTGACCGCTGCGCCGCGGAGGTAGTCAAAGTAGACCGTAGTAGTTAGTTCCAGTAACTGCCACTACAGGGGCTGCTGTCAAGCTTGCTAGGTAATTTGTACGTGTTTAGTCGTGGTAGAGCCAAGTTACCGGCAAAATGAATTGCTGGTAGCATGAATGGGCCAACTCGTCCGGGGAAGTACCACACTCTCACAGAAAATCGTCGTCTGAGTAGAAGCTTTACCGCTTCTATGCTTCGATCGGTAAGTAAGAAAGCCGGAGGCCCATCCTTCCCCCTCCGCTCCCCATTTCCTTCCCCCAACTCCTTGAAAGGCCGACAACGGACCTGCCACACCCTGGTGTTGCAGTTGTCCATGGGCGGCGGTGGTCACTTACCATCAGGTGACCCGCTTGCTCGTTTGCCGTCCTATAACATAAAAAAGTGCTTTTATTGGGCCTTAACCCGTCAAGACCCTATTTATGATAAAGTTTCAAAAACTATATCATTAACATTTTTTAATGTCATCAAGTTTTTGAGGGGTTAAGTTGGCCAATATTTTTTAGCTCTGATTACTGGTGATGCCCGGTGGTCCCGGGTGACTTGCACCCAGGAGCCTTCTGGCAACGTAGCTTTTGGCCCATAAGGCAAAAGTTGAGAGTTGCTGCTCTCCAAAGGCTTTTGCCATTGATTCTCAGATTGGCCCTTCAGGCTATGCATGCACGTAATCGCGGCCCATCAGGCAATATGAGAGTTTGCTGTCTCTCCAAGCAACGCCCAAAGCCGGGGTCCGTCCCTCCTGGGGGCCCTTTGGTGATTGTATGTTTTTTTTAAATGTTTGCTACCTCAGAGCTCCGTCAATGATAAACCAACTAGCTGTTGCCCGCGACTTTGTCCGCGGCAATTTCTGTTATTATGATTTATTAGTATAGATGAATAATTTTTTCCCCGATTTAAAATATTTTTTATTGATGCTTCGCCTTCCTCAATAAATAGACTATCCAAGACAAAAAGAATTTTCCAATTTGAACCAGAAGTTCCTGAGATTAGCGCGTTCAAACCAACAAACAATCAAACAAACAAACAAACTCTTCAGCTTTATAATATTAGTATAGATTTGAAAAAAGATTTTTATACGGTATGCCTTCAGATTCGTGTCATTTCAGTTCGTCAAAATCGGTTCAGTAGTTTGATTTGAAATGTTCCCAGAAAGTGTTCCCAGCATTGGTACCATAGGAAAAGTTGTTCATGTTGATGGTCTGAGTCACCACTTTAAGGTAACGTCGACGTTTACACGTGTAATATTGTTTGCTGCATTTAAGAGCACACGTCAGCATATTTATATGGAAGTCCTTTATTATCTTTTTCAAAAACTTTACTACGATGATATGTCTGGCAGGTCCGCATCCATTATCTATACTTCTATACTAATATTATAAAAAAATATATTTAAATAGGATAGGTATATAAGAACAAATCACACAGATTGAGCTAGCCCCAAAGTAAGTTCGAGACTTGTGTTATGGGATACTATATTTTATAACAAATACATTATATAGATACACATCCAAGACCCAGGCCAATCTGAAAAAGATCATTTTCTATCTTGACCTGGCCGGGGATAAAGCTGAAGAGTTTGTTTGTTTGAACGCGCTACTCTCAGTAACTACTGGTTCAAATTGGAAAATCATTTTTGTGTTGGATAGTCAATTTATTGAGAAAGGCTTTACGCTATAAAACATCACGCTGCGACCAATAGGAGCAAAGCATCAATAATAAATGTTTTAAAAACGGGGGAAAATTATTCATAGTTGAGGACATCCGACGCGTGCGATGCGTAAACGGTTTAAGTTACTCAAAAAATGTGTAATAAAGAATATAAAAAATTTCCGTGACAGTCTTCGATCTAATATAATGGTAGACACGATTCGCGCTCGTTAAGTGGCACCGGCAAAACAGCGGCCTCATCGAGTTTCGGAGCTGTTTTGTCCACAGTTTCAATAAACCGCGCTAGCACTCACACGTCTCGCGTTGACTAAGGTCAGTGAAAAGATGCAAAAGCTACGCGTCAAAAGTGAAAAAGAAAGATGGAGTGTCATACTTTCCGTATGTACCGTTTTTGTTGTTGTTTGTAAGTATGCATGATGTTTTGGTTCGGGGACATTATTTAGGCTTCATTTTGTATGAGACTGTGTATCTACCATTAAATTTGATCGAAGGTGACAGTATATGTCTATAATAACAGAAATTGCCGCGGACCAAATCGCGGGCAAAAGCTAGTTGATATATAAAAAAATACAACCGAAATGATAACCTACTCAATTTTTTAAAGTCGATTAAAAAGATTTAACTTTGATTGGCGATTGTCGTCATTGTTTAAAAATATAATATTCAATTAAGATATTAATCACAGGATTATTAAAGATAACTGTCTTGTCCAATGAACTTTGGTTGATTGAACGTCACGTGTTCATAGTCGATTAAGGTACCACAGATTCGATACTACCGGCGAGAGAGGAGGACTCTCTCTGGTTCGTGTGCAGTTGGCACCTCAGAACAATTGAGGTTGGCACACGAACCAGAGTGAGTCCTTCTCTCTGGAGGGTAACCAGAGAGAGTCCTCCTGTTTGGAGGGTAACCAGAGAGAGTCCTCCTCTCTGGAGGATAACCAGAGAGAGTACTCCTCTCTGGAGGGTAACCAGAGAGAGAGAAAGAGAGTCGTCCTCTCTGGAGGGTAACCAGAGAGATTTCTCCTATCTAGAGAGTAGCCAGAGAGAGTCCTCCTCTCTGGAGGATAACCAGAGAGAGTCTTCCTCTCTCGAGGGTAACCAGAGAAAGAGAGTCCTCCTCTCTGGAAGGTTATATTCTTCCCACCGTACAAATATTCTTACCAAATATTTTGCCGTCACTGCCATTCGACTTTGGAACAGCCTCCCTGAAAACTTTATGAGGGCGCAGTCACGTGAAGAAATGAAATTTATTATTTGCATTTCATTTATGTGCAGGCAAACACGGTAGAAATACATTTTAGGACAAAGAGTTTATCAAAATTCTATTGGACAAGTTCCAAGACCAGCCAAGAAATAAAATAGCACTAATGAGTCATGACGGAAATGATCTAATAACTATGAAATGATGCAAAATATTGATTATCTATGATTTGGCTTTATAATCTAATCGATAATAATCGATTGACGTTGAATACGTTATTTAGTGATTAGGTTATAATCTAGTTATAATATCAGAATTAGTAAAAATGTTAGAGCCAACTGCTTCTTCCATGCTGGTCTGGGAGAAAAGAAAAAACGTAGAATGTACCAGCTGCTTCTCTTCCCGCGCACACCGTAGAAACCGGTTAAGAGAATGGGCAAAAATCTAAAGAATCATGACAAAAGGCGATGCGGCTACCAACACATCACTATTTTGAATCCGTTTTTCCACCTTAACGCCCACCAACACGCTAAACGTGGCCTTTTGGTCTACCCCGGTCCTACCCCGTAAGGGATAAGGACGTGATAATATGCATAATATATATGTTAGAGCCAACTACAATCGTCTTATCTGCCAAAAACAAAAAAAAAAACATTTTTACAAGGTTTTATTAGCTTCACCTGATGTTTGTTTGTTTGTAACCGACTTCTTTGAACTCGATTTTCACCCACGTTACACGGAATGGCCGGTTTTTAGAGTTCCGTACCTCAAAAGGAAAAAACGGAACCGAAGGATTACTCGGTTGTCCGTCTGTCTGTCGGTCTGTTAAGACCCTTTTTCTCAGGAACGCGTAGAGGTACCAAGCTGAAATTAATATCAAATACTCAGGTCTACTGTCCCTTGGAGATATGAAAAAATTAAAATTCTAAGGCAATCATAAGATACAGCTGGGTATGCCGCAAATTTTCGTGTTTTTTCGACATTCGCAAGGGAATCAAAACCTACAGGCTATTTCCCAGGAACTCAGAATCTTGAAATTTGGTACGAAGCAACGTCTAATATCACAGATAACGAAAAAATTGCGAAAAACATTAATTTTGACTTACATCATATTTCAATTTTTTTTATAATTTCAAACTAATTACATATTAATATACGGAATCATTCGTTCGCTAAATCACCCATTCAAGAATTGGACAGGGTTTTTTTTTTCTTTTTTATGAATATTTTGAATGCGTTTGACCTATATCTTGCCTGGTGGGAAGCAATGATGAGGTCTAGGGTGGTACACGCAAACTCAAATAATGCCTATTCACCATAGGTTTAAAAAAAAATTGGAGACTTCATACTTCTATGCTATTCACTCTTGCCTTGAAAATCCCTAAATTGTACGAGTCGGGAAACAGTGATGCGGGGAGGGAATTCCATTCCTTCGCAGTTCGCATAATGAAGGAGGAGGCAAATCTAGAGGTGCGAACAAAAGATTATACTTACATATCAAAAGTATCCTTACTAATATTATAAACTAGCTTTCGCCCACGGCTCCGCCCGCGTCAATGTCGATCCCTCGGGAATAGTACTTTTTCCCGGGATAAAAGGTAGCCTATGTCCTTCTCCGTACTCCAGAGAACTTGTATGCAAAATTTTCTCTATTCCCGAGGGTTCGACATTGACGCGGGCGGAGCCGCGGGCGAAAGCTAGTATGTAATAAAGTAGTTCCGAATAAATTAAACAACGAGTGTATTCTAATGGCTTCGGAGGCATACCGTCCATTTCCCACAGTTTCTCTTGTTTGGAAAGCATGTGTTATTAAACATTGTTTCGGCTGCGGAGCTAGAACTGATATTATTCCAACATTACCACTATCGCACCACCGGTCGCAATACAATACGATCGTGTTCAATAATATGCTTGTTTAAAAAAAATAGCATTTAAAATAATTCCATCTTATAGATTATTGAAAAGTATAATATACGTGTGGTATCCGGCAGATAGCCGAGCCGTGTGGTAACCGGCAGAGTAGAATAGGACCACTCCAAGTCTTCCCGTGGATCGTAGAGGGCGACTTAGGAAATACAAGCTAAACAAAGCTTATAAACATCTAAGAGACCTCTCCAACCCGTCTGGCCAGCTTGGAGAGTGTAGGCCAAGTCCTCTGGCTGCCAAGTATGGCCCTAGTAGTACAGAGAGGGTCGTGCTCCTGTAGTGGAGACTAAAAAGGACATGATGATGATGAATATATACGCATTTTTTCTTTTTTCAATCAAACAAAAGATGATAGAGATAAAAGCGCATCAAAGTTCAGGAGTGAGTGGGGGCTGATGACGCAACAGGCCGATAAAAAGTGTACCGGACAGTGACGTCACGCGGAACTTTGAAATTTGTTAATTCGTTTTTGGAGTCCCAACATTGGCCCCATAGGAAAAGTTGTTCATTTAATGGGCTGAGTCAGTTCAGGAGAACGTCCATGGTTATATTACACGCGATATAGTACTGTTCAGTTAGTATCTTACGACACACTTTCACAATTTACTGTGGGGCTTGCTCAATTTGTGTGATATTTATATGTCCCTTTACATATATATATATTTATTTATGTATCAAATAAAAGGGCTCACTGAAAATAACTCGAAACATAAAGTGATAATGATAGATTGACAATGAATCATAACTCGGTAACCACCTTACTTACATATGTTTACAGGAAAAGTAAGATGAATACATCAGAACCGAACAATAGTAAATACGTGTCCGTCACATAGAGTTAATGACGTTATACAACCAGACAAACGCACAAAAGGCGCAGTTGTGACTTTGAATATGACTTGGTCATGAATAAAAGGTTTTAATTTGGTTCTGCACGAATTGCGACATTATTTAAAGTTCTATATTCAGAGCAGCCTTTGTGGTGCAGTGATTAACAGGCTTTTCTACTACGCGAGGGACTCCTGGTTCGGTTTCCAGCACGGAAATAACTTGTAGGTACTACCTACGCGTATACCAGAGACTTAAACTTTTATTACTAGCTGTTGCCCGCGACTCCGCCTGCGTTATGTTCGATCCCTCGGGAACATTAGAATTTTCCGGAATTAAAGCTTCTTTATGTCCTTCACTGGGCCTCAGACTACACCAAATTTCATCCAAATTGGTGTAATGGTAGAAACGTGAAAATAACACAGAGAAACAGAGTTACTTTCGCATTTATTTGTAATTCGCTGGTGCCCGCGACTTCGTCCGCGGCAATTACTGACATTATGATTAATTAGCTTTTTTCTTAGTGTATAGATGAATAATTTTCGCTCGTTTTCAGAACATTTTTATGCTTCGCTTCTATTGGTCGCAGCGTGTTATTTTATAGCCTAAAGCCTTCCTCAATAAATGGACTATCCAACACAAAAAGAATTTCCCAATTCGAGCCAGTAGTTCCTGAGATTAGCGCGTTCAAACAAACAAACAAACTCTTCAACTTTATTATATTAGCATAGATATTAGTATAGTGTGGATTTAATGATTCATCTAACTTCACATCTCTTACACAATTAAATTATAAGTAAAATCTGTCTACCATTTTAATCCAATAATTTATTTCAAATGGAGCACTGTTAATTAGCCCTTACTTAATATGTAAATTCCAACTTACAGCCAATAGGCTAGTTTCCTGGGCCAAAATAATAACATTACAATTAGTCCGTCAGCTAGATAATCAAAAAATATTGGACACGTATTTTTTCTTTTGTCAATTAAACAATAAATGGAAAAGATAAAGCGCGTCAAAGTTCATAAGTGGGGGTTTGTGACGTCAAAGTTTGCTTAAAAGTGTAGCAACTATGACGTCACACGAAATTTCAATGGGCTCTATCCTTATCAATTTTTATGCAATCGACAAAAGAAAAAATACATGTCCAATATTTTTTCAATTACTAACTGACGGACTAATTATAATTTTTTAGGAAACTAGCCTATTATAGGAAACTTAACAACCATGCACAGTTAACTATGGTTTGGGATCCGAATGCATAATTTTTATCGGCATACAATATATATAAAATATGTATGATTGGTATAAAAATATTCCCTATAAAGGTTGTTACGCATAATAATTTGTATGAATAATTATGCCCAACAATCTTTATGCGAATTATTTTTATGCAAAAGAAACCGTTATGCATATCAATATTTTCTTTATGCAAACACCAAATCGTTTACAATCAGGGTGGCCACCGCAGAATTAATAAAATAATCAAGTACTAACATCCACGTACAGCGTACGTACCTGTGGTACGTACGTAGGAGTTTATGAGACATCGCGTCGCGTAACGTGCGAATAGCATACTTGAAATCTAACTTTACTGTTCTGTCTGTTATGTCTTTTGTTTTCTGAGTGACACCCATGTCAAAGAACTTCACTCTTCCAGCAATCTCCTTCTCCATACGCCTCGTCATCGGAGTGGGGTTTTCGAACATTCCTTTACAGTACAAGCCGTGCAGCTTTGGAACTCCCTCCCAGTCAGTATTCGCGGAGCACGCAGTCGTCTGACATTTAAAAACGCAGTAGTAATATCGAAGAGTATTTGAAAAAGTATTTATGTAAATAGTATTTTATTATGTATTTTGGTATTTAAGTTTATTATGATTTTAGTTCGCTATGGATTCTTTAACTTTAGCTTTTGTTTTTGCACTTAGTTCTACATTTTGTTATCGGCATAGTTATTAAAAGGAAGAAAGATAATGTGACGTCACTAAATCTTAAAATTTAGAAATATTTTTTTCGAATATCTAAAGGCAAAGCTCCAACCCGCCTGGCCAGCGTGGAGAGTGTAGGCCAAGTCCTCTGGCTGCTCTGGCCAAGTATGGCCCTAGTAGTATAGAGAGGGTCGTGCTCCTGTAGTGGAGACCAAAAAGAACCTGATGATGGTGATGAAAGGCAAAGCACTGTAAAAGAATTCGCATAAAAAGAATTTCATCATGATTAGGTCTTTTTAGTCTCCAGTGCAGGAGCATGGCCGTCTCTGTATTACCAGCCATACTTGGCCAAAGCAGACAGAGGATCTGGCCAGACGGGTTGGAGAGGTCTCATTGAAGTTTATGAGCTTTGTTTTGCTTGTATGTCCTAAGTTTTAAAAGAACTTCAATGAGACGGAAATCTAAGACGCACAGAAACGAAGCAACAGAAACACACCTCAAAGAATAGTTTTCTTTCCTGCATGAGGCAGGTGTAGTGCCTCACGCAGAAAAGAGAACTGTTCTTTGAGGTGTGTTGACAAACAAACAGATACTGGGACAAGTGAAACGAAAACCGCTTGTGAAATAATGCTATCTGTTATAAAGGAAATTACTTCTTTTGTTAGAATTCCGTGCGAACGAGTGACAAAACGGAACCCTTATCTAGTCGAGTTGATTGTATGTCCGTCTGTCATAGTCTTCTTCAGATATCTTTATATAGAGACCAGGGGGTCTCTATATAAAGATCTCTAAATAAAAGAGTCTCTAAATAAAAAGTCTCTAAATAAAGAGTCTTTATATAGGGATATAAAGACTCTTTATTTAGAGACTCTATTAGAGAGTAAAGTAATTTAGCCCATACAGATATAACGTGATCTATGGAATCAAAGGTAAATCTCTCGACTTAATCAAATCGTACTTGAGTAGCCGAATTCAAAAAGTTAGTTTAGATGGGGTTCAATCTTCCGGATCA
The DNA here is from genome assembly GCA_947532085.1 of Elegia similella. Classification (NCBI taxonomy): domain Eukaryota; kingdom Metazoa; phylum Arthropoda; class Insecta; order Lepidoptera; family Pyralidae; genus Elegia; species Elegia similella. Next base: position 12,039,727 of record OX383949.1, read on the forward strand.
TGTATTAGGATGGGTGTACCTCAGGGCTCTATCCTAGGGCCTCTTTTGTTCCTTATATACATTAATGATTTACCGTACTATATTAACACATGCAAGGCTGTACTATTTGCCGATGATACATCTCTCATCTTCCGAGTAGATAGGAATACTGACTCTTCTGACGAGGTTAATAGTACATTAGCTCAAGTGTTGGACTGGTTTACTGCGAACAATCTTTTGTTGAACGCTAGTAAAACTAAATGTATTAAATTTTGCTTACCAAATGTTGCAAAAGTTTCAACAAGTATAGTCGTCAATAATGAAACAGTAGGATTGGTAGACAAAGCAACTTTTCTTGGAATAACTGTTGATGCTGGGCTTCAATGGGGTGCCCATATTGAAAAATTGGCAGGGAAACTTAGCTCTGCGGCTTACGCGGTTAGGAGGATAAGACAACTAACTGATGTTGATACTGCGCGTTTGGTATATTTTAGTTACTTTCATAGTCTTATGTCGTATGGAATATTACTATGGGGAAACGCTGCAGATGTAAATACCATATTTGTTCTACAGAAACGCGCTATTAGATCAATATATAAATTAGGCGCCAGAGAATCTCTTAGAGAGTTATTCAAAAATATTAATATTCTGACACTCCCTTCACAGTATATCTTTTCTAATATTATGTTTGTGCGCCATAACATTCATTTATATAAAAAAAACTGTGATATACATAGCAGAAACACTAGAAATAAAAATAAATTATTTACACCAGCATTGCGATTGCAGAAAACTATGGATTCTTTTTTGGGTCTTGGAGTACGCTTCTATAATAGAATTCCCGCAGAAATATTAGGTCTGCCATTAATTCAATTTAAAACGGCTGTAAAAAATCATTTACTTAAAAGGGCTTATTATTGTATAAAAGATTATTTATTTGATAAAAATGCTTGGTAATAATTTAAATGTATATTTTAATGTAGTTAAATTTAATTTTTGTAAAATATATTGTTATATTCGAGCCCTTCAGGCACATAGAGACCAAGACTGGACTGAGTTTCTTTCGGCGTATTCTTCTCAGCAGTGGTCATTCCGAAACGCTAGTAGTTTTTCGATTTTACAAACAAAAGAAAGAAAAATAAACAACAGAAACATATGACGTTCAAAAAGCGATACATGTATCCTACTTTGAATAAAAATTATTCATTTTCATTTTCATTTTCATTTTCATTGATAACGCCTTTTAAATCGGCTGCACGCACGAAAAAGTGTCACGTTTCTTGTGCAAGCGAGAGCGCGGAACAAGCGATAGAGAGGCAAGATCGGCCTAAGTGTTCGGCTTGTGACGCATCTATCTCTCTTCCGCCGTTATCATATTAAATTATTGTATGTAAACCGACTTTACAGACAAAAGTTTTGTCACAGTAAATGTCAGTAAATGTGCAAAAAATACATTTTAAAAAAGTTCATTTATTTCAAGTTGTTACCTGAAATAAATGAACTTTTTAAAAATCTTTGGCTTCTTGTGCTTACAATGCTGCTGCCCATAGGAAGCATTTGTAAGCTGGGACAGGATTGTTGGATTTGGGAAGGGAATTAAGGTATTGGGATTGCCATACTGGCTGCCGCCGGCCAAGAGAAGATGACACCACTGACCATCCTGGTTGCCTGGCAGCCTGATAGTCCCTACACCACCGGTGTAAATTTATTCTCAACATCCCCTTGAAGGATCAAATCACCTAGTCAACATGAACAACTCTTTCAACGACACCTTGAAAAAAATCGACATTTTGAAAGAAATTTCCCCGCCAGTTGAACACTTTTGAATGGGAATGTCAAAAATTTATATGAGTTCCAAGCGTTGGTCCCATAGGAAAAGTTGTTCAAACTAACGGGTTGTGTCGCCCCTTTTAAGGGAATGTCGGTCGGGGGTTAATTTACGGTATATTAATTTATTTATGCGTACTTATACAACCATAGAGTCCATAAAAAAGTGGTTGTTGTAATTTATGATTGTACATTGTAAAGTGATACGGAACCCTTGGTGTGTGTTTCTAAATCTGACTCGCACTTGGCCAGATTTTTCTTATAATTCCAAGCCCTTTAAAGAGCATTGTCCGCTATTGAGCAACCGCGCAATCGTCAGCGGAGCGTGAACATTACGACATGGCGATTTTCTCTTTTTAAATCTAAGTTACTTACTAAAATTATGTCTTATGTTTAACGAACCACCAGATCTAGTAAAATTTAACGGCAAAAAAACTGTTTGTATCATTATATCATCATCAGGTCTTTTTAGTCTCCACTGCAGGAGCATAACCCTCTCAGACTACCGGAGCCATACTTACTTGGCCAGAGCAGACAGAGGATTTGGCCTACACTCTCCTCGCTGGCCGACGGGTTGGAGTGGTCTCATTGATGTTTATGAGCTTTGTTTAGCTTGTATTTCTTAAGTCGCCTCTTACGACCTCCTTATTAGAAGTGGTCCTATTCTACTCTGCCGGAAACCACACGGCTAATTTGTGTCATCAAAAATAGTAAATATTCACCAAAATTAAATCTTCATTTTAACGTAAAATTAGGACCATAAGTACACCTTGCGATCCTATTTAATGTATCTTCAAATTATAATAGTTTAATCCAAAAATAGTTAATTATAGGTATACGGTTCAATATGCCGAAATGTTCATTTATACAAACCGCGTCGCGGGATACCTCAATCAGTCTCTTTGATAGAAAGTCAAAGAGACTGATTGATCCCCAAATTATATTAATTGAAGTATAGCATTGACTGGAGTAATAAAAATGTTTAAATAAAGTAGTAATTTGTAGTAAATGTCCTAAAGGCGCACCAGGGCCTAAACAGGGCCCTGGTGTGCCTTTAGTCATATAAAGATTACAAATTGTAGTTCCGAAGAACTTTGACACCAGAGTGTGCATGGTCGAGTGACCGTGACACCTACTCGAAATGATGATGATGATAATTGTATTTTACAAGTTACAAGTCTACAAGATTACGACTTACAATTTTACAATGGTGGAAAATCTACAAAATTGTAAAATTGTACCTACAATTTTACATATTTCTGTTTAATAAACATTTTCTCTTTACAGGTGACAATTTACATATTTGTAGGAAAAACTGGTTTATTGAACACATAATTGTAATTACAAGTTTACATATTTTGTAAATTGTAGTACAATTCCGACAGGTGGGCTCGTTGTGCGTCAGAACTTTACAATTTAGTGCCTCAATCTAATTAGTAAATAAGTAAAGAAATTTATTTGATATACACAAAAAATGGTTCTAACAATCTTTATTCTCATATATTAGGGAGAAAATAGTAATTTTGTTATTGTTATCAATACTAATACATTGCTTGTGTTATCAATCAAACAAATAGGAAACCAAACGGTAAAACCAACTTCTAAATAAGTATGACATTTTTTAAATCTGCCCTCGTTAACTTCTTATTATAAATAAAAAAATACATTTTATGTAACTTGTAAATTAAAACTACAAATTTGTGGATGCAATATTTCATCGAAATCTACAGGTATTCTGCACTTGTAAATATTTATTAAACAGCATTTGAAATTACAATATTTGTAAGGTTTTTATTTGTAACATTCCTACATAATAGTAAGGTTTATTAAACAGCACTTGTAGTACAATTTTACAAATTTGTCACTTTTTTACAAAATTGTCGGATTGTAATCTTAATTAAACAGGGCCGATCTCCGGTTCGAATTCGACTCAGTCTGAGTAATTGATCAGATGCCATTAGGCAGTTTGATAATTCTGACACCAGTGTTGGCCACGAAAAACAAACAAATACGGAAGAACAAATCATCAGGTCACGGGATAGGAAACGTCTCGTGGTCTAAGTCTGGTAGGGTAATAAGTGTCACTTTACAATTTACTAGCGCCAATTGCCGCGGAGGCCAAGTTTAATTTTGACTTGAACCTTGGTAGGTCAAGGCATTGGTCAACACATTCTTGTTACAAGCTTTTATTTAGTTTCAGGAGATGGTAGGCCAAATCCTCTGTCTGCTCTGGCTATGTATGGCTCCCGTAGTACAGAGGGTCATGCTCCTGTAATGGAGACTAAAAAGACCTGATGATGATGACTTAGTTTCACCTGTCCCGATGTTTGTCTGTTAAAGATCCACTTCTCGGTTACCGATTGAGCTGAAATTTTGCATGCATGTAAATCGGATGACAATACAATATTATGGAATCGTTGCGCAGGTCTGATGATGGAGTCGGAAGGTGGCCATAGGACCTCTTAATCTAAACAAGGTACACTAATCGTGTTTGGACTCATATGATTTGTCTTGGAAAGCAGTTTGCAGTGTGGATTTGTTTGTAATAAAAGCTTGTCACAAAAAAAAAATTTTTTGACAAAATCTTGTTTTTTTTTAAATAATTTGAGTACAACGATGAGATGTGACGTAAACTCAAATGATGCTTATGCCTTAAAAATCGCGGGGACGGTTCGCATAATGAAGGAGGAGACGAATCTAGTGGTACGATCAGCAAGATTATCGACCACATATGGATGGAATCCCTGCACACGCCGTGTCGTCCGAAGACGGTAGATCCAAACAAATATAAAGGGTGATTCAGGCCATCGATTTGAACAAGTTTTTCTATGGGAATAGAAAAAGCTGGGAATTTGAAAAGAAATTCTAAAAAAATCAGCCGCTCGATCTATTTGTACATACACGACTTTTTGTACTTCTAAGCCTCAAATTTTCGACATTCGCAAGGGAAACAAAACCTACAGGGTCCTTCCCGTGAACTCAGAATCTTGGAATTTGGTACGAATAGTCTTATATATCTCATAGATGTAGGAAAAACTTCTAAAGGCATAAATTTTTAGTTAAATCATATAATTAATAACTTCAATCTAATATAATATAGACAATAATAGCACAGAACCCTTCGGGCGCAAGTCCTCACTTGGTTTTTTTCGATACCAAATACGCATTTGAGAAAGAAAAATTGACCTGGTACTTCTTCTTCTTAGTCGTTGCACTCTTTACAGAGTGGTCGTGGTCATCATTTAGGGTTGGTGGCGCACTTCACAATCCGACGCCACTCCTCGCGAATAGCTGCCTTTCTAGTGCACTCGTGAAGCGTACCGTCAAGTGCAGCCTTCATTTGGTCGGTCCAACGCATCGGTGATCTGCCGCGTGGTCTCGTGCCTTCGACCCTCCCCTGGACCTGGTACTACCTAACTCTAATAATAGTTTTTGACTTTGAAGATTTCAAATTATTTTAAACTACGTATTAAAATTTATAACCCACAATACATGGTGTGACTAGGCACGGAAGTCAGCAATTCCACAAAATATATAATTTCAGGCACCTCAACGATTGTATAAGCGCTTCCCATATATTATATTGTGTATAATTTATCATAATGATAACAATTTGAATGTATGACGTCAGAAATGGCACATCGCAGCTGCGAATTTCGATGTATTTATTCAAATGTTTTATTACGTAGGTACTTAACTTTTAACATATTAGTCGTGGTAGAGCCACGCTACCAGCAAAATTATTTTTGCTGACATGAATGGGCCGGCTCCTCCGAGGAAGTACCACACTCTCACAGAAAACCGACCTTTTGAGTAGAAGCTTTACCGCTTCTGTGCTTCATTCGGTGAGTGAGAGATCGGCCTCCCTTCCCTTCCTACCATCCCCTCCCCTCATTGCTTCCCCCCATGTCCTCCTGATGGCAACGCTCCTGTCACATCCTGGTGATGCAATTGTTTGTCCATGGGCAGCGGTGATCACTTACCATCAGGTGACTCGCTTGCTCATTTGTCGTCGTATATCATATAAAACATAATAAAATGTACATAAAATAGAACAAAATATATTCAGCTATGGTGATGTCAAAAGACCTAAAAAGACCTGATGATGATGATGATGGTGATGTCAAGACCAAAAATACAACCACATAATGATGCAAAGTTTTTACTGCCGGCAGCACCTGTTGGTAAATATTTGTTAAGCATATTATATGTCATATTTTTATAAGTGTTTTATTTTGCATTCACAATGCTATTTTGATATACTCTTATATTAATCCTTATCCTTATCCTTACTAATATTATAAATGCGAAAGTGAGTTTGTTTGTTTGTTTGTTACGCTTTCACGCCGTAACTACTGAACCGATCATCATGAAATTTTGCATATAAGTTCTCTGGAGTACGGAAAAGGACACAGGCTACCTTTTATCCCGGAAAATAGTACCAATCCCGAGGGATCGACATTGACGCGGGCGGAGCCGCGGATGAAAGCTAGTTAAGAAATAAAATATAGGTAGTGAAAAAATTTCATGTGGGCGGGGCTTGAAACTGTGACCTAGATCTATGTACGACTTATGCTCTGCCAACTGAGCTGCCGCATTATTAGATTCATGAATCATCATTAAGTAGTATACCATAGTAAGTTGACGTCACTTGGAGAAAATGCGCTGTGCAGTGCGTTGCCGCGTCTTTTGCACTTTTGCGGCATTAAGCTATAAATAAATTATAGACGTCAACAATATTCATACTTCCACACTAATCTATAATAATATTATAAAGCTGAAGAGTTTGTTTGTTTGTTTGTTTGAACGCGTTAATCTCAGGAACTACTGGTTCAAATTGAAAAATTATTTTTGTGTTGAAAAGTCCATCTAGTGAGGAAGGCTTAAGGCTATCTAACATCACGCTGCGACCAACAGGAGCGAAGCATCAATAAAAAAATGTTT